>VDFB02270651.1:746551174-746641059 GCA_007258455.2 Sequoia sempervirens | reverse complement strand
TCTCTCTCTCTCTCCCACCCTCCACCTCCTAATTACTCTTAAGTCTATGTGTACACAAATCAGATATCTGATTCAAATTGGATATTTGATTTGAATCAGATATATGATTTAAATTGAATATTTGATTTATAACACTAGGGTATGTGCAAGATCATGGAAAAAATAAGCCCTTAAGTGGCAAAAAAACTCAGAAAAATCAGAATTAGGAAACTTCATGTAAAAAATTGAATAAATTATCTATATTATTTCAAAAATATGTAAGAATAGAATCCGTAGAAATTGAATGTAGTTTCTAAACTACTAGCTTTGTTTAAAAAAAAAATCATCTATTTGGTGAAAATTTGAAATTTCAATGCAGTGGTACTTAAATTTCAGGGAAAAAATAAGTAGGTGTCTGTCTGACCACCCTAACCACAATAAAATGATAATATATTTTTATAAGATTTTAGATATAAGTAGAGGACTCATGCCCCCATGTGATGCCTATTTTTTTGTAATTTGTTTCCAAGTAAATAATTAATTATGAATTTTTTATTACAACTTTTAAAAAAATATAAAAAACTCATATGTCTGACCATGTTAACTTGGTCAAAACTTCATGAAATTCATTTTTGTTTTTTTAATCCTATAGTATGTGAAGCATAGAATGTGACACATATTTTGGATTCAAAAAATGTGATACCGTTTGAAAGCTATAGATGTTTTTCAATCAACCTATCAATCCGAATTTTATTTGTAATTTGAATAGAAAATGAATAATAATTACTTATTAAATTCAAAGTAAAGCATAATTTATATCGATGGAAAGCTAAGAATCTCCTTTAAGAACCCTTTTTGTTTCATCAATTTTGGGTAAAAAAATAGTTGTCAGCCACATACCCATCATATTGCCACTTTTTGGCCCATCATGATCCTGCATATACCACTAAAATATTGTATTTATACCTGACCCAAATCAAATATCCGATTTTTGGTACTTTGTCTTGGGAATTTCTTTGGAGCAATGTACTGACACCCAACCCAAAAAAAAGTCAACTCAGGATTTTCACATTTTTTGGTGGATGCAAAACACTACTTTTTTCACATTGCCACTTTTTGGCCCATCATGATCCTGCACATACCCTATGGTTAAAGTTGATGGGAAAGAGACATTATTTGGAAATGAGATAATTTAGCTGAAGACAAATAAGATTCCCATGGGACTAGTTGCACTAGAAAGGGTCTTTGATGGCCTAGATAAATTGAATGTTAAGCAAGCATCTTCACATAAAGCAGACCTAGATGAGATAAATTTGGGAACATAAAATGCTCCTAAAAAGGTGTATATAGGGAGAAAGATGAAACCCCATGTCAAGAATATCTTAATTTCCCTGTTGAGGAAGTACATACATGTTTTTGCATGGTCATATGATGACCTAAAGGCTTACAAAGAAGACTTGTTTCAACATGAAATTCTTCTGAAACCTGATGCAAAGCCTTTCAGGTAGAAACATAGGCTAATTAATCCTACCATGCAACCAAAGTTGTAGGAGTAGCTTACAAAGTTGACAGATGCTAGTGTAAAAAAAACCATTAGACATTCATCATGGGTTTCAAATTTGGTTCCTATCAAAATGGTGATATCAAGCTATGTGTAGATTTCATAAATCTCAATGTGGCATCTCTATAGGACAACTATCATCTACCTAACATGGAAGCCATACTATAGAAGGTCATAGGGTGTGAGTTGCTCTACATGATGGATGGATTCTTAGGATATAATCAAGTCATGGTGAGATCATCCGAACAATATATGACTGCCTTTACTACACCATGGGAGACCTATGTATTTGCAAGAATGTCATTTGGCTTGATTAATGCTGGTGAAACATTCCAAAGAGCCATGGATGTGGCCTTTGTAGATTTTATTGATCTCTTCTTGGCTATATATCAAGATGATTTGACTACTCACAACAAGGAGGAAGATCATTGTTCCCATTTAGAGAAAATTTTTATTAGAGCTTTGGAGTTTGGGATCTCTTTGAATCCTAAGAAGTGTGCTTTTGGAGTTAAAGAAGGTAAGTTGTTGGGGAATATTACTTCAAAAGATGGGGCTAGGAGTGATCCTGAATGCGTAGCAGCCATAGACAAAATCACACAACCTAGGAATGTGAAGGGAATTCAATCTTTCTTCGAGTAGATTAACTTTGTCATGGGATTTGTTACTAACTTTGCTAAGATTGTTAGGCCCATCTCCAAGATGTTGAAGAAAGGAGAAAAGGTGGCATGGATAGAAGAACCTATTAGGGCTTTTCAAGCCATAAAAGATGCCATCAAAGTGGCACCTCTCCTTAAATCACCATATTATACAAAGCCCTTCTAGCTATTCACTTTTGCTTCATTTCACACAGTGACAGGGGTATTGCTCTAGAAGAATGATGAAGGCTTTGAGCAACCTATTACTCTCTCCAACAAGTCCTTGTAGGCTGTTGAGCTTAAGTATGATGCCACGGAGAAGAAAGATTATGCCTTGGTAAAGAATGTAAAGAATTTTAGACCCTACTTGATTGGGGCAACTGTTGTAGCTATTTTTCCAAGAACAAAAATTAAGGACATTTTCACTTAGTAGGAGACCATAGGTCAGAGGTGCAGGTGGATTAATAGGATCTAGTAGTTCAACATTGCTCTCCAAATTACAAAATTGGTGAGGGGTTAAGGTCTAGCCAAGTTGATGGCTAAGACCAATTTGAAGGAAAATCAAATTAATTAGGTTAAACATGAGAATGTTGCCTCCATATGTGATATGCAGACTTGTGGATGGTATCAAAGGATTGTAGAGTACCTGTAGACCATGCAATGCCCTAAAGTCATTCGGGTATGTGCAGGATCATGATGGGCCAAAAAGTGGGAATATGATGGGTATTTGTAGGGTATGAGGCTGACAACTTTTTTTTAACCCAAAATTGATGAAATGAAAAGGGTTTTAAAGGAGATTCTCAGCTTCCCACCAATATAAATTATGCTTTACTTTGAATTTAATAAATAATTATTATTCATTTTCTATTTGAATTATGACTAAAGTGTTGATTGATAGGCTAATTGAAAACATCTATAGCCCAAATGGTATCGCATTTTTTTAATCCAAAACATGTATCACATTCTAGGCTTCAGATACTATAGGATTAAAAAGGAAAAATTGAATGAAGTTTTGAAAGTTAAGGTGGTATTATGACAGTTTCTATATTTTTTTTGTTGTAATAAAAAATTATAATTAATTATTTACTTGGAAAACAAAAATCACATACAGTCCTCTACTTATGTCTAAAATCTTAAAAAAGTATTATCATTTTATTGTGGTTAGGGGATCGATAGACACCTACTTTCAGATTTTTCCCCTGAAATTTAAGTACTATTGCATTGAAATTTCAAATTTTCACCAAATAGATTAAAAAAAAAAACCTAGTAGTTTAGAAACTAGATTCAATTTTCTATAGATTCTATTCTTAAATATTTTTGAAATAATATAGATAACTTATTCAAATTTTTACATCAAGTTGCCTAACTCTGATTTTTCTGAATTTTTTGCCACTTAAGGGTCTGTTTTTTCCATGATGATCCTGCACATTCCCATTCCTAATAATGAGAAGAGAACTTTAAAACTATAGGCAATAATTATGTTATCATTGATGGTGAACTCTAGTAGAGAATCCTCGAGGGTGTGCTTCTTAGATGCGTGGATGGTGACCAAGCAGAAGACCTGCTAATTGAAATGCATAAGGGAGCTTGCAGAGGTCACTACATGGCCAAGACTACTGAATATAATATATTGAGAGTAGGTTTTTGGTGGCCAACAGTGTTCAAAGATGCACATAAATTTGTGAAGAGATGTGATGACTGTCAGAGGTTTACTGGAAAACTAAAGTTATTAGGAAATTTACCACTCATGCCAGTATCAGCCCAAGCTCCATTTCGACAATGGAGTTTGGGCTGATAAAATGGGTTGAAGCCATTCCTACTAGGAGGGAGACTAGCAAAGTTTTCATTTATTTTTTAATGAACAGTATTCTGAGTAGGTTTGGTGTTCCTAAGAGAATTGTTTCTAATAACACTATGTGTTTTAGGTCTAAAGAATTTATTTATTTTTATAACCAGCATGGCATAAATGTATCCTATTCATCCCCATATCATCCCTAAGGGAATGGGCAAGCTAAGTCTAGCGAAAAAATCCTTATTAAGATTATCAAGTGCGTGATTGACTTGAATAAGAAGCCCTGAGACTAAAAATTGCAATTGGCATTGTGGGCGGACAGGACTATAGTAAAGAAAGTCATTGGACAATCCCCTTTTAACTTGGTGTATGGGGTTGAGGCCAGAATACCACATAATAATTTGATGAAAATGTATAAATTTTTTTAGGAATATGATGAGATGAAACATTAGATGGATGAGTTAATTGAGCTTGACAAGATGAGAAGAGAAGCTCATAAAAGAAATGAGAGGTTGCAGCTCCAAGTCAAACACTTGTATGAAAAAAAGGCCATTCAAAGGAAGTTTGAAGTAGGGTGTATGGTTTTGATGTGGAATGCGAGATTGGAGGACAATGGAAAGCATGGGAAGTTTGATCCCCTATGGCTTGGGCCTTATCTAATTGCAGACACACATGGGGAAGATTCCTACTTTTTACAATCACTAACAGGTGAATTTCTAGAACTACCAATACATGGACAGTTCTTGAAGCTCTATTTCTCATGAGATAGGTTTTTTCCATGTACATTGTATATTTTTTGTAAATATTGTACATATGTTTGGCGTGTTTTCTTTCTACTATGTTTGCTTGCCTTGTGTGGGAAAACTATTTTTTTATGGAGTTCCTTTGTGTTGGTCTACTTCAACAAGAGATCTGTTTCTCACCATACCCTCTAGGGGTATGCATCCTCGAGCATGTGACATTAATAAGGCTCCTAAAATTTCAAAATTTTAGACCCATTTTGTGCTTGGTATTGACATGTCACATGTATGCCTGTGGATAGGGTTTATTGTTTTAGCTCTATAACCTTGCTTCTTGGTCCCTTATGTTTTAAGCATTGAAAATTTTAATTTCTTATTGACCTACTCTACCCAGTCATTGGTTAATCAAGTCATCACTTAAGCCATCACAAGCATCCTTTTACCAGTCTTCGTTGCTTAGGTTTGTCGGTTGCCTAGTTTTAATTGTCATTTCATTAATGCCTAACATTAGGTCAAAAAAATGTTTCATGAAACTTACCTTTGGAAAGTATAAGCCTAGAGGGTCAAAACTCGTCGGCCTAGTTGGGTCCCATTTTTAAGTTAACATTTATTGGCATGTGTAGAAACAAGGTGCATCAAATCTATCAGTGAGATCTTGAATGTCCATCGTACACCATGCAGGAGTTGAAGAGTGTCTACTAGAAGGTGTGCAAGGTCTATGATTTTGTGACTTGTGTCCTCATCATGGAGGGGCCCATTCTATTCACATCATTCCTGACACTCAGTACATTTGAGATCGACAGCCCACAAGCATCAGCATGGTTAAATCTTAGCCACCCATCACATGCCTCGTAGTATTAATTCAATGCCTGTCAAGCGACGTGTGAAGTCCACGTTTAGGTGACACATGTGTGGTTCCATCCTTTGGGAAAAGAGGTGGAGCCTATAGGAAGAAATGACATGGTTTCTAGTTAGCACATCCCCATTGCATGATGAGTTGATGAACCCATGTAGCGTAAATTCAAATTCAGTTGACTCAATCTGAGTCATTCATCGTGCCATCTTAGAAAGAAATCAATGGCTATCATTTGAAATTGAATACATGAACATTAGATTCATTTTGCTTCACACGAGCGAGTAGTAATGGCTGAAAGCACATTGGAAGTGATTGTTATTTGGTTGTACAATACTTTGAATTGATTTCCTCGTATTGTCAAAAATCACAAACTAGTGTAGAGCTACTGGAAGATTGAGCTAAGGTATTCAAGCCAAGACGTGAGAAAATTAGAGTTCATGTTAATGCAAAAATCTATGAGTACAATTAAAGCTTAATTTTTCACCTTATTCTAAATTATTTTGAATTAGGGCATGTTGCATTTGTTTTCTTTAGTTTTATCTAGCCTGCGTGCTTTAATTACCTTTTTGCATTAATATTATGTATAAAATTGTTGCCCTTAGCCAAATTCGTGTACGTTTGTGTCTTCCAATCACACCCTAGGCTGCTAATTGAGGGAATTAGGTTTTGGGCCTCTTTCTGTTAGAACCCTAGTCTATTGTGAAATCGCATTAATATCCATGGCTCCCAAAACATAGAAGCCTCATCCTGAAACCCAAGCTAGGGTACTCTCTGATGACATTGTCAACTAGCTCAAAACCTCAAACAATAAGAAAAGTCAAGGAACAGTGATATATTATGGCCCTAGGATTTATGAGGGATTGCAAGATAAGTAGGCTTGGATTAAAGATGCTAAATTTCCCTATATTCAATAGAAAATGTTCATAAATTGGTTTGGGAAAAAGAATTGTGAGTATCCCATTTGCCATACTTGGAGGATGGATATGGGGAAACTTGTAGTCCCAAATGTATATCTGGATATGGACCTTGTCAAGGATATTGCAGCCAGATGTATGATATAATGTCCATAATTGTTAGGGAATGTAATGGTACTAAGGTGGTCAAGATCACCAAGGAGGAGATTGCAAAGGTTTTTGAACTGTAGGAATGTAATGAGGATATGGTCCCTATTCACATGGATACTTTCAAAAAGGAATATGAGAATACAAAAGTCATGTTCTGAACTACAATGTTACCAATGAACATGGCTTCAATTGGATATGGGAAGAACAGGAAGTGGACTAAGATTGGCTAAAAGGAGAAAGAACCTTTCCCTTTGGATTACTTTACCCCTTATTTTAGAAAGACCATATGCTCTTTGTATTAAATTATTGGTTTTGATGCAACTGAAACCATACCAATTGAATATCTATACATGGTAGGTAATATTTAGTATGTAGCTTTCAATGTGGTTTATGATAATGCCACTTATCTAGTAGAAAACATACATAAGCGCCTAGTTGAGGCAGGAAAACATTGGGTAAAATTTTGGTGGTATTCTCTTTTGATGCATATGATTTTGTGCAAGCAAGAAAAATATTTTGGGAAAGATATGTCTCTAAAGAAAATGGATGAAATTATTGAATTCAATTGGTCATCTGAAGAGAAGAATGGACAATGGATAAGGATATTTCTAACTCTATTGGATTTGTCAATTCAAAATGGAATACATATACTTGGTCAAGTATTGTACAGGTCTGGCCTTGGAGGTTACAATGTATAAAGTATGTGTATCCTAATTAAAAGTGCTACAAAATAATATTGATCACTAATGTGGATGGTGACTAGAAACACTGTTTACTTTTTCTATCTTTGTGATTTTTTTCATCTTTCCAAGTGGGTTGGGTGTGCTACAACAACTTGAAATATATTCTTTTCAACATGTGCCTTTTGGAAGGAAAGTTTGCTTCTTCACAAGCAAATGAAAATAATCTTTGTCTCATGTGTATTCCCTTCTATTGAAAATGTAAATATAATTGTAAAGGGAATATTGTCTTGTAGCCGTCTAATTAGAATGTGACATGTGTACTATTGGACCCAAGCTTGTTTTCCTCTCTTGTTTCCATAAATGGGAATTCAAGGCCATTAGTACAGGTCTTTTTTTGAATTATGGGATCGAATAGTGTAATTGAAAAGCACAAAGAAAATATGTTAGGATTTTTTATCCAATGCTCTAAGTCTAGATAGTAAGTTTGGTAAAATGTATGGTTTTTGAGCATAATAGAATGATAATACAAATTTTCGGAGCTGATAGTCTCTCCAATTTTAATTTGTACTTGATTTATTAATGAAAATGTTGATCAAAGATCATTTCATTAATTGTCATCATTGTTAAGCTTTGGTATATGCTTTGATTTTAGATTTGGTTAAAAGAATCAGTTAAAATGCTTAGATCTAATCATAAATTGATGTGCAGAATAACTAGATTTGATAAGTAGTCTTAGACTTTGATTATAGATGGGTGAAATACAAAGTAATTACACTAAGATCATATGTGTTTAGGATTAAATGTACCTTGCATTTAAATTTACGTTGACTCCCAACCCACATATAATGGCACTGATAACATGATGTAAGCAAGGGGAGGTCCTATAGCACAATCAACACAAAATCGACCAGCAACAACACCTATCAGAACATCAAACCCTCAAACTCACTCTTTCTCACCAATTCAAATCAATTCCTTGTAGCCTTGCACATAGACTAAATTGGTTAAATATTAACAATGAGGTCTTCTGAGACCAAGACCCACAACTTTTCAAGGACCCATTTTTGTGTTCAAAAACATATCAACAAATCACAATATGTTACTTTACAATAATTTCACCGAAAACTAGTTTCTACACTTTCTAGCCTTCAAATTAGGCCTATTTTCGAAAGGACATTGTCCTTAAACCTTTCACCAATCTTCAAAACCACTAGGGAAGCACTCAATAGGTGTTCAAACCATATATTTCATAATTTATTTGAAGAAACACTCATTCCAAATGGGCAAAACAAGAAACCCTCTTTTATTGCCTAAAACTTAGGGTTTTATTGAAAAACACAATAGCGGGCCTTGTCTAAACTTTCCACCACCTCAGATTGGACTAAAAACCTCTAAAAAAACTTAATTCACCAAGTAATAACATTGCACCAAACTATTTCACACTTTACCATGTCAAAATCTCACTTTTTCACTTGGAAAACTAAAACTTTCACTCTATGGGATCATTCCCAATGCACTTCTCAACCTTCCCTACACTCAAAAAGCATGAAAAAAATGAATCATACCATTCAGTCCCATTCCACCTAGTTACAGTGATCATAGAAAGTTGGAATGGGTTTTAACTCATTGTGTTAATTTCAAACCCTTAAAACAAGGTATTCACAACTGAACTCATAAAATTCATTACAAAAGCCACAACCTACAAAATAATTCTATCAATCAACCCTTGGATGATTGATAATACATATACACAAAATTTTTTGAAGACTTTAGAACAAGAATCTATTGTACAAACCTTACATAGGCTGATAAAGAAGGAAAAACACAAAAATCACTGAAAAACAAAGTTTTATTGATTTTTCTTCCTTGTAATCTTCAAGCCAATCTTTTACATCGATGCTATCAACATATAAATACTTCTCCCATCCTATGTTAACTAACATAATGCCTGAAATTTTATTTTAAAATTTTTGACCATTGGCATTCCTCCAAAACTTGCTTTTTGCAACTTTTTATCCATTTTGCATTTTCAACTTTTTTGCAATATTTTGTACTTTTAATAGTATTTACCTTCTAGACACCTAATAACCATCCCAAATGACTTATTACAATAGAAAATGGTCTTATTGAACTTATTTAGACAAAATGACTCATAACTAGAGCCTACTCCTAATCAACCTAGATTGACAACTTTTGTTCCAAGGTGCTCCTACACCATACACCCCAACATAAAAAATTCCCAAGTCCCTTGGAAAGTTTGTTATAACTTTTCCTCCATTGTTCACTTCAGATCTTTGATCCGCTTGAACTCCTATATTAGGTTCAACTAGCTCTTGTTCTACACTGTCCTTGACATATTTTCCATTATCATCACTTGAATATTGATCCATCTGTGTACTCTGTCTTGTGGGGTGTTCTTCAACTCTTCTTTCATTAGATCCTAATATCACACTCTCTTTTACCTCTGTACTCAACTTTCATCACTTCTTCCTTTTTTTCTTGCTTAGTTCGCTGATCAACACTCTTCTTATCTTCACTTTTCCCTCTGTCAGTCTTACAAAATTCTATACCTACACACCTTGGCATCACTGTTAGACTTGCAAGTGACCTTTTCACTGTCCCAACATCCTCACAAACCTCTGTCCGATCACCATTCAACTGCCTCTTCACTATTTTTAGTACGAGAGGGCACATGACTGTCCCAATTAGTATGCCTTCACACCTTTCTTGCTATCTCACAAACACTTCACACTTACTCTGCTCTGTCTCAATCCAAGACAAATTTCCTTTCACTTTCTTCTTCCACATGATGACATTCTTCTTCACAACTATCTGTAAATCATATTTTCTTCTTCTATCTACTATCCAATCCTTAGCATGCCTTACACTGGCAGCCAAACTCATTCTCTTGCCTTCATCAACACTTACAAACTCTTTTCTTCCTACCATGATGATCTCACCCTACTCTTTTGTCTCCTCAACAAATGGAGTTAGAATGAATACTCTCCTATCTTTGTCAATTGTGTATTTATTTTTTCAACCATTGTACATGGCTGACTTGTCAAACTGCCAAGGCCTTTCGAGCAACACAAGGAAACAACTCATAGGTAATATGTCACAAAGAACTTTATCTCTATATTGACCAATCTGAAATTCAACTATAGCTTGTTCACTCACCACCATAGATTGATTATCACTAACCCATGATACTTTATATGGCTTTTCTCTAGGCACTCTTTCCAAATGCAATTTATCCAACATTTCACTAGATACAATGTTATTAGTACACCCTGAATAAACTATTACTTTGCATACCTTGTTTTTACATTTGCAGGATATCCTAAACAATGTTCTTCTTTGAATCTTCTCTCTCTCCATGGATGTCTTCAAGTTTCATCTTCTCATCATCAAGCTTTCACCTACTTCAAGAGCAGCATAAAGAGTATTGGAGTTTGAACTTTCAGCTTCATCTTCATGAACAATTTGGGCTCTCCTATCAGGTTTCCTTTCTCCTCCACTTGGTGTGGTTCTAAACTTCTCTAGACACTTGAACAAAGGGTGACAAAACTCACCACACTTGTAACACCTACCTGCAGACTCATTAGAGGTATGTGCAAGATCATCATGGAAAAAATAGGCCCTTAAGTGGCAAAAAATTTAGAAAAATCAGAGTTAGGCAACTTGACATAAAAATTTGAATAAGTTATCTATATTATTTCAAAAATATGTAAGAATATCGAATTTGTAGCAAATTGAATGTAGTTTCTAAACTACTAGGTTTTAAAAAAAAAAAAAAAACTATTTGCTGAAAATTTGAAATTTCAATGGAGTAGTACTTAAATTTCAAGGAAAAAACAAGTAGGTGTTTGTCTAACCACCCTAATCACAATAAAATGATAATATTTTTTTATAATATTTTAGATATAAGTACATGACTCATGTCCAAATGTGATTCATATTTTTTTGTAATTTTTTTCCATGTAAATAATTAATTATGAATTTTTTATTACAACTTTTAAAAAATATAAAAACTCGTATGTCTGACCACCTTAACTTGGTCAAAAATTCATGAAATTCATTTTTTTTAATCGTATAGTATGCGAAGTATAGAATGTGATACATGTTTTAGATTCAAAAAATGTGATACCATTTGAAAGCTATAGATGTTTTACAATCAACCTATCAATCAGGACTTTAGTTGTAATTCAAATAGAAAATGAACAATAATTATTTATTGAATTCAAAGTAAAGCATAATTTATATTGGTGGAAAGCCAAGAATCTCCTTTAAAAACCACTTTGTTTCATCAATTTTGGGTTAAAAAAAGGTCGTCAGCCACATACCCTACACATACCCATCATATCACCACTTTTTGGTCCATCATGATCCTACACATAGCCTTAGAATTTCTTCCTTTCCTAAAGCTTGTTCTTCCACCTCTCCATCCACCTCTTGATTCAGGTGCTTGTTCTTTACTCTTATCAACATCTTCAAGATCTTTTTTGGACTGTCTTGGTGTTGAAAATGTACCTCTGTCCCTAGAAGTACCGCCTCTTCCTCTTGCTGCCTTCTCTTGTCTCCTCTTGAGTTTTTCTTCTACTCTTATTTCCATTTGAAAACATTGTTCCACTATTTTTGGTGCCATCAAACTGATTTCATCTTGAATTTTATACCTTAAACCATTGAGATATCTAGCTACTCTTTCTTCCTCATCCTCCTTACACTTTGTTCTTATACTTAGGCTATAGAATTCCTCAGTGTATGCTTGTAGATCTTGTTATTTTTTCCTAAGATTTTGTATTCTCTTAAGCAATTGAACATTATAATCACAAGGAAGGAACTTACCTTTTATTTTTTTCTTCATTCTCTCTCAAGAAGTGATCTTTTTCTTTCCCTTTTCCTAACTTTCATCATGCACAAAATTCCACCACAACAAATCATGTCCCTTCAACTTGGTTTTGGCCTTTTTCACTTTGTGTTCCTCATCTATCTCTTCACTATCAAAGTAGTTTTCCATGGATCCTATCCAATCCAAGAGATCTTCCCCATCTACCTTACACCCATACATAGGCACATCCATTTTACTATGTCCATCTTTCTTCATAGCCTTGAAAAAAATCATCATTCTCACATCCTTTGGATCCATCTCTTCCTCTTCACTAGAAGTTTCTCCTTCTTCAGTATCACTTTCATCCATATCCACTCCAGTTTTATATTTCAATGGAGCCATCTCTATTTTCAAGGCTTCTATTTCTTTAGCCTATTCATCAATCTTTCTTGCAACTATGCTTCCTTTAGGAGGAATCTTCATAATCTTTCCTCTTCACCTTACAATCTTTCTTTCACAAATTTTGCAAACTCTTTCCTCAATGATCTAGTACCTTTGCTCTGATACCACCTGATGTAAGCAAGGGGAGGTCCTGTAACACACTCAACAAAAAATCAACCAACAACAACACCTATCAGAACATCAAACCCTCAAACTCACTCTATCTCACCAATTCAAATCAATTCCTTGTAGCCTTGCACATAGACTAAATCATTTAAATATTCACAATGAGGTCTTCTCAAACCAGGACCCACAACTTTTCAGGAACCCATTTTTGTGTTCAGAAACATATCAACAAATCACAATATGTTACTTTGCAACAATTTCACCAAAAACTGGTTTCTATGCTTTCTAGCCTTCAAATTAGGCCTATTTTCCAAAGGAACTTGTCCTTAAACCTTTCACCAATCTTCAAAACCACTAGGGAAGCATTAAATAGGTGTTCAAACCACATAGTTCACAATTTATTTGAAGAAACACTAATTCCAAATGGCCAAAACAAGAAACCCTTTTTTTTTGCCTAAAATTTAGGGTTTTATTGGAAAACACATTAGCAGGCCTTTTCTAAACTTGTCACCACCTCAAAAATGACTAAAAACCTTTGTAAAAGCTTAATTCTCCAAGTAATAACACTTTCCCAAACTATTTCACACTTTACCATGTCAAAACCTCACTTTTTCACTTGGAAAACTCAAACTTTCACTCTAGGGAATCATGCCTAATGCACTTCTCAGCCTCCCCTACACTCACAAAGCATGAAAACAACTAATCCTACCATTTCAATATCATTCCACCTAGTTATAGTGATCACCAAAAGGTGGAATGGTTTTTAACTCTTTGTGTTAACTTTAAACCCTTAAAACAAGGTATTCATAATCGAACTCAGAAAATTGATTACAAAAGCCAAAACCTATGAAAGAATTATACCAATCCACCCTTAGATTATTGCTAATACATATACACAACAAATTTTGAAGCCTTTAGAACAAGAATATGTTGTACAGGTCGTACACATGCTGATAAAAAGGAAAAACACAAAAATCACTGAAAAAGTAGAGTTTTATTGATTTTTCTTCCTTGTAATCTTCAAGCCAATCTTTCACAATGATGCTATCAACATATAAATACTTCTTCCATTCTATGTTAATTAACATAATTCCTAAAATTTCCTTTTAAAATGCTTGACCATTGGCATTCCTCCAAAATCTGCTTTTTGCAACTTTTTATCAATTTTGCATTTTGAACTTGACAAGTTTGCAATATTTTGCACTTTTAGCAGTATTGACCTTCTAGACACCTAATAACCATCCCAAATCACTTATTACAATATAAAATGGTCTTATTGATCTTATTTAGAAAAAAAGACTCATAACTAGAACCTACTCCTAATCAACCTAGATTGACAACTTTTCTTCCAAGGTGCTCCTATGCCATCATGGTTAATATAAGCATATTTTAGGATTCTGGTCACCCAACTTGAGAACATCATTTTAAATAAAATTTTCAATCAATCATGTTGTATCTTTCTTTTTCCTGTAAAATTCGTGCTTTTGGGTCCCTGTAAAACCCATTTTTTCCTTTATCAAAAACTCTTCGATCAATCTTTGATTTGTTGTGGTTGGTGTTGTTTGTATTCTTGGTGATAGAGCTACAAGTATTTCAAGGAAATGTGAATTTCTTGAAGGATTTCATCTTATTAACCTCCGATTAGGATATTTATTCTTAGTTATACAATGTATACGTCAATTGTTTAGAATAATCATATGATTTACATTGTGTGACCACCCTTCTAGGTTTTGGAAATCCCGAAGTGTAGGAGATTAAGCAATTGGTGCTACTGTGCTATAGAAAAATGTTCCCTTTTCTTGACATGGGAATAATTCATGATAAAATAGACTTAATGAGGTCTTAATCTAGTGTTGTGAGGTGTTTGTAACATCCGCACTAGGTCAAGTGGACCCTTTCAAATGCATTTAGCAATGTCTTCTAAAAGTGTTGTAAAGTGTTGTAATGGACTTTCACACTTCTCTACACTTAATGAACCCATTTTCCCCTAATTTAACATTATAAAATGTATGGGTAAGTGCACCAAGATGGTTCCCAAAAAAGGGGCTTAAGTGGCCACTTTTTTTCTGAAATTAGGAAATACTGACCTTGGACGTGAAATTGAGGATAGCTACACTCAAAATTTTTAGATGGAACAAAAACAAGGACCATAGTGCTCTGAGTCTACTTTCTAAACTACTAATTTATTTTGAAAATGGTTGAGATTAAGGGGTTCAAAGGGACACACACAAATTGTTGTTGTTTCTGCCGAAAAACATAACATATACTCTTGTGTGACCCGAACGGTGGACTTTTTTGTAGTATTTTTAAAATCGCTCTGGTCAGAAGTTAGATAATAGTATGTAGTAAGGACTGGATATTTTTGATAATTTTTAATGAATATTTAATTTTTATTAATTTTCTAAGTGGGCACTTCCTAAAAAGCAGAATTTTGGCCGTGCTCCCCCTAAATTTTTTGAAACTAATAGATTTTTTTTTAAATTTTTTTTTTTAAATTGTAGAATGGAGTATAGTTTCTAAAAATGTAATTTATTTCAAATTTTGATGAACGGTTAATTTATAGTGAAAAAAATACCAAACACTGCTTTTTGAAGAAAAACGGATATACAAACAAAAGAAATTATGGATGAAAGGCTTAACATTGTTAGAAAGTGAAAAAATTACATCGTTGGAAAGCTAATAAAGAACCTAACATTACCCATGTGTTCGATTTTCTTGATATTGAACCAAATGCAATCTTGATGGTGAGCACGAACCCGATTATGTGAAAATTTGTTGAATTTGGAAAAAACACGTCTCTGGTCTTTGGGAATGCCCTCCAAGCCTTTGGGTTGGTATTCCAAGGCAAATACCAAAGAAAATTTGCAAAGAAAACAATAATGCGAACACATTATTTGTTAGTTTGGCCACAAAAGTGTGACCATTTCGGTGCACTTACCCGTATTTAATAACATTATTACATCAATCTAGAAGGCTTGTAAAATAAACTTAATGTTAAACTAGTGTTGTAATGTACATCTTGCACATTCACATTGGTTCTTGTGCCTTCCTAGGCTATGTGGACCTCAGTTTAGTGTTGTAAAGTGTATTTAATCACACTTTCACATTGATTTATGTGTCCCAAGCCTTAATTGACAATCACATCATCACTAATAGTCCCATATTAACCCATATTGTGCATCTTGAGGCCTAAATTGATCAAATACTCGACAAAGTTACATTTTAGACCTTATTTCCTTATCTTTTGGCATCTAAGTTGTCAAATTGGCCCATGTGGGACCCATTCACTATGCATGGTGAATCAGTCCCATGCAAGTGGGACCCATTTTCCATGTGTGGCAAATGAGTCCCATTTGACTCAATTTTGACCTTTGAGCGGGAAAGAAGTGAAATTTGAGTTTAATATTACTTCATGTCGGCCTGTGATGAGGTATTAACGGGTAAAATAGATGAATTTCCTATAAATATAAGTCTTTTAACTCATTTTCACATATCTCTTATCTCTTATCATTCATTCATCCATCATTCTTCTATCTCAAGTCAAACAACTTAGGGTTTTATTATTACAAGACATCAAGAAAGATCCATAAGAGATTCAAGGGTTGAATCTTCCTTCATTGCTACATAAATCCAAGATCAACATCATGTCATGGTAATCTATTCCATTATTCCATGTTTCATTCCATTCTTTCATCATTTTGGTTTAATTACTTAAAGGGGGTTTGACCAAGGCAAACCCCCATGCCCTAACATTCACCATTTCTTCTCTTCTTATTTTTTTGTAGATTTAGGACTCTTGGAAGCTTGGAAATCATTGAAGATCAAGTTTCAAGGTTTCTCAAGTCATATCATCATTCAAAAACTCCAAGAATCAACAAAATCTCATTTTCAGACTCGTAAATCAGAGTTTCAGAAGTGGACACGTGTAGGTCATCAAAGTGCATATCAGAAGCTTTGAAATCTACTTTTGAAAATCTAGAAATTAAAAAGTGGACTTATTCTTCATGGGTGGAAAATGAGTCCCACTCCAAGGTCAATTTTGAGTTTTTTGCATTTTTGAGTACCCTTTTGTCAGAAACAGGTTCCGACTTAGTTTGGCAGAACTGGGACTGATTCACCCAGAATGGTGAATGAGTCCCACCAGGCCTGAAAAATAGAATGAACAACATTTCAAATGCAATTTCCAGTCTTCATCAAGGTTCTAGGTACACACTTTCAATTTGGTTCAATTCTGTTAAGTTTTGCATTCATTTCTAGTTCATTGTTGCATTACACAATGTGTTTTCAAACACCACTTGTTTCTTAGGTTTTGCATTCATAATCAGTCAATAAAATTGTTTAATTAGACTTAGATCATTTCATTTAGCTTAAATAACATTACACATAACATAATTTGAATGAACCCTTTACCATTTTTGGCCCTACCTCTCTCCTTTTAGGTGAAAAACCCTAGAAGAGCTAGAGAAATGCATGATGCCAAAAATCTATGGTTCAACTACATCTCATTTGTTGGCCACTTATATTGTAGGTATTCGATAATTGAGTTTGGAAAACTCATAGGTATCTGGCGAGATATGATTGGTTCGTTGAAAACAACCAACAGGACCAATAATGAAATACAAGATTTTCCTATATATACAACACAAACCAATAAAATCTTATAAAAAAGGGTAATATTCTATCAAGTCCATAATGGAATCACATCTATGTCCAAGTGTAGGTTCTCCAATCTTATTTTTAATAAATTTTATAGAAGGTATCTATTCCAAAACATTTTTTAAGTGTAGGAGATATCAAACCTCGCCTAAGTCTCTCTAGTATCCATGAGTATCCACCAATAAATCCATGATAATTCTTAAAATGTACAACCTACAAAATCATTAAGCTCTAAGAAAATAATTAATACTAAAAACTAAAGAGAACTAACTAGACCATTTATAAAGATCAAACTATAGAATCAATAACATATCATGACATCATGATCTAGTTCATCTTCTCAAAAGAAGATTATATTCTCCAACAAGCATATCTTGCTCCCAAGAGCACATGTATCATGTCAAAAGTATAACTCATAAAATAAGACCATCCATCCTCTAAACCAAGGATAATTTATAAAAAATGATAAGTCATAAATTTGGTATCTCACTAAAGACATCAACACCTCTTCAAAAAAGGTTGAAGATCAAGAATCCTTTGTCAAAAGAACTAGAGATGTCCATGAACTCTCACTAAAACCTAAGGGAAAATTGAAGAGCTCCTTATGACACCAACAACCATTGAAAAGTTGTTAGATGCACATGACAACTAAGAGGGGGGGTGAATCGGTTGTATATTAAAACATTAAAACCCTCATTAACATTTAGATCTATATTATCCCTTAAACCCTTAACAACCATTAAACCCTTATCATACATTAGAAAAATGTAAATATGATAAGCAGTAATGTAAAACATATCAAACACATAAGAACACCAAATTTACGTGGAAAACCTAAGGGAAAAACCATAGTGAGGATTAGCTCACAATATAAATTAATATCAACACCAAATACAATAGGCTCACTGCCCAAAAGAAAGAAGGGGTTTACTGCCAAATGACTCACTATCCAAAAGAACGAAGATAGAAGAAGGGGTGGCTCACCTAAACAACTCACAAAACAACTTGTATGAAGAGAGCATTGGAATACTAATGGTGTTGATGATGTCAAGCCTGGAGTTGTTGGTATTTGTGAACCTAACTTCTATTGGTAACTACACCCTTACCAATATAAACAACTCCTAACTATGGTATAAGAATATGTGAACCTAACTTCTAGATAGATGCAGATTGTAAATGCTTCCTACGACCATGGTAAGTAGGGATTATGTCACACTTTCTCTTAATAGATGTTTACATGTTTTTATAATTTTAGTAGTAAAATATATTTTGTTTGGTTTGTTTAGGGTAGGGAAAGGTCCTAGTTACCATCCATGTTCCAATATCCGTTCATTGATACATGTCAATTAAAATCCCACTAAAATATTCCAAATGTACCAATAGTTGTCCACTTTATATCTAGTACTTAAAGAAAAGATACTTAATTGGAGGAGTTGTGCAACTTTATTGGTACCAATAACACACAATTATTAAAGCATTTGTGCACGTGTATTGGATCAGCTATGTAAATTTTGTGGTGGTTAAAGCGAATGGTTATTAGAACAATAGAGAATATGTATCAAATGTCCACTTGAAATGACAACGTTTTGACCTTTGTGTACATAACGAATCCTCTCGTCTTCATCGTAACTACCCAAAAGCTAAAACAATAGCTATAAACTCTTAAATTACATGCAAAGAAACTCAAAAACCCTTGTCGAAATCCGACATACCATTCAGGGACTTAAGGTCCACAAAGTTAGCTATAACAACTACTGATACCCTTTTCCTACATATCTTAACTTAAGTTTTAAAATATAATTATTGTCAATAGTATTTTAGTGATGTTGAATAGTTTTCAATAAATTAATTAGAGATCAAGTCTTATAGAGTGCAAAACCCCAACATCATAAGGGATAAGGTTAAGCTCATGTCTTGGGTGATTTTAGTGGAATGGATACTCCTCAATCATTGACTCTTTTGTGAAGAGATTTCAGACTAAAGTCTGTGCTTCAATATTGGATGACAACCCTCAAATCTTGTCTTTCAACCAAAAAGAATTCCACATAAAATTTGTGCTCTTATATCAAATAAAAAAAGACTTATAGAGCATATAAATGTCAATTACAATATGGATTATTCGTGTAATCCGATTTTTACGAAAATAAATCTTGTAAAAAGAGTCATTAAGAACTTTTTTTACACTGGTCAATGTAACTTTGGAAGTCATCAATCTCGGTTATGCCGGAATCAGCCGCCCTTCTGTACGGAATGAGCCTCAATGTTTTTCCTATTTATTGTTGGGATATCAGATGAATGCCAATCCATTTATTGGTATCTAGTATTGTGTCCGTGTGGTTTGGTTTAATTGTATTCCAGAGGGATACCTGCTACAAATTCTGGAACGATGATGACTAAACATTGATCCTTTAAATCTTACGCAAGGACCTGAAGGTGTGCGCTGTTTAAAGAATCAACCCCCGAGAGCCTAGTCGACTTGGTATTTTCTATTACACCTTTGACTACATTCAATAATCTAATTTCGACCCCGTTCGCTATAGTTTTCATGTTTTTCCTCTCTGTAAGTATATTGTTATCATTAACACATGACCGATCCTCCCCTTCGGGAGAGGTTCTCCTATAGCTCTGCAGTTATACTACCAACTTTCATGATGTTTCGCAAGGACAATCGAATCAGACTCATCAAGGGTCGCGTTCACCATAAGGAAGATACTTCAAACAAATCAAATGAATTTGGGGATCTTGAGGGTAAGCGCGGAGGGTTTGTGATTCGTCTGATTGTGCCTGAAAGATTTAGAAATCTTACAGATTTGAAGAAGATTTTGCTGGCAAATAGCATGATGATTCTATTGGGATGGAATTTTCACTGGCTTCGATGGCTAGTGAAGCTGGATTTGGATGTTTCTCATTCCTTAGATGCTCTCCTTGAAAATATACGAGGCCTGCCATCGTCGCAGTCTCTCAACCTACCAAGTGATTTGCATCTACTTGTTTTTTATTCCATAGATGCTCTCCTTGAGGCTCTCAACCTGCCAAGTGCTCTGGATCTGATTGTTTCTCATTCCCTAAATGCTATCCTTGAAAATATAGGAAGCTTGACATCGTTGCGGGCTCTTAACCTGCCAGCTGCTCTGAATCTGATTGTTTCTTATTCCCTAAATGATCTCCTTGAAAATATAAGAAGCTTATCATCGTTGCGGATTCTCAATCTGCCAAGCGCTCTGAATCTGATTGTTTATCATTCTCTGAATACTCTCCTAGAAAATATTGGAAGCTTGCCAAATGCTCTTGGCCCCCCTTCGCTTCGAAACATAACCATCATAGGTCTGTCGAAATGCAAGAAATGTTTGGATGATTTGCGAGAGCATCCTAGGGTGCTAGAAGGACAAAATCTTTTTTCTAAAGAAATTCCTCTGCAATATAGTTTGATTTTGCTTTCCGGTTCTGGTAAGGAGATTCATTATCCAAAGTCGCTCAAGCATGAACAGCTGTACATGGCCGAGGGATTTCCAGCACGTAGTGGAACACTTGTGATAAATAATCCTCTGCGGATGGAAGCTCTTCTGAATAATTTGGTCTTCCCAGACAACTTCAAAGAGCTTGTAAGTCTCAAGTGCTTGGAGTTGCTGAAACGCCCAGGAGTACTTCTACCATATAACCCTCTTTCAATATAAGGCCCTCCGCGTACTACCGTCATCTCGATTTCCGGCCTCGGAAAGCTTGAAGATTTACGCATCAAAGCTATTTTGAAATCAGGAGAACGTCTTGCAATAATTGCGCGACGTAATCTGGTGTCCAAGGAGTTCGATCGTCTGGACATTATTTTCAACCAGTCTTCCAGCATAAACACCCTTGCATTCAGCATGAATAGGCGGGAGAATATATTGATTTTGGCGGACTTGCCGATAGGACATTTTTACCTTCCCAAGGAGGTCCCTTTGCAGAGGACAAAGTATTCTGTTTTTCTGGTTTACCACGGGCCGGATGTGAGCAAAACATTCATGCACAACTTGCTCGAATCTCTTAGGGCAGGAGGAGTTAAAGTTCTTGATATTGACTTGAATAAATGGGAAACAGAAAGAGAAAAATGTTTAGATTTGGAGCAGGGCTGGGAGAGAACAGATATTCACATTCCGATTGTCTCAAATCACTACGAAGTCTCCTTTTCCTGCAATCTGGGAGAATTCTTGCGCATGTGCAGATCAAATAGCTTAATCAGACCATTGTACTATAATGCAGAGCCAACGGATGTCCTGGATATCAAGACGCTATATAGGAGTGTTTTTAGCGCGCTCGCTAAGCAGGATTGCTCAAGCAGCAGTGAGATCAATGAAGTTTCCTCCTCGCCAAATGGTCGGCCTCAAATGTCTTTCCAAACTGGATGGTCCTTGGTAGGTTACAGGTGAGTGAAGCGGAAGAGCTTGTTTTAAGCACTGGTCACTGTTCTATCACCAGGAAAATTGGCCTCTGTTCTCTTTTTCTTTCAATATCAATAATTTGCAAACGTCTTTGAATTTAATAAGATCTGAGTACCTTGTTTACATTTGACAACTTTTTTGTTCTTTTTTTGGGTATCGATTCTTCATTTACATCTGGTAATAAGTTCGTTTTATTTTGGAACTGAACGTAGGAGCGTAAAGCAGCTCGTGAGGCGTGTTGTATTGGATAATCTGCAAGTAGTAAATAATTTGCCCTTTCATGCCGTGGGGCTGGAGAAACACTTGAGGGACCTGATGGACATTCTTAAAATGGAATCGGATGATTCCTTAACAGTGGGCATATGTGGTACGGGCGGAATTGGGAAAACTGCCCTAGCGAAAGCCATTTATAACAGCATTAGTTTCAGGTTTCAAGCGTCTAGCTTTGTTGCTGATGTTAAGGGACACGAGACCTGTGAAATCCAGGAACAAGTCTTGAGGGATCTTGTAGGACGACGCATCTTTGTGAAAAGCGTCGAACATGGCAAGGCAATGGTGAAAGCTATTGCAGGATCCATTCGAGCGCTTGTTATTTTGGATGACATCAACAGTCTAGCCCAGCTCGAAGCATTCAGTGTGGATTGGATTGCAGCAGGGAGCAGGGTCATTCTGATATCCCGAGATGACTGATTATTTTCATGTGGACGGACAGATGTTATTTATTACATTAATAAATTGTCATATAACCATGGCATTGAATTATTTAGCTGGCATGCTTTTCTCAGGGGATATCCTTGTTACGATTATGAAGGCTGGTCTCAAAGGATTGTCAAAGTTTGCCATGGAATTCCACTACTGTTAGAAATAGTGGGAGCATTCTTATATGGCAATAAAAATGGCAGAGATTGGGAAAGGTCTACCAAGTACCTTGAAGATACAATGGACCAGGACATCCACAGGCGGCTAGAATTCAGCTACCGAGGCCTTGATCTTTATGAAAAAGAGATATTTCTGGACATTGCTTGTTTCTTTAATGGCATTGAGAATATGGAAACAGCATATAGGTACTGGGAAACAATATTTAGGTATTGGGAAGCTCCAGATATTGAATTTGTTAGAAGAAGAGCCTTGGAGAATCTAGTTCTCAAGTCCCTTCTATGGATAGATGACCAAAATAAGTTTATAATGCATGATTATGTCCAAGAAATGGGAAGGGCAATAGTTGCCAGTCAATCTCCACTGCTGGAGAAACGTACAAGAATATGGAAGCCAGAGGAAGCGATGCATGTAACGAGTAAAGACCTGGTAAGAGTCTCTACCTGTTTAAGGCATCAAATTGTTTGCTCGCAATTTACTTTGCAATAAGTTAATCTTGATATGAAATGGCTGAAACTTGAAGCTATTTTTGAATAACTGATAATTCTAATAATTAGTGTCCGCTCAATCTAAACAGGGAACTGCGAGTATTCAAAGCATCTCCATTCGCCGAGTTGAAGGGAGCGATGAAATAGTGAAAGCAGAAACCTTGGCACTTATGAGAAATCTGAAGTTGCTTTGGATGGACGGACTAACGGTTGAAGGAGATTACCGAAAGATACCTCCTAATTTGATATGGCTTCACTGGAATTCATTCCCATTGAAAAGCTTTCCATCTGAATGGCCTACAGAACATACAGTTATGCTGGATTTGAGTTCGGTGGCAGGTGGTCCTCCAAGTGAATTGCAGAATTTATGGGAGGAAACATCGTTTCCCAAGGTGAATGATCATGTTAGACCCATAGCTTTTTAAAATATATTTATACATAACTTTTTATTTATTTCTAACTTTTTTTGCACAGAAATTTGTGAACCTCAGGGTGCTGCGCCTGAATTATGCCTCATATCTTGAGAAGCTTCCGGATCTTTCAAACTTAGAATATCTTTCAATTCTTGACTTAGAGAAATGCTACAGCTTGAGGAAACTTCCAAAGTCTATTGGGTGTCTAGGAGCACTCAAATGCTTGAATCTCTCTTGGTGCAAAAACTTGGTAAATCTTCCACAGGACATCTCTAAGCTCTCCTCACTTGAAAGACTTTTATTACGCCATTGCTCTTCACTAAAGGAGTTGCCTAGTGAAATTGAAGGTTTAAGGGCTCTGAAAGAGCTAGATGTAGGATTCTCACAGCTTGTTGATAAGCTCCCTTCATTTGAAAGGCTCTCTCAACTGGAGAAGTTGAATCTAACTGGCTGCTGGTCCATTAAAGTGCTGCCTCATGGAATTGGGGAGCTCGATAACCTAAAAGAGCTCGATGTGCCCTCTTTGGGACTCATTCAAGAGCTACCTTCATTAGATAAACTGATATTCCTGAAAAAGCTGGTTTTAAATGACTGTAGCAGTCTTACAGGTTTGCCATCTTCAATTGGGAAACTCCACAGTTTGGTGTACCTAGACATGAATGGGTGCAGTAGCATTCATTGCTTGCCAAAGGAATTTGGAGACCTTGTTCGTCTGGAGAAATTGTACATTAGCAATTGCCCCAGATTAAGTACGCTTCCTGACACTTTTGGAAACCTTGTGAGCCTCACAACTTTGGAATTGAAGCATAATTCTAATTTAATGGGGCTTCCTTTAAGCTTTTCTGGACTACAATCGCTGCTCTGGTTTGATGCGAGTAATTGCAATCTCTTGGACGGCCTTCCGAAACAGATTGGAGGTTTGTTGAAATTGCAACTCCTCAATCTAGAAAACAATCTTTTTCATGAATTGCCTTCGAGCATTGATGAACTTGGTTGTTTAACGGAACTGAACTTGAGCAAATGCCAATCTCTGGAAATAATTCCAACTCTTCCCAACGGACTTGTGAAGCTAGATGCTGGTGACTGTACACAACTGAAGACGATATATGATATGTCCCATTTGGAAACTCTAAAAATCTTGATCTTATGCAACTGTGAGAACTTGATAAGGTTGCCAGACCTCAAATCATGCCAATCTTTAACAATGCTTAACATATCAAGATGCAGAAAGGTTAGAAGCTTGGCAGGAGCTGAAGGGTTGAGCTCATTGAAGACATTGTACCTAAGTGGATCTGGTGTCTCTGTATCAGAGCTTCGCCAGGGGATTAAGGTATTTTCATTTTATTTTCTTTCTTATTAACTTTCTGCTATCTTTAGCACTCTTTAGAAACAGAAGGGTTTTGTCAGTCATGTAGCAACAGAAACTTCAGAAAAAGAAAAAGAAAAATACAGGTAAATCGTCAACAGTTGACAGGCAGCACCCCTGCCAATTTTATCCATAAACATTGTAAATTTGCAAAAATTATTAATGAGTTAAACCATTAATCTTACCCATATTGTGTATCCTTTCAGGATATGCCCAACCTAGAAGAGGTGAATATTTATGCAAATGAAGTTCCGCGATGGTTAGAACATAAATCAAGGGATCAATATCTGCATGACGAGAACTTCAAAGATATGCTAATCTCTCCAGTAAACAAGACCTCAGATTGTCGAGGAGTTCTACTGTGTTTTGTTTTGAACTTCATGTATAGTTTCCGTAATTGTGGATCTCCTCCTCCGAATTGCATGAAGATGAGCATTAGAGGAGATGATGGGGAAGCATTGTGGACTACAGTTTTCAGTAATAGGCAGAAAGTTGAAGGTGATCAGTTGTACATATGTCTATACGGGGAAAATCATCCGCTCACAAGCAGACTAGGAAATATTGACTATCTACGAGTGATGGTAAAAGGCACAAATATTCAGATTAAAGAGTGCGGAATGCAGGTTTTATACAATGGAATTGAGGACCAAAATTTAGGGAGATTGGAGGACGACTTGAGTTCATCTGTGTCAAATTACATTACTAAAACAGTCACGGATAAAGTTGCTGCCAATGAAACTGAACCCTTGCATAAAATTATAGATGAAGAAGATGGTGATATATATGTATGACTACGGATATTCTACTAGCGAGGATGAATATTTTTAGCAATGAAGAGTAAGATAGACTGCTTTGTATATAATAACAGCTTCCTATATAGGAGAAATAAATTAGAGTAGTCTATAGATACTTGTCCAAAGAACTTCATTGACAAGAATAAATCAGTAAGTGTTTTAACACATAAAAGTATCCATATTTATTGATAAACAGGTTAATGTATTGTCAAGTTATGTATAGTAAATTTAGAAAAATAATGTATATCTTTAAAGTTTTTTTTTGAACCTAGCCTCATCCCTTATGATCAAATCTTACCTAATCAAATGATGAAAGAGAGTTAATTTTACTAGCAATATAGACTAAAATCATGTTTCTAGATGACATTGACCAAATAGTTAAATAAGTATAATTACAAATAAATCTAAAAATATAACTCAAAATTTTTCAATCCAAAAAGAAACTTTAAAAATTATATGCAAACGACAAAGATGCTTACCTCTAGAAATTATAATAGAAGAATAATTATGCAAATAAATAATTTGTTCTCTAGAAATTTAATAGTCTTTAGATTGTGACTATTCAACTAGTAAAGAGTTTTTCTATGATAGAGTTTATCTCTACTATTATGAAATAATTAAAAAATTAATTTAACACATTCTAGAAAAAATATCACATTTTTATTGCCTATTCTTATGACTATTCGTATGACTATAACGCATATAATACTTATAATTATTAAATACTTGTATCTTAAACTTATTACATATTCTTAGGTGAATTTATTTTAATTTTGTAAAGTTAGTTCTCTTTGAAATTATGAGAGTTAGGATAAGTTTTGTCCACCTATAAATTTTGCATTTAGTGACTAGTCATTTTTTAAGTTTTAATGCATGTGAAATTCTTCAATCACAATAATTAAGTTAATATTGTGATTATACTTGTAAAATAATTTTCATTATTTAAATATAGGTCAAGTCTACCTTAAATATAGTGTGGTATTAATTATGTGTTTTTAGGAAAAAATAGTTCAAAGTAAGCTTCAAACATATAACTTAGGTAGAGAGATTAAGATGGAAATATGTTAGTTCTTAGAAATCCCTAAAATAGGTTTCCTTCGAGGTATGTCTCAAGTGCTGATGAGGAACATAGTAAATTTGTTGGATAGGAGTAGAGTTTAGATCAATAGAGGAATCTTAAACATCTCGTGGTAGAGAACCCACCTTAGCAATGATAAGGATACGATGAATTTATTTCACTAGTGTTTTTTGTTGGAGAAATGAGGGTAATGGATGAGAAATATGTGATTGAATGTATGATCTTAATGAATTATCATATATTAGTATTTATGATTGGTGGTCATGTTGAGAACAACGGTGTAGAGTTCAATATTCAAGGTTCAAGGATCAAGTATCAAACTTTAGAGATTTGGGATTAGGCTTAGCAAATAATTTTTAGACTATTATGTATATTGTGGATATAGCATTAAGTCCTAGAACAATCAAATTCCCATGATCAATCATTAAATGGAGGAATAATTTGTATGAAGCAATAAGATAATAAATTAAGAGAGATAAACATTGGAGGAAGAGTTAAAGAGATATGTGAGAGCACAATGAGTTGATTCCACTATTAGTGAAAGTCTTGTGAGGAAAAAAAATTCTAACAAGAGGTTCCCAAACCTATACTCTTACATGTATGAAAGTGGTATACATTACAATTTGGGATTTTATTACTAAATAGGTTACCCATTACAAATGCATTCCAATTTTGTGAATGGGTATTATTCCTAAAATGTAATTATCTTTTCCTACTATATTACCTCATTTTTTCCTTTCTTCAAATGATTAAATTGATTGGAAAAAGCACCCTAATGGATATCCACATCAAATAATGTCAACAATGCTTATTCTTCACCTTCTCCCTCCATAAGAGTCAATTTTTTGTGTTAGTAGGCAGGTGGTGTTCCTATTTACATTTTCTTATTTATTTTTATAGTTTTCTTATTTTAAAATTTAATATTCTCAATCCTAAAATGATAAATTAGAGTATGTTGATAATTTTTTTAATAATAAACTATGTATAATAGTATAATATGTTAGATTATTACATATTTTATTTAATTTAGGTTAGTAGTTAAATAAAATAAATTACTCATAGTCAATCAATTACTTTTCCATAAGGGAGTTTATTCGATTTTATTCAGAAAAATAATGGATTTATATAGCCATTGTTATGTAATATGAAATTAATTAAGAAGTGATCCCAATTGAATTTAGTATCATTTTATATTTATTATTTATCATGTGAGTTTGAAATAATTTTCTATGCTCTACAATCTTCATTTGTATCAGAGCACTATATTTTCCTTTGCTTGGAAATTTAAAGATTATTTTCTACAATTGAAAAAACATTGGACAAGCAACTTGAATATGTTGAGTGCCATGTTCTATAAGAGATTAAATCCTTTAAGATAAGGCATTGATTTGTACTTGTGAAATGATGAAATTCTTCCATAACTAATGTACACTAGCATGAGAAGGGTTGAAGTTGAGAAATGATTAAAATTTATGTTAAAATAATTAAGGTAGTTGGCATGATATTATTTAGACAATAATGGGGGAATTTTTTGAGGACAGTTAAATTTTGTTGCAATGTAGAAATATGCATTGAAGTTTGGAAGAAATCATTGTTACAGTTATTAAATTGAACTACTACTATCATTATCTATAGAGTAGTAAAAATAGAAGATAAAAATATTTACATTGCAAAAAAAATTAAAGAGGATTTTCATTATAATCATTTCTCACATTACACCCATTGCATTGGATTTTTAAAGCCATTAGTTTCTTGTTATGGGAATAACTTCCCACCCAACTAACTAACCTAATAACTAATTATTAAATGTAAACCTTAATTTCCAAACAATACCTCCTTAAGGTTTACATAATAGAGAAAAAAAAACAAAAATAATACTATAAAAGAGTACTATATGAGTGTAAACCTTAAATTCCTTACACCCCCCTTAAGGTTTACATTACAAAAAGGAAAACTAAAATATTTGTAATGGAGTGAATTTGCATCCCTTGAAAATTCCCCATTTAAATCCCCTTAACTTAGAAAAATTAAACTCGACAATTCTTTTCCACTTCATCCATTCACTTTCCACCCCCTTGGTGGCTATCTTTAGTGTCAGTGGGGGAATTTTTGTCAAGGATACTAGCATGGTGCGTGGGCGTCTACACAAAATGCTTCCATCCTAATAGAATTCTTGCCTCTAGAATCTATAGAGGCATTACACTTCTCCATTGCCAATGAAGTGTAATGCTCCTACACCCTAACTAACCTCAAACAACTCTTTTGGGATTCTATTCACCCTCAAAAGACTATCTTATTCAACCTCTACACACACTTCTCAATCACACTTGCTTCTACACACTTCATTTTCATAGCATTGTCCATTGTTGAAGCTCTAAGGCAACACTCTGTTGGTTTTTCTCCTCACATTGTTATGGCAACAATAGCATCTATAGGATTGTGAGCTCGCATCTCCCTTCATGTGCTTGAGGGCACCCTTTTTGGGAGGTGATACGCATCTCACTTAGCATTGCCATTTGATTTACGTAGCATATTGTTGTTTCCATTGCTTGGAATTTCTTCCATTTTAGTACATTCTTTATCATTATTTCTCAATTGTAGCTATTTTGGTTGTCCGTGGAGGTGGGAACACTAAAACAATGGTTTTATTGTGGCAAGCTCCGAAATAGTCCCAACATTTTTCCTTGTTCTAATATGTGTAGGTGTTCGCATCTATGTGGAGCTTGCAGGAGGCTAGACTAACTGCAAGTTTAGTTTCTAGCACCTTTTCTTTCGTTAGCTTTCATCTCCTAAGTTAAAGCATTATTTGTCTCATTTCAATAGTTTGGTTATTTCATATTTTTTGTCATTATATAAATCTATATTTATTAGGTAATTAGTGAGTTTTCCATTAGTCTTGAATATCCCTTGTACTTTCTATCAATACGAATGTTAGCACCTAATTAGGATGCTAGCACGCCATCTTGTTGTCCATCTTCTATGCCAAAGTCCTCTGGCCGAGAGTTTCCTAGGTTGCAGTTTTGACTCAAGAATTCACTCACTTGATTCCTTAAACCTTTTAGGTTGACAAAAGGATAGTGGTAGATCAATCACCCTTCCTTTTCACCCTCTTAAAAATTGAACTTACCTTGAAAAATCCTTAACGTGAGTGAACCATAGATTTTTGGGTAGGGCTTATAGGCTACTCTTGCAGTCTTAGGATGTTTCACCTAAAAGGAGAGAGATAAATCCCACTCAAAAGTCTACCTAGGTTCACTCAAATTATACAATGTATGATGTTATTTAGACTAAATGGGATGATCTAAGTATAATTGGATGATCTATTTGACTAATTATGAATGTAAAACCTAAGAATTATGCAATGTTGGAAAACAAAATGTGTTATGCAAACATGAACTTTGTATGAACAAATGAAAAACAGAAAAGAAGAAGGCTCATTCAAAGTGCACCTGGGTAGAGAATGGAGAATGTAGAATATTTTGAATGTTGATTGAGATCACTGAAAATCACTAGTGGAACTCATTCACCACTGATGGTGAATCAGTCTTGCTTCTAATGAAAATTATTAGAAACTGGTTTCTGAGTGTCGGGATCCAGAATATGAAAAAATATAGATTTCCAGCCTTTAGGTGGGACTCATTCACCACTGATTGAGAATTAGTCCTCTCCCAAAATTCTATGAAATCAGGGGACAATTCTACAACACCAGATTTGAGGTTTTCTACTTGTCGGGTTGACAAAGTTAATTCTACATAAAATAGACAAAATGTCTTCTCGAAGCTTGAAATGAGGTTGACTTAACTTGAGGCACCTTGTTGACTTGTTTACCACCTTTCAACACCTAATTACTCGTTGAATATGCATACACAATTCAAACCCTTGTTGAAGAAAATATTAAGTTATATCAATGGATTCTCCAAAATACTTGATTGATGCTTGATTAGATGATGCAAAGTGCTCAAATGCTTGAACGAGTGAGTGGATTAGTGAACTTGATGAATGATTGAATGAATGGGGGTTAAAATGGATGTAAAAACACTTATTTATACATTCTTGTGCCTTAGTAACCCAATGATACCTTATCACAGGCCGACATCAAGTGATTTTGAATAAAACCCTAAAAGGAATTTTTTTTTTTTTTGAATTTGGAGCCAAGAGGGAATCATTTTCCACCCATGCAAATGGGTCCCACCTTGGACTTGAAAGTGGGTGTCAGGGATTAAGTCACATTTAATGTTATTTTTCAAGTTTACATTCAAAAATACACTTAATTAAGCCTTGTAAGGGCATAAAAGGGTCAAATAAAGCAGAAGAAAGGTGTAAATAGTGAGATTATGCCTAGAAAAGAATGAAATATTGTTACAAGACTTTACAACACTTCAAAATAGGACTTGATAAGTGATGAAAAGGTAATTTTTAGGTGTATTGTAATGAATAAATTCTAGAAAAGTGTAGAAATGTCTTACAACACTTCACAACATTTTAACAAGGCACTATAATTTGAATTTTAAGGACCTAATGTGAATGTTCAAGCAACATTGCAACATTAAATTAGAGAAAAATAGACCAAGAATCATGAAGAAAGACCTAAAAGGCCATGAAAATGACAAGGGACCATTTTTCTACAACACATTTATCCCCCACTTTAGTCAGAGGATGAACTTGCTTGAAACTCACACTAAAGTAGCCATGCATATTGGGAAGGATCCTAATGCACTTATACTTAGCAAGATGGAATAAAAATGATCAAGAGGGATGATCAAGCCCCTAGGATGAAGATCTCATGGCAAACTAAACATAAGAGAAAAGGAACAAAAGTGTTGAAAAGAGAGAATCGGGTGAATCTTCAATCATCTGTCCAACTAGTTGTGGATTAGATCTAGGTTGTTTGTTCAAAAAAGAGAATGCATACTCACTCTAGGGTGATATAACTCATGGTATTCCACCAGGTGAGAAGGCCCAAAAGGTAAGATACATACACTAGTTCGTATGCACCCACAAACACATAGGTGGCTATGGGGAAAGTCATGCCAATGGATGGGCTTCCCGCTCAACCATATCAAAGTTATACCTCTTGATAACTTTAACAAGGTTCCACAAAGGAAACTATCAGTTTATGCTTCATGAGACAAGCAAAGCTTCATATGCTTAGAACCCATAAAAAAATAGAAAGGTACCACAGACATACAAGTTGCGTTATGCAAGGTGGTAAAAATGTAAAATGTAAAATGTAAAAAATGCAAATTTGTAAAAGTGTAAAATATGTTCAAAAGAGTCTTGTTAAGTTTATGTGAGGTTTGTCACCTAGGGAACATTGTGTCTAATGTCTCCAAGAGAGGAAAAATCAAAGAATAATATATTCACAACTTAGGGTATGCATTGTGTTGCATCAGGTCACCAAGAGGAATACAATATGCTAAGATAGATCACACTTATGAAGGAAATTACACCCAATGTCATCCACAAAGTGACAAATGCATCATATGAAATGACAAGGCTGCACTAAGAATCGAGAATGCAAATGAATTATGGTAATGTATTCCACCCACTTTAAAGGAATTGCTACACACCATTCTGTGAGCAATTACTTTAAAGTAGTGAAGGAAATAAAATGCAAAAAGGAAAAAAAAGACATGAGAGCCAACTCAAATATCCCTATGCCAAGTCATATGTTTCTGAGTAAAGCTGGTTCATGTAAATGAAAAAGAAAACAAAAGAAAAGGGAGTTTCCCCCTAGAAAAGACCACACCAAACACAAGGGATCTATGGATTTGGGGTAAGTATGTTCATTGTTGTAATGTTTTGATTAAAGAGCTTAGAACTACCATCATTCCCCAAAGCACATAGAACTGGAAGAATGACACAAAGAGAGCAAAAAAAAAAGAAAAACAAAGTCCATTTTGGGTCAACATGGAAGAGAGATTTCAGTCTCAATTTGCATCATCCCCAAAAGGAAAACACAAGAAAAAAAAAGGTGAAAGAAAAGGAAAAGATTTTGGGTCAACATGAAAGAGACATTTCAAACTCAATGCCTTGTGTCATCCTCAAAAGGAAAACACAAGAAAAAGATAAAAAGGAAAAGATTATTTTGGGTCAACGTGGAAGAGACATAGGGCATCTCAACACTTTGCATCATCCCAAAAAGAGAAAACACAAAATAAAAGGAAAACAGGAAAGGGACCTTTTGGGTCAACATGGAAGAGACATAGGGCATCTCAATGCTTTTCATAACCCCTAAAAGGAAAACACAAAACAAAAACAAAGAAGGCAATGCACGACATATAGCAGAATAGAGGTATGAATAGAAGAAGTGTACAAAGAGAGGGAACATCAAACACACGATACGAGGGAGCATGAGACACACATACAAGAAAAATGGAAAGGGGCTAGTAATGCAAATGTAAGTCAACCATTAACCAGGTTATTGGTTTCTCAATCTTAAGTAGTTAAGTAGAAAATGAATAACATAGTTAGGAGACAAAGACAAGTGCATTACAAGGACATGGCTAACAACTTCTTTCCCCCCACAAAGTGTAGGGAAAGAATGAGCCAAGGTGGATGATGTGAAAGGATCATGCAATAGTGAGAATAGAAAATTCTACAACTATGGCATGATAAAAGGATTTAGTTTTTATGGGATAATAGGAAAGAAATTCGTATAAGTGAAGTTATACTTATCCATTATGTCCTTCAATGTCTGACATTCTTTGGTTTGATGTCCAAGAACATGATGATATTTGCAAAATGGTATGTTAGAATCTTTAGGAAGAATGAACAACCCATTCATAGATGGTAAAAGTAGAAGACCTTTGTTTAAAAGCAATTGAAGTCTCCTTTCACATTTAGGTGGAGGATGAGTAGGAAACTTGAGTTTTTTCAATTTGTAATGTCATTTTTTTTTCTAGACTCTCCTTTTTCATGAATGGAAGGAGAAAGAGGACCCATGGGAATCCTAACATCCTTTTCATTAGAACCAAGTAATGGTTGTTCACATGGAAGGAGAATTTTTAAGTTAGGAGGAGAACCAAAGATCACTATACCATCATCCTGAAGTCTCCAATATTCAAAAGGAGGTCTATCAGGATGAGGAGGATCTTGATATCCTAAACCTATGGTTTTTTCTTTTGTTGGTTTTTGTTCAAGGAGTTGGTGAATGTCATGTTCATGTGTTGTGTCATAGCCTTGTTTACTTAGGATAGTAAAGCCTTTTCCATATGTTTCTTCAAGGTTTATGGGAGTGTTTGTGACTTTGTTATCATAAAATTGGTGAGGATGTGTTTGTTGAGAGAAACTAGGTCCACTTGATGGAGGAACTTTAGGTCCTTCATTGATTTTAGGATGTAAATATGCAAAATGATCAGAAGGTACAATAGTAGGAAGATCTTGTAGCTTCATGGATGGGTAAAAGGCTACATTGGCTTCTAGGTTATCAAGGCATTCATTTAAGAACTTATTCATGCTATCATCATCTTATCCAATGATGTCTACATTATGAGGAGAAAAATCATGAGGATTTGAAGGAGAATGAGGAAGCTCAAGGTCATTAGAGTCACAACCAAAGGCACAATTGGACATGTCTACTAAGGATTTTAATGAATTCCAAAAATTATTAAAAGAAAATTCCATAATGACAATGAATGCAAGTAAAATAAGATGCAAGAAATAGAAAAAAATGGATAATCTAGAAAGAAAAACATAAAGCAAATACTGAAAATTGTAATGCAGGAAATACCTAGAAAATTCCTAAAAATGTTGTGCAAAATGTGTAGGTGGACTGATTCGCCTAGAGTGGCGAATGAGTCTAACTATGAGACTTTTTTTTGTTTTTTAGAAAATTTAAAGTGATTCTATTGCTTTTCAGATACCAATTAAGGATGCAGATGCATATTTTTAGTTTTTTCAATGATATGCAATACAAAAATGAAATCTAAATGAATAATTCACTAATGCAATTTGAGAAACCCTAGTATGTAAAAACAAGACAATACCATAACTGAATGTTTATATAAATGAAGTCTAGGATGCAAGATGCATTTGAAATCAGAAATGTAGAGTGCTCAATATGCAGGTTCACCAAAATGAACCGTAATTTTTTTGGTAGGGCTTATAGGCTACTCTTGTGCTCTTAAGATGTTTCACCTAAAATGAGATAGATATACCTTACTCAAAAGTATAGCTAGGTTCACTCAAATTATGCAATGTATGATGTTATTTAGACTAAATGGGATGATATAAGTCCAATTGGATGATCTATTTGACTGATTATGAATGCAAAACCTAAGAATTATGCAATGTTGGAAAACATAATGTGATATGCAAACATGAACTATGTATGAACAAATGTAAAAGAAAAAAGAAGAAGGCTCATTCAGAGTGCACTTGGGAAGATAATGGAGAATTTGGAATATTCAAAATAATGATTGAGATCACTAAAAATACTAGAGGAACTCTTTCGCCACTGATGGCGAATTAGTCCTACTTCTGATTAAAATTGTTGGAAACTAGTTTTTGAGTGTTGAGATCCAAAACTTGACAAAATATGGATTTCCAACCTTTAGGTGGGACTCATTCACCACTGATGGAAAATTATTCCTCTCCCAAAATTTTGTGAAATTAGGGGACAATTCTGCAACACTAGATCTGAGGTTGTTTGCTTGTTAGGTTGACAAAGTTAATTCTATAGAAAATGGACAGAATGTCTTCCCCAAGATTGAAATGAGGTTGATTTAACTTGAAGCACCTTGTTGACTTGTTGACTACCTTTCAACACCTAATTTCTTGTTAAATCTTCATACACAAGTCAAACCCTTGTTGAAGAAAATCTTAAGTTATATCAATGGATGCTCCAAATGCTTGATTGATGCTTGATTAGATGATGCAAAGTGCTCAAATGCTTGAATGAGTGAGTGGATTAGTGAACTTGATGAATGATTGAATGAATGGGGGTTAAAATGGATGTAAACATACTTATTTATACATTCTTGTTCCTTAGTAATCCATTGATACCTCATCACAGGCCGACATCAAGTGATTTTGAATAAAAATTTGAAAGGAAATTTGAATTTTTGTGAATTTGGAGCCAAGAGGGACTCATTCGCCACCCATGGAGAATGGGTCCTATTAAAGTTCAAAACAACACAACAACATTAAACAAAATATCTCTATTCTATTTCTCCTGAAAAAGAAAGATAACATAAAGTAATCTAACTCTGAAGGTCCCAGTAGTTGGTTCTCAATTGTGTTGATTTTGCTCAATGGTCAATGTAATTGTAATATTCAAGGGTCCTTTGTTGGTAATAAGGAATAAAACTACATTAAATAAATTAACCTACATTGGGGGGGGTTAAATAAATATAAAAATATAGATCAGAGCTTTAAAACAATAGAATATGAATAAAACTTCTTAATATCTAGACATGCACATCAATAATGAGTGTTTCATTATTCAACCAAAACCACATCATGAAATCCATACAATAATCTACACCAATGCATACATTCATAGTGCTAATTTAATGATCACAACCATTTGCTAGAACCTTTACTTTAAGATTCAAAATAGATGATTCTCTCATCATTAAAACATAGATCAAATAGACATAATAGCAATTTCATTCACAAATAATTCAATGAGCTAATATTGAATCCAATTTCCTCTATTGACTTGCATAAAATAGAAAACATTTAGGAACAATAAATCAGTGGCATATGGATTGATTATGATTCATTAATCTTATCAAAGAGGTCAAAACTTAACAACATGTAAACTGTATAAAAACTGTAAAATGTATCCAATTTCAACTGAACTTTCTAAGTATCTTGCTAACAACTGTAAAATTCTAAGACTATAATTCCTATTTGTTATCATCAAGTGGCTAATCTTCCTTCAATCAACTAAACTTTATAAAATAGAGCCCAAAAGTGCATATAGACATGTCGTGCGCAAGTCCCTCTCAATCAAAAACTTAGATCCACAAATTAAGGAATCGAGACTACATGAAGGAAATAGACTGATTTGTTACACAAAATTTTGATTCCCAAGGAAGAAGGTGTAACTAGTGGATGGGAACTAGAGTCCAACTTGTGTCAAAATCTTACAAAATAGGAGAAGAGAGGATGTTGCATGTTAAAAAGAGAATGTTCTGCTACCATCTCACTCCTGCACTACATGCTCAAGCAGATACTCATCATAACTAGAGAACATTGTTGAAGGATATCCAAGTCATGACCATCTAACCTATTGTCCTCAAATTTGATCCTCTTCAACTCTGCTATGGCGAATTCTTGCATATCTTTCAATTTAATTAATTACTGCCCAAGAGTTTTCACTTCTTCTCTAATATCCATGAGCCTATCCAATAAAAAATATTCTCCATCACCCTCCTTTTTCATTACTTCCTCGAATCTACTACTCCACTTCTCCTTCAACTTTTCCAAGGGAAGACCTTCTTTGACTGGGATGTCCAAATTGACCAAAACAACCACTACTTCCTCCAATTCATCATTTTGTTCGTTCAAATATTTACTTGCCTCTTGAACTTCATTCTTATCGTCATAGATAAATTTGGATTTAAACCGAATTATACTCACAGTCTTCTCAATAAAATTTGGATTTTCTTCTTCAATAATTGACTGCTCTAGGAGAGTTGATTTAGGCACTTTTCTGATTTCTTTTAACTTCTTGACATATTCTCTATATTCTTCATACTACTTCTCCAAAGCCTCAACATGCTTATTCATATTCTCTACCAACTTAAGTGCTCCTTTATGAACTTTGAAACTAGCAATCAACACTTCACCAACTTCCTAATTGAGTCTATCAATCCATTTGTCAAGCATCCCCACCTTACTCCTCATCTACACTAAATCATCCTTTAAGAACTTATGCAACTATTGCAAGTGACCTTTAAAATCATCTTTATTTTTCTTATCTTTAATCATTCTAGATTTGGTGGAGGAAGCCACAATACCAATAGGATTCATTTGCTGGTTCCTTGTAGGTCTCCCCAAATTCACCATACCCAATTGGTAATAAGCTATATGCATGCCATCCTTATCTTTTTCCACCACTGGAATTGCACATTCAACAATAATTTCCCCTGCATCTTTGAGCTTGGTGGAGTGAAGAAATTTGGCCTTCTTTTTGGGTCTTTCCTTTTCTATCTCCTTCATCATCTCATCCCAATTGAGAGGTTGAGGTTGAACTATCTTTCCTCTCTAAATCAAGCTTCAACCATATAGGAGCAGTAGGAGTGGTAACCACTTGTGTTGAAGAAGAGGCAGCAGTAGCAGAAGATAAAGTTTGTGATATGGTGGTTCTAGGTTGAGATTCAACCTCTTGCACATTTTCTTGTTCTCTTTGTGCATCTTCCTATGCAATTCTTTTAGCCTCTTCTTTATCTTTTTTCTCTTGCAACCTTTTGGCTTTCAATTCCTTCTTTAAAATCTCTTCTTCCAATTTTCTCTCCTCATACATTTGGTCTCTCTGCTTCTCTATTTCCTTGACATAGTCATATGCCTCTTTATATTTCTTCACATATAGAGCAAGATCTTTAGCCTCTCTTTCTCTTTCTAGGTGTTCTTCATCTTCTCTCCTTCTATATGCTTCTTCAACATCCTTGAATTTAGCCTCAAGAGCTTCTTTTTCTCTTCTCTATTTGGCCTTTTCCTCCTCAAGATCATGAATCTTTTGCAGCATTTCCAATTTATCTCTTTCATCTTTGGTTTTTAGCTCTTGCACTTTTTGCTACTACTGCTTGGCCAATTCATCATCCTTGGCTTGAGCTTCCAAATCTTGCTATTTCAATGCATTAGATTCTACCTTAGCATCAACCTCCTTTTTTTTAGCGAGAGACTCATCTTGTGCCTTGGCATCTGCTTCCCTTTTGGCATCTTCAAATAGCTTCCGTTGGCCTTGTTTAGTTAAGATATGTTCTATTCATGCATCCTAAGTCTCATCTAGAGATGCCACCACATGAGTCTCTTTGTTAGATGGGGTAGCCTCAAAATCTATCTCTATGTCATGAATTTCTATTTTAGGCTCCTTACCCTTCAATAACTCAACTTCTTTGTGGAGGGTCCCCATAGGAATTTCTCCACTTGGCTGCTCTATGATAAGGGGTTGATTTGATGATTCCCTTGCAAGAGATGTTGAAGCACCTAGTTCTATTTCAATTTCCTCTCCCAAATTCAGAGGAAAGAACTCTAGGGGCTCCTTAGGAGTCATTCTTCTCTTTGTCCTTTTGTACCCTTGAGTGGTACCTACAACCCTTCTTTTCTTAGAGGTTTGAGCCTCTAGCTCCGTAATCCTCATCATAACCCATTGAATGCTTCTGTCCAATACTGGCCTTGCAATCTATTTTATGTCAATGGAGTCTCCTGCATTCTAGTCCACTGGATCAAGGTCCTTAGTACCTACATTTTTAGCTTCATATTTGGGATCCAAAGTTACCCCATCATTTGATAATGTCTCAAGGATGTCCTCCTTTACCCAAAACTAAACCATGAGTGGGATAGGGAGTTTTTCATAGTTCCTCCTTCTAAGATCATACTCATTTTGAATGTCCATCAAAAAATACTCTAGTAGATTAAAGTGCTTGTCAAAAATAGTTGGCAACAAGCCTTGCATCCTATGTTTAGGATCAAAATGTTTTTTGGAAGTGTATAATCCCAACTTCAAAAGAATCAATTCATCACAAACTACCTTAGCTTCCACACTATGTGGAAAACTATACTCACCCAACTTCAAGGGGAATTTATGGCAGTGAGGCTTGTGTTTATTAGAAATTTTTTGGTTTGACTACTAGAGAGATTGATAGATGAATTCCATTATAACAATTCTGATACAATAATAGGCCATTCAAACTATTTCCTACCATCTAGGATGGTTTGGATAAAAGGAAACATCCACTCTTTGAATTGGGAAGCATCATTATCATATCTACAATCTCCTTGTAGAAGTCTTTTCTTTTAGGCTAGTTAGGAAGCTTGGCTAACGACTTCTCAAATTTTATCCAAGTCTTATTCATATGATTCTTATTGGTTTCCTTCTTATCACTATAAAGCTTTAGTGCCTCAGCTTCATTGAGCTACCTGGGATTTTGTGGAGCAGGAGCATTAAACATAAATCTAATCATTTGTGGTGGTAAATCAATAGTAACATTTCCTTTCAAATCCACACACTGTCTAGTAGCAGGATTGTATGCACTGACTACTACAAGTATCAACTCTAGACATTGGACAGATAATGGGGAGAGGGAAATATGTGCCAAACGAGATTGAACAATCTTCTCTGTCCTTCTTCAAACATATTCAGCAAAAATTTCCTAATACAACTCTTCATAGTTAAAGGGGCCCAAGTTTGTGCCAGTGATATCGACCAAATCTAAGTCCACCTTGCTAGATATGAGGGTAGGACTTTGATGTTTGTGCCTCAATGTGTATGGGAGTTGTTCTACCTTAATCTTCTTTGGCTTGGCTCCTTTCCTTGAGGTTTCTGTAGGTTGGATCCTATGTGAAGCCTCTTCTGATGCTCCTAATACCTCTTACTTCTACAATAAACCCCTATATTAGATGAACAAAAAAGCATAAAAATCAATACATCAACCAATACCTTTCTCTACTTCCTTAGGAAAAAATTCATACTTAGCTAAATTTAAAACTCATCAGAAGTAGAGTCACAAAAGAATAAGGAATAGGGAACCATTCTAACACAAAGTGGGATCAGTACTGGAACTAGGATGAGACCGGAATGAGGATCAGAATAGAAACCAAACCTTAAACTAATCACTAGTTCCAAGTTCAACTTCCACTCTGGTTCTGACTCTGCCAAAGGGAAAGTTTAAACACCAAAATTAATAATGATCGAAAGCTAGATTATTTTGGGAATGAACCCCAATGCAAACATCCATGGGACAAGTTCATTCCCAAGTCTGCTCTAGCTAGTTTAGCATGAAAAATGGAGCACTTTTCTTGAATATGTGGTCACATGAATTTAAGGACCTAGGTCACATGGGTTTCTAAGGAAATCCAAATAGAGGGGTTTAACCTCACCCCTTAACCGCATAAAGATCAATTTTTAAACTTAGGGATAGATATTTTATAAAGTTCATCAAGTAAACCCTAGTTTACATGACACGTCGACTCAAAAAATTAGGGCATGAAAAACCCAACATGGAAATCATAGAATCAAAATGGAAAAATGATCAAAAGGGTCTCCAAAAATATCCAAATGCATTTAACACATGGAAGACCCAACTAAATGAAACCTTAGTTAGAAACTGGGGTACAACAAAATGAACCTATCACGAAAGCAACAACAAAATGGAAAAAATCCCAAATGGAAAGAAAGAAAACAAAACAAAAAATAGAAAAGACAAAACAAAACCAACAAGACACAAACGAAAGAGAGAAGATTCACAGAAAAAGGTTCTATGAAAGTTCCAAAACACAATGAGCAAGAACAGGAAAATGAAATGACAAAACAAAGCAAGAAAAGAAGGGAAAGAACCCTACCCCAAAAAAACCAACAAGGAAAGGATAAAATCAGGTAAGAATTTTCCCACCATGTGCCTCCACAATCAAATCATGCTCCTCTTGTAGTTACCTTGGCTCTAGTTCACTAAAATGAGTTAGACAATAATGATAATGAGATAGTTAACCTTAATTAAGGTTTAAAAATTCTTTCGCATGTGTGAGGAGGTTGCAATTAATGCAATAAATGTGGTAGGTTGGGGGTGAAGTAAATAATGAAAATGAATAGTTAACTTTCATGAGCACAAAAGGTAGGGTGGACACGGACTGAGATCTGAGACAGAATAAGGAACCTTTAACAAGTCTCTTACCTAACTCCGAACCCAATTTTGGTTGTGCGACAAAGAAAGACAACGAAGGGGAATGGGGGTAGAAGTGGGACCAAAGACAGAACTAGAACTTTTACAAAGTTCCAAGTTTGATCGATTCTAGTTTTGGTCCCGACAAAGGAACAAAAACTAAACAACAAAGTAAAGGGAAGCGGGGCTGGAATAAAGACCGGACTTGACCCAAACAAAAACTAAAATGACAACACAAAGAAAATGAGTGGAGTCAGAATTAGAGTAGGAGAAAAACTTGGAAATTTTACAAAGTTCCAAGTTTATTTCCAACTTTGGTTCCACTTCTGCTCGAGCAAAGACAAACACAAGGAAAACAACAAACAACTCAAGGGAGAAATAGACCCAAGAGTGTAGGACACACCAACAAACAACACAAAAGAACAAGGAAGGAAGGCAGAACTGGATCGAGGCTCAAATCCAGACTTGGAACCTTACAAAAGTTCTATGTCTAGTTTCATTCCAACTCTGCTTCCTCCAGACCAAAAGAAACAAGGACTTAGGAGGAAAATTAACAACTCCTAAGACCCAAACAAAAACCAAGGACAAAACAAAAAAAACAAAGGGGGACCCATTTTGTTCCAAAATAAAATGGGGTGGTTATGTAAGGCATAAGAAATGGTGACTGAATTGGAAAAATGGTTTACCAATTTTCAAGATATTGAAGAATTCAATCACCCAGAACCTTTGGTTTATGAAGCATGCTAGCTTAAGTAGGATCAGATATATTGAGTAAGGTTGAGCTGGAATCTCAAATGTATATCAACATGAACTGCTTTGAATTTGAGTGTGTGCATGTATGGTGCATTTTTCTTCATAAAAAATTTATCCACCTCTGAAAAAATACACCTAAGATCTGAACTACGTAGGTTGAGTCCTTTAACCATCGTGCAATAAAATCCTAGGTATTGCTTTGTTGCCAGACATGCATCCATAGCCCCAATGGAGATACCTCTAGTTCTTTCAAAGCATTGCTCTACTTCCAGACATGCATCCATAGCCCCAATAGAGATACTTGAATCACCCATTTGATATTTAGTTTTCCTTTGTTTTAATAGTTTTCTTTTATGTTTCTTTTACAGGCTTCACTTGTGGAAATCCTTTATTAACTTTTCTCAATACTCAGACATAATTGATTTCAAGTGTGCGTTGAGAACTATAGTGGACCTTATGATAGTTTTGGGAATCAAATTTTTCACTTGAATCAGAGATACAGTCACCTAGAGATAAATATGCATATTACATAGGAAGATGTTTTATCTATTTTGTGATAGACTTCAATCCTAGTTCATGAGATTATCTACAATATATCTTATTCTTAATAACTTTTCAAACTAGTGTTAAAATGACCATAAGACATAAGTTTAGAATGAAATATTTCAACAGATATGTGTGAAAATAACTAAAACAATTTGTCTCCTAGTGTCTGCAACATGCTTTAAATAACAACCCCTCTATTTCAAAATGGAAATAAATGAAGGTCCCCAAAGACAAAAGCAAAAAAAGTGACAAAAGGAAACAAAAGAAAAAGAACAAACAAACAAGCAAACGAAACACCCAAAACAACAGAACAAATAATTACATATAATACAACTAATTCAAAAAATCAGACCCTCATGGGCCAAAGTAATGCTTAAGAAATTGACCATTGATGGGAAATGGAATAGGTTCTCTTGTTAGGTTGCTCAATCAAAAAGAATTCTCACCCAGGATCTCTACTATCTGGTACGGACCCAACCAGAGTCTGTCAAACTTTTGGTGGTCCCCTTTTTCTTTTTAGCCTTATCCCACAACAACACAAGATTTGATATCCTAAAAGCCTTTATTTTGGCTCTTTTGTCAAACCAACATTTGACAACAACCTGGTGTTTAAAGAACTGTTGTAAATAAATGTCTCTTTGTTCTTCCATGTTTAGAAGATTAGTTAATCTAACCTCTATTCGATCATCCTTTGAATAAAATTTCTGCATAAACCTGAGAATAGGTATCTGCAAATGTATGGGGAAGACCGACTCTTGGTCATAGACTAACTTAAATGGGGAATTTCCTAGAGCAACTTTAATATAGGTTCGATCTACCCATAAGGAAAATCTCAACTGGGTATGTCAATCCCTAAGATTGTTTTCTAACAATTTCTTTATCACTTCCAACAGGTTCTTGTTGGTAGACTCTACTACACCATTTCCCTGAGGGTAGTAATTAGATGAATAATTTGAAATAATTTTATGTTGATAGGCCCATTGTATGGACTTAGCAAATGAGAAAGCAATACCATTGTCACATACCAGGGTGAAGGGTACTCCAAACCTGGTTATGATGCTTTCATTGAGAAACCTAATTACCACATCTATGGTGTTGTTTTTGTAGGGCTGAGCCTCGATCCAGTGTGTGAAAATTTCAATTGCTATCAAGATGAACTTATGACCTACAAAATAGTTTGGATTGATTACCCCTACAAAATCTAGTGCCCATTTGGTGAATGGTCTTACCTTGTATACCAGTTGTAAAGGCATTGCTAGATTACATTCCTTTGATGTAGAGGTCTAGCATGTGTGATAGGTCCTAACATGTTGATGTGCATCCCTAAATATGTGGGGCCAATAGTATCCTAACATAAGGATTTGATGGGCCAAGGAATCTACAGATCCATGCCCTGTGCCATGTTTACCATGAAATTCAGCAATAACATGTTTGGCTTCTTGCCGATCCAAATAGCGCAGGTAAACTCCTTCATAATTTCTTCTATATAAGGCTCCTCCTTTGAGCATGTAATTATCACTCTTCATCCTCAGTGCTCTCCTTTGAGTAGAATTCATTCCCTATGGGAATCTATTATTGAGGAGGAAGAAGATCAAATCTATGTACAATAGATTCTTGGTGAATGACTACACTATATATTGTTGGCAAGAGATACTCTTGTCAACATCCGCCATAGCCTTTGATAAACCTCATCCTCCGATGAGCTTCATTGGATGGATTTCTAGATCAAACTCTTGAAAAATACTCATCCATTTTCCTCTTCTCTCCCCCAATTCACTCTGCATAAGGAGAGATTTGACAACTAGATCAAGAACTATGACAATAGCTTGGCTCCTACGAATGTATTGCCTATTTTTTTTTACTACTCGCACCAATGCAAAGGCCTTCTTCTCAAGGGGAAAATACCTTAATTATGCATTTTTGAATGAGGAGCTCATGAAAGCAATAGGAATTTCATCTCCTTCACCTCTTTGTTGTGTTAAAACAACTGCACATGAATGATCAAATGCAAAGGAATAGATATAGAAGGGATTTAGATAATATGGGATGGTCAAGATTGGTGCCTCAGATATTGACTATTTAATCTATGACAAATAAAATTTAGCCCATTGCTCCATTCTAATTTTGAATCCTTTCTCATCATTTCGTTAAGAGGTTTGACAATTTCTGCAAACCTTATTATAAATTTTCTCACAAAATTAATCCTTTCAAAGAAAGATCTCATCTCCTTTTTACTTCATGGAATTGTCAATTTCAAGATGGCTTTAACTTTGTTAGGGTCTATGGATATCCCCTTTTTTGATATTACATGGCCTAAAAGTTTCCCTTCAGAAATTCCAAACACACATTTTTTTGGATTCAAGGACACACCATAGCTTATATAGCTCTTAAGGACTTTTTCTAAATCTATAGTCTAGTCCTTTCTATTCTTAGAGAAGATAGTTAAGTCATATACATAGATAATGATAAACTTACCTATTAAATATTTGAATGCTACACCCATTGCACGTTGAAAGGTAGCTCCAATGGTGTTAAGGTTGAATGACATTCTCTGATAGGAAAATGTTCCCCACTTGGTAATGAAGGTAGTTATCATTTTTTCCTCATGGCTGACAAGCACTTGATTATTCCCATAATAGCCATCTAAGAATGACATCATCTAGGATCCGTTGACAGTTTGTAATACCTCATCAAGAGAAGGAAGTAGATAGTTATCCTTCTTGGAGGCCTTATTTAGGTTCCCGAAATCAACACACAATCTGATCTCACCATTTTTCTTACGTACAAGAACCAAGTTTGCAACCTAGGTGTAATGTCATACTAGGAAGATTATTTTAGAAGACACCAACTTTTGCACTTCCTTTTGAATTAAAGGCTTGATCAAAGTGTTCATTGGGCACGGTTTTTGATGAAAGGGCTTTACTTCTCACTTCAGAGGTATGTTATGCATGATCACTAAAGTGTCAAAGGTCTTTAGATATTCATAACTCCAAGCAATTTCTGCAATGTCTTCTTTCAACACCTTAACTATTTTATCTCTGATTTCCTTAGGGCAAGTTTTTCCTATATAGACATTTCTTTGGGGACCTGAATCAACCAGATTAATAGATTCATACTTCCCTCCATCACTTTCTATTGGCACCCTTTCATGAGCCCGAGGATCAGAGTAAAATATTCTCTCCAAAGCTACAATTCCCTTGGGAATGTTATTGCTTTTCAAATTCATTATCCCTTCAGTGTCACAACTCTCAGGGTTCCAATCTCTATGATCTCTTTTTGACTCATCAATTATTTGTCCTTCGAAGACATCTAAATTTTCCAAGAAGGAAAGTATGTGTTGGTCACCATCAAAGACCTAAAAAATTATGGACATTATTCAGGACAGTTGAGATTGAGACTAGTTCAAGGGTATGTGCGGGGTCATTATGGGCCAAAAAGTGGCAATATGATGGGTATGTGGTTGACTAGTTTTTTTATACCCAAAATTGATGGAACAAAAAGGGTTTTTAAAGGAGATTCTCAGCTTTCCACCAATATAAATTATGCTTTACTTTGAATTTAATAAGTAATTATTATTCATTTTCTATTCAAATTATGACTAAAGTCCTAATTGATAGACTGATTCAAAAACATCTATAGCTTTCAAATGATATCACATTTTTTGAATCCAAAATATGCATCACATTCTATGCTTCATATACTATAGTATTAAAAAAAGAAAAGTTGAATTTCATGAAGTTTTGACCAAGTTAAGGTGGTCAGACATACGAGTTTTTTATTTTTTTAAAGTTGTAATAAAAAATTCATAATTAATTGTGTACTTGGAAAAAAAAACAAAAAAATATGCATCACATTGGGACATGAGTTCTCTACTTATATCTAAAATATTATAAAAAAAATATTATCATTTTCTTGTGGTTAGGGTGGTTAGACAAACACCTACTTCTTATTTTTTCCCTGAAATTTAAGTACTATTGCATTGAAATTTCAAATTTTCCCCAAATATTTTTTTTTTCAAACAAACTTAGTAGTTTAGAAACTACATTCAATTTTCTACAAATTCTATTCTTACATATTTTTGAAATAATATAGATAACTTATTCAAATTTTTACATCAAGTTTCCTAACTTTGTTTTTTCTGATTTTTTTGCAACTTAAGGGCCTGCTTTTTCCATGATGATCCTGCACATACCCTCAACTGAAAATATTTTCTACTTCGAGTCTTGCATAGGATCCAACATGTTAGCAGTGACAACAAGGCCATCTACAATCTGATTGTGTTCCCAAGGAATCAAAGTGATTCCAAAAGTGTCAAAATCCTCAATCAGATTCCAAACTCTATTTTTGTATGTAGCCAATCTTTTGCTGTGACAAGTATATTGGCTATGGACTTGCTTGACAATTACTTCAAAATCTCTCAAAACCATGAGAGGTTTGACCTTCTAATGAGCAAACATCAGTCCTCGAGCAAGTGCTTCATATTCCACCACATTGTTTGTGCAGCCAAACTGCAACCTATAAGATGCAAAGTAAGTCTTCCCCTTTGGGTTGGTTAATTCAATTCTTGCTCCACTTCCTGATTTGGACTTAGAGCCATCAAATTTAAGACTCCATAACTGGTCTATAGCTAGGATTTCTTTCTTTTTTTGGGCTATAGGTAACTACTTTCTAGAAGTATGTGGTAGCTCAGATTGGTGTTGGTAATCAATATTTAAAGGTATTTGTGGACAAGGTCCACTAGAAGATTCTCCTATATTCAAAACTTGTTTAGGAACTACTTCTTGAACCTCTTCTTGAATCAAATCATAATCCAGTACACTTTTCACTAATGCCCTAGGCATTGGAAGGGTATTCGAGGATGGTGTAATAGATGAAGACTAAAATTTCTCAGCCTATCTTTGGAACTTAAAGCATAGAACCTGAGTCCTCTCAAGTTGGGAATAAGCTTCCTCTTGAGTATGACTGGCTCTCATAAGGATGATCACATCTTTTTCTTCAAAAAAAAAATTTATTGGTGGATGTTTGAGGTTGACATTCACAAGTTTCCTCAACCTGGGAGACTTGATTTAAGATATCCACACAGGGTTGACAAGTTAACTCAAAATGATTCTGATAATGGATCCTACACCAAGTGGGAAGCAAAAAAATCCATAAATCAACCTCTTTTCCCAGCACCAGCCTATCTTGTTGCAAATTTTTGATTAGGACTTTCTAGTTGACCATGGTCATTAGGTCACTCTATTCTAGAGGTAGTGTATCATTAGGATTGAGCATGAGAATGTCATGATCTCCTCCCTCTTGTAAAATCCTATCTCATTTTTGAAGTAAACTACTTCGTTGGGAGAATCATATCAGTAATCATATGTTTGAGCCTAGGCTCACTCTCAATTTTGATATGTGATGCTATCCCTTTCCAAGGCAGCCATATGTGTGAGAAGTCCAAGGACAAATATCCCCCAATTCCCTTCATTAAATCTTGAATTAGGAGCATACCATATGTTTATGAGATATCAACAACTTGGATATCCATGTAAGTTTGGATCCTTGGGTCAGATCTAGTTTGTACATGAATAATTTTTAGTTCTCCTACCACATTTACTTCAATTTTATCCAACTCAATCACTTTTTTTTTTTTTTTGGAGCAGGCTCAATCCTAACTTCCTACAAATTGAGAATGGCATGACGTTTCCTGATGCCCCAAAATCTAGTAGACAATTGTGTAGATTCTTTCCAAAAATTCTTAAACTCAAAAGAAAGGGCGGAGTACTAGTCTTACCTTTATAGAGGGTTGCATTCATCTTATTTGTTGGAGTCACCTTACCTTTTCCCTTTGAGTGATCTCCTTCCTCTAGTTCCCTCATCACAATCTCTCTTTAGGTAGGGCACCACTTCATAATATCAAAGAACGATAATGAAGTCTTTTTCTTCTACATATTTTCAATGAAATCAAACTCCAAATCCTTCTTTACCTAATATTTAGGAAAAGAAGGTGGGTTACCTTTATTCTTTGATTCAGATGGCCCCTTTAGTGGTGGTGGGTTGTTATCCGAATTCTAATTTGGTGGGAACATGTTGTTAGGAGGGGAAGATGTGGTAAATGGTACCATATTTTGATTTATTAAGAAATGACCTTCCTTGGTTTGGAAGGCTTGGGTATCATATATGTCTTCCACTATTTCATTTTCTTCCTAGCTGGGGAATGGAATTTCTTCATCAAAGATGTCATAAGCCATGGTGGTATTTGTGGATATGCCAAAATTGTTGGGAGAACCTTGAAATGGAGAATCAACCTATGCTATCTTGACCATCTTTTCCATTTATGGGCAATTAACCTTAGAATGAGCTGCAGTATCATGCAACCTACACCAAGTCATCATAAAGTTGAGATCTGCCACATTTGCAATGTGTGGATTTTCATCACCCGCCTGATAATTGTGGGAAACTCCCCCATTATTAGTTACAGTATTCCATGGTCTGTTGTTGTTAGACCTCTGATTATATCCCCTATTATGATTTTGATAATTCTAGTCAGAGGAATTTTGATTCTAGAAGTTCCTATTGGTGTTCTGGTTCAAACTTTGATTAGGGTAACTACCCTGATTTTTATACCCTCCCTAATTTTGATAACTTTGGTTTTGGTTTTGAGAGGGGTTCTATCTAAGCTGGTCCATATCATTAGACATCTGAGATAGAGTCTTCTTGATGGTTTCCATCTCATTGGTCAAATTGACCATTCATTCACTTTCTGCAATTTTCACCACAAATGGTTGATTAACAAGGTTTGACCATCCAACTTGATTATGGTAGTTTTGTGATTGTTGAGAGGATTCCTAAGAACCATTAGTGAAGAATGGTGAGGGAGGTGGTGGGGCTTGTAACTCATACATGGGTCTCTATTGGGAATAAGACATACCTGGGACCGTATTGAACAAAGGAGTGGGATTAGGCATCTGATATCCTATGGGGGGAAGAACTCCTAGACTCCCCAATTGTAAACTTATCTGTTGTTGCAATTTAATGGTTAGGTGATAAAATTTTGATAGAGAATTATTCTCAATGGGACTATATGTCCTCTGCAAAAATACGCTAATCAAAGGATCCACGACTCTTAAATATGCCAAGATGGCAATATTCTCAACAACCAAGTAAGTATCCTATAGCCTTCAGTACTTTCTCTAGAACCTTGTGTTGAATAGTGGAAATGGTTCATGAGATTCTTTTCTTATGGTTGCAAAATGGTGATATAATATGGCAGGGTCTACATAGACCCAAAGCTTATTAATGAAGGCATTTTCCAAGTCTGTCCAACTCAGAATAAGCCCTTGGGGTAGATTTAAATACTAGTTGTATGCCATGTCACCCAATGAGTAGGGGAATAACCTACAAACAACATCATGATGAGCTACTTGAGAACAAGTACAAGCATCCTTAAATGCATGTATGTGCTCTTCATCACTCCATGATTCTCCATGTATGTACTTAGGAAAAAATCTCTCTAAATTATTGGGCAGATCATGTATACCCTGAGGTATAATCCCTAGTGAAGAGGGGTTATTCACGAAGAAAGCCATGGATGGTAGTGGGACTGGTTGTGGAATAGGTGAGTTTGGCTGATGAGGTGGTGTAGGTGAATTTGGTGGAAACCCAAGTGGAGTAAGCGGTGGTGACAATGGTGGAATCAGGACTCTACGAGCCTGGGGCCTATACCTGATAGGTGTTTGGAGTTTAACCAATAGTTCAAGATTTAGAGAAGATCTAAGAACTCTTTCATACCTATCTAGTGAGAATGACCCAATTCGATCCATTTTTTCCCTCAAGCCCTCCTTCTATTGCCAGATCTATTGATGGTCAAAACAACACAACAACAATAAACAATATATCTCTATTCTATTTCTCCTTAAAAAAGAAAGATAATATAAAGTAATCTAAATCCCAAGGTCCTGGTAGTTGGTTCTCAACCATGCTGATTTTTCTCAATGGTCAATGTAATTGTAATGTTCAAGGGGTCTTTGCTAGTAATAAGGAATAAAATTGCATTAAATCAATTAACCTACATTGGGGGGGGTTAAATAAATATAAAAATATAGATTAGAGCTTTAAAATAGTAGAATATGAATAAAACTTCTTAATATATAGACATGCACATCAATAATGAGTGTTTCTTTATTCAACCAAAACCACAACATCATGTAATCCATAGAATAATCTACGCCAATGCATACATTCATAGTGCTAATTCAATGATCACAACCATTCACTAAAACCTTTACTTTAAGATTCAAAACAGACCATTCACTCATCATTAAAACACAAATCAAATAGACATAATAGCAATTTCATTCACAGATAATTCAATGAGATAATCTTGAATTCGGTTTACTCTATTGACTTACATCAAATAGAAAAAATTTAGGAATAGCAACTCACTGGCATACAAATTGATTATGATTCATTAATCTTATCAAAGAGGTCCAAACTTAACAACATGTAAACTCTATAAAAATTGTAAAATGTATCCAAGTTCAACTAAACTTTCAAAGTATCTTATTAACAACTGTAAAATTCTAAGACTATGTGGTTAATCTTCCTTCAATCAACTAAAATTTACAAAATAGAGCCTAAAAGTACATATAGACATGCCATGCACAAGTCCCTCTCAATCAAAAACTTAGATCCACAAATTAAGGAACTAGGACTGCATGAAGGAACTAGACTGATAATCTTTAGTTACAAGGCTTGACTGCTTTGTTACACAAAATTTTGAAAATGTTTTGCTTCCAGCTCACTCCTGTGCTACATACTCAAGTAGATACCCATCATAACTAGAGAAAACTTGTTGAAGGATATCCAAGTCATGCCCATCTAACCAATTTTCCTCAAATTTGATCCTCTTCAACTTTGCTGATGCGAATTCTTGCATATCCTTCAATTTAATTAATTCCCTCCTAGCAACTTTCACTTCTCTAATATCCATCAGCCTATCCAATAAAAAATCTTCTCCATCATCCTCCTTTTGCATTGCTTCCTTGAATCTACTACTCCACTTCTCCTTCAACTTGTCCAATAGAAGACCTTCTTTGACCAAGATGTCCATATTGACCAAAATAGCCACTACTGCCTCCAATTCATCAAATTTTTTTTCAAATATTTACTTGCCTCTTGAACTTCATTCTTATGGTCATAGATGCATTTGGACTTAAACCAGATTATACTCACAATATTCTCGATAAAATTTGGATTGTCTTCTTCAATAATTGATTGCTCTAGGAGAGTTAATTTAGGAACTTTGTTAATTTCTTTTAACTTTTTGACATATTCTCTATATTCTTCATCCTGCTTCTCCAAAGACTCAACATACTGATTCATATTCTCTACCAACTCAAGTGCTCCTTTATGAAATTTGAAACCATCAACCAACATTTCACCAACTTCCTATTTGAGTTTGTCAATCCATCTGTCAAGCATCCCCACCTTACTCCTCATTTGCACTAAATCATCAACTTCCTTTTTACTCAGTAGGACTGGGGTTTTCAGATTAGTAGCTTGTTGAGAGACTAAGGTGGAGACATCCTTTAAGAACTTATGCAACTGATCCAATTGAGCTTTAAGCTCATCTTTCTTTTGCTTATCTTTAATCATTCTGGATTTGGTGGAGGAAGCCACAATATCAATAAGATTCATTTTTTGGTTCCTTGTAGGTCTCCTTAAATTCACCGTACCCAATTGGTAATCATCTATCTGCATGTCATCCTTATCTTTTTCCACCACTAGAATTGCACATTCAACAATAACTTTCCCTGTATCTGTGAGCTTAGTGGAGTGAAGAACTTTGGACTTCTTCTTGGGTCTTTTCTTTTCTATCTCCTTCATCATCTCATCCTAATTGAGAGGCTGAGGTTGAACTATTTGTTTCCTCTCTAAATCAAGCTTCAACTATATAGGAGAAGCAGGAATGGTAACCACTTTTGTTGAAAGAAGAGGCAACAATAATAGAAGATAAAGGTTGCAATATGGCGGTCCTAGGTTGAGAGTCAACCTCTTGCACATTTTGTTCTCTTTGTACATCTTTGTGTGCAAGTATTTCAGCCTCTTCTTTATCTTTTTTCTCCTACAACCTTTTGGCTTCCAATTCCTTCTTTAAATACTCTTCTTTTAATTTTCTCCCCCCATACATCTGGTATCTTTGCTTCTCCAGCTCCTTGACATAATCCCATTCCTCTTTAGATTTCTTCTCATATAGAGCAATCTCTTTAGCCTCCCTTTCTCTTTCTAGGAATTCTTGCTCTTCTCCCCTTGTATGTGCTTCCTCAACATCGTTGAAATTATCTTCAAGAGCTTCTTTTTCTCTTCTCTATCTAGCCTTTTCCTCATCAAGATCATGAATATTTTGCAACATTTCCAATTTATCTCTTACATCTTTGGTTTTGAGCTCTTGCTCTTTTTGTTGCTGCTACTTGGCCAATTCATCAGCCTTGGCTTGAGCTTCCAACTCTTGTTGTTTCAATGCATCATATTGTGCCTTAGAATCAATCTCCTTTTGTTTACCTAGTGCCTTAACTTGTGCCTTGGAATCTTCTTCCCTTTTGGTGTCCTCAAAAATCTTCCATTGGTCTCCTTTAGTTCAGATATGTTAAGTCCCTACATCCTCAGTCTCATCTAGAGATGCCACCACATGCGTCTCTTTGTCAGATGTGGTAGCCTCAAAATTTGTCTCTATGTCATGAATTTCTATTTCAAGCTCCTTTTCCTTCAATAACTTAGCTTCTTTGTGGAGACTCCCCATAGGCATTTCTCCAATTGGCTTCTTTGGAAAAAACTCTAGGGGCTCCTTAGGAGCCATTCTTCTCTTTGTCCTTTTGTAACCTTGAGTGGTACCTACAGACTTTCCTTTCTTGGAGGTCTAAGCCTATGGATCCTTAATCCTCATCACAACCCATTCAATGCTCCTATCCAATAATGACCTTGCAATCTATTTTATGGAAATGAACTCTTCTACATTTTATTCCACCAGATCAATGTCCTTAGTACCTACATTTTCAGCCTCATATTGGGGATCCAAAGTTACCCTATCATCTGATAATGTCTTAGGGATGTCTTCCTTTACCCCAAACTCAACCATGAGTGGGATATGGAGTCTTTCATAGTTCCTCCTTATAAGATCATACTCATCCTGAAGGTCCATCTAAAAATCCTCCAGTAGATTAAAGTGCTTGTCAAAAATAGTGGGCAATAAGCCTTGCATCTTGTGTGTAGGATCAAAATATTTTATAGAAGTGTATAAACCCAACTTCAAAAAAATAAATTCATCATAGAATACCTTAGCTTCCACATTATGTGGAAAAATATACTCATGCAACTTCATGGGGAATTTATGGTAGCCATGCTTGTGTTTATTAGCAAACTTTTGGTTGACTGCTAGAGCTTGATAGATGAATTCCATTAAAAAAATTATATTGTTGCCACACCTAGAGAGTAAAATGAGGGTGACCATCAAAATCACCCAACCCAAAGTAATTAAATCTAGGATATTGAATAAACCAATGTTCCCATTCATCAATGAAGGCCATAGCCTCCCTACACAATCGGTAACCAACATCTTCTATGAGCTAGTTAATGATAAAATATAGAAATGCATCATTAATCCTTCTGTAATGTGGCTCAAAAGCCTGTAAGGTGAGTTGATCATAATGATCACACACCTTTTTCTATCCTTGGGCTTCTCCCAATATGCCTACTGCATTTAATCTAGGAAAGATCCCTCTTCTGGTAGCTACATAAATCACATAAGAGGTCATGAAGAAACTCTTGGTTTCTCTCACTCTGAGCATTTGATTGTGAATACATTCTGATACAATCATAGGCCAGTCAAACTACTACCTGCCATCTAGGATGGTTTGGATAAAAGGAAGCATCCACTCTTTGAATTGGGAAGCATCTCTTTTCCCAAATACTCTAGAGAACATCATTATCATATCTGCAATCTCCTTGTAGAAGTCTTCCCTTTTAGGTTGGTCAGGAAGCTTGGCTAAAGACTTCTTCTCAAATCTTATCCAAGTCTTATTCATATGATTCCTGCTGGTTTCCTTCTTATCACTATAAAGCTTTAGTGCCTCTGCTTCATTAAGTTTCCTAGGATTTTTTGGAGCAAGAACATTGAACATAAATCTACTCATTTGTGGTGTTAAGTCAATAATAACATTTCCCTACAAATCCACACACTATCTAGTAGCAAGATTGTAGGCTCCAGCTGCTGCAATTATCAACTTTGGACATTGGACAAACAATGGGAAGAGGGAAACATGTGCCAAATGAGACTAAACAATCCCATCTGTCCTTCTTCAAACATTTTCAGTGAAAGTTTTGTGATATAAATCTTCATAGTTAAAGGGGCCCAAGTTTGTGCTAGTGATATCCGCCCAATCTGAGTCCACCTTGCTAGCTATGAGGGTAGGATTTTGATGTTTGTACCTCAAGGTGCATGGGAGTTGTTCCACCTTAATGTTCTTTGGCTTGGATCCTTGCCTTGAGCTTTCTATAGGCTGGATCCTTTGAGAAGCCTCTTCTAATGCTCCTAACATCTCTTACTTCTACAATAAACCCCTATATTAGATGAACAAAAAAGCATAAAAATCAATACATCAACCAATACCTTTCTCTACTTCCTTAGGAGAACTTTCATACTTAGCAAAATTTCAAACTCATCGAAAGTACAGTTATAGAAGAAACAGGAACAGGGAACCATTCTAACACCAAGTGGGATTGGGACGTGAACTAGGATGAAACCAAAACTAGGATTGGAGCAAAAACTGAACCCTAAACTAATCGCCAGTTCCAAGTTGGACTTCCACTCCGGTTCTGACTCCACCAAAGGGAAAGTGCAAAGAAAAAAATTAACAGTGACCGAAAGTGGGATTATTTTGGGAATGAACCCCAATGCAAACATCCATGGGATGAGTTCATTCCCAAGTTTGCTCTTAGTAGTTTAGCATAAAAAATGAAGAACTTTTCTTGAAGATGTGGTCACATGAATTTAAGGACCTAGGTCACATGGATATATAAGGAAATCCAAATGGAGGGGTTTAACCTCACCCCTTAGCCACATAAAGACCAATTTTTAAACCTAGGGCTAGATATTTGATAAAGGTCATTGAGCAAACCCTAGTTTGCATGATGTGTTGACTCAAAAAATTAGGGCATCGCAAACCCAACACGGAAATCATAGAATTGACATGGAAAAATGATCAGAAGGGTATCCAAACAAATCCAAAATCATTTAACACATGAAAGACCCAACCAAATGAAACCCTAGTTAGAAACTAGGGCATGAAAAAATAGACCTACCACGAAAGCAAAAACAAAATAGAAAACAAACAAAATAGAAAGAAAGAAAACAAAACAAAAAAAAAAGACAAAGAGAAACCAACAAGACACAAAAGAAAGAGTGAAGATTCATAGTAAAAGGTTTTTTGAATGCACCAAAACACAATGAGCAAGAACATGAAAATGAAACGACAAAAAAAAGTAAGAAAAGAAGGGAAAGAACCCTACCCCAAAATTCCAACAAGGAAAGGCTGAAATTGGGTAAGAATTCACCCACCACGCACCTCTGCAATAAAATCACGCTCCTCTCATAGCTACCTTGGCTCTAATTTGTTAAAATGACTTAGACAATAATGATAATAATATAGTTAACCTTGATTAAGGTTTAAAAATCCTTTCAAGCATGTGAGGAGGCTACAATTAATGCAATAAATGTGGTGGGTCAATGGCAGAGTAAACAATGAAAATGAATAGTTAACTCCCATGAACACCAAAGGTAGGTTAGATTTGGACCTATATCTAAGACAAAATAAGGAACCTTTAACAAGTCTCTTACCTAACTCCAAACCCAATGTCAGTCGTGTGGCAAAGTAAGACAATGAAGGGAAACGAGGGCGGGAGCATGACCAAAGCTGGAACTAGAACTTTTACAAAGTTCCAATTTCGATCGATTCTGGTTCCGGTCGTGACAAAGGGAAAAAAATAGAGGCAAGAACAACAAAGTGAAGGGAAGAAAGACCAGAAAAAATGGGACCTAACCCAAACAAAAACAGAAACGACAACACAAAGCAAATGAGCGGAGTCAGAATCAAAACGGGAGAAAAATCTAGAAATTTTACAAAGTTCCAAGTTTTTTTCCAACTCTGGTTTTGCTTCCACTCAGGAAAAGACAAACACAAGGAAAACGACAAAAAATCAAGGGAGAAATAGACCCAACAATGCAAGACACACCAACAAAAAACACAAAGAACAAGGAAGGAAGGCAAAACTAGAACCGGGAGCAAATCCAGACTTGGAACCTTACAAAAGCTCTAAGTGCAATTTCATTCCGACTCCACTTCCACTACACCAAAAGAAAGAAGGACTTAGGAGGAAAATGAACATCTCCTAAAACCCAAACAAAAACCAAGGACAAAACAAAAAAACAAAGGGGGACCCATTTTGTTCTAGAATAAAATGGGGTGGTTATGCAAGGCATAACATGTCCCACCTTGGACTTGAAAGTGGGTGTCAAGAATTAAGTCACATCAAATGTTATTTGTTAGGTTTACATTAAAAAATACAATTAATTAAACATTATAAGGGCATAAAGGGGTCAAATAAAGCATAAGCAAGGTGCAAATATTGAGATTATGCCTAAAAAAGCATGAAATCTTGTTACAAGACTTTACAACACTTCAAAATAGGACATGATAAGTGATGAAAAGGTGAATTTTAGGTGAATTGTAATGAATAGAGTCTAGAAAAGTGTATAAATGTTTTACAACACTTCACAATACCTTCACAAGATGCTATAATTTGAATTTTAAGGACCTAATGTGAATGTTCAAGCCACATTGCAACATTAAATCAGAGCAAAATAGACCAAGCCTCATGAAGAAAGACCTAAAAGGCCATGAAAATGACAAGGGGCCATTTTTCTGAGACACAATGAGGTAGATCAAGGTAGTTGTTTGTTCTAGACCCTCCTTTGACCTGGGGTCCTAAGCAGTCGATCCCCCTCCTCTACAATATTGCATCAACATCAACCTAAACTTCTTTGTCTAGGATTTTTTTTTGATTAGCCAACCCTACATGAACGTCAACCCAAACTCCTTTGTCTGGGAAAATTCCTTGATTATGGGTATGTGTAGGATCATCATGGAAAAAATAGGCCCTGAAGTGGCAAAAAAATTAGAAAAATCAAAGTTAGGCAACTTGACATAAAAATTTGAATAAGTTATCTATATTATTTCAAAAATATGTAAAAATATAATTTGTAGAAAATTGAATGTAGTTTCTAAACTACTATGTTTGTTTAAAAAAATAAAATCTATTTGGTGAAAATTTGAAATTTCAATGTAGTGGTACTTAAATTTCAGGGGAAAAATAAGAAGTAGGTGTTTGTTTGACCACCCTAACCACAATAAAATGATAATATTTTTTTATAAGATTTTATATATAAGTAGAGGAATCACGTCTCGATGTGATGCATATTTTTTTGTCATTTTTTTCCAAGTAAATAATTAATTATGAATCTTTTATTACAACTTTTAAAAAATCTGAAAACTCATATGTTTGACCACCTTAACATTGTCAAAACATCATGAAATTCAGTTTTCCTTTCTCTAATCCTATAGTATGGAAAGCATAGAATGTGACACATGTTTTGGATTCAAAAAATGTGATACCATTTGAAAGATATAGATGTTTTTCAATTAACCTATCAATCAGGACTTTAGTCATAATTTGAATAGAAAACGAATAATAATTAGTTATTAAATTCAAAGTAAAACATAATTTATATTGGTGGAAATTTGAGAATCTCCTTTAAAAACCCTTTTTCGTTTAATCCATTTTGGGTAAAAAAATGTTGTCAGCCACATACCCATCATATTGCCACTTTTTTGGCCCATCATGATCTTGCACATACCCTTATCCAACTCTGCATTAACATCAACCTAAACTCCTCATGTCTAGGTAAATTTTCTAATTATCCAACATTTACTTGTGAATCCAGACACACTTCACTATTCACAAGAAAATCACCAACCAACAATGAATAGAGACTCACCCCATTATCCATAGTAACACTTCTCCATTTGTGGATTGAGACTTATTCAATTATCCAAAAATATAGATCTTCAAAACTATGGATTGAGACAAACTTGATTATCCATTAAAAGTTTTTATGATTTAACTATCCACATACCAACAACATCTCACCAAGTTTGTGAATTCAACTATTCACAAACAAAAAAATCACTGCATGTCCCATCTTGCTCCTAAAAGGAGTAGAGATGAAACATATGCTTCTCATGCAAGACATCATCTCTTAGTGAGAAGCTAGCTTGAGATGACAAATATCCTCCTACCTCCATTTCTTCTAGCCTCCGATATGATCTTTAGATCTTAATCACCAGATACAATATTAATGGCTTTGAATTGATCATTAGTGAATGCATAAAAGAGTATATACATAAATATTTCAAATTCAACTGATAATACATCCATTACAATAAAAAATTTAACGTATTTGAGATGATCGATCCTTATACTTCCCTTTAAAAACTAATCTCTTACCACAAATAAATCCAATCAACAAAATCCTTTCACAACAAATATCAATGAACCAAACCACACCAAGCTATAATAAAACTTTATTTAGAAAATATCTTTAAATCTCATTATTTGTATTGTCATGCCATATTTAATGCAAACAAAATTATTTATAAAATCTAAGATCATAGCAAAATTTACCTTTTATCTTGAAACAGCATAGATCCTTGAATGTTACCATAATCCAAAAGCAATCAATCTACTTTCAAATCCTTTCTATTTCTAAGGCTTTCATGAATCATTCCTCTTTCTTGAGAAACCCACACTACCATTGAATGTCCTTGGGTAAAAATGATGCCCTAGCATATAAATAATCAAAGTCCTCATTCAAATATTTTGCAACATCAAATTTCTTCTCTTGCACCTATATTTAACTATGTATAGTCATTCTCATTTAACATACTCTAGCAAACTATTGCTTAATCCTAGACAAAATTGTAGATGCTTTATTTGAAAAATTAATGGAATAAACTTCAACACTTTCTACAAGCATAAGACATTTACAAAATTAATAGCAAATGGTTTCAATGTAGCAAATAAAAAATGTGAATACTCTTGATTTTGGACACCTCTCCACATGACCAATAATAGGCAATGCCATTGTTCCATTTAAAAATTAAAAAATTGATGGAAATGTTCAAATCTACACCTTCTTTCATGCATCAAAAAATTAACAACCTTCAACTCTCCTTCAAGTATAGATACATCTACCAAATTTGTTTCCCTTCAAAATGATCAAAAGAACTTAAAACCCTTCTATTGTAGATTTAAAACCTCTTCAAATTGTAGATTTCAGTGGTCAACAAATGTACAAGCCCAAAAAAATGGTGGCAATAGAAAAAAAATTAATAACCAACAATCAAAAGTTGCATTTATTTCTTTCAAATGCCTCTTTCCATTATTTTTTTCAATTTTAGTGTTTAAAATAGATACTCAACACAATAGATAATTCAACACAATATCCAACAACAAATTCAATACCATTACCAAATTTTTAGTGCCATTCTAATTTCTATGCCCACTATATAGCCTCCTTCATATCCCATCATTATTTTTGCTCTGATACCAAGGTAGAGTAGTAAAAATAGAAGATAGAAATATTGATGAAGTTTAATCTTGTAATTTTTTAAATTTTTGAAAAATTATTATGATTTTTTTTTTATCAATTTAAGAGCAGATTTTGGAATGCTGAGAATTTCAGGAAAAAGGGATGTTCACTTGATGTCAAAAAATAAATAGAAAAAAGCTTTGTTTTCTCCTTCTTTTTTCCAAATAGGTAACTTCAATATCTAGTGCATAGATTTTTATTTTTTTTTGAAATTTTGATCTATATTTTTTTCGTAATAACCCTTTAAACTCAAAATTTTCATAATTTGATAGTTTTCATTGGATGTCAACTATTTTCTATTTTTTAAATCATTTTCAAAAAAAAAATTATAACCTTTTGAAGATGACTCTCTCCTCTAGTGCACCATATAATTTTCAAAAAAATTTAGTATGTTTTACTATTTTTTTAAATTTCTAATCAATCCTCTTTTTTAACTTTAACAACCTACTTGCATTATTTTCAAAATAAAATATATTAATACTAATGAAAATATTAAAAAAATAAAATATTTGGATTCACCACTCTAAGATCTACAAAAGGGTATTTTCTTTTTTTTTAAAGAAAAAATCATTCTAACTAAATAAATACTTAGTTGAAGTTGAAAGTTTCAGAAAATTTTTAAAAAAGTGAGTTGGTTGCAAACTAGGATGCCACATAGATAGTTTGGATATAAAGGGTTTCGGTAGTTCATGGGTTTTGACTGAAACCATTTCTACCAAAACCATGCATATAAAATAAGCCAATTTCAAAGCGAAAAAGAGAAAAATTTTAATTTTTTGGATTCAGGCAAAACATATTCGGCCGAAACTCTATGTGCCACATATAGGCCACGTGGTTTCAATCTAAAATTTTCTAGCTGAAAATATTTCACTTGGAACTATTTAGTTTGCCAAAAGTGTGACACAACTTTGTGCTTTTACCCATGTGTGAAGCGTTTGTTGTTTGCTTATTGTTTGAAAATTATTATGTTTTGTATACTTGAATGTTGGTAATTTCTTGGAGTAGAAAGAAATGATTGGAAAGTGAAAGAGTATATGTTGGTATTAATTATTTTTTCTCTCTCTGGAAACTATGAATCTCTATGCAAACAAAAAGATACATTGGTGATTCATGATTTTTCCACACCACTATTTTGTTCAATAATTGAATTTATGTGTGAATTTACACCAATAGGAAGTTATGTGTGAATTTACCCAAAAATATATTGGTGTATGTGATGTATTATGCATCCATTAGAGAATTATAACAATTTATAAATATTTTTTTAATCATGATAGAGATTTTGGAGCACCATTTGAAAATGGAAGGTATTATTTTCATATATGACACATAAATATATAGTTATTCCTAATTGAAAAATATTTATGAGATATTGTGATTGAAAATACTAAAAAGTTACAAGATGTAGATGAAGCAATAATATGGATGGTTACATATCATAGCACAACATTATTTATTGGTCTTGGATTATGTGATGCATGTTTTCATTATATTGATCTAATAAAAATATCAAAGAAAATATGAGAGGGGCTTAATCATTTGTTTGTTTCATAGGATTTAGCTGCTAAAATTCTCATGAAGCAAAAAAAAATGGCTTGAAGATGAAAGAGTGAGACAATATTTTACAACATATCGGTGCACTTAATCTATTCTTAGTCAACTTGCAAGTGTAAAATCTAAATTCGATGATGATGATGCTAAAGCAATCTTACTAATTAGCATTCCTTCAAGTTTTGATCATATTGTTTCTAAATTAAGAAAAAATAATACCAGTTTGGAAACTATGATATCTTCTTAGATTGATCAAGAAAGTAGAGTTGGTAAAATTCATTCAATTGTTCAGGAAACTACTTTACTTGTTAAGAAAATTATAACATTTCAACAAGGAAATAATTAAAATCCTATAATTTTCATAAAAGTGGACATGTTAAACTAAGTTATAAAAAAAATTCCAAATATATCATTAATAGGAATTTGAAGAAAAATTATACTCTTGCTACAACTAAAGGTAAAATAAAGTATTGTGGTTTTGTAGTGTATACAAAAGACTCACCTCACCATGAAAATGAGGAAGAATATGTGATTTAGAGAATAAATAATATACAATTGTAGGTTAGAAGAAATGAAGGCATGAGGAGCAAAATTACAAAGTTATCTCAAACTTTCAGCCAAATTATTTGCACAAGTGAATTTAAGTATTTCTAACTAAAACTTAATTTTGATGAAAATATTCTCTAGTGAGATTCATTATAGCTAAGTTAGATGTTTTTCCACAACCTTTTCAACTAAAATCATTGGCTAAATGCATATGTAGCACCACTTTGAGGTCAATTTACAAAAAATATATTCAAAAAAATTGATGTTTCAACAACTTCTACTAATTATGGGTGTGCAGTGGTTGGTGGGGTTGTGTGGCTTCCATTCTTTAGAAACTTTCATTCAGTCACATTGGCACAGCATAGCACGACAATGAGCATGCATGGGGTGTGGCTTTCTTAAGAAAGTTAATAACTTGAAGACTATCATAGACCTCTAGTGGTTATTAGATTTCAACACCTTCCTAGATGTTGTGTGAGGGCCTTAATTTACTTTTGTTTCAAAAGTTTTCATATTTTTTCTTTCTCCTCCTTTTTGGTATGTTTTGAGGCTTATAATATTTTGGCCATCTAGTACCTCTTTCCAATTTTTGGGGATAGTTTCTATGTATTTTTTTTTGTCCCTTGGCTACACTTATGTTGTTAGCTTCTATAATAGTCTTATGTAATTCCATCTACTATCAATATATAGTTCAATATTTTAGCCTTTTATTTAAAAAACAACTCCTACTCATGTATATATATATATATATGTATATATATATATATATATATATATATATATATATATATATATATATATATATATATATATATATATATATATATACATATATATATAGATATATATATATATATATACATATATATATATATGTATATAATATATATACATATGTATATATATATGTATATATATATGTATATATATATATATATACATATATATGTATATGTGTGTGTGTGTGTGGGTGGGTGGGTGATTGGCTGGGTCGCTTTCCACATCGTCAGTTGTGGAAAGCGCAAAGGATATACAGGTGGTAAGTTAGTAAAAAATTCATATTGGATGTTGGGTGACACGTTGGTTGAGTCTTTCCAACTTGGGCTTGAGTGGACAAGGTCATGTGTGATGCCATCGTGGCATGGCGGTGGGGTTCATTTGGCAGTAGGCTTGCATTGATTGCCATGCAAAGCATTTATTCTCGATCTTTGCAAATGAATGTTGATATCATCAAATTTTATACAAAGCTCACATCTATCACCTTGCTTGTCTTCTCAATATTGGAATGTGAAGGTTGGGAGAGACTCACATGTGTGAAGTGGAGCTTGATCACTGATTACAAGCTAGATTTCACTGGACATGATAGTTTTGGAGTGAGATAAATTATGGTAAGGCCAAGTCATTCCCACTCTTCATTCTTCATTTAGTGATGGTTTTCTTTAGGTAAGTTTCTCCCTGAATGTATTGGCAGCATGCACTAGTTTGAGAGGTAGTGCAAGGAAAAGAATCTAGGAAGAATGGGAGAGCAATCTAAATTTGTGGTATGCATGCCAAAAAAAATCTTGATGAGTATTGGGGAAGATATCCCCACTCACCTAGATAACAATGTTAGACAAATGGAATTTTGAGGGCCTATCACTGATCAATGGTTGAAGTGGGTGCTCAAGAAGCACGATTCTCTCATCTTGGCTGCAATAAAGATGATATTGGAAAAAGGGTTGATGATGGATGTTGAGTCCTTTTGTTTGGGAAAAAATATCACCTCGAGATTCTTAGTTTTGGTGTTAGATATTAGGTGGGAGAAGAAGGTGGTTGAGACTTTGATGAATAAAATGTTTAATATAGATTTGCTAGTCAAGCTTGAGGAAACCCTGTGTGTTGCATCTTTGGGAATGGGGGTTCCATGGCCATAGGACTTGCATCTTATCCATGTTCTTAGGGAAGTAGTGAAGTACCATCCCTTCATTCTTGACCTCAAAGGGACGGATTTGATTGAACACACACAAAGGGTTGTTGTTGGCATGGGTTACCTATTGAAGGCAATGAAGCTTCCCATTGCTTCAAACATCATGATGATTCCAAATTTTAGGGGCTTTGTTTGCGAGAATGGTTTCTTGGGTGATTAGAGTTACTATGCTTTAGTGAGTCAATAATTATAGTTTTGTATGTTGTTTGGTAGGGGTTTAGTGTGGTTAATCTAGCAGTTAGTAGGTAGTTTGTATGAAGGAAGTTAAAGGTTAAGGGATTTTGGTGTATGTTTTGTTTATGGTGGCTGGATGATTAGTTATAGCAGGTTGTATCTGCATTTTGTGACTTCCTACTTAACAGACGAAATGTAAAATATTTTTGCTATTAACACACATATATACCCTTTTGTAGATCTGTAAGTGCAGTTTTCAAAAATTTATATATTAATAGTCTAATTATTATTTATATTTTATTTTTTTTATTTTTACTAAAAGTAGGTTATTGGCAAAAAATATTAGGTTGATCACCATGTCAAGAAAAAATACTAAGATTTATTAAAAAAATTGAAAAGAAAATGATGCACTAGATAAAAGAATCTATATCAAGATGTTATAATTTTTTTCTATTTTAGATAAATATTTAATTTGAAATTATATATACATACATACATACATACATACATACATACATACATACATAATGAAATAATAAATCCATGCACTAAAGTTTCAACTTATAAATACACACAAAGTTTGAAGGAAAAAAATTACTATATAAATATTGATGTCCCATGTCACTTCATTTTTTAGCATTTTATCAACAACTAAATTAGTGTCAATTTATAAAATAACTATTTTAAAATAATTTTTGAATTTTTTTCAAAAAAATACAAACATAAAATATACTAAAAAATACAGATTTTATTAGTTTACATTGATTGAAAATTCAAAACATATATGCCACTTTTTAGTGATTCAAGTTTTAAAGTTGGATTATTCTTGGTTGTTTCCTTTACAAAAGTGTGACACAACCTTATACTTTTACCTTGAGTAAAATTATCATCTTGAGCTAGCTTCTCACTCAAAGATGATTCATTGAGTGAGAAGCACCTTTTCTTGTCCGTTAGAAAAAATGGGAGCATGATTTTTCTTATGGGTTCACTTGATATATCTACATTGGTTGGAATTATTTTTTATAATAGAGGAGGGATTGTTTCTATAGCACTAGAGGGGGGATTTGACACAATTGAAGGAGATGTGGAATCATAGAGGAGAGTCATTCTCTCATGTGCTATACTAAGGAGGGATTTGAGACAGTTAAAGGAGATGTGGAATTTCAAAGGATTCTTTTTATCTTATTGTGCAAGGAGGATGGGAACACTTCATGTTTTCTCATGGAGTGTAGGAATTTACAAGTTCAATAGTTAATAGATCCATTAATGGAGTTAGTTTGGTTTTTCATAGGTGAGAAAGGAGGATTAGTGAATGTGCTTTAGAAATTCTCTAGAAGGGTTGTGTTCAACTTGTGCAATGTTCCATCCCTTGTTTGAATTAATGAAATAAGGGGGGAATGTCGGATTATTACATATTTTTTTTAGTTTAGTTTAGTAGTGAAATAAAATAAATTAGTTGATAATTAGTCGATTACTTTGTCATAAGGGTGTCTGAGTAGTTTAATTTGGAAAAATAATGGCTTTATATATCCATTGCTATGTAATGTGAAATCAATTAAGAAGTTATCCTAAATGAATTAAATATAATTTTATATCTATTATTTATCATGTGAGTTTGCAATAATTTTTTGCACTCTACTATCTTCAGAATAAAGAAAATATAAATTAAATTAAATATTCAAAATATTTTCTTAATTTATAATGGTATGAATGCCCATCCTTCTTCCATGAGACTAGTGCCTATTCCTTTAAAATATATTTTAACTTACATAGAATCATAATAGCAGTGCAAATCCTAACTTTTAAATGAGTCTAATTTTCTTGGCTTTATCTTACAAAGATCAAACACTCAAATAGCCTTCTACCTATTAATATAGTTTCTATTTAAAAATATATGCATTATTTAAAAGTTTCATGGACAATTTTGTGAGACTTTCATGCTATATGTAAATGTAAGAAATATATTTTATTGAAACTCTTAAATACAAAATAGTAGTGTTCTAATAAAAAATATAATACATTTGAATCTAGGGCTTCCTTGTATCCCCTAAAAGTAAAAAAATAATTGATGGTTTGAAAAAGTGCAAAATGAAAGAAAAGTTGTGCCTTTTATTTTCTTCTTTACATTGCAATTACAAGTCACATATAAAATCAAAAATTATCTAGTTATAATCACATACATAGGATAAACATGTACATATAGCTTCACTTAGATGATTATTTTGACATAGATACAAAAATACAAGCCTTTTACTCTAAAAATGTATTCCCATTAAATAGATCTAGAATTAGGGCACACAATTATGGATTATAAAGTGTGTCTCCAAAAGAAATGCATTCCTTTGATGTCACAAACTACACCCTATTATCTAAAAAAATCGATGTCTAGGTAAAAGTGCACACCATCCATCATCAAAATATTACCATAAAGATCAACCATCAATTTTCTAACTAATCATATCCTAATATACATGTGAAACAACTAGAACATTATTAAAATGTGTGCTAAAAACCACTAAATATGGTGTTAGAATTTGTTGCAAGTATGAGTAGATTGGTGTTGTCATTCATTTCAACAAGCCTTGGTGTTGTCATTGGTGTCAACTATATTAGAAGGAGTTTGTTGCAAGGACGTGCAGTTGGTATTGAGTTGGTGTTGTCTTTTATTATGCTTTAATTGGTTGCATTATGTTGTCATTAGTAAGCTACCAATGTCAACCTTGTTAGAGTAAAGGTTTTAACTTAATTATGTTAATTAAGTTACCTTTATTCCTCTCTTAAGATTTCACTTTAGATGCATATTGTGACATTTAATAATTATATTAATTATTAAATGTCTACCTATTAGGGTTACTTTTTAGGTTTTGCTTGATCTCCCTTTAAGGATTGATCTTTGTAAATATTTCATTATATTGTTCTAATAATATATTTCTCATATTTCAAAGCTTCAAAACCCTCTCTTGCTTTTTTTCTCCATTCTCTTCCCTATGACAGGTATCCCTTTGCATGCAGGTGTTCTTGGACTCTGAAGTTGGTTTTGACAACTTCTACATGGCATTAGAGCGTGGACCTGCTGCAGCCTGCTCTTGTTTTGAAGATTTTGGAGCTACGAGGGTTTGATCAGGCTTTCACAAGTTTTTAGGTTGTTTTTTTGTGGATCAGGCTTACTTTATTCTTTGGGTTCATTTTGGGCCCAAATGGACCTCGCCGTTGGATTCACAACGCCTAAAAACCCCTATTTTCATATAAAGCATGACTTGTTTGGACACAGTTGCACTAGAAGGCAAAAAGATTTTGGCTCCAAGGCTATACGACCCCAGGGCATGACTTCTGAGGTGAAAATTTTCATAAAAAATCAAAAATTAAAAAAAAAATAAAAAAAAAATTGTGCACTACCAGTTCAAAAGGCTAGCGCCGCCACCGGTCAGCCAAGTAGCCACTAGCCTTTGTCGTCAGGTCACCACCTCCACCTGCCGGCTGGCTGCCCTGCCACTGTCGCAGCCCGGCCTCCACCAACCCACCACCAGCGTGCCACCTCCGCACCACCAACCGCCTGCACACTGCCACCTTCAGCTCCTGGTCGCTGAGAGGACTAGGGGCTGAAATGTTTTAGCCCCCAGGGCTTACAGGGGGCCAAGTTGCGCCTTTTTTAGCTAATTTTACTATATTGGCTATAACTTGGGCAGTTTTTCTCTAGTTTTTCAAGCAAAAATAGCCGGTGGAAAGCTAGCTTCAAGCCCATCATGATGAAGTTTTTTTTTCAAAAAGTTTCAGTTTGGTTGCCTTTTTTCGCAGTCAAAGTCAGATGATTTTTTTGCACTCGGGGGGGCATAACTTGGTCTTTTTTGCTCCATTTTTCAAAAGAATAGGTGTCAAAAGGCTCTTCTTGCGCTCTATTTAGATATTCTGTTATTTTTTCTAGAAAAATAATCAAGTACAAAAGATTCATTCTGAAGCTTTTTTGCTGCAAAATCACAACTAGGGTTTGGTTTCTTGCATTGTAGGGGGAATTTTTTTCTTCCTTTCTATCATTTACTTTAGAAAACCAAAAAATATTCACATTAAAAATTCATTAAACCTCTCCAAATATGGCCAAAAACCCTTCTACTATTGAACTTCTCACATCTCATAACTATCACACTTGGAAGGCATTCATGACACGTCTTCTCAGATCAAAGGGGTTGTGGTCCTGTTTAGATACAGTTCAACTAGTTTTGATAGGGCCATTTGAGGTTATGCAACATAGAAAGAAGACAGATGAGGATATGGGTTTGATTTCCTTACATTTTTTAGACAACTTGTTGTTTCATCTTGATAGGTGTAATAGTCCTCTTGAAATGTGAACCAAGTTTAATGATTTATTTTGTACCATCAATCAGTTCTATGCCATCCACATTGAGGAAAAGTTGACTTTACTTGTACTTGATTCTTTTCCCACTATTGAGGACTTTCTGATAAAATTCAAACAACAAAGATCTCTTCTATAGGGTTGTGGTAAGAACAAAACAGATGAGGATTGTACTTACCTGAGTCTATCTAAGCTTTGAGGTCCTTTTCAGATCTTCTCTTCCAAATTTTATTCCACCATGGATGCATTGGGCAATAGCTTTACCATGCCTAATTTTGAGGTATTTTGTGATTGGTTGACATGAGAGCAGGCCAAGATATCATAGTTGGATGCTCTCATAGGATCTAAGAACCAATCATTGGTAGCTCAATCATCTAAAGGAAAAAATAAGCAGAAAATGAAGCCCAAGATAGATTTAGCAGGCAGTGAGAGTTCCTCCAAGCCACCTCCTAAGAATGATTCAAAACCACACTTCAATTCTAAATAGGGAAAATCTTTGAAGTCTAGTGAGTCTTCCTCCAAGACTAAGAAGAAATCTAGTGATCCTTGCAGTTTTTGTGGCAAGGAAGGACATCTAGTTTCCAAGTGTTGGAAATGATTAGAGGCTTTAGAGGAAGCCATATGATAGCATAATATCACCTCACCTCAGCCTCCTTCCCAACCCACAAGGAAAGGTCATGCACTTTCTGCATGAGGATTGTCCTCAGGATCCACCTAGATTCTAGATTCTAGTGCTTCTCACCATATGAGACACACGCAGGATCTTGTCACCGCTCTTACCCCCATAGACACTACACATATTGCATTTGGTGACTCAACACAACTCTCAGTTCAGGGTTCAGGTACTATTTCATTGGATGGTAGTTGTCTTCAGGATGTTCTTCTAGTTCCTTACATTTTGACAAACCTTCTATCTGTTTATCAAATTTGCCACGCTGGCTCTAGTAAGACAATTAAGTTCTCACCACATGATGTGGTTATTTGAGACCTTCATGATCCTAACTTGGTTGTGTCCATTGGGAGTGTTGATTCTGCATCTCGCTTATACAAATTTGATGGCTTTGAGAGTTTAGAAACTATTGGTTCCTCTCTTATAGTACCTGTAGACTCAGTGAGCAAGCTTTGGCATGAGCGTTTTGGCCATGTCAATTACAGATATCTATAGTAGATGAGTACTCAAGCACTTGTGATTAGGCTTCCTCAGATTTCTTGTACTAATGGTGTATGTTGAGGTTGTGCTCTTGGAAAACATCATCAAGATCCTTTTCCCAAGGGTCAAGCCACATGTGCTAAGGCACCCCTAGAGTTGGTACACAGTGATCTTATTTTCTTTCTTACTCCTTTTTCAAGGGCCCGATATGTGCTCACTTTTATTGATGACTTCTCCAGATGTACATGGGTGTACTTTCTTAAGTACAAGTCTGATTTCTTTGACTCATTCAGGACCTTTAAGACATTTTTGGAGAAGCAATCTAGACTTACTATCAGGAGGATACACACAGATAATGGGGGGAAGTATGTTAATTAGGCTTTCAAAGATTTTTGCACTGAGCATGGTTTACAACATCAGTTTATAGTACCTTACACCCCTCAATAGAATGGTGTCACTGAGAGAAATAAAAAAACCTTATGGGAGATGGAAAATTGTATGATACAGTCTCGAGCTATGAGTTCTTCATTTTGGGCTAAGGCAATCAATTATGCCAATCATATTCAGAATCAGATGCCTCATAAGGCATTGTGACATATGACTCTTGAGGAGGGTTGGACCCATGTCAAGCCTGATGTTTCTACATTCTAAGTTTTTGGTAGTGAGGCTTGGGCATTTATTCCTGATGCTCAGTGGAAAGCCATGGAGAGGAAGAGACGACCACTCATATTTGTTGGCTACTATGAGGATGTTAAGGCGTACAAGTTGTTTGATCCTGATTTCAAAGAGGTCTTGATTCAACAGGATGTCCAGTTTGATGAGCGCTATCCTTGGATGGATTCTCAATCACCAGCTTCTCCTTCACTGCCTACACCTTCCTCTTCATCTCTTGAGGATGATGTAGATGATGATCCACCATCTCCACCACCACCAGTTGCTCCACATTTGCCTAGGTGGGCCCATGTTACTATTGATGTGGCTGGTTCTTTGGCAGGTGATCCTTCAAATACTCATCGTACTCATACTCATACATCTAGTTCTAGTCTTTTGAGTCATGCCATTTTAGATGATCCTTAGAATTTTTCAGAGGCGATGGGTCACCTTGAGTGGGATAGGGCCATGGATGAGGAGTATTCTTCTTTGATGAAGAATCATATTTGGGATCTTTATCCTCTTCCTACGGGAAGAAAGTTGGTTCAGTGCAAGTGGGTGTATCATACCAAGTATGTTGTAGATAGTTCTATTGATAAGTATAAGGCACGTCTTGTTGCGAATGGGTTTTCTCAAGTAGAGGGTATTGACTACTTCAAGACCTTTGCTCTTGTTGCTAAGATAAACTCTATATGCCTTGTACTTTCAATTGCAGCTTCACAGGGATGGACACTGTTTCAAATGGATGTGAAGAGTGCCTTCTTACATGGAGACCTACATGAGGAGATCTATATGGAGCATCCTTAGGGATTTTTGTAGGACACTTTTTTGGTTTGCAGACTTCAACGTTCATTGTATGGTATCAAACAAGCCCCTCAGGCTTGGTATGAGAAGATGGACTCTTTCTTACTTTCCTCTCACTTCACACGCTGTCATTCTAATCACACAGTGTATATTCAGCGTTAGGAGGGTGATCTTTTGATTCTTGTGCTATATGTAGATGATCTCATTCTTATAGGTAGCTCATTCTCCATGATTAAGAGTGTTCAGAGAGCTTTGACGGAGCAGTTTGAAATGACAAATCTCAATCTTCTGCACTTTTTTCTAGGTCTATAGGTTATTTAGTCTTTGGATGGGATTTCCATATTTCAACAGAAGTATGATCTTGATATGCTTTAGAGATTTGGAAATGCTTGATTGCAAGCCTGCCTCCACCCCATTTCAGTCAAGTGTTTTTTTGTCTTCCACTTGTTCTACTCCTTCAGTGGATCCCACTTTATATAGGCAGTTGGTTGGCAGTTTGTTGTACCTGACACATTCTCGTCCTGATCTTTCCTTTGCGGTTGGCCTTGTCTCTCAGTTCTCCCATGATCCTCATGAGAGCCATTGGAAAGAAGCCAAATGTATTTTGAGGTACATTCAGGGCACAACTCATTATGGCATTCACTACACTCTATGATCCCCTCACATTATTGGCTTCACTGACTCAGATTGGGCTGGTGATTTCAATGATCAGAAATCTACTTTTGGCTTTGTTTTTTTCCTTGGTTCTGGTCCTATCACATGGTCTTGCAAGAAGTAGTCTGCTATTGCATTATCATTTACAGAGGTTGAGTATCGAGTAGTAGTATTAGCTAGTTCATAGGTTTTATGGCTTTGGAAGTTGATGACCGAGTTTGGGTTTCCTCCAGATAATCCCACTATTATTTGGTGTGACAATTAGAGTGCCATTCACATTTCCTGCAACCTAGTGGAGCATTAGCAGACTAAGCACATTGAAATCCACATGCACTTCATCAGGCATTTCATTTAGAATGGTTCTCTCATCTTGGAGTACATTCCTACAAAGGAGAAGGTTGCAGACATCTTCACTAAACCTTTGGAATCTCTGCGATATGTTCAGTTGCACTCCATGCTTGGGGTGAAGGAAGTTGTCCTTGGGGGGTCTCAGTGAGGCCTTCCTTCATGTTTTTTTTCAGCATGTTTCTTTATCTCTTTTTTTGAGAGGATTTTTTCCCACTAGGTTTTCTTCTTTACTCTACCATACAGACATTTGGTTGTATTCAGGTATCTAACCAGGCCTAGTTGTTGAGATCCATTTTTACTTTCATGCATTGTAGTTACTTTTTTTTTCCTGCACATGTTTGTAGCTGCACTTTTTCTCATCATAAGGGGGGGTGTTAGAGTAAAGGTTTTAACTTAATTATGTTAATTAAGTTACCTTTATTCCTCTCTTAAGATTTCACTTTAGATGCATATTGTGACATTTAATAATTATATTAATTATTAAATGTCTATCTATTAGGGTTACTTTTTAGATTTTGATTGATCTCCTTTTAAGGATTGATCTTTGTAAATATTTCATTCTATTGTTCTGATAATATATCTCTCATATTTCAGATCTTCAAAACCCTCTCTTGATTTTTTCTCCATTCTCTTCCCTATGATAGGTATCCCTTTGCATGCACGTGTTCTTGGACTCTAACATTGGTTTTGAAAACTTCTACAAACCTCTAGTGTTACATTGATAAGATTATATTTATGAATGTATGTTTTAGTTTTTATTCTACAAGTTGCTTCATGGTGATGAGGAATTACTTAAGATGGTATGTTTTTGGTGCTTATTTTCAAAGCTATTTTGAGAGAATTGAATAAAAAGAGGAAACAATGTGTTGCAGTGTGTTCTGTATTGTAAAATAGTGTTCTCGTTTTGCTCCATAGATCATCTAGGTCAAAGATCTACTTGTTTAATTTGGATATGTTGATTAGAGGTGTTCAAAGGTGTTGCATTCAAAATTTGGTGTGTTGGATCATTGCACAGAGGAAGGTGTGTTTGCCAATGTATGAACTGTATATTGTAGAAGTGTGTGGGAGAAATTTTCTTGCTTCAAATTTCTCCGTAGAGTGGTTTTAGGTATTACGAATCTGGACAAGTGTTGATAGTGTGTGTATCTTTCTTTAGATGAAATTTTTCATGGTTTGGTGCTTTGAAAGTAAGTTTCTTGAGTTAAAATGTATGGTAGACTTATTTGAGTGTACTGGGTGTGTACATTCTTCAAGAGAAACTTGTTGCAAAGGAACTTCTTGGATTTCACTTGGTGTATGTGGAATATTATAGATCATGTTCAAGTGTTGTGTGGTGTCTACAATCCATCTTTAGATTTCAGGAAGCGTGTGCTTAAGTGTTAATGGTGTTAACATAGGTTCAATCAACCTTGGGTGTTTACACTACTTTTGAAGTTTCTTTGATATTTGTGGAAGTGTGGCATGGTGTGTATGAGTGGATTTAGGTCATATCTAAGGTTTGTTTTGGTTCAATGTCTTCATTCCTTTCCACTATGGGAATGTTTTGGTGTTGACCTAATTTGAATTTGCACACTTGAGGTTCATAGCCGACCTTGGAGAATGTTTTCAAGGTTGAAGATGATATAAATAAGTGTTGAATTTTTTAGGGATGTGAAGATAGATGAGTATAATGCAAGTGATGCAAATTTCATAGTTGTAGAGTGCAAATTTGAGAAGTGCAGTGGGAGCTTTCATGTGTTAGATTACTAAATATAGTGAGCATAAGTTGTCTATAATTCTTCAAAAAGACTATGAAAGTGTTGGTGATGCTATGGTGGATTTTTATGTTGCTTTGAGATGGATTTCTCATTGTAACACTCTTCTCTATCTTCTTTTCTATTCTAGAAATGAGCCTTTCTTTCTTTTGGGAAATGAGCCCTCCTCTAGTGAATCATATTGTATTTAGTGTGAATATTATTTTATATAGTGAGTTAATCCTCACCATGGTTTTTTCCATCTTGACTTCTCCACATAAATATGGTGCTCCTTTGTGCATGGTGTTGATGTGTTTAATTTTTTGTTATTTTCTTTCATGATAAATCATTTTAAGAAATTAAGGATTAATTTTATTAATGTGGATTTGAATATTTATGAGGGTTTTGAATTTTGAAGGTAAAACTAATTCACCCCCCTCTCAGTTGTCTTTTACATTCAACAATTGGTATCATAAAAAGGTTCCTTGGAAGAAATATGAACAACTTGAGGTAGATCTGGGATGGTGCACAAGAAAGATGTTCCTATATTTGGTGGATTAGATTATGCATTCTAGAAGACAAGGATGGAATGATTTTTGGTTTCTCTTGGATTTGAGATCTGGAGGTCTATTAAAAGAGGATATACTATTCCTATGAATGGTCTAAGTATTGATGATGAGATCAAGTCCTATGAAAACAATGGTAAAGAAAGGTATTCTCTTTTAAGTGGTCCTTCTAATTCTGAATTGGTGAAAGTTATGAATTTAAAAACTGCTAGAGGAATTTTGGTAAAGTTAGAAACAATTTATGTAGATAATATGATAAAGCAAGCTAAGAAGTAGAATTTGAAGATCATGTTTAAGACCCTGCAAATTTTTGAAGATGAAAATATTACAAGCTACTTGCAAAAGGTGGATGAAGTTTTCAATGGCATCAGAGGTCTCGATGGAGAATCGAAAGAAGAAGTGGTCAAGAAGGTACTTAAAACTCTTCATAAAGCTTATAGTCATAAAGTTTATGCTATTGAAGAATTACAAAATTAGAATCAATATACCAGAGATCAGTTGTATGGTTCTTTATCTAGTTTTGAAATGAGAGAATTAGGTACAAGTAGTGCAAAATTTGAGATTGCTTTAAAGGCTTCCAAATCAGAGAAGAGAACAAAATCATATAAAGAGGATCTTGATTATTTGGAAGATAACTTTGTGAGAAAAATTGAAAAGGATACTGGGAGGTACAGTGGTAAGTTTCCTTTCAAATATTTTAGTTGTGGAAAGATAGGTCATTATGCATCTAGATGTCCAAATAAAGCTTTGAATAAAAAAAAGGGGGATAATAAAGGTAAGATGATGAGGATAGTGAATTATTGTTCATGTCTTTAAAAGATGAAACTAGTTCTACAAAATTTGAGAGACATGTGAAGGAAAGGACTCCATAAGTAAATGCTAAAATTGAAGGAACTTTGGTGTATACTTTTCATGCTAAACAAGAGAACAATTAATAGATTATTGATAGTGGATGATCTAATCATATGACCAGTGATATGAGTAAGTTTTTTAAACTTGAAAAATATGAAGGATGACTTGTTAGGTTTAGTGATGATACATCTACTAGGATATGTGGAAAAAATTAAATTATTTTTTATGGTAGGAATAATAGTGATGATGTTTACTATGTTAAGGGTTTAAGGAATAATCTCTTAACTATTGGAAAAATGTGTAGCAAGGGATACAATGTTATATTTTAGGATGATGGTTGTGAGATTAGAAAAAGCTCTAAAACTCTGGTTGCTACTAGAAGGACTAATAGAAATGTCCATCAGATCAAAGGTGTTGATGATTATTGTTTCATGACTCAGATCAATGAGAGTTGACTATGACATAGAAGAATGTGTCACATCATTTTTTATAGCCTAGTGAGGATAAGTTTGGTTCAAGTCATGAGAGGTCTACCAAAGATTACAAATCCTATCAATGATATCTATAAAGAGTTCCAGATTGGAAAGTAAGCAAGAAGAAGCTTCAAATTCAAAGAAAATTCTTCTACCGAACTATTACAATTGGTGTAAAAAGATTTTTGAGGTCCTACCAAGTAAGAAGTCTTCAAGGGGTATGTGCAGGATCATGGTATGCCAAAAAGTGGCAATATTTGTAGGGTATGTGGCTGACGGCTTTTTTTTCACCCAAAATTAATGAAACGAAAAGGGTTTTTAGAGGAGATTCTCATATTTCCAAAAATATAAATTATGATTTAATTTGAATTTAATAAATAATTATTATTCATTTTCTATTAGAATTACGACTAAAGTCCTAATCGATAGGCTGATTGAAAAACATCTATAACTTTCAAACGGTATCATATTTTTGAATCCAAAACATGCGTCACATTCTATGCTTTACATAGGATTAAAAAGAGAAAATAAATTTCATGAATTGACCAAGTTAAGTGGGACAAACGAGTTTTTATATTTTCTAAAAGTTGTAATAAGAAATTCATAATTAATTATTTACTTGGAAAAAATTACAAAAAATATGCATCACATCCGGTTGAGTCCCTCTACTTATAAATAAAATATTACAAAAAAATATTATCATTTTATTATGGTTAGGTGAATTGAGACGGACACCTACTTCTTATTTTCCCTGAAATTTAATACTATTGGAAATTTCAAATTTTCACCAAAATAGATTTTATTTATTTTTAAATAAACCTAGTATTTTAGAAACTACATTCAATTTTCTAAAAATTCTATTCTTACATATTTTTGAAATAATATAGATAACTTATTCAAATATTTATGTCAAGTTTCCTAACACTGATTTTTCTGAATTTTTTGCCACTTAAGGGCTTGTTTGGCATACCATGATCCTGCACATGCCCCAAGGTGAAATTATTTCATGCTCTTGATTGATTATTCTAGAATGACATGGACTACTTTTCTCAAAGAAAAATTAGAAGCCCTAGAAAAGTTTAAATCATTTAAAGTTATGGTTGACAATGAAATGGATATTAAAATAAAATGTATGAGATCTAATAGAGGTGGAGAGCTCACCTCTAATGAGTTTAATGTATTTTGTGATAATTGTAATTCCCCATCGTGCGAACCCCAAAGGACAACTAAGACAACAAATACCACACAATTTTTTTTATAAAAAAGTTAGCATATATAAAATGTACATTAAGTTCCAATGCACGACACTCAATTAAATGGATACATCAACCACCTTTGTCCCCTAGGGTACACATGGAGACATTACGTAACCTAAAACCATAACATAATGATAATGAATGAATTCTAAGTTTACAATAATAAACCATGATAAAGAATTCATTCAAAAAACCATACATCCATTATAATTCCATCATTAATAAAAATTCACATGTGAGAACTCTACATAACAAGAATTACTCAATTCTAATAATCATAAACATATTATCATCATGTGAATACAAGGGAGCTTATTTCCACATATACAAGGCATCAAAATGACAACAACCATAAGCACTAATCACATACTGGATACAAAAGTACAATATACATTTCATCTATTTCCATTACATTACACCGTTCAATCACATAAGTTTACATCAATGTTTCCCAACACAACATAGGATTAGTACATCAAATACATGAACATGATAGAAATGAAGAATATACATCTGATTATATAGTGAACTCTAGAACACTTTGCATCCGTTTAACATTGCATTGCACATACGCTGAAAGGGAACCCAACGGGGTGTGTAGAATGTTCCACTCAAGCACATGGACCTGAAGGCTCACCCCCATGCTAGGATTAGACAAGAAAGGCCCACAAACATGATAGTCAAGAAGAATGACCACAAGACCAAAACAAAACAAAAAAAACTAGAACATAATGATCAACAACCTCAGTAACAACATACAAGATGACTACTACAAGATGACAGCTTCCAGGGACATATAAAGATAATTGCAAGGGGTACTGTGGGAGAGTGTCATCGCATGACCCTATTATGGGTTATCCTGGCTTCCTCTCTATCAGTGTCGGCCCCCATCTATGGTTATCCTCTCTGCCCCTCACCAGGTGTTAGCCCCATAGGGTGACATGTGTGGGACCACTAGCCTCTCGTGAGGATGAGGTAGCAACTTTTCCAACTAGGCCTTCTTACCCCACCCTTAGTCTGTGAGAGCACTAATGCCATGGAAAAGGTATTTGACTTATCTTTAGTTAATGTTTACCTACCCAAACCCACTAGTGTGTTTAGGTTTTCACTTGTTTAACCAACTAGTTCATGGGTTATCTAGGCTGCCCCTTTGTTCACTGAACCCATGACGAGCCACTCTCCCCAATAGCCTGAAAATAAAACTCACAACACCAAGGGTGCACCAAAAGCATGAAAGCACAAAACCACAAAAACCAAGAATATAGGTGAGCCATGAATCTTCTCACATGAAGTCATAACAAGAGATGCCACAACGGTGACAACAATTAAAACCAAATATCACCGATGAGTGACAACAATCAACTCACAGAAACTCAACACAAACAAGTTTTATCCCTTGCCTCTAGAAGCCTAATAACTAGCTACCAAGCGAGGGCAACATAAACAATGTAGGTTCCCAACATACATAGAAACATGACTAAATATAAAATCACCTTAACTAGAAAAAAACATAAGAGGAAGTACAACCAACTAGGATCAGAGTATCATTTCACCACACATTTAAAATAGTGGTCTCCAAGAACATTCTACCCAATTGAACTAAATACTAATTAAACATTCATTGTAAAATCTATTATTTTACCAACACATTCAAGTCATAAACCTTAATGATCATCTTATATCATCAATTTCATTTTAATTGTAATTCCATAATAAAACTATATATATTTCTTTCCCTTTTTTTATTGAATAAACTATACACAATGTCTATAATTATCTAAATACACATATAACACACAAATTCCTAATAATAATAATAACTCCATCTATTCATACTTAAAGCCAAATTGCTTTTAAATCAACTATGGTGCATATAAACTTCCATTTTGATACCATTTTAAATAATTAACTAAAAAAAATCACATTATATAAATGTCTTGATAAGAATTTTCACACACAAGTTTTCTAATTTGACTTCACAATATAATCATGTATGAAAGTGAGTAAACAAATAAATATACACATATATATAGGTATGTGTAGGATCATCATGGAAAAAACAAGCCCTTAAGTGGCAAAAAGTTTAGAAAAATCAATGTTAGGCAACTTGATGTAAAAATTTGAATAAGTTATCTATATTATTTCAAAAATATGTAAGAATAGAATTTGTAGAAAATTGAATTTAGTTTCTAAACTACTAGGTTTATTTAAAAATAAATAAAATCTATTTGGTGAAAATTTGAAATTTCAATGTAGTAGTACTTAAATTTCAGGAAAAAATAAGTAGGTTTCTGTCTGACCACCCTAACCATAAAAAAATGATAATATGTTTTTATAATATTTTATATATAAGTAGATGACTCATGTTAGGATGTGATGCATATTTTTTTTGTTTTTTCCAAATAAATAATTAATTATGAATTTTTTATTACAAATTTTAAAAATATAAAAAATTGTAAGACCACCTTAACTTGGTCAAAACTTCAAAATTTAATTTTTCTTTTTTCAATCCTATAGTATGTGAGCATAGAGATGTGATTCATTTGAATTCAAAAATGTGATACCATTTGAAAGTTATAGATGCTTTTCAATCAGCCTATCGATCGGGACTTTAGTCATAATTCTAATAGAAAATGAATAATAATTATTTATTAAATTCAAATTAAAGAATAATTTATATTGGTGGAAAGCTGAGAATCTCCTCTAAAAACTCTTTTCATTTCATCAATTTTGGGTAAAAAAAAAGTCGTCAGCCACATACCCTACAAATATCCATAATATTGCCACTTTTTGCCCCATCATGATCCTGCACATACCCATATCTATATTTATATATATATACATGTACACATAAATATACATATTTATATATTTAAAAATATATGTAAAATAAATAATGATTTAATCTAAACAACACTGCTGGAACAACAAATACAACATATGGATTTGATTAAAATAACTATTTTTTTTTTAATTTTAATTAATTATAGAATTATAACACACACAAATATATATGTTTATATATTCAATCATATAGAAATAAGTATTAATTTTCACTTATCATTTTGTTGAAATCAATACACAAATTGCAACCAGAATACAACAATGTATACCTAAATAGTTAATTAATCAAAATCAAGGATATCAAACTGGAATAAGACAACTATGGATGAATTATACATTTGAATCTATTTCATCACAACCCATTAACACATCCACACATAAATCCAAAAAGATAATTTAGGGTATTAAGGAGTTTGGAGAAACAGAGTATGAGGGCTCAGCTAGCAACAATTTTCATGCAGCCCTTCACTATATAAAAAGGATGCTATGACAGCCAAAAGGGATGCTTAAGAATGTAAAACAACATATAACTCCACACAACAACCCAAGGATTATAATCATATGAATCTATTTTTAAATGTATATATATACATATATATATATATATATATATATATATATATATATATATATATATATATATATATACCCGTTTTGGAGTTAAGATAAAATGCAACCAAATCTGAAATAGCCTAACGAACCCGGACACATATATATACATACATATCAAATCAAGAAACAGGTATATGGCACTGGGGGCTAACAAAAGATGCCTTCCCAGCCAACTATGAAGGACACCAATAGCAAATGAAATAAAAATATCATCACAAAACAATAGAGTTTAATGCGAAGCAAGAAATGTTTGAGCTTAGGGTACACCACATATCCAAAGTGGTGCACAAGAGGAGAGAAAAAGAAAAGCTGTCAAGGACATAAAGATACCAATACCTTTTACTACACCAAGAAGCGAGCAAGCACAAGTGCACACCAACCAAATCATGTGGAATATACAAGGAAGCTATACAAGATTCATGAGAAGGATAGAAGTCAACCGAGGGAAACAAATGAAGACTGAGCAATGAATTTAAAGAAAGACACACTAAAGAATTGAATGCTATCATTTAAGGAAATCACCCAACTATTACTGATGCCAACACCAATTCATCAAGGATAAATCATCAAATCGAACCTTAAAATAGAGTTATCCCAAGAAGATGGCTTGGATAGCTTGACAAGGCTAAAACTACCGATAAAAGAGGACACTCATATCAAATCAAACATGAATTAAGGAAACCAATAGCTACCCTATCTCAGAGATCAATCCAATGCAAACTAGAACTTTTTAAATAACCATACATCAACAATAACTATATAATCGGTATACCATTTCAACATGCAGCCAACAACCACAATTTAAGCCTCGAATTTCCTTCCCATACCAAAACTTAAGCATTGGATATTGCAAAGAAATGAAGGCATGAAACACAAGATGACAAAGACATAGATACATTAGCACAAAGAACACAAAATTTTAGAACTAAACTTTGAAGTACATAGAAAGGAATTCATAACTGGCCTTAAATCCCACACACATTGAAGGAGACGACAATCAAGAACGAACTCTTATATAGCCTCCTGATTGAACACCGTCTTCCAAAAAAATTTCCACAACACTCCAACGTTGTAATTTAATTCACAAGAGAAGAACAATCGCAAAGAAAGAAAACTCCTTCATAAAATATTTTTTTTCTTTTCTTTTCTTTCTCTTCCCATTTTAAACAAATTTCCTTTTAGTTTTTAGATCCAACCCACACATGCATTTGCATGCTAAATATTTCCATTTTTATTTTCTTTTGCAAATCTTTTGTTTTATGTAATTTAAAAAATCCTATTTATCTCCACTTTTAATTAATTAGAAGCTCATTATAATAATATTTTTCTTTAAATTATATCGAACAATTAAAACATTAAATCATAATATCACATTTACCAATTAATTATTTATAAATACAATTAGTATTTTAGCATGATCTATTTATTTATTTGTCGTTTAATTTAAATAACAGTTGACATATAATTTATTGAACCATTAAAACTTAATGAATTTAATTTAATAGTTAAATTAGCATTGTTCACATAGTTATTTAATAATTTAATTAAATTAATGTTACACTAAGAACATTGTAAAATTATTAATTAAATAACATTAATAATCCTAACAAAAGAAATTTCAATCATTATGACTAATTAAAAATGACACATAGTCAACAATTAAAATAAACCATAACAAAATGATACCATAATGGAGACGGGGTCATAGAAGAACGACACTGTTAGACACATCAATGGGGTGATGGACTCGGACGGGGACTTTCTTGTCAACTCTGTTTTCAACTTCATACCTATTGGGATTGTAAGAAACACTCAGAGGTCTGATAACGCATGTGGAGTCAATGTCTAGTACCTGCATCCTGCATCAAACCAACATCAAGTAACATATAAATCTCTAGTTACAAGAACACCATGCAAATTAGTCATGGCGTAGTAGGGCACTTGTGAATGAATGATGCTACCCCATCCTTTCACCAAGACTCAAACAAAAAACACATCATCATAAATGTTCAAAAACCATCATCAAGCTATAAAATCACAACATAGTACCACATGAGCATAATAACATAACCAGATAAAGATCAACACCACATATCATTATGTCATCAATCATCATAAAAATAGTATCATGTGCATCCAAACAAACTAATTGCTAATCCACACATGTCAAACTAGTGAAACAATCACCATCCAACTCTCAAGTCCACAACACAACATAAAAGTGTACCAGAAAAGTAACAGCTACACGAGGGGTATTAAAAGAATCATGGAATAAAGAGGCACTTATCTGACCCTAGGACTCCTCAACAAAATGGAGTAGTTGAAAGGAAGAACATGATTATTCAGGGAGCTACAAGAAAAATGATGAAAGAATAAAATCTACTGGAAGTCTACTAGAGAGAAGCAATTCATATTGATGTTTATATACTTAACAGAGTGCAAGTAAGAGAAAACGACACAAAGACTCCTTATAAGCTATGGTAAGGAAGGACTCCTACTATCAGATACTTTAGAGTGTTTGGAAGAAAATGCTATATCATAAGGGATGAAGAAAACTTAGGAAAGTTTGATGCAAGGTCTAATGAAGTGTGGCAACAAAAAAGTATCCCTTCTACTTTTCCTTCCTTGTTTGGGCCCTCCTTGTGAATTGAGCTTAGTGGTGCCTTGATTTTGTGTTGTAATTTATTTGACACATTCACATTAGCTCTTGGACCCTTGTGAAGTAATGAACTCAAATGGTACATTGCTAAAGTGTTGTGAAGTTTTGTAACACACTTTCACACTTTTCTAAGGTTTTATTAATTAACCAAACCTAACAAACCTCTTTTTAACCAAAATGCACCTTAATCATGCCTTATTTAGAATTTTATAAAGTTTTTTAACACACTTTCACACTTTTTTAGGGTTGTCATTAGTAATTTGGCTTCTTTATGCTTTAACTGGCCTTATTTTGCATCCACAAGCCTCATTTATTGCATCTTGTTGAGGATAATCCTGACACAAACTGACATCCAATCATAAACTAGGTGTTTTAGGTTGAATGGTCCTAGATTTAGTGATTTGGGACTCATTCACCACCTTGGGGAATGCGTCCACCCTAGTTTTTCTAGGTACCAAACCTAGTTTCACACCTTTTAAGGAGTTTTTTAAATGGTCCCAAAAATTATGCCTAATGGGACTCATTTTCCACCTTGGGAAAATGAGTCCTATTTGTCACAAAACCAAATTAAATTCAAATTTTTGGTGGGATTTTATCCTCCTAGATCTAATGTCAGCTTGTAGTGTTATAATTTTAGGAATTCTTGTATAATTAAGTATAAATACAAGTTTATTTCACACATTTTGATCCCAAGTATTCAAGTATTCATCCTTACAACAAAGTTGAGTTCACAAGAGCATTCAAGGGAAGATTATTGAGAATTTTAGAGCATCATTCAAGCATCAAGTATCATGTCAAAGATTTCATGTATCATTTTTGTGTTTGAGCTAACAATTGTGATGTAGGGTTTTTTAATTCAAGCTAGTATTTCATTCAAGATCTAAAATATTCAAGAAAGAGTCAATATCTACATCCATTGGAGCCATCTCATACATGTTTTCAAAACTTCATTTCTAGGATTTGATGAGTTATAACATCTTATTTTGTCCATTCATTATTCTCCATTCCTATTTTATTCTATTTCAAGGTTTGATTACCAAAATGGGGTTTGACCAAGGCAAACCCCTATCCACTAACAAAACAACATTTTCCCTCTCTTTAGTTTGTGATTTTTAGGCTTAGATTGAAGACACATCATTTGAGGAGAAAGTTTGAAGAAATTTTTCAAAGTGCCTAAAAGTTGTCAAAGTTGTCATTAAGTATTGGAGAACATTAGAGAGCACCTATAGGTTGATTTACAAAGATTCGGATCTAGAAATCTAAAGAAGCAGATTGAGCAAACTAAGAAGAACAAATTCAAATCTTGAAGTTTTAGAAAACCATAACTGTATTGATTCACCACTTTTGGCGAATGAGTCCCAGTTTTGGTCAAAACTTAAATTTTTGCAGATTTGGATGGGTATGTCCAGGATCATCATGGAAAAAATAGGCCCTTAAGTGGAAATTTTTTTAGAAAAATCAACGATAAGCAACTTGACATAAAAATTTGAATAATTTATCTATATTATTTCAAAAATATGTAAAAATAGAATCTATAGCAAATTGAATGTAGTTTCTAAACTACTAGGTTTTTAAAATCACTGTTTAGTGAATTAAATTTCAAATACATTAATTACTTAAATTTAGGAGAAAAAAAAAGAATAAGTGATGGGAGAATTATCTTTCTAATCCACCCCTAACCCACAAATAAAGTGAGTAATAGATTTTATAATATTTTAGGCTTCGCTCATTAGAGACTCATGTCAGGATGTGATGTATGTTGCAATTTTTTCAGTAAATAATTAATTATGATTTTTTTATTACAGTCTAACCACCTCAACTTGGTCAAAACTTCATGAAATTCAATTTTTCTTTTTTTCATCCTATAGTATGAGAAGCATAGAACGCGATGCACGTTTTGGATTCCAAAAATGTGATACCATTTGAAAGTTATAGATTATTTTCAATCATCCTATCAATCAGGACTTTAGTCATAATTCAAATAGAAAATGAATAATAATTATTTATTAAATTCAAAGTAAAGCATAATTTATATTGGTGGAAAGCTGAGAATCTCCTTTAAAAACCATCTTAATTTCATTAATTTTGGGTAAAAAAAAGTTGTCAGCCACATACCCTACAAATACCCATCATATCGCCATTTTTTAGCCCATCATGATCCTGCACATACCCGAATACCCATTTCCTAGATTCATGTTCTTGCACAAAAACCCAGATTTTGGATTGATTCACCTAGCTTAGCGAATGATTGCCAATCAACATTAAAGTTAGAATTTCCAGTACTTCAAACTTCCTTCTAGTCATCTTCAGATTCCCAAGTGTACACATTTCATTTTACAACTTTTTTTCTATTTCATTTGAATTTTTAGGTCATTTAGAGAAAGATTGCATTGAATTAGGGTTTAGTGTTACATATTGCATTACATTTATCTTTCCAAGTCTTAACTTGGTGGTGAACCCCTCATTAGTTTTCATTCCCACCCCTAGGACAACCCTATTGCAAGATCTCTTTCTCCTTTACATTGAAATCTCTATGGTTATCCTTCAATGAGATAATTGGAAAGTGGGTGTGCTCTATGTCCTAAACCATAAGAAAGCATCCAACCCCATTTACCATTGTTTCATTTTGGTGAACCTACATTTAGAACATCATAATACTGATTTGGAGTACATCATTATCCTAGATCTTGCATGCATTAACATTCTAGGGTTTCTAATTTTGCATTAGTGAAAGTTCATATAGCTTGCATTTTTGCATCTCATTTCACAGAAAATCAAACAAAATTTGCATTTTCACTTAAGATATAGATCATACAACATAAAAAACACAGAAATAAATTGAAATTTTTTGAAATTTTTGGAAAAAATCTCCATTAGGACTCATTCGCCACCTTCAGAGAATTAGTCCCAATGCAGATTCTGCACTACATCTTTTGGCATTTAAAGCATTGGTTCTGAGCTTTTGTTTCTTGTTTATAGATTTTAGTTTTAGTTTCCATAATTTCTATTATAATAATTTCATTGTTCTTAGCTTATATTGCATTTGCATTCTGAACTACAAATTTTTGTAGGGGCTTCTCTTACACTTCTAGGGTTTTTCACCTAAAAGGTGAAAGGCATCCAACAAAAACTTGGATGTTCACTAAATACTAATGCTAGTATGATTGAAATATGTCTAAATGCAACATCCTAAATGCAAAGAACTGATAAAAGATAATTAATATTATTGCAAAACCTAAGAAATGCAAGTTGTTTGAAAACACATTGTGATATGCAGAATGATAAATTAAATTCAATATAAAACAAGATAACGAAGCTAAACAGAAAGAGTGAACCTAGAAACTAATGAAGGAAAAAATGAAGACTAAAAAGGTCCTTGAAATTCTAGAAAATTTAATTTTCTAACCAACTAGGACACTTACACCAAGCTGGGCGACTTAGTCCCATATATGGGAAATTGCTCCAAAACTTGTTTTAGCCAAATAGGTATCCAGATCTACAAAAATATTTGACAAACCAGTGCAGTGGAAGTAAGCCACCACTATTGGTGACTTATTCCACTTTGGATTTTCTACAAATCTGAAAGTGGAAATGGAAGCTCATAGTCTACACTCTATTTTCTAATGGAAATTTGAATCCGTACATATGAAATACTTGAAAAATAGAGTATAAATTGGTTTCTAATGTGGGGTTTTCCTTGGTCAAACCCCTAGTTCATATTTAAACCTTGAAAGAGATAAAATCTACATAAAACCCTAGCCCTAAGTGTGTCTACGACTAGGAAGTCAAAAAATAAGATGCAACCCTATTTTAAAATGCAAGAATAGGATGTATAAATGGATTTTAGAACAATGAAAGACTCATTCTAAGAGACACTAAATCACATTATAAATGAATCTTAATGACATGAGAAGCTTCCTTAGGCTGAAAATAGAGATAAAATGGAAGATGGAATCACTTTGAAAATAATTCTTTAGGCTTGATTTGATGGCTAGTTGCATCTCCTCAACCTAGATTTCTCCATGATTCTCCATAGGAATCCATGATAAACTTTTTACAATGTGATATCATGAATAAAAATTGAGCTTGAAGACCAGACAAAAAACCTAACTTCTTACCCTAAAGCTTCAACTTTGCTATAGATAAACTAATAAATCTTCTTGTGAAAGATATTTGGCTCTTGACTCTTGAATTTGTTTGTTGAAAATGACATAATGTTTTGAAAAATGACCTAAAACCATATATTTATAAGCATCAACACCTAATTATTCATTATTTTAACTTCACAGGCCGGCATCCATCAAGAATTTGAATTAATTTGGTTGTTTTCCTGCTTAAAAGTGAAAAATCCTTCAAAAGGGACTAAGTTGCCACCCTGGGTGACTTAGTCCCACCAGGGGTTTTTGATGTGGGTTTTCTATAACTTGCATGATTTGAATGTTTTTTTTCAATATTTTTATGGTTTGTAAGTGGAATAGGCCTTAAAGTCCAAAATAATGATCATTAGGGGCCTATAAATGTAGTTTTTAAGGGGTGATTATTGCAAGGGTGTTTAAAATAGGACCAAATTAATCGCATAACTACCTCTTTCTTCAAACATATACAAATTTTGGGGACACATTAAGCCCCCACGTTAATACCCATATGACTTTACGTGCATATGTAAGCTAAAGGACTCTAAATAGAACACTTTACTTCATAAAATGATACTCATTCAAAGGATGGGAGAATGGAGCCCCCAGTGTAGTTATCTGAAAACCACAACATTAGGAACTGCATCCTTTAACATGAATTTGTTAGGTTTCCAAAAATCCTCTTATTTAACTTTTAGAAATCAAATTAAAAGGTAGATGTATGCCCCCCTTGATTCTTCTTGCTCTACGAAGGTGAAATCAAGGTAGCAAACTAGTCACATCAAATAAGGAACATCGTATTGTAGGACATATCCAAGTACCATGCCTCGTAAGATAGAAAATTTATGATGTTGGGTGTAGAATAACAATTCCAATGCATCAAGTGGTGTAGAAAATAGAGTTACCTAGCACCGGGTATGGTGTTTTCAATAGAAAGTACTTTATTGACTCTTAAGATAGGAAAAATACTAATTTTATACATAAGAGTAAAAAGGAATGAAAAGAGTTAAAAGAGGTAAAATTGAAGTAATTTGTCAATTAATATTGCATTTTACCTTCTTGTAGTGTGAGAGTGATGAGAGAAGACAAAAATATGCTTAGTAGATGAGACTACAAGCCTATGCAATTGGAAAATCTCTAGGACTACGTGGCACACGACGAGTGTCATCATGAGGTGAGTCAATTCTGCTACTAGTGCTATGTGATTATGCAATTATTTAATGATTTTTATGCATTTATAGGTTAATTTAGGATCTTGGAATTTTGTTTGGAAAAGTGTCACCTTTTTTCTTGAAGTGTTCCATTTGTTCACAAAGTTTCCCTTTTGTTCACAAAGTGTCCCACTTTTTCGCAAAGTGTCTCGTTTCTTCACCGAGTGTCCCAAAATAGTTCTAAAGTATCTAGGGCCTTTATGAAAGCACACTAGAACAAATTTAGTACACTTGAATGATGAATAAAGTAAAAATTAAAGATATTAGATGATTTTTAGAGCATATTTTTGTGTTTTTGATAGGTACCCACCTATTTGCGACAACGTCTAGGTGGTAGGCAGCTGAGATTTTTGAGAGATTTAGCCCCATAACTTTCAACAAAGGAGACAAAGAACTTAAAATATGTAGGTATCTATTGGATGTACCTCATGTCCCCCATGAGGTACCACAATTCTATGCTGATGGCGCTCTATGAGCATTAAGATGCAGAAACATGCACATTCCACTTGTTGACAAGTGAGATGATGATTTCCCTAGAGGATGTAAATTGTATTCTCCATGTTCATATTTGAAGAGAGTGGGTATGTTTTGAGAGAGACCACAGCTTCTATGAGTAGAAGGAAGATATGCAATATTGTCTAGGTTGTCCAATGCATGATGAGCAAGTGAGAGGGTGGATAGATC
>VDFB02270651.1:746448921-746551074 GCA_007258455.2 Sequoia sempervirens | reverse complement strand
ATGGCACTATGCTTCAACAATGCTTCTCCTCCCTCAATGGAGCTTTCATAGAACTCAAATCAAATTCATGTATCTCAGAGTTGCCAGTGTCCACTATCAATGAAACTGCGTAATTTTTTGTTTTTACAGGACATGTTTGTTGCAGGGACCGACACAACTTCAGCAACAATTGAATGGACAATGACAGAGCTTCTGAGAGAGCCAAAATTGATGAGAAAAGTCCAAGCAGAGCTGGACAATGTTGTAGGTGTGGAGAGAAGAATGGAGGAGGCAGACATAGCGAATCTTCCATATCTCCGAGCTGTAATTAAAGAAGTGTTCCGATTACACCCTGCAGCCCCATTGAACATTCCTAGAAGAGCAGATAAGTCTTGTGAGATTGGTGGGTACCTTGTTCCAGAGAATACCCAGGAGTTTGTGAACATATGGGGTATTGGGAGAGATCCTGGTGTGTGGAAAGATCCTTTAACTTTTAATCCCGATAGGTTTTTGGAGTTTAACATTGACTACAAAGGCCAGGACTTTGATCTGCTACCATTTGGGGCAGGAAGAAGGATATGCATTGGGCTTCCGTTGGCACAGAAAATGGTTCATTTGGTGGTGGGATCGTTGCTGCAAGCCTTCAATTGGTCCATCCCCATGGGCAATGAGGCAGGCATTGATATGTCTGAGATATTTGGCATAACTCTGCAAAAAGCTATGCCACTTACAGCTATTCCTACCCCACGAAACGACATCAAATTTTATTGTTAAAATTACAGAACATCCTATGTTCACATTTGATTGTCATGGCATTCGAAGCTATTTTAAATATTTCTGTTGGAGGGTTTTATATAAAATGGGAGTATGATTCTTAGGTTGAAATCTCTTTAGCTGAGAGTCAAGGAGTGAGGTATAGCCATTTTGTCAAAGTAGTCAGGACATCATCCTAACCCCATTTCTTATAGGATTAGGGTCTTCCACTCAGCAAGACTTAATCCCTAATGAACTTATTCAAAATCAATTTGAACAACAGCCTTGGTATTATTGCGTCTTACACTCTGCAAAACTTGATCCCTGATAGACTGATTCTGAAACATTCAACTTAGATTATTGAATTTCAAATATTTGTTTTTAAATATTTGAACAACTATTTTTGATTTATTCCCAAAAGACTTATTTGTAAACTTTGGATTGTAAGTTTCAATTATCATGTGATTTTATATTTTCTTTGAATATTATTGAAATAATTTCAGAGGCTAGAAAGGAGGAAGTTTGAAGGGCAAGGTTACTCCCTCAACACAAGTATTTATACTTCTCAATAATGAAGTAACACCAACCTAGGACAGAAGTAATCAGCATTTATTACTACATAGTTTTTGTTAACAAGTGCAGAGAGTTACCGACTCTTACCCACAGCTTTAGCAAATGAATAAGATGCAAACAAGGAAATGGATCTATTGGACTGGTAATGCAGTTTCTTACATTTCTTACACCAGTATAACCAGTGTTCTATATGATGACCGCTATTTCCAACCCACTTTTTAACAACACATCTGCTGCGGTTTTATTATGTTTCGATCGTTCAAATTTTTACTTGAAACATTTAAAATCAACCAATTAAATTTAATTTTAAATTTGAATGTCATTTTTATAAATTGAGGGTATCATAAAGACATCTTTTATTGAAATGTGCTTTTAAAATCTTTCCTTTTTAAAATTTGATCATCAAACATTTTATATTCTATCCATTCTTCTGAAAAATTTACAATATTTTCAAAATCTCCAGTACATTCAAATCCTCACCAAGAAGACAGAGAAAACCCCAACCCCATTAGCACAATATTGATTCAAAATCACTTGCATCTCTGAGTGTAGAATCCAAATCATCCACTTCAAATATCTTTTCAATAATTAGCTGAGCACTCTGATCACCAATATTAACCTCAATATCACTATCAATCCTACTCTAGAACCTCTGGGGTTAGAATCTTCCCAATAATTAACTGAGCACCCTGATCACCAGCATTAACCTAAATGTCACAGTCAGAAAGGTTAAAGATAATGACACCAACTGACCCACGGTAATCTGCATCAATAACCCTAAGTTCTAACATCAACATCTATGAAGTACTTGAAGGTCAACCCAGACCAAGGAGTAATTGGAGCATTTGTCCCTTCTCTACGGCAATGGATAAATTGTTTGGTACCTTAGGCATCCGAGGGGCCCAAACTACAAATGTACCAGAACAGGAAAGGTCATTACCAGTGGCCAAAGCAGAGCCCCTGTTTGGCATAACGGCATTGCAAGACAGCTTCTTTATGCTCAGTAATGTTTCTGAGCCACCGTTGAAAGTAATACCGATGTCATGCCCAAAGATATTCAATTTTTAAAATATATAACAGCAAGAGGACAATTCACATAATAATATTAACCTGCCCATTTATTCGATAGAGCAATGGCTGGGCCCGATGTCGTTAAATCATGTGGTTTATAACTTCTCTCATGCAGAGCTCATTTCAGCTTGTTGGATATCACTATCCTTACCTGAATATGATCAGAGCAACACAGTTTTTATTTTTTAGTTTTTTTCAAAGAATCTATCTCAATGAAGCAGCAGTCATAAATCAGAAAAATCTGCGGTAGTGTAATAATCAGGCTTCATAGGAGTTAGCCAAATACACAATACCATGGTAGTAGAATCCAAAACACAATGACCATAAATAAAAAGGCTGTTGTCTATGCAGTCATCAGTCTATATATTTGACTGTGTTTTTTAATTTATTAAAAATAAGAATTCAATACATTTTGTATTTTCAATTAATTAATAAATACAGTCAAATATGCAGTCTGATGGCTGAATAGACGTTGCCCTCTTTGATGACATTTGAGAGCTTGGATTGGCACGACTTTACAACTGGCCGTTTGGGTTCTTGTTCTTGACACAAGGTTACAACGAACCCAATCGCGTAGATAGGAGCCCTGTCCACCCCAATTAAGTAGACTTGGCAAGTCTGTTTAATAGAGCAATTCCAATATTATAATGTCTAAGAACAAAGACATCGTGGAGGTAAAAATAAGATATGGAATTTTTTATGAAGGTGAGGCTTCTAGCTTGCTTACACATATGGTCATGTATGTGATCGAGCAACTAGGAAGGGGACTATGGTGGATCCTATATTACATTGGGTCCATACTCAATCCCAAATTCACATCGGATGAGAGTGGGATTCTCACAAATGTGTTGAAACTTTTCAAGGTGGAGGATCTAAATGTCCATCACTAGTCACCAGCGACAAGTTGGTCCAACTTGGAAATGGGTAGCACCTAAGGTATATCACCTATGTGGCCTTAGTAAAAGCCAACTAACTCTTTATTCACGTGTGTAGCTCCTAGCATCTATCAACTTTATGCTATTGGTGATAGCCAAATAACCCTTGATACAATGGTTAGCTCTTAGCATCTATTACTTGCATGGTATTAGTGATAAATTGGCTAAACCATTCTAGTATTACAATAAGGATAACTTCTAACACTCTTCACCTCCATATTATAGGTGGGGGTTAGCTAATCCTAAAGATAGGGTGGATTGCTCCAAGAATTCAACACCTACTTGATATTGTTGATAGTAGGCTAACTCTCATGTCTAATTTTAGGTTTAGACTTGTAGTCACCTACTTGCCAAGAAATTTTGGCTTTCTTCCACCTAAGGGGCCACAACTTGTTGAGGGGTGTTTTGACACACTCATCAATATGTAGGTAGAAAAAAAAATTACACCATCTCTCCTAAAAGGAAACCAACCTTAAGAGATTGATAACCCCAATGTCCCTAAATCTTGATAATCTTGGATAATTAAGTGGCTTGTTTAGTTGTACCTATATAAGAGGTTGTTGGTAATCAAGTAATCATGCGGTTAATAGCACAAGATCATCAAATTGAAAAAAACAAATGCATAAACAAGTTGCTCCAATTATTTATTCTTTGAAAGGTACACTTTCAACACTAGGTCATCAATAAAACAACTTGTAAACATAAAACATCTGATTTATAATAGCAAGTTGTCAGCATTATGATCTTGATCTAACCCTAGCCTACTCTTGAACTAGAGATATCTGCAAAAACAACATAAAAAGGTAAGGGTTTAGAGAGATAAATGTAGATAAAAATGGACAACAATATTCTAAGTTTCTTTTTTAATTCTAAAAGGTTTGACATGAAATAAAATAAACTTCATTGTAGTGATTAGCATTCACACAATTACCAACAATACAAGTGCAAGTGTAAGGAAATTGTAGTATAAAATATTTCAAGCTAAATGAATAGAACCACCATATACCATGTGCGTATTTTAGACATAACTCTATTGTAAGCACATCAACGAGATCTTGCCAAGTTATCTTGAAGAAATAAAAGAAAGGCACATCACTACCAAGGCTGATAATATTTAGAAAACGACTTACATAATCCTCTAATTAGCTTGAAATTGGAGGATGACAACATCAGTAAGATTCCCACATTGAAAATTCAATAATTCATTTGTTGTTCCAAAAGTTCCAACAACTAACAATGAGTGAGACTTCTCATTTAATTGAGTGATTTATACTTTTCACATTAACAAGTTGACATACTATTCATCTGTAGCCAAAAATTTAAATTTACAAGTATTAAGTGATTTGGGTCTTACAAATCCACATTCTTGAAAAATATTGCAACTTCTCAGGTAGATTGAAGCTAAGAAAAAATTTGCAATAATACATATTTGAGAGGCACAATTTCTAATAATTAAAATGGAAAAAATCAAAATCTTTGATGATGAAAAATGGATTTCTAGTTTCATTATGCATTTTTGTTGAGAAGAAATTGGAGAGGAAAAAACCCTCTTTTGGTGAAAGTTTGATTTGTTGATTGGGAGAGCATTTGGAAGGGGAATTCAACAAGTTGATTCGTTGGATTAGGAATTGAGAAGAGATTTTGTTTTCTAGTTCTTGTGAGCTCTCATTTGGTATGCATGATGTGCTCTTTATTCTAAAATTTGATCAAGTTTGAGGTATTTTGTTTATTACTTTTAATTTGGTCAATTTCTTTCAATTCAAAAAGTTGAAATACGATTGGGAGAGTGTAGACACCTCCCAATGAAATTCAATTTAGAAAATATTATGTTTATTTTATTATTTTGTGATTTGTTTTTAATTTTCTAAAATATGGGGTTATAATTCCCATTTCTTTTGGAAATACATGAAATGTGAATTTGACTTGAAAAGTGAGTTTTGGGGTATATTTAGCAAAAGGGTACTTTCAAATTTTTAAAATTGGAAAAATAAAATTTGAAGATTCAACTTTAATGGGGGTTTTGGAAAATTTTTCTTGGTTTTGATGTATTGGGAAAAAGGAATTTAAAGAAAGAAAGAAAAGAAATATGATGCATTTTAATGTTTTTAACAAAAGTTTCCTTAGAGTGAATTATTGGAAATAGTGCTTGTGGGAAACATGTTGAGAAAATTTATATGAAATTGTTTTGTGCATTTATTTTCCATATCACCTCATTAGTTAGTATGAAGAGCACAGGAATACGGTACAAGAGAAGGTATAGAATTATCTCCCAGTATTAGCTAGCCTAACTTAAAGTTGCAACTAGAGTTGATCACAAATTTAAGTCATCTAATGCAAGTGATAGTAAGGAAACAAAATTGGCAAAGTTCAAAGGGCCGATGTGTGCTCACTTTTTTTGATGGCTTCTCCAAGCGTGCATGGGTGTACTTTCTTAAGTACAAGTCTAATGTCTTTGACTCATTGAGGACCTTTAAGACATTTGTGGAAGCAATCCTGGGCTTTTCTATTAGGAGGATACACCGCGGATAATGGGGGTATGTTAATTTAGGCTTTTCAAAAATTTGCACTGTATGAATTTACAACAATAGAGTTTATAGTACCTTACACCCCTCGGTGAATGGGTGGTGTCACTAAAGAGAAAGAAAACAACCTAATGGGGAGATGGAAAATTGTAATCTGAGTCGAGCTATGAGTTCTTCATTTTGGGCTAAGGCAATCAATTATGCCAATCATATTCAGAATCAGATGCCTCATAAGGCATTGTGACATATGACTCTTGAGGAGGGTTGGACCCATGTCAAGCCTGATGTTTCTACATTCTAAGTTTTTGGTAGTGAGGCTTGGGCATTTATTCCTGATGCTCAGTGGAAAGCCATGGAGAGGAAGAGACGACCACTCATATTTGTTGGCTACTATGAGGATGTTAAGGCGTACAAGTTGTTTGATCCTGATTTCAAAGAGGTCTTGATTCAACAGGATGTCCAGTTTGATGAGCGCTATCCTTGGATGGATTCTCAATCACCAGCTTCTCCTTCACTGCCTACACCTTCCTCTTCATCTCTTGAGGATGATGTAGATGATGATCCACCATCTCCACCACCACCAGTTGCTCCACATTTGCCTAGGTGGGCCCATGTTACTATTGATGTGGCTGGTTCTTTGGCAGGTGATCCTTCAAATACTCATCGTACTCATACTCATACATCTAGTTCTAGTCTTTTGAGTCATGCCATTTTAGATGATCCTTAGAATTTTTCAGAGGCGATGGGTCACCTTGAGTGGGATAGGGCCATGGATGAGGAGTATTCTTCTTTGATGAAGAATCATATTTGGGATCTTTATCCTCTTCCTACGGGAAGAAAGTTGGTTCAGTGCAAGTGGGTGTATCATACCAAGTATGTTGTAGATAGTTCTATTGATAAGTATAAGGCACGTCTTGTTGCGAATGGGTTTTCTCAAGTAGAGGGTATTGACTACTTCAAGACCTTTGCTCTTGTTGCTAAGATAAACTCTATATGCCTTGTACTTTCAATTGCAGCTTCACAGGGATGGACACTGTTTCAAATGGATGTGAAGAGTGCCTTCTTACATGGAGACCTACATGAGGAGATCTATATGGAGCATCCTTAGGGATTTTTGTAGGACACTTTTTTGGTTTGCAGACTTCAACGTTCATTGTATGGTATCAAACAAGCCCCTCAGGCTTGGTATGAGAAGATGGACTCTTTCTTACTTTCCTCTCACTTCACACGCTGTCATTCTAATCACACAGTGTATATTCAGCGTTAGGAGGGTGATCTTTTGATTCTTGTGCTATATGTAGATGATCTCATTCTTATAGGTAGCTCATTCTCCATGATTAAGAGTGTTCAGAGAGCTTTGACGGAGCAGTTTGAAATGACAAATCTCAATCTTCTGCACTTTTTTCTAGGTCTATAGGTTATTTAGTCTTTGGATGGGATTTCCATATTTCAACAGAAGTATGATCTTGATATGCTTTAGAGATTTGGAAATGCTTGATTGCAAGCCTGCCTCCACCCCATTTCAGTCAAGTGTTTTTTTGTCTTCCACTTGTTCTACTCCTTCAGTGGATCCCACTTTATATAGGCAGTTGGTTGGCAGTTTGTTGTACCTGACACATTCTCGTCCTGATCTTTCCTTTGCGGTTGGCCTTGTCTCTCAGTTCTCCCATGATCCTCATGAGAGCCATTGGAAAGAAGCCAAATGTATTTTGAGGTACATTCAGGGCACAACTCATTATGGCATTCACTACACTCTATGATCCCCTCACATTATTGGCTTCACTGACTCAGATTGGGCTGGTGATTTCAATGATCAGAAATCTACTTTTGGCTTTGTTTTTTTCCTTGGTTCTGGTCCTATCACATGGTCTTGCAAGAAGTAGTCTGCTATTGCATTATCATTTACAGAGGTTGAGTATCGAGTAGTAGTATTAGCTAGTTCATAGGTTTTATGGCTTTGGAAGTTGATGACCGAGTTTGGGTTTCCTCCAGATAATCCCACTATTATTTGGTGTGACAATTAGAGTGCCATTCACATTTCCTGCAACCTAGTGGAGCATTAGCAGACTAAGCACATTGAAATCCACATGCACTTCATCAGGCATTTCATTTAGAATGGTTCTCTCATCTTGGAGTACATTCCTACAAAGGAGAAGGTTGCAGACATCTTCACTAAACCTTTGGAATCTCTGCGATATGTTCAGTTGCACTCCATGCTTGGGGTGAAGGAAGTTGTCCTTGGGGGGTCTCAGTGAGGCCTTCCTTCATGTTTTTTTTCAGCATGTTTCTTTATCTCTTTTTTTGAGAGGATTTTTTCCCACTAGGTTTTCTTCTTTACTCTACCATACAGACATTTGGTTGTATTCAGGTATCTAACCAGGCCTAGTTGTTGAGATCCATTTTTACTTTCATGCATTGTAGTTACTTTTTTTTTCCTGCACATGTTTGTAGCTGCACTTTTTCTCATCATAAGGGGGGGTGTTAGAGTAAAGGTTTTAACTTAATTATGTTAATTAAGTTACCTTTATTCCTCTCTTAAGATTTCACTTTAGATGCATATTGTGACATTTAATAATTATATTAATTATTAAATGTCTATCTATTAGGGTTACTTTTTAGATTTTGATTGATCTCCTTTTAAGGATTGATCTTTGTAAATATTTCATTCTATTGTTCTGATAATATATCTCTCATATTTCAGATCTTCAAAACCCTCTCTTGATTTTTTCTCCATTCTCTTCCCTATGATAGGTATCCCTTTGCATGCACGTGTTCTTGGACTCTAACATTGGTTTTGAAAACTTCTACAAACCTCTAGTGTTACATTGATAAGATTATATTTATGAATGTATGTTTTAGTTTTTATTCTACAAGTTGCTTCATGGTGATGAGGAATTACTTAAGATGGTATGTTTTTGGTGCTTATTTTCAAAGCTATTTTGAGAGAATTGAATAAAAAGAGGAAACAATGTGTTGCAGTGTGTTCTGTATTGTAAAATAGTGTTCTCGTTTTGCTCCATAGATCATCTAGGTCAAAGATCTACTTGTTTAATTTGGATATGTTGATTAGAGGTGTTCAAAGGTGTTGCATTCAAAATTTGGTGTGTTGGATCATTGCACAGAGGAAGGTGTGTTTGCCAATGTATGAACTGTATATTGTAGAAGTGTGTGGGAGAAATTTTCTTGCTTCAAATTTCTCCGTAGAGTGGTTTTAGGTATTACGAATCTGGACAAGTGTTGATAGTGTGTGTATCTTTCTTTAGATGAAATTTTTCATGGTTTGGTGCTTTGAAAGTAAGTTTCTTGAGTTAAAATGTATGGTAGACTTATTTGAGTGTACTGGGTGTGTACATTCTTCAAGAGAAACTTGTTGCAAAGGAACTTCTTGGATTTCACTTGGTGTATGTGGAATATTATAGATCATGTTCAAGTGTTGTGTGGTGTCTACAATCCATCTTTAGATTTCAGGAAGCGTGTGCTTAAGTGTTAATGGTGTTAACATAGGTTCAATCAACCTTGGGTGTTTACACTACTTTTGAAGTTTCTTTGATATTTGTGGAAGTGTGGCATGGTGTGTATGAGTGGATTTAGGTCATATCTAAGGTTTGTTTTGGTTCAATGTCTTCATTCCTTTCCACTATGGGAATGTTTTGGTGTTGACCTAATTTGAATTTGCACACTTGAGGTTCATAGCCGACCTTGGAGAATGTTTTCAAGGTTGAAGATGATATAAATAAGTGTTGAATTTTTTAGGGATGTGAAGATAGATGAGTATAATGCAAGTGATGCAAATTTCATAGTTGTAGAGTGCAAATTTGAGAAGTGCAGTGGGAGCTTTCATGTGTTAGATTACTAAATATAGTGAGCATAAGTTGTCTATAATTCTTCAAAAAGACTATGAAAGTGTTGGTGATGCTATGGTGGATTTTTATGTTGCTTTGAGATGGATTTCTCATTGTAACACTCTTCTCTATCTTCTTTTCTATTCTAGAAATGAGCCTTTCTTTCTTTTGGGAAATGAGCCCTCCTCTAGTGAATCATATTGTATTTAGTGTGAATATTATTTTATATAGTGAGTTAATCCTCACCATGGTTTTTTCCATCTTGACTTCTCCACATAAATATGGTGCTCCTTTGTGCATGGTGTTGATGTGTTTAATTTTTTGTTATTTTCTTTCATGATAAATCATTTTAAGAAATTAAGGATTAATTTTATTAATGTGGATTTGAATATTTATGAGGGTTTTGAATTTTGAAGGTAAAACTAATTCACCCCCCTCTCAGTTGTCTTTTACATTCAACAATTGGTATCATAAAAAGGTTCCTTGGAAGAAATATGAACAACTTGAGGTAGATCTGGGATGGTGCACAAGAAAGATGTTCCTATATTTGGTGGATTAGATTATGCATTCTAGAAGACAAGGATGGAATGATTTTTGGTTTCTCTTGGATTTGAGATCTGGAGGTCTATTAAAAGAGGATATACTATTCCTATGAATGGTCTAAGTATTGATGATGAGATCAAGTCCTATGAAAACAATGGTAAAGAAAGGTATTCTCTTTTAAGTGGTCCTTCTAATTCTGAATTGGTGAAAGTTATGAATTTAAAAACTGCTAGAGGAATTTTGGTAAAGTTAGAAACAATTTATGTAGATAATATGATAAAGCAAGCTAAGAAGTAGAATTTGAAGATCATGTTTAAGACCCTGCAAATTTTTGAAGATGAAAATATTACAAGCTACTTGCAAAAGGTGGATGAAGTTTTCAATGGCATCAGAGGTCTCGATGGAGAATCGAAAGAAGAAGTGGTCAAGAAGGTACTTAAAACTCTTCATAAAGCTTATAGTCATAAAGTTTATGCTATTGAAGAATTACAAAATTAGAATCAATATACCAGAGATCAGTTGTATGGTTCTTTATCTAGTTTTGAAATGAGAGAATTAGGTACAAGTAGTGCAAAATTTGAGATTGCTTTAAAGGCTTCCAAATCAGAGAAGAGAACAAAATCATATAAAGAGGATCTTGATTATTTGGAAGATAACTTTGTGAGAAAAATTGAAAAGGATACTGGGAGGTACAGTGGTAAGTTTCCTTTCAAATATTTTAGTTGTGGAAAGATAGGTCATTATGCATCTAGATGTCCAAATAAAGCTTTGAATAAAAAAAAGGGGGATAATAAAGGTAAGATGATGAGGATAGTGAATTATTGTTCATGTCTTTAAAAGATGAAACTAGTTCTACAAAATTTGAGAGACATGTGAAGGAAAGGACTCCATAAGTAAATGCTAAAATTGAAGGAACTTTGGTGTATACTTTTCATGCTAAACAAGAGAACAATTAATAGATTATTGATAGTGGATGATCTAATCATATGACCAGTGATATGAGTAAGTTTTTTAAACTTGAAAAATATGAAGGATGACTTGTTAGGTTTAGTGATGATACATCTACTAGGATATGTGGAAAAAATTAAATTATTTTTTATGGTAGGAATAATAGTGATGATGTTTACTATGTTAAGGGTTTAAGGAATAATCTCTTAACTATTGGAAAAATGTGTAGCAAGGGATACAATGTTATATTTTAGGATGATGGTTGTGAGATTAGAAAAAGCTCTAAAACTCTGGTTGCTACTAGAAGGACTAATAGAAATGTCCATCAGATCAAAGGTGTTGATGATTATTGTTTCATGACTCAGATCAATGAGAGTTGACTATGACATAGAAGAATGTGTCACATCATTTTTTATAGCCTAGTGAGGATAAGTTTGGTTCAAGTCATGAGAGGTCTACCAAAGATTACAAATCCTATCAATGATATCTATAAAGAGTTCCAGATTGGAAAGTAAGCAAGAAGAAGCTTCAAATTCAAAGAAAATTCTTCTACCGAACTATTACAATTGGTGTAAAAAGATTTTTGAGGTCCTACCAAGTAAGAAGTCTTCAAGTGAAATATTTCATGCTCTTGATTGATTATTCTAGAATGACATGGACTACTTTTCTCAAAGAAAAATTAGAAGCCCTAGAAAAGTTTAAATCATTTAAAGTTATGGTTGACAATGAAATGGATATTAAAATAAAATGTATGAGATCTAATAGAGGTGGAGAGCTCACCTCTAATGAGTTTAATGTATTTTGTGATAATTGTAATTCCCCATCGTGCGAACCCCAAAGGACAACTAAGACAACAAATACCACACAATTTTTTTTATAAAAAAGTTAGCATATATAAAATGTACATTAAGTTCCAATGCACGACACTCAATTAAATGGATACATCAACCACCTTTGTCCCCTAGGGTACACATGGAGACATTACGTAACCTAAAACCATAACATAATGATAATGAATGAATTCTAAGTTTACAATAATAAACCATGATAAAGAATTCATTCAAAAAACCATACATCCATTATAATTCCATCATTAATAAAAATTCACATGTGAGAACTCTACATAACAAGAATTACTCAATTCTAATAATCATAAACATATTATCATCATGTGAATACAAGGGAGCTTATTTCCACATATACAAGGCATCAAAATGACAACAACCATAAGCACTAATCACATACTGGATACAAAAGTACAATATACATTTCATCTATTTCCATTACATTACACCGTTCAATCACATAAGTTTACATCAATGTTTCCCAACACAACATAGGATTAGTACATCAAATACATGAACATGATAGAAATGAAGAATATACATCTGATTATATAGTGAACTCTAGAACACTTTGCATCCGTTTAACATTGCATTGCACATACGCTGAAAGGGAACCCAACGGGGTGTGTAGAATGTTCCACTCAAGCACATGGACCTGAAGGCTCACCCCCATGCTAGGATTAGACAAGAAAGGCCCACAAACATGATAGTCAAGAAGAATGACCACAAGACCAAAACAAAACAAAAAAAACTAGAACATAATGATCAACAACCTCAGTAACAACATACAAGATGACTACTACAAGATGACAGCTTCCAGGGACATATAAAGATAATTGCAAGGGGTACTGTGGGAGAGTGTCATCGCATGACCCTATTATGGGTTATCCTGGCTTCCTCTCTATCAGTGTCGGCCCCCATCTATGGTTATCCTCTCTGCCCCTCACCAGGTGTTAGCCCCATAGGGTGACATGTGTGGGACCACTAGCCTCTCGTGAGGATGAGGTAGCAACTTTTCCAACTAGGCCTTCTTACCCCACCCTTAGTCTGTGAGAGCACTAATGCCATGGAAAAGGTATTTGACTTATCTTTAGTTAATGTTTACCTACCCAAACCCACTAGTGTGTTTAGGTTTTCACTTGTTTAACCAACTAGTTCATGGGTTATCTAGGCTGCCCCTTTGTTCACTGAACCCATGACGAGCCACTCTCCCCAATAGCCTGAAAATAAAACTCACAACACCAAGGGTGCACCAAAAGCATGAAAGCACAAAACCACAAAAACCAAGAATATAGGTGAGCCATGAATCTTCTCACATGAAGTCATAACAAGAGATGCCACAACGGTGACAACAATTAAAACCAAATATCACCGATGAGTGACAACAATCAACTCACAGAAACTCAACACAAACAAGTTTTATCCCTTGCCTCTAGAAGCCTAATAACTAGCTACCAAGCGAGGGCAACATAAACAATGTAGGTTCCCAACATACATAGAAACATGACTAAATATAAAATCACCTTAACTAGAAAAAAACATAAGAGGAAGTACAACCAACTAGGATCAGAGTATCATTTCACCACACATTTAAAATAGTGGTCTCCAAGAACATTCTACCCAATTGAACTAAATACTAATTAAACATTCATTGTAAAATCTATTATTTTACCAACACATTCAAGTCATAAACCTTAATGATCATCTTATATCATCAATTTCATTTTAATTGTAATTCCATAATAAAACTATATATATTTCTTTCCCTTTTTTTATTGAATAAACTATACACAATGTCTATAATTATCTAAATACACATATAACACACAAATTCCTAATAATAATAATAACTCCATCTATTCATACTTAAAGCCAAATTGCTTTTAAATCAACTATGGTGCATATAAACTTCCATTTTGATACCATTTTAAATAATTAACTAAAAAAAATCACATTATATAAATGTCTTGATAAGAATTTTCACACACAAGTTTTCTAATTTGACTTCACAATATAATCATGTATGAAAGTGAGTAAACAAATAAATATACACATATATATATATACATATACACATAAATATACATATTTATATATTTAAAAATATATGTAAAATAAATAATGATTTAATCTAAACAACACTGCTGGAACAACAAATACAACATATGGATTTGATTAAAATAACTATTTTTTTTTTAATTTTAATTAATTATAGAATTATAACACACACAAATATATATGTTTATATATTCAATCATATAGAAATAAGTATTAATTTTCACTTATCATTTTGTTGAAATCAATACACAAATTGCAACCAGAATACAACAATGTATACCTAAATAGTTAATTAATCAAAATCAAGGATATCAAACTGGAATAAGACAACTATGGATGAATTATACATTTGAATCTATTTCATCACAACCCATTAACACATCCACACATAAATCCAAAAAGATAATTTAGGGTATTAAGGAGTTTGGAGAAACAGAGTATGAGGGCTCAGCTAGCAACAATTTTCATGCAGCCCTTCACTATATAAAAAGGATGCTATGACAGCCAAAAGGGATGCTTAAGAATGTAAAACAACATATAACTCCACACAACAACCCAAGGATTATAATCATATGAGTCATATATATATATATACCCGTTTTGGAGTTAAGATAAAATGCAACCAAATCTGAAATAGCCTAACGAACCCGGACACATATATATACATACATATCAAATCAAGAAACAGGTATATGGCACTGGGGGCTAACAAAAGATGCCTTCCCAGCCAACTATGAAGGACACCAATAGCAAATGAAATAAAAATATCATCACAAAACAATAGAGTTTAATGCGAAGCAAGAAATGTTTGAGCTTAGGGTACACCACATATCCAAAGTGGTGCACAAGAGGAGAGAAAAAGAAAAGCTGTCAAGGACATAAAGATACCAATACCTTTTACTACACCAAGAAGCGAGCAAGCACAAGTGCACACCAACCAAATCATGTGGAATATACAAGGAAGCTATACAAGATTCATGAGAAGGATAGAAGTCAACCGAGGGAAACAAATGAAGACTGAGCAATGAATTTAAAGAAAGACACACTAAAGAATTGAATGCTATCATTTAAGGAAATCACCCAACTATTACTGATGCCAACACCAATTCATCAAGGATAAATCATCAAATCGAACCTTAAAATAGAGTTATCCCAAGAAGATGGCTTGGATAGCTTGACAAGGCTAAAACTACCGATAAAAGAGGACACTCATATCAAATCAAACATGAATTAAGGAAACCAATAGCTACCCTATCTCAGAGATCAATCCAATGCAAACTAGAACTTTTTAAATAACCATACATCAACAATAACTATATAATCGGTATACCATTTCAACATGCAGCCAACAACCACAATTTAAGCCTCGAATTTCCTTCCCATACCAAAACTTAAGCATTGGATATTGCAAAGAAATGAAGGCATGAAACACAAGATGACAAAGACATAGATACATTAGCACAAAGAACACAAAATTTTAGAACTAAACTTTGAAGTACATAGAAAGGAATTCATAACTGGCCTTAAATCCCACACACATTGAAGGAGACGACAATCAAGAACGAACTCTTATATAGCCTCCTGATTGAACACCGTCTTCCAAAAAAATTTCCACAACACTCCAACGTTGTAATTTAATTCACAAGAGAAGAACAATCGCAAAGAAAGAAAACTCCTTCATAAAATATTTTTTTTCTTTTCTTTTCTTTCTCTTCCCATTTTAAACAAATTTCCTTTTAGTTTTTAGATCCAACCCACACATGCATTTGCATGCTAAATATTTCCATTTTTATTTTCTTTTGCAAATCTTTTGTTTTATGTAATTTAAAAAATCCTATTTATCTCCACTTTTAATTAATTAGAAGCTCATTATAATAATATTTTTCTTTAAATTATATCGAACAATTAAAACATTAAATCATAATATCACATTTACCAATTAATTATTTATAAATACAATTAGTATTTTAGCATGATCTATTTATTTATTTGTCGTTTAATTTAAATAACAGTTGACATATAATTTATTGAACCATTAAAACTTAATGAATTTAATTTAATAGTTAAATTAGCATTGTTCACATAGTTATTTAATAATTTAATTAAATTAATGTTACACTAAGAACATTGTAAAATTATTAATTAAATAACATTAATAATCCTAACAAAAGAAATTTCAATCATTATGACTAATTAAAAATGACACATAGTCAACAATTAAAATAAACCATAACAAAATGATACCATAATGGAGACGGGGTCATAGAAGAACGACACTGTTAGACACATCAATGGGGTGATGGACTCGGACGGGGACTTTCTTGTCAACTCTGTTTTCAACTTCATACCTATTGGGATTGTAAGAAACACTCAGAGGTCTGATAACGCATGTGGAGTCAATGTCTAGTACCTGCATCCTGCATCAAACCAACATCAAGTAACATATAAATCTCTAGTTACAAGAACACCATGCAAATTAGTCATGGCGTAGTAGGGCACTTGTGAATGAATGATGCTACCCCATCCTTTCACCAAGACTCAAACAAAAAACACATCATCATAAATGTTCAAAAACCATCATCAAGCTATAAAATCACAACATAGTACCACATGAGCATAATAACATAACCAGATAAAGATCAACACCACATATCATTATGTCATCAATCATCATAAAAATAGTATCATGTGCATCCAAACAAACTAATTGCTAATCCACACATGTCAAACTAGTGAAACAATCACCATCCAACTCTCAAGTCCACAACACAACATAAAAGTGTACCAGAAAAGTAACAGCTACACGAGGGGTATTAAAAGAATCATGGAATAAAGAGGCACTTATCTGACCCTAGGACTCCTCAACAAAATGGAGTAGTTGAAAGGAAGAACATGATTATTCAGGGAGCTACAAGAAAAATGATGAAAGAATAAAATCTACTGGAAGTCTACTAGAGAGAAGCAATTCATATTGATGTTTATATACTTAACAGAGTGCAAGTAAGAGAAAACGACACAAAGACTCCTTATAAGCTATGGTAAGGAAGGACTCCTACTATCAGATACTTTAGAGTGTTTGGAAGAAAATGCTATATCATAAGGGATGAAGAAAACTTAGGAAAGTTTGATGCAAGGTCTAATGAAGTGTGGCAACAAAAAAGTATCCCTTCTACTTTTCCTTCCTTGTTTGGGCCCTCCTTGTGAATTGAGCTTAGTGGTGCCTTGATTTTGTGTTGTAATTTATTTGACACATTCACATTAGCTCTTGGACCCTTGTGAAGTAATGAACTCAAATGGTACATTGCTAAAGTGTTGTGAAGTTTTGTAACACACTTTCACACTTTTCTAAGGTTTTATTAATTAACCAAACCTAACAAACCTCTTTTTAACCAAAATGCACCTTAATCATGCCTTATTTAGAATTTTATAAAGTTTTTTAACACACTTTCACACTTTTTTAGGGTTGTCATTAGTAATTTGGCTTCTTTATGCTTTAACTGGCCTTATTTTGCATCCACAAGCCTCATTTATTGCATCTTGTTGAGGATAATCCTGACACAAACTGACATCCAATCATAAACTAGGTGTTTTAGGTTGAATGGTCCTAGATTTAGTGATTTGGGACTCATTCACCACCTTGGGGAATGCGTCCACCCTAGTTTTTCTAGGTACCAAACCTAGTTTCACACCTTTTAAGGAGTTTTTTAAATGGTCCCAAAAATTATGCCTAATGGGACTCATTTTCCACCTTGGGAAAATGAGTCCTATTTGTCACAAAACCAAATTAAATTCAAATTTTTGGTGGGATTTTATCCTCCTAGATCTAATGTCAGCTTGTAGTGTTATAATTTTAGGAATTCTTGTATAATTAAGTATAAATACAAGTTTATTTCACACATTTTGATCCCAAGTATTCAAGTATTCATCCTTACAACAAAGTTGAGTTCACAAGAGCATTCAAGGGAAGATTATTGAGAATTTTAGAGCATCATTCAAGCATCAAGTATCATGTCAAAGATTTCATGTATCATTTTTGTGTTTGAGCTAACAATTGTGATGTAGGGTTTTTTAATTCAAGCTAGTATTTCATTCAAGATCTAAAATATTCAAGAAAGAGTCAATATCTACATCCATTGGAGCCATCTCATACATGTTTTCAAAACTTCATTTCTAGGATTTGATGAGTTATAACATCTTATTTTGTCCATTCATTATTCTCCATTCCTATTTTATTCTATTTCAAGGTTTGATTACCAAAATGGGGTTTGACCAAGGCAAACCCCTATCCACTAACAAAACAACATTTTCCCTCTCTTTAGTTTGTGATTTTTAGGCTTAGATTGAAGACACATCATTTGAGGAGAAAGTTTGAAGAAATTTTTCAAAGTGCCTAAAAGTTGTCAAAGTTGTCATTAAGTATTGGAGAACATTAGAGAGCACCTATAGGTTGATTTACAAAGATTCGGATCTAGAAATCTAAAGAAGCAGATTGAGCAAACTAAGAAGAACAAATTCAAATCTTGAAGTTTTAGAAAACCATAACTGTATTGATTCACCACTTTTGGCGAATGAGTCCCAGTTTTGGTCAAAACTTAAATTTTTGCAGATTTGGATGGGTATGTCCAGGATCATCATGGAAAAAATAGGCCCTTAAGTGGAAATTTTTTTAGAAAAATCAACGATAAGCAACTTGACATAAAAATTTGAATAATTTATCTATATTATTTCAAAAATATGTAAAAATAGAATCTATAGCAAATTGAATGTAGTTTCTAAACTACTAAGTTTTTAAAAAAATCCTATTTGGTGAAAATTTGAAATTTCAATGCAGAGTACTTAAATTTCGAGGGAAAAAATAAGCAGGGTGTCTGTCGATCACCCTAACCACAATAAAATGATAATATTTTTTATAATATTTTAGACATAAGTAGAGGACATGTCTAGATGTGATGCATATTTTTTTGTAATTTTTTCTAAGTAAATAATTAATTACGATTTTTTTTATTACAACTTTTAAAATATAAAACTTCCTAAATACTTAACCGTCAAAACTTCATGAAATTCAATTTTCTTTTTTTATCCTATACTATGAGAAGCAAGCGATACATGTTTTGGATTCAAAAATGTGATACCATTTGAAAGTTATAGATTGTTTTTCAATCATCCTATCAATTAGGACTTTAGTCGTAATTCAAATAGAAAATGAATAATAATTATTTATTAAATTCAAAGTAAAGCATAATTTATATTGGTGGAAAGCTGAGAATCTCCTTTAAAAACCATCTTAATTTCATTAATTTTGGGTAAAAAAAAGTTGTCAGCCACATACCCTACAAATACCCATCATATCGCCATTTTTTAGCCCATCATGATCCTGCACATACCCGAATACCCATTTCCTAGATTCATGTTCTTGCACAAAAACCCAGATTTTGGATTGATTCACCTAGCTTAGCGAATGATTGCCAATCAACATTAAAGTTAGAATTTCCAGTACTTCAAACTTCCTTCTAGTCATCTTCAGATTCCCAAGTGTACACATTTCATTTTACAACTTTTTTTCTATTTCATTTGAATTTTTAGGTCATTTAGAGAAAGATTGCATTGAATTAGGGTTTAGTGTTACATATTGCATTACATTTATCTTTCCAAGTCTTAACTTGGTGGTGAACCCCTCATTAGTTTTCATTCCCACCCCTAGGACAACCCTATTGCAAGATCTCTTTCTCCTTTACATTGAAATCTCTATGGTTATCCTTCAATGAGATAATTGGAAAGTGGGTGTGCTCTATGTCCTAAACCATAAGAAAGCATCCAACCCCATTTACCATTGTTTCATTTTGGTGAACCTACATTTAGAACATCATAATACTGATTTGGAGTACATCATTATCCTAGATCTTGCATGCATTAACATTCTAGGGTTTCTAATTTTGCATTAGTGAAAGTTCATATAGCTTGCATTTTTGCATCTCATTTCACAGAAAATCAAACAAAATTTGCATTTTCACTTAAGATATAGATCATACAACATAAAAAACACAGAAATAAATTGAAATTTTTTGAAATTTTTGGAAAAAATCTCCATTAGGACTCATTCGCCACCTTCAGAGAATTAGTCCCAATGCAGATTCTGCACTACATCTTTTGGCATTTAAAGCATTGGTTCTGAGCTTTTGTTTCTTGTTTATAGATTTTAGTTTTAGTTTCCATAATTTCTATTATAATAATTTCATTGTTCTTAGCTTATATTGCATTTGCATTCTGAACTACAAATTTTTGTAGGGGCTTCTCTTACACTTCTAGGGTTTTTCACCTAAAAGGTGAAAGGCATCCAACAAAAACTTGGATGTTCACTAAATACTAATGCTAGTATGATTGAAATATGTCTAAATGCAACATCCTAAATGCAAAGAACTGATAAAAGATAATTAATATTATTGCAAAACCTAAGAAATGCAAGTTGTTTGAAAACACATTGTGATATGCAGAATGATAAATTAAATTCAATATAAAACAAGATAACGAAGCTAAACAGAAAGAGTGAACCTAGAAACTAATGAAGGAAAAAATGAAGACTAAAAAGGTCCTTGAAATTCTAGAAAATTTAATTTTCTAACCAACTAGGACACTTACACCAAGCTGGGCGACTTAGTCCCATATATGGGAAATTGCTCCAAAACTTGTTTTAGCCAAATAGGTATCCAGATCTACAAAAATATTTGACAAACCAGTGCAGTGGAAGTAAGCCACCACTATTGGTGACTTATTCCACTTTGGATTTTCTACAAATCTGAAAGTGGAAATGGAAGCTCATAGTCTACACTCTATTTTCTAATGGAAATTTGAATCCGTACATATGAAATACTTGAAAAATAGAGTATAAATTGGTTTCTAATGTGGGGTTTTCCTTGGTCAAACCCCTAGTTCATATTTAAACCTTGAAAGAGATAAAATCTACATAAAACCCTAGCCCTAAGTGTGTCTACGACTAGGAAGTCAAAAAATAAGATGCAACCCTATTTTAAAATGCAAGAATAGGATGTATAAATGGATTTTAGAACAATGAAAGACTCATTCTAAGAGACACTAAATCACATTATAAATGAATCTTAATGACATGAGAAGCTTCCTTAGGCTGAAAATAGAGATAAAATGGAAGATGGAATCACTTTGAAAATAATTCTTTAGGCTTGATTTGATGGCTAGTTGCATCTCCTCAACCTAGATTTCTCCATGATTCTCCATAGGAATCCATGATAAACTTTTTACAATGTGATATCATGAATAAAAATTGAGCTTGAAGACCAGACAAAAAACCTAACTTCTTACCCTAAAGCTTCAACTTTGCTATAGATAAACTAATAAATCTTCTTGTGAAAGATATTTGGCTCTTGACTCTTGAATTTGTTTGTTGAAAATGACATAATGTTTTGAAAAATGACCTAAAACCATATATTTATAAGCATCAACACCTAATTATTCATTATTTTAACTTCACAGGCCGGCATCCATCAAGAATTTGAATTAATTTGGTTGTTTTCCTGCTTAAAAGTGAAAAATCCTTCAAAAGGGACTAAGTTGCCACCCTGGGTGACTTAGTCCCACCAGGGGTTTTTGATGTGGGTTTTCTATAACTTGCATGATTTGAATGTTTTTTTTCAATATTTTTATGGTTTGTAAGTGGAATAGGCCTTAAAGTCCAAAATAATGATCATTAGGGGCCTATAAATGTAGTTTTTAAGGGGTGATTATTGCAAGGGTGTTTAAAATAGGACCAAATTAATCGCATAACTACCTCTTTCTTCAAACATATACAAATTTTGGGGACACATTAAGCCCCCACGTTAATACCCATATGACTTTACGTGCATATGTAAGCTAAAGGACTCTAAATAGAACACTTTACTTCATAAAATGATACTCATTCAAAGGATGGGAGAATGGAGCCCCCAGTGTAGTTATCTGAAAACCACAACATTAGGAACTGCATCCTTTAACATGAATTTGTTAGGTTTCCAAAAATCCTCTTATTTAACTTTTAGAAATCAAATTAAAAGGTAGATGTATGCCCCCCTTGATTCTTCTTGCTCTACGAAGGTGAAATCAAGGTAGCAAACTAGTCACATCAAATAAGGAACATCGTATTGTAGGACATATCCAAGTACCATGCCTCGTAAGATAGAAAATTTATGATGTTGGGTGTAGAATAACAATTCCAATGCATCAAGTGGTGTAGAAAATAGAGTTACCTAGCACCGGGTATGGTGTTTTCAATAGAAAGTACTTTATTGACTCTTAAGATAGGAAAAATACTAATTTTATACATAAGAGTAAAAAGGAATGAAAAGAGTTAAAAGAGGTAAAATTGAAGTAATTTGTCAATTAATATTGCATTTTACCTTCTTGTAGTGTGAGAGTGATGAGAGAAGACAAAAATATGCTTAGTAGATGAGACTACAAGCCTATGCAATTGGAAAATCTCTAGGACTACGTGGCACACGACGAGTGTCATCATGAGGTGAGTCAATTCTGCTACTAGTGCTATGTGATTATGCAATTATTTAATGATTTTTATGCATTTATAGGTTAATTTAGGATCTTGGAATTTTGTTTGGAAAAGTGTCACCTTTTTTCTTGAAGTGTTCCATTTGTTCACAAAGTTTCCCTTTTGTTCACAAAGTGTCCCACTTTTTCGCAAAGTGTCTCGTTTCTTCACCGAGTGTCCCAAAATAGTTCTAAAGTATCTAGGGCCTTTATGAAAGCACACTAGAACAAATTTAGTACACTTGAATGATGAATAAAGTAAAAATTAAAGATATTAGATGATTTTTAGAGCATATTTTTGTGTTTTTGATAGGTACCCACCTATTTGCGACAACGTCTAGGTGGTAGGCAGCTGAGATTTTTGAGAGATTTAGCCCCATAACTTTCAACAAAGGAGACAAAGAACTTAAAATATGTAGGTATCTATTGGATGTACCTCATGTCCCCCATGAGGTACCACAATTCTATGCTGATGGCGCTCTATGAGCATTAAGATGCAGAAACATGCACATTCCACTTGTTGACAAGTGAGATGATGATTTCCCTAGAGGATGTAAATTGTATTCTCCATGTTCATATTTGAAGAGAGTGGGTATGTTTTGAGAGAGACCACAGCTTCTATGAGTAGAAGGAAGATATGCAATATTGTCTAGGTTGTCCAATGCATGATGAGCAAGTGAGAGGGTGGATAGATCTAGTGATGTTATTATATTCACAAGCACCAGTGGTGAGAAAAGTCATGATGCATATAGTGGCACTAGTTCTCATCCTTGATGGGTGAGCAACACACCTTGAGGGAGGACTATTTCATTTGATATGTGGGATGGAAGAGCTTGTGGATGCCATATCTTAACATATTTATATTATGATCTTGGTTAGTTTGTATTTCGAGAGGTAGACATTATGGTGCACTACACGCTTCTACAGGTGTGGTTCTTGGATCATATTAGGTGTACTAGAACAGTCAACTTCCTATGTGCTATAGTAGTGGGGTATCCATAGGCCTTTGACTATCCTCTACAATAGTTATGGTAGTATGGGGATATACATTTTGGGAGAGTGTGATTTGACCGACTAGAGGAGGATGAGATCTTATGGAGACCTTATCAGCTAATGCTATAGTGGCTAGATCATGCGAGACAGTTGAGGAGACTACCATTAGATAGATTTCTAGTTGGCCAACATGATCATGTAATATGTTCTTTCTACTACGATTGAGTCATGCAACAATTCAGATAGATTCAGATGCCAACCAGGGCACGATCCTCTTTTAGAAGATCAATGTGGAGTGCTCACAAATGAGGTGATACAATGTGGCTCACTTTAGACCATGTTTCCAAGAGTAGATCTGACTTCTTAGATCATGACTAGCCTCCATTCTCTAATGTAGACAACATTGGTGCCACATGGGATTATGAGGAGTGGTGGGTGATGTCACAACCAACTCCTATATATTTGATGGATGAGCCTATAGGAGTGTAGGACCATTTCCATATGAGGTGGATGACAGAGAGGATAGGGTCAAGGATACATGATACAAAGTTGCAAACATATTCATTGATTTCATTGATGATGAGTATGATGAGGATGTAGATCCAAACTATGATGGCTACAAGGGAGAGGAGGAAGATGAGGAGGAGGAGCCACCCCTAAGTGAGAGTGATGAGGCAGTAGTTGAGGATCGACATGAGTGGGGAGAGCCCTCTCCCATTCATATGATGAGATCACGAGCAACATCTACAACAAGAATCAGTACTCATAGTCATGGAGAGGCTAGCACATATTACATGCCCCTTGCATAGGATGATGTTGATATTGCTCAACTGACCAGAGATATAGGTAATGATATTTTATTTTATGCATGTACTTTAGTGCTTAGGTTTTTTATATATATATCATGATGTTGTGTAATGATTGTGTATTGTTTCTATCTTCTAGGAATGATGAGAGATTGGTGGGATTTCTACCATCAAGCAACTATAGAGATAGTGCTAGCATCCATTAATGAGGAGGAGATGGAATTAGATTATGTGTCCCCACCAATTGTGGAGTAGGATTTAGAGTCACTTAGGCCATTCATGTGATTATAGGAAACATATGAGAGTCTGAGGAGATGACTCCATCAAGTCATGATTGTTAGACAGTTATCACAGACTCCAATAGAGGTTGAGAGACTAAAGACAAAGGTAGCACAACTACAAGAAAAGAGGGAGAAGATAGTAGGGGAGCATCGGGTAGCCCTTGGGAGGATACATGGCCTAGATTTTACACTCAGGTTTGGTGGATCACGATCACTATCACATACAACTATCTCCTAACGTCCTGCTACTAGATCATGAGTACCAGATCACAAGCGGTTGAGTACCCACAAACCTAAGTGATGTATATTTTGATGATATTTACATACAACTTTGGATATATATATATACATATATATGAGCATTTGATGTTTTATGACTTGTCTTAATGTGTTTGAATGTTAAATAGAAATGTGATTAATTAAATAACCTTTTTAAGATTATTTAATTAATATGTTCATGATTTAACAAGACTTATGTGATCCAATTAAAACTTATTAGAGTTTCTCTTAGATACAACATGATGATTAAGTATGTTATCCTAAATTAAATGATGTAACTTATCATAGCACACAAGATGGATTTGAATATTGTGAAACCTAAAGTAATTATAAAAATAAATTAAATAACCACTTTAGTGTTCAAGACATGCAAAATTTGTTTGTCAAGAATGATGTAGTGTGAAAGCATATAGGAAATGACCCAATAGCTTTAACAACACTATATTATCATTCATAACATTCAAAAATTGACTAGACATAATACCGATGCAAATGCGTGGAATTGATAGGGTCTTTGAGGGGTGTACCATCTAGCTCTGTTAAGGTGTAAGTGCCAGATCCATAATTTGTATTGATTATCTAGCGTCCTAACCAATTCTGGCTGAATTTTCCTTTCTCAATAGAATCAACAATAGAGTTTCATTGATTTTCATATAAAACTAAATTGGCCTTAGTAAATGTCTAAGGGATGACATGAATATCATGTTTTCATTGTAATTTCTTAGTGTAAGCTTGGAGATGCTTGAGAGCTTTGATATTTTGTTTATCAAGAAATTCAAGCTGGTGTAATCTTTGTGCCTTATAAGTGTTATTATCGACAAGTGCATGAAGATAAATCCTTAATGTCATAATTTCTAACTCCAAGGGCATGAATGCCTTGGTACCATAAACAATTTTGTAAGGTGTAGTTCATGTAGATGATTGGAAACTTGTTTGATAGGCCCATAGAACATATGGTAATTGTGTGTGCCAATCTCTATGATGTTGGTTGATAGTTCTCTTGAGGATTTGTCTAAGAATCTTATTAGTGCTTTCGGCTTGACCATTGGATTGTGCATAGTATGGTGTTGAAAAATGATGTTGGATATGAAAGGTGTCCAAGAACTTCTTCACATCATTGTTTTCAAATGGCATTCCATTGTCTGAAATTAATGCAGAAGGAAGTCAAAAGTGAGCAATAAGCAATATTGTGTTCCAAGATAAAATAGCATATCACACCAGCAATGGTGGATCGAAGAGGAATAACTTCTACGCATTTTATAAAACAATCAGTTGTTGTAATGATAAACATATGTCCAATAGAAGTTGGCGGTGAGATTTTTCCAATTAGATCCAATCCCCATATTGAGAATGGCCAAATAGGAATTTGGGAACATAGCTCAGAAGTAGGAGCATGAATCAAATTTCTATGTTCTTGACATTTGTGACATCGCTTAACATACGCATAACAATCTTTTTCCATATTTTTCCAATATTATCCCATACAAAGAAGTTTTTTCACTAAGATATTTCCTCCAAAATGACCTCCATAGATGACTACATGAGCATGTTCAAGTGCCATATTGATTTTAGAATCTTTAAAAAAATTTAAGTAAAATGCCATCAAAGGATCGTCTATATAATACATTGGCAAGGACTATGTGCTTGGTTGCTATCTGTTTTAAATTAGCTCAGGTGTTGTTTGTTGTAGGCTCGGGAATGGTACCATATTTTAAATAATTATATATGGAATCATACCATGCACTCGATTTATCCTTCATTAGTGTTAACGTGTCGTCAGATTGATCATTGATTGAGGGTATCGTGATGGGATGAACGGTGAACATAATATCCTTTGAAGGATCTTGAGGAGATATAAGAGAAGCAAAACTCACCATTGCGTCCATGTGTCGATTATATTTTCATGGGATTTTATCAATGGTGAATCAGTCAAATTGTGCCAACAAGGTCATTTTGAGATCCTTATATTTTGATAATTTGTCATGTTTAGCTTGATAGACTCCATTTATTTGTTTGATTACCAATTTTTAATCCCCAAATATCTTAATGTATTTGATACTCATGACTAAAGCATCACACAATCCAACAATTAATGCCTCATATTCAACTTTTTTATTTATACATAGGAAATTCAATCGATACGACAAGGGAAGAGACTTTCCAATAGGCAAAATTAATATAACCCCAGCACCAGAACCTATTCTACACTTGGATCCATAAAAGTATAATTCCCATGTAGAAACCTCTATTGTCAAGACACTATCATTAGGAAAAGAATCATTGTTGGGTAGTGCCAAAGGAGAAGGAGCATTATCTAAATGGTCAGTCAAGGTTTGACCTTTACTTTCCTTTTGTGAAACAAACATAAGGTCAAACTCAGTCAACAACATTACCCATTTAGCTAGTTTTCTGGATAAGTCTATTTTATTAAAAAGTCTTTGAGAGGATGAAAATTTGTCATAACTTATATTTATGCATTTAGTAAATAGTGTCACAACTTACTAGTAGCAAATAGAAGAGCCAAACATTGTTTTTTCGATTGAAGTGTATCGTGTTTCATAATAGATTAAAGCTTGAATGTTGTAATAAATAGGATGTTCTTTTCTATTGTCATCTTGTTGAGCCAACAATGTTGCAAGAGCATGGGAAAATGTGGCTATGTAAAGGATGAATGGTTTGTTTGCCATAGCACATTGTAAAACAGGAAAAGTTGCAAGGTATTCCTTCAAAATCTCAAAGGCATGTTTACAATCCTCATTCCAATCAAAATGTGCATCATTTTTTAGGAGATGTGTGAAAGGTAAGGTTCGATCAACTAAGGAGGAGAAAAAGAAAAAAATGGCTTGAATTATTCCTTATAATGTGCGCAATTGAGAAATGTCCCTAGGAGGTGGCATGCTTATGATAGCATCAATTTTCTTTGTGTCCACCTCAATGCCTTTGTGAGATATGATAAACCCTAAAAGTTTTCCACTATCTACTCTAAAGAAACTTTTTTGGATCTAGTCACATGTATTTATGCATATGCTCAAATATTTTTTGAAGGACATTTACATTGTCTTGTCTTGTTAAGGATTTAGCAAGGATATCATAAACATAATCTTCCAATATTTTATGTATGTACTTATAAAATATCAATGTCATTTCTTGTTGATAAGTTACACTTGCATTCTTTAATCCAAAAGGCATGATAACCTAACAAAACATTCCCCAAAAAATTGTGAATGTTGTCTTGTATTGATCTTGTGGGTTAATAAATATTTGATTATAACCAAAAAATCCATCAATGAATGACAACAAAGCATGTCCTATAGTGGAATCCTGATGCAGGAGCATCCACTGGTGTGAGGACAATATTGCATCACCCAAAAGGATGCTTTCCATTTATGTTCCCTTTGTTTGCTTTTTGTAGATGTTTTTTGTATTTCTAGATACCCTTTTCGTAGAATAAGAGTTTCCAACTTTCAGAACTAGTTTTCTACTTTTTCTGCTCAACTGCTATTTTTAGTAGGTGTGAATTTGAAGGCATGGGAAGACAAAAATTTATGGGAAGGTTCAAGATGGAAAAATAAGCACTTTGGCAAAAGAATTAGGTCAAGATCATTCACGGTTTCAAAGTTATTCAAGTTCTAGTTTATGCTTTTTGCCCTAAAAAACCTTTCTAGTCCAGTTTGAGGCACTAAACGGTTTCGGATGGGCCCAAAAAATTGCAAAAATCCCATAGTAGTCAACCATAGGCCTAGTTTATGGAAAATCTTCTTTTTGAGAGCTTTCTAAAAAGGTATTATCATTGAAGATCCAACAATTGGATTAAAAGTTATGGCTTCCAGAAGTTGGTGCATATTTTAGAAATGTGCTAATTTTTGAATGTGAATTTAAATTTGAATTTCAATTGTAATTTTTGGATCCAAACCACCAAAACTCATAACTCGAATGTTGTTTTTGGCTCCAAACTGAAAAGGGGTTATTTATGGGCTAGTTTCTGATTTTTGGACAACTCTTTGGGGGAAAGAGTTCTCATGCTGCGAAAGGGGGATTTTCTATAATTTCTATAATTTTTATGAGACTTTGGTAGCTTGCATGTATCACAAAGCTCAAGGATTTGGGATCCTCTACATGTAATATTTTCATTATTGAATAATAATAAAGCTTTCTAGTTGTGTGCATTATTTTTGTGTCTCAGGTTTGCTCCCTCATCAAATCCACTATCATGTCAATATTAGGAAGGGTAAAATCGGCCTTTATTCAAGTCACAAAAATTTGTACATATCCTAATATGATTATTAGGTTTAGCAACAAAGAAATGTTTGAGATCCAAGGATAATAATCAATAGGTCGAATGAAACCTACGTTAAGGAGTTTTTCAAGTTCTCCTTTAACATGCAAGGCTATCTTGGGGTTCATTTTTCATATCTTTTGGCAAAGAGGCTTAACATTTTCAGCAAGAACAATGTTATTTACAAGTTACTATCTTTGGGTCTATTCCTATCATATTTGAATATTTCCAAACAAAAATTTCAGGAAAATCATGAAGCAAGGTTGTAGTATCCTCTTATTCCTCGTAATCAAGGTACTTCCCAATCTTAATGACCTTTTCTTTATCATCTATTTCCATTGGTATATCAATTTTCTCTCCTAAGGGGAGTGTATTTGACTTACAAAATTTAGGATGATATGGTTCCATGCTTGTGTCTATGTTACTGGTATTAATATATTTTTGCTTGGTACTTATCATAGCACAGGTAACTTTTCTCCTAGAAGATGTCTTATCAGAAGCACCTAACAATTTTTTCAAGGCTTCATCACTTTCAACATACTCCCATGATGGTGGTAAATCCATATCAAGGAATTTAGGATGATTCAGTGTAAGATTGATTCTTGGTTTACATGTGATGGTGTTGATATGTAGCTATGGTTGTTGAGTTGCTTTTGTTGCTTTAGAAAAAGAATATCCCAAACCAGTCTTTGTCTCTTGTGTATTAGGTTCTATAGGAACTCAAATTCCTTGTTCATTCTTTCCACATCATTTACCATTGTATCCCAATTGTTTCATAATTTCATAACCTCGTCCATAAAGCATTTCCATTTCCTTCAGATTGGGTGATTTTTGATAATCTATCTCATCAAAAATTGTTGTGTAGGTTGTATTTTCTTCCAAAGTATATGAGATAGATACTTGGGAATATTCTTCTAAATTCTGAGTTGACATAACTGTTGGTTTTCCTTGTTTTCATCCTCTTTTCACATGATTATGTATTCGCCCATAAATGAAGGTGTGAATTCTAATGTACCTCAATAATCACCTAGTAATTTAGACACAAGTTCTTCTTCTTGTTTATTGGTCTCAAGGGGTTCTATGTGAGATGTTGGAATTAATCTATTCAAAGTACTTGTTCCTTTTTCAAGTTATAAGAAACTTTCAGGCTTGGGATCTATTTCAACTTGATAAAATTTGTCTTTATAAACATATTTCATTAATTTTTGAAGGGTAAAAGGAGCCAAATGCATCTCATGAATCCATGGCCTTCCTAAAAGAAGATTGTATGAAAGATCATAGGGCATAACATGAATAGGAGTTTGCAAAGTAGCCATTTTGATGGTAATAGGTAAAGTAATTACACCGAGTTATTTCTTTGTGATATTGTCAAACCCTCTAATAGATAAGGAATCAGATTTTATTTACTTTTTATCAACATGTAATCTATTGAGGAGCTTGACACTACACACATTAAGGGAAGAGAAATTGTCAACAAGGGTTCATTTGATTCCTATTCTATTGTATTGAGCAATTATCATAAAGGCCTCATTTTGCTTCCTTATTTCTAATGCAGGTAGCTCATACAAATGATAGGTAATGTCTACATTAATTGCATTCATTCATTGTATAAGAGCTACCACATCATTTTTGTTTGTACTAGGAGGAACCACTATTTGTTGCAATGTTGTTTGGAGCATTGAATGATAATTTGGTGAATTCTAAAGAAGGTCCCAGAGAGATATATTGGCAGGAGTATTCTTATGTTGTTCAATGATATCATACTCCCTAAGGTGTGAATTTAAGTGACGATCACTAGGAAAGATGGGATTTCGTAAAGGTAAGGGTGTTGGATTGGATTTTTGTGGTTACAAATTATTTCTAGTGTAGTGTGTGTGTGCAACAACATCATGCTTAGGTGGGTAAAGGGTAAACTCGGGTTTAGGTGGAGGTTGAGGTTTATGTGAACGTGGGTAAAGGATGAGTTGAGGTTGAATTACATTGACATATTTTGTTTTAGGTTGCTCACAATAAACCTTAGTGGATGGATTTTGTGAGATGAAGTCCTCAAGGGCTTCATTTAACATGTCAAAGTCATCACTACTAAAATGTTTGGGAGATAAGTTATCATTGGTTGCTTTGGATTTTTCATCACAAGCCTTATTGGATGAACTTAGTGAGAGGAAGCCCTATAGAGCTTCATTTGACTTATCCAAGTCATCACTACTAAAAGGTTTGAATTATATAGTTTTCCTAAAGTGAAGCATTTTTTTATTATTTTGTTTGATTGTTGAACATTTTTTTTTGCATTTTTTGATGAATCTAATCTAAATGAACTAGGAACTAATGTTGAAAATGAAAATTGTAAAAATATAATGGTATTCATAATTTCCATTAAACAAAATAATGATAATGTGAATGATTTGAATGTAATAGAAAATATCTAAACAAAAATAGAAAAGGAACTAAAACAAAGAGTAATGTAAAGAATTGGAAACTAAAATTTGAAAATACTGATGCAAAATGTGTACTGGGACTAAGTCGCCCAGGGTGGTGAATTAGTCCTAGTAAGGGTGTTTTTGAAGTTTTTCTGAATTTTCTAATGGATATTGATGTGTTCTATTCTGTATAATGCAAATCTAAAGTGTATATGCAGAATTTCACTATTGTGCAAGGAAATGAAATGCAATAATGCAATTTTGGAAACCCTAGAATGCAAAACCATGCAAAACCTAATGCAATGTTGATGCAAGCTATTCCTAGGATGTAAATGCACTCTCAATCAGAAATAGGATGTTCTAAATATAGGTTCACCAAAATGAACCGCAAATTTTTGTAGGGGCTTCTCTTACACTTCTAGAGTTTTTGACTTAAAAGGAGAAATGTATCCCACAAAAACTTGGAGGTTCACTAGAGAATAATGTTATTATGATTGAAATATGTCTAAATTCAATCTCCTAAATTCAAATAACTGATAAAAGATAATGAATATTAATGCAAAACCTAAGAAATGCAAGTTGTTTGAAAACACACTGTTATATGTAGAAAGATAAATTAAATGCAATATAAAACAAGATAATGAAGATAAATAGAAAAAGTGCACTTGGAAACTGATGAAGGATAGAACGAAGATTGAAAAGGTCCTTGAAATTATGGAAAATCTAATTTTTTGACCAACTAGGACACTTACGCCAAGCGGGGTGACTTAGTCCCAAATCTAGGAAACTACCCTGAAACCCATTTTAGCCAAATGGGTATCTAGATGTACAAAAATATTTGAAAAACCAATGTAGTGGGACTAAGTCACCATTATTGGCAACTTAGTCCACTTTGGATTTTCTACAAATTTGAAAGTGAAAACAAAAGCCCATAGTCTACTCTATTTTCTAATGGAAATCCAAATCCGAACATGTGAAAATACCTACAAAATAGAGTATAAATTAGTTTCTAATGGGGGGTTTTCCTTGGTCAAACCCCTAGTTATTATTAAACCTTTAAAGAGATAAAATCTACATAAAACCATAGCCCTAAGTGTGCCTAAGACTAGGAAGGCTAAAAATAAGATGCAACCCTATTCTAACATGCAAGAATAAGATGCATAAATGGATTTAGAACAATGAAAGACTCATTCTAAGAGAGACTAAGTCACATTAGAAATGAATCTTAATGACATGTAAACCTTCCTTAGGCTGAAAATAGAGAGAAAATGGAAGATGGAATCACTTTGAAAAGAAGCCTTTAGGCTTGATTTGATGGCTAGTTGCATCTCCTCAACCTAGATTTCTCCATGATTCTCCATAGGCAAATCCATGTTGAACTCTTTGCAATGTGATATCTTGAACAAAAAGTGATCTTGAAGACCTACAAAAGCCCTAACTTGTTGTCCTAAAGCTTTAACTTTGTTGTAGATAAACTAATAAATCTTCTTGTGAAAGATATTTGATTCTTGACTCTTGAATTTGTTTGTTGAAAATGACTTAATGTTTTGAAAAATGACCTAAAAATATATATTTATAGGTATCAACACCTAATTATTCATTATTTTAACTTCACAAGCTGACATCCATTGGGAATTTGAATTAAGTCAGTTGTTTTCTTGCTCAAAAGTGAAAAATGCCTCAAAAGGGACTAAGTCACCACCTTGGGCAACTTAGTCCCACCAAGGGTTTTTGAGATGGGTTTTCTAGAATTTGCATGATTGAATGTTGTTTGTTTGGATTTGTATGATTTGTGAGTGGAATAGGCCTTAAACTCCAAAATAATGATCATTAGGGGCCTATAAATGCAATTTTAAGGGGTGATTATTCCAAGGGTGTCTAAAATAGGACCAAATTAATCAAAAAATTGTTTATTTCTTCAAGAGTATACAATTTTTGGTGACACACATTCATCTTACACTTAGTAGCTTGTACGAGTATTTGATGTCCTATTTCTAATACTATAGTGACACAAAGTTTGAGAATCATGTCATCCCACAATAGCACAATCGTTGTTGATATTGGGTTATCTAGCTCTTTCACTCCTAGTATTGAAACTAGTACACTAGGTATGGACCATACCCTTAACAACTCTTTACCTTTGTGTACTATGACACATGTTGAAACAATGGTTGCTAGTGTTCCACATGAAAACATAATTCAAATCCATGAATACTTAGAAAACCTACAACATTAAGTGAAAAATGGTAACATTTTAACTACTACCATACCTAGTGTAGATAACATTCACTGCATGCTTGAAAGTGAAGATGGACTTGACCTTGTGAAAAAAATAGTTCAAATATTTGGGAAACACCTCTTCTCAACCACTAGTTGTCCTTTACCTACAAGCAATGTCACAAGCCAAGGAGGAACTTAAATTCAACCTCCCACAACAATTTCCTCAATTCCTACCTATACCAACCCTAAACTCATGACAACAATGCAACCAACTATGTGATTCCTTCCTTGGGTATTTCCATTAGTATGGACCTAGTACCTTTGTGGCGTCGCATACCATATCTCATACTACCTTACCACCTATAATCATTCCATTCACTTACCCTTTGAACGTATACACCCCTTCACCATTTTCATCTCCATCTCATAACACAAGTAATGACCATCTCATAAACCAACTCTTCCAAACTGTTTCATCCCTTCAAAAAAAAATTTCCACCATCAACCAAAATCAAAATGGCCCACCTACATATTATTTGAAAAACAATCCCTTTTCCTTAGAGATATTGCAAACACCAATTCCACAAGGTGTAAAGGTGCCTAGATTCAAGAAATATGGAGAAAATAAATATCCTTCTAATAATGTTAATTCTTATACCACTTTATGCAGTGACTTTTTCCTTGATGATAAACTCTAAGCTAAGCTTTTACCTTAGTCCTTGAAAGATATTTCCTTGGAATGATTTTCTTCACTACTAAATAACTCAATCTGTTCATTCAATAAAAATTTTGAGGCATTTTTCAACCATTTCCAAGTGCATATGACTCCTAAGATGACCTTGGCTGATTTGATGAGATGCAAAAAAAGAAGAGGAAGAAAAGATTACTAACTTTATGTCATGCTATCAATCTTTTTATTCCCAAATCAATGTCAAGGTTCCCAACCCTCACCTTCAAAATATTTCATAGAAAATTTGCAAAGAAAGATACAATATAAGCTTAAACCATGATTAAATCTCGCTCCTTCATGCACTTGTGTACTGCCCTCCATGATTATCATTAATATTTGGTTAGTAGTCAAGATACAAAATCCACTTCTAGCCAAGCTGAGAAGTCTGATCCCTCAAACCAAAAAAACTCTCACCCTTTTAGAAAATAGAAAAAGGTTTCCTTCAATTTAATCCCCCTCAACAAACAACTTAGAATTTCAATAACCAAGTGGCTACTATTAATGCCATGACACCCTTTAGCTATGGGGACCCGAAAAGAAAATGCATCCCTTACTTGATACCCTTCATAACACAATGTCACAACTTCTAGAATAAAAAATGATTACCTTGCCTCCCATTAAACAACCCTATCCTAATAAACCATTTCCCACAAACCATAGACCAAATTCTTACTACCATTATCACTAACAAAATGGAGATGACACAAAACATTGTAAGTGTCTTCAACATCTCATGCAAGATCTCATTGATTATGGTCATCTTTCTGTTGGAGATGTTTGTGATCAAGGAATTACTCTGTCACTCTCCCTAACCAAAACTTGAAATTTTTAACCAACCCTATGCCTACTCATAGTATTTCATTTGTCAAAGCCACTGAAACTACAAAGAATGATGTGATGAATGTTGATATTTATGATGATAATGATGATACCATGCAACATGATTCTATAGATAATGATCCTATGGAAGATATGGTAGGAGTGATAGATTTCATTCCTCATAAGGTCCAAAATAAAAAGCCTCTTGAGATTTCTTTCTCCTCACAAGATATACTTAAACATGCACCTGATGGTCCTATTTGCATAGTCGGTTGCATCTATGATAAGTCCACTAATGGGATATTAATAGATCTCGTCTATGGAGAGAATGCTATCATAGAGGAATTATTACTTTTGCATGAACTCTATCAAGACATATATGATAAACCGAAAGCATGGAACAAGATGCACAATGGTTTTTCTTGCCCTACGATGGGATCAATAACTGTTCCTTTACAAATAGGACCGAAAACATTTGATACTTTATTCTCGATCATCCCACAGTTGGACCAATTTCATGTGAAGTTAGGCTATCCATGGCTTTGCTCCATGAATTAAATCCCTTCAATTGTAAATAAATGTTTAAAGTTTCCCTTTGAAAATGAAATCCTCACTATCCATCATAGTGGATTTAACCCTTTATCCTCTTGTGGAAAATTTTCCTTAGATTTCTTTTGGCTTGGGCCTATAGAACCTGTAAAACCATGAGAAAACTTCTTTTTCTTGTCCTATCAAAAGTTCAAGGCAAAGAAAATAGAAAAATTATTCCTTCGAAACATGCCTCAACCTACTACCAAACCTACCATCATTGACAAAACCATGATTGAACCTAAAGAAATCCTAAATGACCAAAACCCACATATGATAGAAACTTCACCTACTTCCTACAAAAGACTAAGCGATAATGAAAACAATCTTGTCATACCTCCTAGAATAAAAAAAGTTTACAAAGTTAAAGAAAAAGTGGTCAAAAAACATCATGGATAGTTCATTTCGTTCCTCCCCTTAGGGAAGACAAGAAACCTAAGGTTGATCAACTCGCTCCTACACAAGTTAAACAGCTTGAAAACCAAACTAAAAGAAATGGAGGTGCTAGAGATCATGGGCATAGACATTGTGCCCTTGCTCATAGGTTACATGAAGACTTAAACAAAGAAAATAAAAATCCAAACTTAAATGAAGCAATGCATGATAATCCTCCCCCTTGGCCGGAACAAAATGATCCTATAATGCAACCACAACAAGAGTTGAACCCTTCCTTAGACATTATCATTCGACCTCATGTTGTGATTAACTTAGATGATGATGAGGAAGTTGCTAATATTGAGGAATAGGTGCATAATGAATTGAATATATTATTTTCCTCTTCCATGAGCTTAAATCATAAATCTCCTAAGAGGAGTGTTGAACCTAGTGATGCCCCCAATTCAGAACTTGTTATTGTCCCTTTGGCTAGTTTTCTACCTTCGGTATATAATGAAAATTATTGGGAGGAAGATGACCTACTTTAGCCTGACTCGCATGTGCCTTAGTAGTCTTTTGCATTAGTTCTTTTTCTTTTTCTTTTTTGAGTGCATGTGCATACTGTGATCCCCGTGATGTTATGTTTGATGTATCTCTCTCTCTTTGTGACTTTCCTCTATTTGTACCTTAATTCTTCTCTATGTTGTACATCTTATCACTTTTATTTTCCTTTGTGTCTTGTCTTTGTCTTGTGTTTTCCTTTTGGAGATGATGCAAGGCATCGAGACATTCATGTCTCTTCTATGTTGACCCAAAATCTATTCCTTTAATTTTCTTTATCTATTGTCTTTATCTTTTGTTTTCCTTTTGGAGATGATGCAAGGCGCTGAGACATTCATTTCCCTTCCATGCTGATTTGAAAGGTTTTTTTTTTTTTTTTTTCTCTTTGTTTCATTCTTCTAGTTCTATGTGTATTTGGGGAATGATAACAATTTTGAGCTCTCTTAAAAACATTGTATCAAGAACATACTAACTCCAAATCCATTTCTATTTTGGACAAGATTTTTACTTCCCAATGGGTTTTCTCCTTTTCTCTATTTATGATAAATTTTTACATGAGTACCTAACATGGTCTACCAAGACTAATTCTATTTTCATACATTATTCCATAAATTACATTTAAGGATAGTTGTTAGTGTAAATATTGACTTTATTAGACTAGTTAGATTTTAACATACCTAAGAGAGTTCTATTCACATTAGTTAATTTTCCACTTAGGAATTTTTAAATTTCTCTCTCACTTCATTGTATTGACACATGTAATCACTTCTTTAGACACATATTGAATGCACACTTTAATGAATTCTCACACTTTTCATGTAATCACACAAGTGTTGCACATTTTGAGGGATAGTCAGAGTTTCCCTCCTGTCTTCTCAACTCCCCATCATTTTGTATATATGAAAGGATCATCATTGTATTTGCACACTTTTTAGTATCTTATTTTGAAGACATTCTTACTAAAATTTTATCTATCTTGACATTCACATATATCTTAGAATTTTTGGTTATCTTTTTTTTAACATTTACAACTTTTGTAGCTTAGAAGACTTCCTAAAAATTTCCTAGTTATAGATTTTTTTTGGTTTACAACATAATATAGGTGGTTTTAAAGATTCTTCTAGTAGATATCCAATAAATGAAAACAATAAGCACTTTCAACAAATTTCCATTGAAACTACTATAATTGTACATCAAAATTACACTTATTTTCTTTTCTAGTGGTTGGGTATGTGCATGATCATGATGGTCCAAAAAGTGGCGATATGATGGGTATGTGTAGGGTATGTGGTTGACGAATTTTTTTTACCCAAAATTGATGAAACGAAAATGATTTTTAAAGGATATTCTAAGCTTTCCACCAATATAAATTATGCTTTACTTTGAATTTAATAAATAATTATTATTCATTTTCTATTTGAATTATGACTAAAGTCCTGATTGACAGGCTGATTGAAAAACATCTATAGCTTTCAAATGGTAGATCACATTTTTTGAATCTGAAAAATGTGTCACATTCTATGCTTCATGTAGTATAGGATTAAAAAAAATGAATTTCATGAAGTTTTGACCAAGTTAAGGTGGTCAGACATACAAGTTTTTATATTTTTTAAAAAATTTGATAAAACAATTATAACTAATTATTTACATGGAAAGAAATTACAAAAAAATATGCATCACATCAGGACATGAGTCCTCTACTTATATCTAAAATATTATAAAAAACTATTATCATTTTATTGTGGTTAGGATGCTCAGATAGACACCTACATATTTTTTTTCCCTAAAATTTAAGTACTATTGCATTGAAATTTCAAATTTTCACCAAATAGATTTTTTTCTTTTTATATAAACCTAGTATTTTAGAAACTACATTCAATTTTATACAAATTCTATTCTTACATATTTTTGAAATAATATAGATAACTTATTCATTTTTTTACGTCAAGTTGCCTAACTCTAATTTTTCTAAATTTTTCGCCACTTAAGGGCCTGTTTTTTCCATGATGATCTTGCACATACCCAGTGAAAGGTTATTTCTATAAGCTCTCATTAACTTTATATAATTTTAAGATTTTTTTCAATGACCACTTAAATTTTCAAGTCATTTTTATGAGTCAGGAAAATATTATCAAATGGGTAGGAGTTTTTGAATTTTTCGGGTTAAAGAGAATCTATACCTCATACAACTATTTAGGTTCTTAGGGAATTAGAGCTCACTAGAAATTCATGCTAAATGAGGAAATTATAACTGAAGAGACATTGGAGTTAAACCAATTTTGAGATATGAGGGAGTGAGGTTTAGTCTTGACTCATACTTGGCATCATTTTAAAGGAAAATGTAGTCTAAGAAATCATATGGTAAATACATAGAAATTTATTACGTGGAATGGTTTTGAATGAACCAAGAAAATAATACTAAGGTAGAAGGAGGAAAAAAATTCCTAATCTAGAAGTGTAAGAAATAATTTATGGGTTCCATGACTTGATATTTCCTTAGAATAGGTGTTGGGATGATGGGAAGTCCAATATTTTCAAAAAGCAACACTTAGTTCTAAAAATTTTCATTTGAAATAAAATTAGAGAGTTGGGAAAGGGATGGAGGCATGAAAAAGTAAAAATTTGAGAAAAAGGCTTAGGAAAATTTTAGAGAGTGAGGGATTAGAATTCTAGGGATAATAAGGAACAATTTACCAAGCTAAATGATGGTCACAACTCTAAATATTAAAGGATTAGGGAAATTTTGTAGTATGAATCAAGTGTTAGGGAATGAAGAAAATGATTTACTTCAGTCAAGGATTATCAATATAAATAAGTAAAAGACATGGATGGATGGAGAATCTTGAAAGTTTCATGGGAATTTGAACTAGGAAAAGTGGTCCTAGATCCAACTAGGATTATCTATTTTTCACTTAGCTTCACATTGTTATATTGTGTCCCAATGTGAAGTTAAGTGAAAACAAGCTAATCATAGTTGGATCTAGGATCACTTTTCCTAGTTCGCATTCCCATGGGAATTTCAAGCTTCCCCATCCATCCATTCCTTCCACTCCTTTCTATTGATAAATCCTTGACTGAATTACATCATTTTATTCATTCCCTGACACTTTATTCCTACTACTTCAAAATTTCTCTAATCCTAATAATATTTAGATTTGTAACTATCATTTAGTTTGGGAAATTGTTCCTTATCATACCTATAATTCTAATTCCTCTCTCTTTAAAATTTTCCTAAGCCTTTGTTTTTCAAAATTTTAGACTTTTTCATGCTTCCATCCCTTCCCTAACTCTATAGTTTTATTTCAAACACAATTTTTTTGTGTTCCATTTTGAAATTTTTGGACTTCCCATCATCCTAACACCTATTCTAAAGAAAGATCAAGTCGTGAACCACATCAATTCATTCTTTACATTTTTAGAGTAGGGAATATTTTTCCCCTCCTTTTACCTTACTCTTCTTTTCTTGGTTCATTCAAAACCATTCAACTTAATAACTTGAAATGCATTTCCCATATGATTTATGTTAGTGTTAAGTTTAACTCAGGGTTAATTACTTGGGTGGTTTTTTCTATATCGGGTATTTTTTCACCTATTTCATTTTTCATTCCTTTAAAAGGCCTATATAGTATGTAATTTAGCATCTCATTATTATTTTCATTTGTGAAAGAGCTTTGCTTCTCTCATTTTTTTGAAGGTTTATATTGAAAATTATGCTCCTGGGAGGTGAATTTACACCTACATGGTATCCAAGCCAACTATCTATAACTCCTTCCACTGAGATTTTTCATCAAAGTATGAGATCATTTATTTAGTGGATATTATTTTCCATTTGAAATGTGCTAAATTCAAAAGTTTCCATTTTTTTCGATATTATTTTTCTTCTTCAATATTTCCTAGAGATCTGGTTCATTTGAAGAAGCACATTCTTTTTGTTGAGGAGAGGGCTGGTTTTTGCAAATTGAAAGAGGGGAGATTCTACCCTATTTGGCTGGGGCACTACCTTTGGTATCCACACACCCTCTCTTCATTGTTGCTTAGAATCCTTTTTCACGAGTGCAATTTATTTCAAGATTGGTGGTTGTGATTTTTGAATGGTTGGATTAGAAGCGAATGTTGCACCAATTTAAAAAAATTCCGATTTGAAATATGCTAAGTGTCAAGAACAAAGAGGCATCATTTTTCTTTGAAGAGGCCATGATTTTCTATATGTTTTGGAGGCCATTACAAGAGTATTATTTTCTATTTGGAAGGTGCTATTTCTCTGATTCCAGGCGTGATTCATATCTCAAAGGATGCATTTCACAAGCGATTGATTGGCCACATATTTGTGAACAAACTTTATTATTTATAAAGTCTTGAATAAATATTTCATTTTATTGTTCTCATCTTCTATGAAAAATTTCGAGGAGGGCCTGGATGTTGTAGATTCAAAGTAGTTCATAAGGACTTTAGTCCCACATTGGTGGTGTGATGTGGTTTCTTGATATTCATATAGCCTCTTACTCCCTTCATTAGCATGACAAAAGGCTCATGCGGTTGTGAAATTTCTCTATCATGTGTTGATTGGTGATCTGTATGTTGTTGACTTGTGACTGTGCTCTTTAGGCTTGATGGAGTTTCCTTGGTGTTGGCATGGAGATTAGGAAATATTCCCCACCAAATTTTACACCAAATCATGTTTTTTAATCTTATAATTCTTTTTTAGAGGTTTTTATAATTATCTTTGAAATTTTTGAAGAATTATTAGTTATAATGGTTTCTTTGGAGAAAGGGAACTTTAGGAAATGGAGTGATTTTATTCTCACTCATCTTGGTGAGCATAATCTATTACCATATTTCTATAATTAAGTTCCCATTCCAAGAACATTTTTTGGATATATTATTTAGAAAGGATATAGGGATCAAGTATTTAGAGTTATTTTTGAGTATATAAATGATGACCTTTTGGAATCACTTATTCATTTTGAGTTCCCTTATGCTCTTTGGACTTACATTCGAGAATCATATGGAGATCATGATACTCTCCCATCTCTTGATGATCCTCTTTCCAATACCAGTGTGCCTCTTTATTCTTCAAAGAAGGTAAACCATGCTTGTGATCCTTTTGAGGTTTTTGAGACTTTAGTTGAGGTTGCACCTGATCATGATGTGACATTTGGTTACATGAGGACACTGGGATAGTTTTTAGAGGAATCTTGCATGTTGATTCTTCCTCTTCCTTCTCTTTTTTCAGAGTTGGAGTTTCTCTTGCATTAGTGGTTGTTTCTCCCTAAAGGGAGGCATGTTGTTTGTAGACGTGGGATATTCTTCAAACTTCCAAGATCAACACATGAGTTTCTTCATCATGGGGGGGGAATCTTCAACATTTCTAATTTTTCCTATGAGAGGGCTACTAGTATCTCTCTTTTTTTATTTTGCTAAGATCACTGATGGGAGTTGTCCTTGGGGGGTCTTGTGAAGTCCTCCATTCACTTTTTCAAATTTCACTATTTTTCATCTTTTTTTCTCTTTTAGAGAGGATTTTTTTACCACAATGTGTTCTCCTTTTCTCCATTTGTGAGAGATTTCATTGCATTGCATAGTAGTTGTGCATGGTACCTAACATGGCCTTGTAGTCGAGACCTATCTTGCATTTCATTTTGCATAATAATGTCCCTAAGTTTACACTTAGGGGGGGTGTTAGTGTTAAGTTTAACTTACGGTTAATTACTTGGGTTGTTTTTTCTCGTATTGGATAATTTTTCACCCGTTTCATTGTGCATGCCTTTAAAAGGATTGTATAGTATGTAACTTAGCATCTCATTACTATTCACTCATTGGTGAAAGAGCTTTTCTTCTCTTGTATTTGTGAAGGTTTATATTACAACTTGTGCTCCTAGGATGTGAATTTACACCAACAATTACTTAGACTATATTTTACTCTAAAATGGTACCAAGTATGAGTCAATACCAAACGTCACTCCCAAATCTACCTTGACTAATTTTAGGATATTAAATTTTCTTAATAGATTTTCTATGATTTCAAATGGTGAAAAAAAATGTATTTATTTGCAATTCTTTAATTTCCAACAAATTACTTACCAAAAGCCAACAAATGAATTTTGATTTCTATGTATTAAATTTTCAAGATTGATTTATTTGAATTGGGGCCAAAAAAGGCTAGAGAGAGGAGGGCATCTTAGTCCAGACCTATTTTGGGGCCTTAAACATGGGAAAATAAACATTAACTCCTTAATCCCAATTCAACTTTTAATATTTGAATACTATTAAGAAATGGGAAAATTAAATACACAAGTGAGTCCATGCACCTGAGAGGGGGAGATAAACCTAGTGTGAAATTTTCAAGGGTGACAATTTAGATGCTACATTTAACCCCCACTTTAGTGAGAGTATGAACTTATCCTTAGAATCAAAACAAAGGAAGGATATTCCAAGAAGGGTTCTATTATCCAAACATTGAAGAGATAGCATGACATCAAATCTTTGGGATGCACTAGCCCTTGGGCTCAAGATCCTATGGAACTACAATGTAAAGACAAAGGAAAACACACACATAAGGTACAATGCAACACACAAAATGAAAAAAACAAAGAATACGCAATAAAAAAACAAGATTAACATAATGCAAAAAGTATAATGCAAATAAAATCTAAACATAATTTAAGACACAAGGTAAACACATAAAAAAACAAGTTTAGTACTAAAAAGGATTCATGTTAGTAATTTAAAGAGACCTTAGTCCTAAATTTGTCTCAAATACGAAATTTCTATGGAATGTGTTAGAAATAATGATGATCTCAAAAGGATTAGCAAGTTATGTTATGCTATCCTAGATCACTTATGACCACATGGCTCCACAGGAAAAAAAATTATTTTATGTTTGGTGGTCATGTAAAAATTCTCAAGTTCATGAACCAACAAGCTCCATTATGAGAAATTCATGGATATTTTTCCAATCACACCTCAAGGAGTTCTTAAAGGTTTAACGTCATGGGGGATGAATCAATGTTCAATGTCATAGGGGATGAATTGATAACAATCCTTAGGGGTGTTGTAAATAACACCACCACTAGGTTTTTTCAATAAGCCAAAAATCACAAGATGTCAAAGAAATGCATAGGGTGATATGCCCTCCCTTAAAATGTCAATATACTTGTTCTATTGATATTTTAAGGAAAATAAGGGGAAGAGGGGATCCTTGAAAAGAAAACACACCGAGTTCCAAAACTAGTTATCCTTGCCCCTAAGTGTAAAGGCAAAGACAACAAGAAACTATTATGTTGGTACCATGCAAAGATATATGGTTGCATACAAGATTGTACAACCCTAAGTGACATTGAGAAAACATATAGATATAAAAATTCCACATAGCGAGGAGAAGAGCAATAGAAGAAAATTTAATTATTTAGCATGATTAGGTGCATCAACACATGGAAGATCACCACAATCATTAAGTTGTATTTTACTACTCAAGGCTTGGTATTTATTAGTGGAATGACCATGCACTCAATGATATCCACAAAAGGAAATATTTTTTATAAATTTCTTACATATTGGAGGAGGAAGAGTAATCAAGTTGGTTTTTAGAATCCTTGAAAAAATATTCTCTTGCTTTAATAAAGGATAAGGAGTAGTATATAATCCTTTTTCTTGTGAAGAAAAGTTTTTTCTGTTACTACAAGATGTTATAAATATAGTAGATGATGGAGTATGAGATGAAGATGAAGTTTGGAAACCTAAACCCCTTTTATAAAGGTACATTGTAGACTTCATATGATTCTTAACTCCTTTTTTCATGTTTCAATTATATCCACTTTTAGAAATAATTTTAAATCCAATCCCATAGTATTTTTCCAACTCAGATGGAGAAGTCTTGTTTAAATGATACGAGAAGAATTTATTCTTTTAGAATAATCAAAATACCTTTTAGGTGTTTAATTTTTAAGGTTCGACATCACCCACAAATGAGCGTTGAAAGATAAATATGCCATGTCACCACCATGGGATGATGTTTTTAGATTTGTTGATGTGGAAAAGTATTAAGAAAATGAAACATAAGACTCCTTAGGTTGATATTGTGAGATTTTGTACTCTCTCACAAAGGAGGGTGTAAAATATATTGAACAAAAATTGTCACCAAAGGATGTATTATCATTTTGATTATTATTTGAACTAGATTGTATTGATTCTAATGAAACAACCTTCAACTCTTTGAGCTTTGATGTTGAGATTTTAGACACCCCAAAGAAATGAGGTGTAAAATCTAATGATGCCCAATCATCACTCAAGAATGTATTCATATTATCATTATCATTTGAAGAGTATAGATCAACTTTTGAAGATTGAGTCAAAGTAATAAAAGAGTTGGAAGTGTTATATTCAGCTTTGACTTGTTACTTATAAAAAATTTCATCTGCTTTAATTATATGTACCTTGTTATTATATTCAACTTCATCTCATGGTGAAGAGTAGACATGATTCTCTTCAAGTCATGAATTCACAATCTACCAATCTAAAGAAAATTATATGAGAGGTTTTGACATGAAATGAATAAGGGTACGTAAAGTCATCGGTCCTACCTTAATTCATAGTGTGATTATCCCTGATGGCTTCCTGTCAACATTATCAATGCCAAAAATAGAAAGGTTATTCAATTTTATGAGATTATTACCCAAACCAGGCTTTTCTAGAATATCAATGCTATAAACATTAAGACCCGATCCATTTTAGATAAGAGTATGTGTAAGCCTAGTTTTATTAATGGCAATAAATATCATTAGAGCTTCATGTTGTTTTTGAATCCCAGGAGAAGGCTACTCACTTTGATGGAAAACAATATATAGGTTTGTTATATTCATAGCATCCAAAAAGGATCCTAAATCATTCAGTTTAATAGAAGGTAAGATGCCAATCTTCTAGAAATCCTCTTAGAGTATCTTCTGGTATGTAGGTGAAGTTTGAACTAAGATCCAAAGAGAGATCTTGGCTAGAGAATTATGAAGTTTCTCAACAAGACATACTCTTTGTCACTATGCTGATGAAGACAAGGTGTGGGTGGAAGGTATGCTTGAGGAAATGGAATGGAGGTTGATGTTTTCTTTGGTTGATTATTATTTCTAGTGTTATATGTTTGAGAAATTTCATGATGAATTAGTTTATGCAATACATTTTTTGCACATGATTACTTTCAGTGAGTTCTTTTATAGAGTTTAAGATATAGTCATGAAGTTTGGAGGTCCTATAATGAGAGGAGGTTTAGAGGGAGGTCCAATAATGAGAGAAGGTCTAATAATAAATTGTGGTTTTATAATTTCAACTAAGTTAATTATTTGTTGGCAATATTCCATCAAATCGGAATCTATACAAGCCACCTTACTATAATTTAAAGGAGGAAATGTCTCAATGATTACATCCTCTTATGGAAAGATATCCTCCAAAGTAGGAGAGGTATTGGGAGAGGAAAACATGATTCTTATGAATAGCAATGATTATATCCTCTTTCACAAAGATACCCTTACAAGTAGGAGAGATATTGGGAGAGGGATCAAAGAAAAGTAACAAAAGAGGAGAGAGAAACTCATTTTCAAATGCTTGTAATAAAAAATCTTTAAATTGCTTAACAAAAATTGAAGAAAACATATTAATGATGACAAGAAAAGATTTATACAAGGAAAAAATTATGCTATGTCCTATGGATCAAACTAGTAATGCACTAAGACAATCAAACAGTTGTAGGATTAACTTCCAAAAACTAAAGCTGAATTTGAGTAGACCACATGGCGCAAGCTTTTAGATAAAAAAATTTAATGCTAAAATAACTAGATAGGGGCATGGGGCACGCTAATCCAGAGTTAAATTTTGATGTTTTAAAATTTTGAAAATGAAGAATAATGTTTAAAGATCTATAGTTATAGAGTTTTAGGTCTAGATACACACATATTTTTAGAAATGAAAAAAACCTCATTTCTTTATATGAAACACATAAGCATGCATCAAATTTTGTATTTATGTAATGAATATTATTCAAATGATAATTTTTAAAAACTAAAGTGTTGTAACTAACTAAATTTTTCCTAAAAAGTGTAGAAAATAAATACTTTTTGATCTTTTATAATAAAAATCAATATGCAAATGCTTACTTTTTCAATGTTTTTTTATGAAATATGCATGCAATTTTAAAAAATGAAAGAAACCTAGGATTGTATTCATATTTCTTAATGAAATAACTCAAATCTAAGCCCTTATCCAGTTTGAAATTAAATTAAAATTACTTTTCTCCAAATTTCAATCACCAAGATCTTTAATGCTTAATGAAGAAAATAATATGAATGATTAATTTTGAAAAATAAAACAAATAAAAATCTACAACAAGATCTTCAAAAGAACTTAGATTTTTGAATTAATTTTCAAAATTTATGTTGCAAAAAATAAAAAATGCAAGTGTAGGATATGTCAAGCTCACCAAAATGTGAAGTAGGAAAAGTGATCCTATATCCAACTAGGATTAACTTATTTTCACTTAATTTTACATTGGGACATAAAATTAACTAGGGTTGATGATTATCTTACTACCAAAAGGGAGAGCCAATCTCCTAGGGTTTGTGTCATTTTTGAGTTGTAGAGATAATAAATTTGATGTGTATTTTAATAAGTCCATTTTGCATATAAACCTAGATCTAAAAATATATTTTACTGTATAAAAAAAAACCAATAGAAAAAACTTGAATCTAAGAAGTGATGATAAAGAGGAACTTGTGACTGAAAGATAAGGCTTGATTGTAGGGATACGGGCAGTGTGAACCCTAGACCTAAGATTCTTCCTTTTGGTATTTCTACCTCCACATATAAAAAATTATGATGATCAAGAGAGCACGACTTAGGTCAAGTAGAGGCCAAAATAGTAATAATTTGACTGAAATGATAAATGATAATTGAAAGTACTACCTTTGGTATGGAATAATTAATGAAGTGATGCCACACCACAAGTTGCCAATTTTTTTTATTGATGATTCTCTTGATTTATTGATAGACTTGGAAGAGGTTAGTTCACAAAGCATAATTAGCTTGTGGTAGCTAGCATGTAGAGGATAACTCATACATCTTCATGAATATGGCATGATTGATCATAGCAGCTTCTTATATATAATTGCTTCATTCTTCCCAATGAATTGAAATCATGATATTAATTGATTAAAGAAATAAAATAATATTGCTAATTATACCCTTGAATTTACCTTGATAGATTTTAGGATGCTCAATTTTCTCTATAGATTTTCAAGGATTTCAAATGGTGAAAAACACTTGTATCTATATATGTAATTATTTAATTTCTTTTAAATTAATTATTGACAACTAAAAAATAACTTTTTATTTTTAAATATGAAATGTTGACACTAACATATTTTAATTGGGTCCAAAATAGGCTGGATAGGGGTGTTGGACACCCTAGTCTAGACCTATTTTGGGGCCTTAATAATTGGTAAATAAACATTAATTATTTAATCCCGATTCTACATTTGAATTTCTCAAGATTACTATGAAATAGGAAAATTAAATACACAATTAGGTCCATGCACATGAGGGGGGAGCTAAACTTGGTGTGAAATTATCAAGGGTGACACTTTATGATACTATAGGAAATAAAAGAGTTAAGCTTTTAACTTTAAATAATTTTCGTGATTGGGCTTAGAAAAACACATATATTCTAGAATTCTAACATTATAATTTTTTTAAAGAAAATGGTCATATTTTAGAGTTTTAGTGGAACAATGGAGATGTTATGTAGGTAAGGGATGCCAAAAATATAGCACTAGAATATTAGAATTTTTTTACCATAAATGATTAATATTTTTGCATTGAAGGGAAGAAATTTGATGAGATGACCAAGTCTACAATCTAAGTGAATTAAAAACTTATTTTCAACAATAAATTGTCATGATTTAGAGATTGAAAATGCAATGTGCATGGTATGACTAGAGGATCAAATTTGACATGCAATTAATAGGAATAGTTTTAGTGTATTAACTGATATTGGAGTTTATAGAACTAGCATGATAATCATGATAGGTCTAATAGGCCAACATATTTCATACTTAGAATAATTTTATAGGGTTTGGATTAGATTGTTAGGATATGGTATAAGGTACATTATGAGGTTTAAGCTTGATAACCATATATAAAAAGTGAAAGAGAAGATGAAAAGTATGAAATAGGGTATGTGCAGGATCATCATGGAAAAAACAGGCCGATAAGTGGCAAAAAATTCAAAAAAATCAAGGTTAGGCAACTTGACATAAAAATTTGAATAAGTTATCTATATTATTTCAAAAATATATAAGAATAGAATCTATAGGAAATTGAATATAGTTTCTAAACTACTAGGTTTATTTTAAAAAAATAAAAATATATTTGGTGAAAATTGAAATTTTAATCAAGAGTACTTAAATTTCAAGGAAAAATAAGTAGGTGCATCCCACCCTAACCATGATAAAATGATAATATTTTTTATAATATTTTATATATAAGTAGAGGACTCACATCCTGATGTGATACATATTTTTTTGTAATTTTTTTCCAATTAAATAAATAATTATGATTTTTTTATTACAACTTTTAAAAAATATAAAAACTCATTTGTCTAACCACCTTAACTTGGTCATAACTTCATGAAATTCAAAACTTTTTTTTTTAATCCTATAGTATGCGAAGTAAAGAATGTGGTACATGTTTTGGATTCAAAAAATGTGATACCATTTGAAAGCTATAGATGTTTTTCAATCACCCTATCAATTAGGACTTTAGTCATAATTCAAATAGAAAATGAATAATAATTATTTATTAAATTCAAAGTAAAGCATAATTTATATTGGTAGAAATATGAGAATCTCCTTTAAAAACCCTTTTCGTTTCATCAATTTTGGGTTAAAAAAATTCGTCAAGCACATACCCTACACATACCCATCATATCACCACTTTTTGGCCCATCATGATCCTGCACATACCCAATACTATTATTGAATCCTAAAAAGTATGAAATTGTAACAACTTAAAGAAAATTAAGGAAATTATCCATACATTTCCAAGTATATAATTTTTTGGAATTTTGTAGACTTTCAAGAATTAAGAGAACACATGGAACAATGCAATGAAAACATAAAAAGTAATTGATAAAGAGAAATCCCACTTATATTATCTCAAATCAGTTATAAGAGGTTGGTTTACAAAAATTCACTACAATTCATAGGCATACACATTTAGGTTTGTAAAGTTATTTTACACACACATGGCTTGGATCTAACACAAGCTCTGATGGGGGATATGTGAATCATGTAGGAATAGTGAAATACCATAATTTATTGAGTTGAGTATAAAAAGGAGACCAAAATAAAAATAACTAATTATATAATTCATCTTAACCAAAAAGTCCCAAGACTAGACAAGGACAACGATAGCACATGAAACTCTTCACCATGAATCATAGTTAAATTCACCACTCCACTAAAAATGCACAAGAAAACATGTATAGGTAAACATGATTAAATATAATAATTAATATTAATCCATTGTGTGATGAAATAGTAGCTTAAAAAATCACCAAGTGAAACTCCTAACATTGCATGCATAGTGAACCTTATTCCTTTTTTCAGCTACATATGGTGATTCCACCTTGTATATTCTTCTCCATTCTCATATTTTTACTAGTATATCTTTCCTTACTATCAACACATACTTTTTAGATTTTCAAATCAAGAATTACTTAATAATTTACAATCCATCTAGTGGGAATATTCATATTTTAAAGGTAACATAGCATTCTTATTGTATTGATCATTTTTGAGATCAGAAAATAGGGGTGTTAATTTAAAATCTAAATTACTCCACTCTACTACACCCACATGTGCACCAATATATTCCATGGATATTATCTTGCACTCCCATGATGCATAGCTAAGTTTATAATAATGGGTAAACCTAATAATTAATGTAATAATCCATTCCTACCCGTTTTCTTCTTTTTGGAGCATTATAATAGTATCGTGTGATATGATAGAAAGGAAAAAGTAAAAGGATGTAGAAAATATGAACCTATAAAATTTGGCACATTTTAAAATAATCATTAATTTGCACACATACATTAGTTGGGTCATTGCTCCAAGTAATCAATTCATATTTTTTATTCTCAACTACATCATGACAAAGTAAGAAATTAGGAGTGGTCTCTTATTTATTCTTACCTTCTAGAAGAAAATATAGATAAGCATCATTAGATGAATCTTCATGCAATATGTTGGGACTCTCCACTTCCCTATATAGACAATCATTTTCCCTTTGTATGGTGACCTCCTTGCAATATATGTCCATTTTCATATCTCAAAATATAAAATCATTTGCATGAAAAATTTAAGATAGGGCTTGAATGTAAGAAAGAACATCTAGTTTCTCCATTTCATTTCTTATATATAGATCTTCTTGTAATATGGTCTAAACTCGTTATTCTTGATCAATCAAATCTACTCCCTTATAATATTCAAGCTCATGAGTTGGTTTCACTTCCTCCTTCTTTAGTACACATTGTTTTCTTGGACCATTCTATTTATTTATCACATTTTCTATCAACATTATTACTTTACATAGGCACATGCAAATGTCTTAACTAATATTGATTTATTATATATACCACAACTACGTATGTATGTGGCATCATATAAAAAATGTGTTGCTTCTATAGATGCTCAAATTATCCTGATTGATATCATGCACTCAATTTTGATTCACTAACACCAATTCTTCCTTAATCATTTCTTTACTACCCATTTAATTGAATAATATTCATTTCATTAAACATTCATTAAATTCCTCCATAATCCTCTTTTAATTAGATAAATCAACTTTATTTAATTAAACCCTAATTTCTTCATTTAATTAAATAAATCAATTTTATTTAGTTAAATCCTAAAGTCATCTCTTTTAATTAAATAAATCAACTTTATTTGATTAAATAAAATGTTCTTCATTTAATTGAATAAATCAAATTTATTTAATTAAATCACTAATCTCCCAAATATCCTCTCATTTGATTTAAATAAATCTAAATATCTAAACCAAATGTCATATCAACTAATTCCATCTAATTTAATTAAATCCTAACACTAATCCTCCATTCCTCTAGATTTTGCAACTTGCACATGTAAATCAATTTATTTGATTTATTGATTCCTCTATTTTCATTCAAATGTGGCATATTCTTGGAATATTCCACTTATTTGAATTCTCCCTCCTAAAGGATGTTTATCCTCCAACTTGGAATTAAATCCTCTTACAACTCTTCTTGCAAAAGCCATCTTTTGAATTTCAAATTCCACCTACATGCATTTAACATGCACATTGTTCAAAATGTGCTCCACTCTCCTTCATTAGCATGTTGACAAGTGGCAACATGCCATTGGTTCAAGTTTAATCCCACATTCTTCCTATTTCTCATTCCTCCATGCTTCTTTCCTATAAATAGAGGACTTTTCTATTGATGTGGGTGACACAAATTCATGCAAGGTTACTATCTACATATTTGAGCAAGTTCGTCCACATTTTCATCCAAGTTTTTATAGATTTCATCATACATAGCTATGTTATTGACAATTTTCATCAAGGAGCACACATTCATCATCAAGCATGCCAAGGGATTGGGAAAGGGATTCTTTCCACATCAAAGAAGCACTAATTCCCCCATAGGATCCATGTTGGTTTGAGCATTTAGAATAGAATTTCATTAGCTTTTACTTGTTATTTTGGCTTTGATTTCAATGTTCTTGTGTTTGAATGAGTTTCATGGGGAATGTTTGTTTATACTTGTTTATTGACTAATGTTTGATTTTTTATTCATGTTTGAGAAGGTCTAGACCAAGCATTCACATTTTGATGCTAGAGGGAGGGCGAATCTTTCAAAATTAACACATTTTTCTAGTCAAATCCATTAGCTTATCAATTTTTTGTGCTTTTCAGGAAAGAATGATGCTCAAGAGGAAAAACAATGATGCTATCAGTCTAGTGTCACTATATAGCAATGCTACCTCTATTTCAAAAAGTGACGTTGTAGTGATTCTCTTGAGGGCTGGATTTTTCAAACTCCAAAGGGTGACACTGTACAAAAACACTGACACAATCACAGTCTTTGTTTCTCCATAGAGCCACACTGACCTCACCAAAGCGACACTCAATCTCCAAATAGTGATGCCTTCATGAATTACAATGTTTGGTTGGGGTAAAAGGTCAATTTTCAAGTATGTTTTAACATGTGCTTTCTTTTATCACCTTGGACTTTTAACTTGTTTTGTACCTCTATTTTCTATAGATTGACCAACTTTTGTAGGTTGAGGTCATCAAGAAGGGAAGGAGGAAAAGGAGAAGGTTTCCTATGACACCATCTCATGATTGTAACAAGTTTTTTTAAACACTTTGGGAGAATTTATAATCCCATCTTTAGGATATGGGTATGTGCAGGATCATGATGGGTGAAAAAGTGGCAATGTGAAAAAAGTACCATTTTGCATCCACTAAAAAATGTGAAATCCCTAGTTGACTTTTTTTGGGTTGGGTGTTAGTACATTGATCGAAAGCAATGCCCAAGGAAAAGTACCATAAATCATATATCCAATTCAAATCAGATATCCGATCCTAATTGGATATCTGATTTGAATCAAATATTTGATTTGTGCACACATAGACCTAAGAGTAATTAGGAGGTGGAGGGTGGGAAAGAGGGAGGGAGAGAGAGGGAAAGGGTGAGATAGAGAGAGAGGGGGGAGAAGGGAGAGAGACATAGAGAGGGACAAAGAGAGAGAGGGAGGGAAAGGGAGAGAGAGAATTAGGAGGGGGAAGGGAGAGAGAGGGAAAGGGAGAGACAAAGAGAGAGGGAAAGGAGGAAAGAGGGGGGGATAGAATGAGGGGGGGAAGGGAAGAAGGGGGGAGAGAGAGGGGTTGAGGGGTGGAGGTTGGAAGATAGGGGTTGAAGGGACATGGTTTAGGTTTACATGGAAAGGGGTTGGAAGGGCCTAGGGCAGAGGGAGATACAGATGGATTTGAATGAGAGAGACAGGGAGGGAATGATCCGGAAAGAGAGAGAGGGAGACTTGAGAGAGAGATAGAGGGAGACTTGGAGAGATAGAGGGGTGGGAGGGAAAAGGAAGGGAGGGACAAGTGGTGGAGGGGTTTAAGGGAAGAATGAATAGTTATGGAATTAAGGTTTAAGGGTTTGGAGTTTAGGGAATGGAACAGGAGGGAGAGACAGGAGAGAGAGAAGGAAGGGCTGGGAGGAGAGACGGAGAGAGAGAGGTGGAAGGGGAACAGGAAATGGAAAGAGAGGGGGAGAGATAGAGAAGGAAGGCTGAGATAGAGGGGCGCAGCTGGAAAGGAGGGAGGAGGGAGTGGAGAGAGATAGAGGGTAGAGGAGTTATGGGGTGAGGGGAGAGAGATAGAGGGAATGAAGGAGAGAGACCCAAGAGAGGGAGAGGGGGGGGAGAGAGAGAGAGAGAAACAGGAGGGAAGAAGGGAAGGAATGGAGTTTAAGGGAAGAAGGGTAGAGGAGAGACAGTGGAGAGAGAGACCAGGAGAGAGAGAGGGAGAGAGTGGAGGGTTTAATGGAAGGGTGGAGGGGAGAGAAGGAGGGAGAGGCCGGAAGGAGGGAGAGGGTGGAGAGATGGAGTGGAGAGGGAGGAGACCTTGACAGAGAGATTAGAGGGTAGAGTAGGGGTTTAGGTTTAGGGTTTAAGAGTCAGTAGAGTGGAGAGAGATAGAGGAATAAATGAAAGAGGGAGGGAGGGAGTGGAGAGAAGGGAGAGAGAGAGGAGAGGAGAGAGGGAGGGAGGAGGTGAGAGAGAGAGAGAGGGGGAAGAAGGAAATAGGGGAGAAGGGAAGAAGGAAAGAGAGGAAGGAGAGAGAGGGGGGGGTGTGGAGGGTTTTATGGTGAGAGATAGAGGTGGAATGAAGAGAGAGTGGAGGGGCTGGAGAGACAGAGGTGAGGACAGAGGACCGGAGAGACAAGAGGGAGAGAGGGGGGCATGAGGGAGAACCAATGAGCCGCAGAGAGAGTTTAGAGAGGAGAGAGAGAGAGAGAGGAGTGGGGAGAAAGATAGAGTGGTATAGTCTATTAATGGTGAAGTAGGGGTGGAGGGTTTAAGGGTTTTAGGGCTCAGGGTTAAGGGGTAGAGGAGGAGAGAGAGAGAGCTGAGAGACAAGGGTTAGGAGGGAGACAAATTTAAGAGAGAGAGAGAGAGAGTAGAGGCAGAGGGTTTTAGGGGCTCAGGGGTCAAGGGTCACAAAGGAGGATAGATAGAGGGATCCAAAGGAAAGAGGACACATAGGGGAGTGGAAGAGGAGAGCAGGAGGTGGGAGAGAGATGGAAGGAGTGGATGGAGGAGACCTGGAGAGTGGAGAGATATGGGGATGGTGGCCAGAAGGAAGGGGCCTAAGGGCTCAGGGTCATGACAGAGGGAGACATTAAAGGAGTGAGAGAGAGAGAGGGGGGCAGGAGGGAGAGAGAGAAAAGAGAGGGCGAGGGTAGATGGTTTATACAAGAGTAGAGTGAAAAGAGATAGAGGGGAGTGGACTTGAGAGAGAGGACCATGGAGGGGTGAGGGGGGTGGAGGGAGACTTGAGAGAGAGAGGGAGGGAGAGAGAAGGGTGGTTAATGGAGTGGTGGATGGAAGGAAATGGACAAGGGTGGAGGATATGGGAGTGAGAGAGAGGGGGTGGAGAGGGAGTGGAAGGAAGAATGGAGGGTTTATGGTTATGGATGAAGGAAACATGGCTCTACATCTTTAGGGTCAAGGGCAGATGGACAGATTACAGAGGGAGTGAGAGAGAGAGAGAGAGAGATGAGGGAGAGGAGGGGTAGAGGGGGGAGAGAGAGATGGTGGAGGGTTTAATGGTTGAGGGTAGATGGTTTGAGGGGTTAAGGGTAGAGGGGGGAAAGAGAGGGAGTGGACTCTGGAGGAGAGAGGACCTGGAGGAGAGGGAGGGAGAGAGGGCATGGGGAATGGTGAGGGGTTTATGGAAGAAGGAAACATGGAGGGGGACATATGGTGGAGGAGGGGGAGAGGGGTGGATGGAAGGAAATATGGAAGGGAAAGGAATGGAGGGAGGGAAGGGAGAGAGATTTCATGAGGGCAGAGGGGAGAGAGACATGAGCGACTGCTGAGAGACCTGGGGAGAGAAAGAGAGGGAAAGGGCTAATATTTAAATATTTTATATATTAGTAATATATATATATATTTAAATATTTATACATTAACTAAAATATAGAAATAATATTTAACTATTATACATAATATTATAATATATTATATATTAAATACGTAATTCTATAAGAGATTGTCATAAATTGTGTATTATATATTAAATTATAAACTATATTATATATTCTAAACTAGATATATTAAAATAAACTATAAACTATTTATTGCATTTTTTAAATCATACATTATATAACATTTTAAAAAAAATCATATATAAAAAATGTTGGATATCTGATTTGAATCAGATATCCAATTTGAATCGGATATCTAATATTTCTGACACAAATTTTACTGCCTAGGGATTAGCCTTGGGATTGCTTTGGAGTTTGGCTAGGACATTCCAATCCTAAGAAGTCAACACAAAAAACGTGTTTAACAACTTACCTTGCTTTTCTAGACTTCGCCCATGTGGTTGACAACTTGTTTTTTACCCAAAATTGATGAAAAAAAAGGGTTTGTAAAGGAGATTCTTAGCTTTCCACCAATATAAATTATGCTTTACTTTGAATTTGATAAATAATTATTATACATTTTCTATTAGAATTATGACTAAAGTCTGATTGATATGTTGATTAAAAAACAACTATAGCTTTCAAATGGTATCACATTTTTTGAATCCAAAACATGCATCACATTCTATGCTTCATATACAATAGGATTAAAAAAAAAAAAATTAATGAAGTTCTGACCAAGTTAAGGTGGTTAGACATACAAGTTTTTATATTTTTTAAGTTGTAATAAAAAATTAATAATTAATTATTTAATTGGAAAAAAATTGCAAGCAAATATGCATCACTTCCAGACATGAGTCCTCTACTTATATCTAAAATATTATATAAAAATATTATCATTTTATTGTGGTTAGGGTGGTCAGACAAACACCTACTTATTTTTTCCCTAAAATTTAAGTACTACTACATTAAAATTTCAAATTTTCACCAAATAGATTTTTTTTTAAATAAACCTAGTAGTTTAGAAACTACATTCAATTTTCCATTGATTCTATTCTTACATATTTTTGAAATAATATAGATAAATTATTCAAACTTTTATGTCAAGTTTCCTAACTCTGATTTTTCTTAATTTTCATTGCCACTTAAGGGCATGTTTTTTCCATGATGATCCTGCACATACCCATATTGTTGTCTTTAGTTTTAGGACGCAAATACATTTCATTTTTATTTTAAAAAGAACATTAGAAACTCACTATATTTTCTTTTAGGTTTTAATAATTGAAGAAACAACTCCAAACACTTCATCTTGGTGTGATGAAAAGAACCCATTACTACTTTTTGAATTCTAAAATGAACATGTTTCTTTCTTGTTTTGTAATCTTTTTTACAAACTAATATCATTTAAAGGAATATGCACTTCTCTCATGCTTCATGGTGATCTTGAGAATCAAAAGTATTTTGGTGATATTAGGTTGTCTAAAAGATTGCCTCCACACTTCAATTTGGGCTTTTAAAAATTGAACAAATCTTGCTAGTGTGAGACAAGTATATTGTGTGTGTTCTCTTTTTTTTATGCAAATAAAGATTGATTGAACTACGGATGTACTTGCATTTTTTTACCTTTAGAGGGCCTACCTTGGTATGAAAAATTACTCACCCCAAGGGAACAACCCAAACGGTAATGAGCATAAGCCAGGCTCTTCCAAACCGTTATACAAATTTGTGGTTGCAAGGAAAGTTTGTAACCAACTTAGTGATGCATGATAACTCTCCCCCAGTATATTTATGATGCATAAATCCCTTCTTCTAATGGTTGGGATACCTCTTGAGGGAGTTTTTCATTATGTCCTTTGAACCAGATGCACTTATTATGAACCATTGTGTAGTAGCCAAAAATCCCAATATTTGTTAGCGTCAGAAGGTCAGACCTCCATATTCATCCTACACACTTGTGATTCTTTGTAGAGATCAAAATTTCATCATGGGAGATTCATGAGAATTGAAGCTTGGCTAACCCGTAGAAGTGAGGGTCGTGGAGGAGAGCTAGTGTGGTCAAGCTTCTAGTCATCCACTCTAAATAAGCACAGTTGGATTTATCCAAGTGGGAAATTCAACAAATATTTTCTTTTCCATCCTAGGATTGTGCAATTTTGAGTCACTTAAACACATTATTTGGATCCAAAATCTTGAAAACAAACATTCACATCAAATTTCAAACCTTTAGAAGAAGCAAATACCTTTGAAAAATAGAAGTGCTATTGCTTGTCCCTAGGTATTTCATACTTAGAGGCTTCTAAGTATTTGGGTTTATATTTCAATTTTCTCTCTAAATTCAACATTAGGGAACTATTTCCTTGATTCTATTGATTTCCACATAATGGAATTTGTGGGATGAAAAGAAATTGAGACATTAGACATTTAGTTCAAAAGCTAAGCAAGAAATTATTTTTGGTAAAAAGGACTCATTAAGCAAAGATAAAAGACAATTTGAACCTCACACATGTGTTTTCTCAAATGATTTCCCACAAGATGAAAGTTCCAAAACCAAATTCCATCAATCAAAACAAACATCTTAGTCCAAGAAATCTCAAGAAACGTCAGTCTATGCTTTACACAGTTAGAGAAAGATTACTCTATAGCTTTTACAAACGTGCATCAAAGGATAACCCAAACTTGTAATTGTTAACAAGTTTTGAGTATCTCACTTTGTAGAGTTAACAAGTTCTTGGAAGTATAGTATATTCTTCAATACCTAGGTCTTGTAAACAAAAGTCTCTCTAAGTTGGCTTAGGATCAAAATCAACCCTCTCATCCATTCCCCAAACATCAATCAAAAACTATCTCACAAACAATTCTTAGAAATCTTGGAAAAATTCCATACTAGACTTTTGCAAAATCCTTTAAAAAATAATCATCTTCTTTGACTAAGTGTGTGTGGATGAATCCTTCTTCATACCCTTAGTTAAATTATCACCTTGTGGACAATTTTATTACTTGACAAAATCTAACCTCTTGGAGTGTATGAGTTCATTATCAAATCCAAATCAAATAAAAATTAAATCCAAACCAAGTAAAAATAAAATCCAAATCAAAACCAAAATAAAAAATCCAAATTCCTAAAGTCTAGTATCTCCTTCAAGGTTTCTTAAGAGCTCAATCATTCACACCATCCATCTTTCATAATCTTATCACCCCTTTAATCCTTGATATCTTAGACTTTATTTTTTGTACTTAAAGATTAGACCAATCTAAGGAGTTAGAGGTTCACCTCCCATTCTTGAAAATTGATCCTTATTTTATGGTCCAAAATAGATCTCAACACAAGAAGAACATGGAAACAAACAAAGAAACATCCACTTCAAGTGACTTGTGTCAAACTAGTACACCTGAAATCAACCTCATTGGATCTAGAAATCCCCCACTCAATCTTCGTCAACTTCCCCAAAATCTTCAAAAGGGAGGTTTCCAAGTGGAAGATATCACCGATAATGTCCTAAGAATGACTCAAGATGAAATCATAGAAATGGTCCAAAACCCTAAAAATCACACAATTTTCAACACAATGATGAGACTTAATCCGTCACAATACATGTTGGAATTGGCTAAAGAGGGGGATAAACTCCCTTTTTACTATGATATAAGAAATATTTTGGAGAAACCTCTTGGGATTATGCCACAAGTCTCATTCACAACTTCCTTCCAAAGCATCATTCAACCTAACCCACAACCAATTTCAGCTCATGTTCTAAGCCAACCCATACTTTCCAAGAGGATTTCATTGATTCATGTTCTTCAAACACATCCCCTTGTAAACAACCAACAATTGGATGAAAACACCATCTTGGGTCAATCTGTCCCACAAGATCCAAAATACCCATATGTTATGCTTGTCTTTCATGACACCAACAATCCCTCCCCCTTCTCTGCAACACCAACATATTCCCTTAACAAAGAAGTCTCTCTTCCCATGACTTCACAAGGACAAGGAGGACTATTTGGACAAAGGGGAATCGTTTATCCCTCATCATCAATTTCTCAAAGAAACACACCACCCATCTTCCCACCATTTCCTCCTCTACCATTAACATCAACACCAATCATCGGTTTAGGGAAACCCCCTTTACCAATCCTTAATAAAAAAAATAAAAACAATCGTCCAATCGTGAATAAAATCAACAAACCAAATCATCTGATCATGCCACCAATATTGCAACACTAGGTGGCACCAATCCAAACAACACAATCAATTGTTGCACCATCAATAAATGTGGTCTCCCAAGGACCTAGTATAACAATTACACCATCTACCACACAACCTCATATCATCATCCAAAAAAAACCTCAAAAACCACCTCAAGAAAATATCATCACAACATCTCACACCATTCCAAATCCTCCACCTCTATTGCCAAAACCAAACATGGAAAACAAATATAGTATCACAATACAAGTTTCCCAACAAGCTTATGAAAAGGAGCTTCAACAATTTCAAAATCAACAAGCTATACAAGCTGCACAACTAGCCGCCCAACAAGAAAAAACACAAGCTACACAACAAGCATATTAGGCTACCCAAGCCCAATATTTATTGCAAAAACAACAAGTTGCATAAGCAACACAAGCCACACAAGCTACACAGGCCACCCAAGTTGCACAAGCTAGTCAAGAAGCTCAAGCTTAGTATCAAGCCTAGAAAGGTCAAGCACAAGCATAATACCAAACACAACAACAAGAATTTCAACAATATGCCTATCAAAAAGCTTTGCAACAATACCAAGCACAAAAATAAGCAACTCAATTACTAGCCCAACAATAAGCATTTTTGCAACAATAGTAGCAAGACCAACAACAAGCATTGTTGGTACGATAGAAATTGTAGGCATATCAACAAGTGTTGTTGGAACATAAAAAAATGCAACAACCTCCCACAAACACAAAGAACACCCCACCCATCACTCAAACGATCAAACCCCCTCAAAATCCATTCATCCCATTGCCTAATCCACAAAATGATATGTCTGCACAAATCAAATTTCTCTCACAACAAGTGTCAGACCTCCAATTAGGGAAGACAACAAAAATAACAAGAAATTTATCCCCTTACCCATTTGAAAGAAGCATCACAATGGTTCCATTCCAAAAATGATTTAAAATCCCTAAATTTGAAAAATATCGTGGGATGGGTAATCCTGAAGATCACATCAGGGAATTCCAGGTACATTATATGGAAGTTGCATATGATGACACTTATCTAATGTGATTATTCCCTCAGATTCTAGCTAGACCAATGATGGAATGGTTCTATTTCATTCCTTCTAGAATTAAAAAGTTCCAAGAAATTGTGGATGCATTCATATAGAACTATGCATTCAACATAGGCATGGATGTGAGTCTAGAGGTACTATATTCTCTCAAAAAATCTAAGGGGGGAACATTTGCATCCTTCTTACAATGATGTTGATCCAAGGATAACAAGAGAAAGTGGACTATGCCAGAAGAACAAAAAATTTGCACTATCATCGTTAATCTTGAAGGAATATTGTCCTTCCATCTAAAAATGCAATGCATCACCACATATGACCAGTTGATCCCCAAGGCGCTCAACATCGAAAGAGCCCTTATCACACAAGGGTGACACCCAATTATCAATACAACCACCCATCAACCAGTTATAATGAAAAACCTCGCACATGGGAAAAGAACAAGAATGTCACTAACGATGGTGTCGTTGACGCAAAAGTTGTCATCAATGCCCCAAGGAAAAACACACAATCATATCAAAAACTGCAAACCAATAACTGAAACAACACACAAGCCAACAAAGTATCACAAGAACCTAATAATCAAGTGCTCAATAATTTAAATAATCAAGGGGGACCACCCCCACAAAACAAGTATCCCCCCAAAAGAAAATACACACCCCTTGGGGAATCAATCGAATCCATCATGAAAAAATTGGTGTAGGAGAATTCCATTAAAATCCCCATTTATGAGAACTATCAAGAGTCCCAAGTGAAACCACCATGGTATAATGAAAATCACCTTTGTTATTTTCATAAAATCAAGGGGCACATGATGGAAAGTTGCATGATATTGAAAAACTTGATCCAAGACCTTATCGATGATAGAACCATAAATGTTGAACAACCTACAGGAAATTAGAACTTGAAGATCTACATGAATATAATGCTAGATCACAATAAAGGGAACAACAATGGAAAAGAAAAGTACAACAATGTAAACCATGTTTACGACCATGTTGTTGCATCCTTAGATGAATGGGTCACTATTGTCAATGTCAAGGGAGTTAGAACTAACTATGGAGTCACCACATGCAGTGGAAGAATTACCATTCTTGGATCATCAAAACCATCCAAGGAACCAACCTCTAATTTGAAATCTATTCCTAATGGTTATAATGTCTTGGACCAGTTGAAAAGAACCCATGCTTAGATCTCCATCATGGAGTTACTAAAGATCTCACCCACACATAGAAAAATCTTGGAGGAAGCATTGGCTTCATCCACTATCCCCACAGATCTTGATGCATATTAGTTCCAAGCTATTGTCATACACGTCACCACACCACATATCCTAAAAAAAAATTATCAAAACCTCCCAACGGAACCATCTCATAACTACACACTCCATCTCGAGATCTTGGTCCATAAGAATAAAGTCAAAAGACTCTTGGTGGATGGGGGTGTAGGTTTGAATATTTGTACTCTCAAGCTAATAAAGAATCTAGGATTCTTTGAGGATGTCATTTAAAAAGTTAAAGGTATTACAATCAGGGTGTATGATGATCAAGAAATATTGTCTCAAGGCACTATTCAACTCCCTATTCAAGTAGAGATAGCTATCATGAAAACTACCTCCCAAGTCCTTGATCTAGAATTACCTTATAATATATCCTCCTAGGGTGCCCATGGATTCATGGGATGCAAGCTGTCATATTTACTTTCCATCAATGTGTCAAGTTTCCCTATCAAAATCAAGAGGTCACAATCCATGGAGATCTTGAACCATTTTATTACTGGAAGAATCTGGAAGCCAAGTACTACAAGATCCCTCAAGTCCCAAAGAATGATGAAGGCCCTAAAAATCCATATGTAGACCCATCCACCTTAGCCTCCACTTCCAAGACAAAGACATCTGCCATTCCAGAAATCTCTGATATCAAAGTCATTATCCAGGACTATGGGTGTGGGGATTACAAAATGAATAAGAGTGCCTTTGTAATAGGAGAGTTACTTCAATTTCCTAGTTCTTGCAGGCAGCCCCAACCGATTGAAACATCAACCCAAAACTTTAAAGAAGACCCCTCCAAATTCAAGTGCTATGGAGACCTAAGTTAGGAAGTGGTAAACGAAAAGGACATATCAATTTTAATATACCAAGATGAAAGGCCCATGCTTGATCTTCCCATGGATGATAATAGCAAATGACTACAAATGATGCTTAGCATGGGCTATAACAAAAGAAAGAAACTTGGGTAGAATGACAATGGTCTTCTAGTACCTATCATTCCTAAGAAGTGTATAAGAAAGGTTGGCCTTGGATGTACCTCTCTAAAAATAACCATACTTGGAAAAAATTCCCTAGTTAGAAAAGTCAAAGCTTCCCCTCAGTTACCAGTATCTATAGGTTTTCCCTTAGACAACTATACCTTTGACATAACTGATGTGTGTGATGAGGATCCCATAATTGACCTACCCATGCAATTCAAGGATTCCTCTCTTCTCATGATTAGCAACCTATATTTTGAGTCAAACAACCAAACCCATGAGCTAAACTTAGTATATCCCCAACTCATCGATTATGACCAATGAGGACCACCAATTTTGGACACATTAAAAATGATGAGGCTCTCTTAGAATTCATGTGATTGCGAGATACTATTCCATGTGGAGATCACAAGGTTGGGTTTGACATTGAGCTATTATGGGGAAATGATTGAATCCCTCAGTTGTAAATGTGAAAATTTAAGATTAATATCTAGTTCTTTGAGTGAAAACCATACTATGGCACTCTTTGACCCAAAAATAGTAAAAAAAATGACACATCCAATGGTGAAAACCTCTCTAAGGCACCAGAGGATGAGGGATTCAATCTTCCCCTTAGTTCTATTCATCAAGAGAAGTCGGCAGTGTTAGTAGAAAAGTGCAATCTGGTCAAGCTAGGAACAGAAGACACACTACATATCACCTTCTATGCAGAATCACTTTTAACAGAAGAACAAGAACTCCTAGTTGCTTTTCTAAGGGAAAATAAAGGTAAACTTTTCATGGACCTATGCTGACATGGTTGGTATCAATCAGGAAGTTGTGGTTCACTATCTATCTATCTATCTAGAAGAAAAACTAGTAAGGGAAAAAATAAGAAAGATGCATCCACAAATAGCATTATTGGTCAAGATTGAATTACATAAGCTCCTTAATGCTGGTTTCATATGGCCAATTGATTAGCTAGAGTAGGTTTCAAATATTGTACTTGTTTCAAATCCTACTAAGAGCATATGCATCTCCACAAACTTCAGAGATCTAAACAAAGTTCTAAAGGATGATTTCCCTCTCCCCAATATCGACATGATTTTGGATATGACGGTGGGACATGAAATGCTATCCCTAATGGACGGATTATCAGGGTACAATTAGATCATGATAGTTAAAGATGACCATCACAAGACAACTTTGACTTGTCCATGGGGACATATTGTTGGAACATGATGCCATTTTGGTTGAAGAATGCATGAGCTACCTATCAAAGAGCTATGACGCTAATCTTCCATAACATGATTCACAAAACTATGGAAGACTATGTGGATGAAATATTGGCCAAATCAAAGAAACGTCAATACCACATAGCAACATTAAGCTCCATCTTCGACAGGCTAGAAGAATATAAGGTCTAGCTCAATCCAAAAAAGTGTGTCTTCGGGGTACAATCAGGAAAGTTACTAACATACATTGTATCTATGAGAGGAATTGAGATAGACCCCACCAAAGTCAAAGTAATCCTTGAGATGGAGGCACCAAGGACATTGAAGCAGTTAAGGGGTTTGCAGATAAGATGCCAATCCATTCATCAGTTTATAGCCCAATTAGAAGATAAGGCTATCCCATATTCTCATCTACTCCACAAGGGGGTAGAATAAAAATGGGATGAGAAATGTGACCATGCTTTCCATAAGATCAAGGAGTACTTGCTCATGCCACCAATTCTAGGTAAGCCATTGATCATGTATATATCGGCAACAACAACAGCCCTTGGGGCTCTCCTAGCTCAACATGATGAAAATGGGAAGGAGAGAGTTATTCACTACATTAGTAGAACCATGGTAGGACATGAGATGAATTACACATCCATTGAGAAGGCTTGCTTACCATTCGTGTTCACTGCACAAAAGTTTGGGCACTATATGTTGGCACACCAAATAAAACTCATTTCCAAGATAGACCCTCTAAAGTATCTGCTTTCTAAAGTAATGCTCATAGGGTGAATAGATAAATGGGTTATGATCTTGACAAAACATGAAATTGAGTATGTAGAATGGAAGTCCATTAACGGAAAAGTAATTGCAGATCAGTTGGAAAAGGCATTGATATATTCTGAGAACCCACTTGTATTAGAGTTCCCCGATGAGTCTATCTTTAATGTAAGTGTAGCAAATCACTGGAAAGTATATTTTGATGGATCCTACACACAACATGGGTTAGGAGTTGGGGTCTTCTTCATTACACCACAAGGGGATTGCATACCTAAATCATATAATTTTTCTTTTCCTTACACAAAAAACATTGTAGAATATGAGGCTCTTGTCATAGGGCTCAAAATTGTAGTATAGTGGCAGATCATGACACTCAAAGTCTATGGATATTTGCAAGTAATAATCAACTAGGTTAATGATGAATATCAAATGAAGGATGACAAGTTGAACCCATACAAAAAACTGGTGGAAAGCCTCAAAGAGTTCTTCATTGACATCACATTTGATCAAATACCAACAGAAAAATATATAGCAGACGCTATGGCTGTTATTAATCAGATATGCACCCTATGCTAAGCTTGTAGAAAACTTAAATATTTGTGGAAACATGGAAACCTTCTTCAGATGTGGGCAATATGAGTGAAGAAGGAATCTCCAAAGTGAGCTAGTTCTCTGAATGATAATTCCTATTCTAAATGATTTTTTGAGGTAAAGAGTTAGAAGGATAAAGTGGATTTAAAACTTATGACTGAAATTATATCACCTCAAATTATTGTCCAACATTAAGAAGGATAAACTAGTTTTAAAACTTATGACTGGAATGACTTTTTGAGGTAAAGATTTAGAAGGATAAACTAGATAAGGTCTGACTACAATTTTTACATAATGGTGTGCCTCTACCTTGTGAACTTCATTTGGAATATAAAATTGGGCTCCTACAGTAGCGATCCTATCAACATGTTTATTTTCATTCCTAGGAACTGAAAATATATTAAAAGCATCAAAATTATCAATCAAATCCGACACTTGATGCTTGTAATTTTTAAGTAAGTCATTTTTCACAGCATTCAGATTCCTAACTTGATTCACAATTAACTCTAAATCACCATAAACTTGTAAACAATTTATACCTCTATTTTGGGCCCATTCTAGGCCATGTGCCATTGCTTCATATTCAGTTGTATTATTCGAATAGCTAAATGCAAACCTGAAGGCTGAATAATATTTGTTTCCATCTGGTGAAACCAACATTGCTCCACCACCAACACTTATGTTTCTTCTCAATCCATCAAAGTAAAGCTTCCAAATCTTATCTTCTATCTCTACAGGTTGCTCTTCCTCTTTGATCAGATTGGGTATAACAATATCAAGTTCACGAATCATATAAACTCCTAATCCTATCTCATCTACGTACTAAAAAGGATCAAGCTCGTTATATTCGGCTACCCAATCATCTAAATTCACATTTTCTATGGGGATGATGTGGTATAAGGTCATGGATTTCTCCTCTAGTCCAGGGGTGACATAGAGGTTAGGATTTATAGGGCTCAAAACATAAGGCTTGATATGGTCCTTGGCTAGAGGTTTAGACTTTATGGTTACTTTTGTACTGTATCTTGTTCTAAAGAACATATGAGACCAATCAAAAGACAAGAACCCACCCAGTTTGGTTGTAAAATCTCTTGAAAGGAAAATGGAAAAATGGGGTGGTAGGTCAATAATATGTATATCCTGAGGAATTGCAAAATTTAGAGATGCATGCAAAGTAAGGGCTAAATTCTTAATCACACCAGCAGTTTTAACAACAAACCCATCCAACTGAACTACACCTTTCTAAGAATTAGGCTCATAATCAAGACCTAGCTTATCAGGTAAGCTTTTGGGAATAACTGAGCTACTTGCACTAGAATCAATCATATAGTTATGTACTATTCTAGGGTATGTGTAGGATCATGATGGGCCAAAAAGTGGCAATATGATGGGTATTTGTAGGGTATGTGATTGATGACTTTTTTTTTACCCAAAATTGATGAAATGAAAAGGGTTTTTAAAGGAGATTCTCCAATTTCCACCAATATAAATTATGCTTTACTTTGAATTTAATAAATAATTATTATTCATTTTCTATTTGAATTACGAATAAAGTGTTGATTGATAGGCTGATTGAAAAATATCTATAGCTTTTAAACGGTATCACATTTTTTGAATCCAAAACATGAATCACATTCTATGCTTTGCATAATATAGGATTAAAAAAAGAAAAATTGAATTTCATAAAGTTTTGACCAAGCTAAGATGGTCAAACATAAGTTTTTATATTTTTTAAAATTTGTAATAAAAAAAATCATAATTAATTATTTACTTGGAAAAATTACAAAAATATGCATCACATCCGGACATGAGTCCTCTACTTATTTCTAAAATATTATAAAAAATATTATCATTTTATTGTGGTTAGGGTGGTCAGACAGACACCAACTTCTTATTGTTTTCCTGAAATTTAAGTACTACTGCATTGAAATTTCAAATTTTCACCAAATAGATTTTTATTTTTTAAAATAAACCTAGTAGTTTAGAAACTAAATTCAATTTGTTACAAATTCAATTGTTACATATTTTTGAAATAATATAGATAACTTATTCAAAATTTTACGTCAAGTTTCCTAACTTTGATTTTTCTGAATTTTTGCCACTTAAGGGCCTATTTTTTCCATGATGATCCTGTACATACCCTTTATCGCCAATAATCAAACTCAAGTAAAATAGAGGAGGATTTACCTCTTGAGCTCTTTGTTCACTCTTATTCTCTAGGCTATTCACAAGCACAACCTTAGCATTCCCTTGATTAGCATCATCAGAAATGGAGCTCAGCCAAGGCTTCCTATAGTAAACTCTTTTGACATGGAATATGCAAAGAATCTAAAACTAACATGCTGATAGTGGCCTTCTTAAGATGTTCAACAACATTGAAAGAAATAGGGCTCACCTTTATCTAACTTTTAAGAGCAGCAGCATCGTTCCCCTTCTGTAAAGTCTACAACTGCATCTTAGACTGATCTTTCCCTAGTATATCTTGGCCTCTTTATAGAATATGCACTTTAGGATGAGCTATAGAGTAACATGAGGTAGAGAAATACAGAGACTTCTCTTAGCAGACTATTGTTGTACATTTTCAGCTTGCTGCCCCAAATCCATAGGTCTTTTCTTCAATCTGGTATTGGCTAAAATAGGAGAATTTTACTGATCTTGACCATTTATGCCACAAAACTTAGAACTCTTCCAGTTTTTCAAGGAAATTTCAAAGTTATCTTGCTATTCTTGATTCTGATCTGGAACATTTTTTGAACCAACATAGTTGTTCTGGACCATTAAGGCCTGATTTCTCATGCCATTGACACATGTTGACTAGTTATGGGGCTGATTGCATTGATAACACTAATCACAATCTTGGGAAATTCTATTTTGTGGTACAAGTTCCTTTGACGAACTGGTAGCATTCAAGGTAAAGTGTTGGAAAGGTCTAGGACTAAAATTCCTCTTTTGGCCTTGTTAGTCATTTTGAAAGGCTAGTATGTTTTGTTGATTCTACTAATAAGGAGCTTTCTAGGGTTTATGCTCTTGGCCAACTTGTTTTTTTATGCTCACGAGGTCATTTCCAAAGGTTTTAAGTATATTTTTTTATCTCCTGAAGCTCTTGGGACTATGTTGGAATGGCAGGTTCATGTACTGTGACATGATATCCTATTGCTAGAACAGGTAGGACAACAACTAAAGGGGGTAAAGCAATAGGAATAGGTGGTTGTATTTTAGAGAATAAGGGAATAGGAGGCCTAGGGGCTATTTCTCTAGCTTGAATGAGGAAATTTTCTGCTCCAATAGTGATGTCAAAAGCATTGGGGAGTGTGAACCCACCCATAGACTAGATCATTACTAAAATATTGCTCTACAAAGCCTTTAGGAAAAATAGAAAAGCATGTTGGCCTATGTTGGTTTTACCATTAAATGAATTCAATCCCAAGTCTTTTGAAATCAGTAATTAAAATCTACCATATGCTCATGCGGTGCTCTCTTAATCACGCTCAACAATTCTAATAGGGACAAGTGATCTAACTTATTCTCAAACTGCCAGTGTAAGCCATCACCCAATGCATCCAACATCATGATGGTATTTGGTTGAAGGCCTCTGAACCACTGAAAATCTTTCCCTTTCAAGGACGTAGCCAAGAGCCTCAGTGCTACGTTCTCTTGAGTGATGTTGTGAACTAAGCATAAGGTGGCCACATCTCGAATGTGGTCAATTGGCGTTGTGTGATCTTCTCCAATAAATAACGAAAGAATTTTGAGGGATACAATTGGGATATCATCATGCTGGGAAATATTCAACAGGCTACCCCAGTTAAAAGGTGCAAATAGATGTTGTCTTTCCATTGGTGATACTTGTGCTACAGGAACAAGATTTCTTGGTGATAGAGCTATGGAACTAGAAACTAGAGGCATTGATTTTGACCTCATAGGTGTTTCAAACAATCTCTTTCTTGTTCTACCTCTCCTTCATGGTGTGGATAACTGCCAGTACTCAAATGGTACAAAACTTGATCTGGTCTATATTTTTTCATAAGCAGGTTGCACTAAGTCTACGTATAGAAATAGAGATGGAGTCACCAGGTATATAAGAAACCTCTGAAAGGATAAAATAAAACTACTGCATACACCAACAAGTTTAGAAATTAAAGTTCTTCCTAAAATCAATTTTCAGGGTCCCATTGGGCATGCCAAAAATTGTTATCAATCAAATATGCACCCTATGCCAAGCTTGCAGAAAACTTAACTATCTGTTGACACATGGAAACCTTCTTCAGATTTGGAAAATCTGAGTGAAAGAGGAATCTCCAGAGTGAGCTAGTTCTCTGAATGATAATTCCTATTCTAAATGATTTTTTAAGGTAAATAGTTAGAAGGATAAATTGGATTTAAAACCTATGACTGAAATTCTATCACCTAAAATTATCGACCAACATTAAGAATATTTTAGATAATAAGTCACTCTCACCACCTCTTTAAAACTTGATTCTCACAATCTCACAACACATATAACCTAAAAGTGATTTATGCAAAGGTTTAGAATAAACACAAGGCACAACCTAATTTAGCATGCAACTCCTGCAAATCACTTAACAATAGTAAGACAAGAAAAGGATTCAATAGATTTGAATCACAAGACACATAAAATTATTGCTTGCAAAACATAAACAGGAATTGAGAAAGGAAACTCTATTGTTTTATTGAATGAAAGAGTGAAACTCTCAAAAAATTGAGTACAAAACTGCTTACAAGCTCTTAGAATATATGCAAGAGCAAGAAGCAAAAATTTTGAACTTTGAAAAACTCTAAGTCTTTCTCCAAAATATATCTCTCCAAACCCTAATCTGAGCTCAATAGAAAAGCCTAGAAAAAGCATCCAAATCTGCATCATACTGTGTAATGAAAGTGGAAAACTCACTCTTTCTGCATGTCCACCCAAAAGGCTTCTAAAAATAGGCTTAATTTGCTTGAAAAGAAAAAAAAACCTTATCTTCATCCCATGATTCTCAAATATTCCCAACGAAAAGTAAACAACTCAACCTTCATAAAACTGCTAAAAAATAGCAAAAGAATAAAACAATTTATAAAAAACATTGCTTTATCCATGCTTTGCAAGATTTGTAGCTCTTTTTTACAAAACAAGGCTTATCTATATCTTAATTTTGCAACTCAATATTTTTGAAAAATAAAATATTTGTAAAATTTTTTGATATCTCTTATCACAATTGATTTTCTCCAAAAATCAAAAAAAATATTGGACAGTATTTATTCTTTGAGTTTTAAAATTGATTTCTATCAAATCAATAATAAAGCCTTCAGAATATCCAATGAATACTTTTATCTTCTAAGGCAACGCATTTGAAAACAATTAAAAACCCTAAGGTCTTCAAAGAATTTGCAAAATAATAAAATTCCTAACCTAAAACCTGGGAAAATAATATCAAATGTTCCCTAGTAAATGGTCGACCTAAACAATGTAAAGGCCACCATATACTTGACATTAGGAGTTTAATATGTTAAAAACATTGCAAAAATATCCCTATGTTTGAATTAGGGTTAAGGGAAACAAAAACCCTAAAATTTGGCCTCATTTCATTTTGTCCTTGGAGAAAACTATTTGCTAGAAAGAAGTGTACCACCACCATGAAGCTAGGGTTTGAGTTGGAAGAGTGTGAGGTCATCCATCGACCCCTCTGTGAGTTGAATCTCCATCAGAATGGACTGCTAAATTATTTTCTCAAGGCATTTCATGGCTCCTTTGCACTATTTTGAAATAATTTGGCTTAAAATTCATGGCCATGGCATATATTTTATGATGTTTCTCTTGTGTTTGCTTTACTTCATGTTCTCTCTCTCCTATTCGGCCACCATGAGAGACTTGGTTTGAGGTATTGAATGAAGTTTTGTTGGCTCGGCCATAGGCTTGTGGATTTTCTACATATGCATGATGGTAAACTTTTATTCTCCTTCATTCCCCTTACATTTACCTCCTAAATAAAAGCTCATAAAATATTTTCTTTTATAAGGAAGATTATTATTGCTTCAAAAAATTCATGCCATTGTACAGGCCGTGAGCTTTACCATGTTCCTTGATGAATTTTCATAAAGAAAAATCACATTCAACACACTGTTTACTTCGATTTTGACATTTTGATGGCAAACTCAAATGGTTTTTTTGAGCTTTTGAATATTTATGAGCCAAAAATCTTTCTCTAGGCCATGGATAACCTTGGATAGATCTGGGTATATCGAGCCCCACTGAACTTGTATTCTTTTGGATGAACTCTAAAATCTAGGCTATGCTTTTCATTAAGAAAACCCACATGGGTTTTGAGCTTTTGTGAAACTTCTATCACATTTCCCTAAAGGATTTTGTATTATTTCTCCAACTTTGGGCTCGACCCATGATGTAAAATAATATTCATTTTCTTTTAATAAGAGCATTTAAACTCAAAATACTCTACTTCATGAATTTGTAGAATTTCATGGCTGTAGCCAATACCTAATATTTTTGTCATTTTGAAGAGCTTTAAAAGCTCAAAAGTGTATATTTCAATGGCATCTATATTTGAACATAAAACCCCATCATAGGCACTCTATATCCTAAAGGAAATCTGCATTTAAAATTGAAACCCCCATGTGGGTATTTTGTTTCTAAGAGAAAAATTCTCTTGATTCCTATACTTTGCACTACTATAACATTCTTTTACTTGTTCTCAGAAAGCACATTTTTCCTTACTTAGAGAAGGCTCTTAATGGAACAAATTGAATTCTTTCCACTATTTTTTTCTTGTAGAATAGTATTTGGCCAACATGGCACACCTGTATATTAACCTGTCACTTCCTTGTCACCCCTATTGTTAATGTTTTCCTTTTGCATTCTTGACAATGCCAGTGCTCTCATTTTTTGGCACTCTTCATGCATTTTTATGTCCTCTTAAATATGGTTGCTCCATGCACTTGTTCTCTTTCAAATACATTGATGCATTCACTTCATTCAATACAACATTTGCATTCAGACATTATGGTTTTAGTGGTTTCCTATAAGTTACTTTACTGCCACTATGGTGTTGCTCACATTCTCTTGATCACATTCACTAGATGTACCTTTTGTTCTTCAAACAACAGTATGATGATGTAAAACTATCATTGCATAGCAAACTTTGAAATAGAAACAATTGATCATGGCATCCTGGAGCTTTTCTATTTGCTTCAGTTGTAGTTGTTATTTTCAAACAAGGCATTATGTATGCCTGTTCACTATCACATTATGAAATTGCAACATTTGTTGCATTAGAAAAAATCACCATGAAACAACATGAATAAATATGAACAAATCATATGGCAACAAAAATGTAAACAATTTGATAGTATTAAACTTTTCAGTATGGAAATTGATGCATCTCATTTGATTCTATATCTGAATTGAGCTCATTGTTCACTTGTAATTTTAACTTCATTGTTCTCGGATTTGATTGTTATTAGTGAACGATGTTATTTTTTTTTTAATGCCTTGAATCTATTCCACTCCTTCATGATTGGCTTATACGGGCATGACAATTGTATTTCCTCACTTAGCCCCATTTGTATGTTGAGGGGAAACATGCCAAGCTCTACCCTTGTGGGAGCCCGTTTTACTCCACATGTTGTTATGTCTTCATGAAATGATTAGCTACATTACTTTTCCTATACCTGCATAGGAAACAAACAATGTTAGCATAAAATAATGAAGTGACATTCCATTTTTAGGCTCTTATTACTACACTCCTCATTCTTAGCTGATTCCATGCATTTCAAGGAATGAATTATATCTCTATTGGTAGAGCATGTAGTGTAACTCATATCCAGAGCTCTAATAGGACTTTCCCAATCTTCTATAGGTACACTTAGAATCAGAAGAAAAATGGAGCAAGCAACAAAAACATCAACTGAAGATCAAGATACAGGCAATGATGGATATGTCTTATGTTATTTTCTTCTTTCTTTCTTTTTAACCTTTAGTTGTAGAATTCATTTCTTGCAATGAATGGTTTTAGCTATCTCCACAGCTTGTGTGGAACTTTAGATTTCTATTTTCATTTCCATTTTGAAAAGAAATGCATCAAAAATGCAAATTTTTACAATCATTTATATTTGCAAACAAATGAAATACTGTAATGTGAATAAGCATTTTGAAATAAATGAAAGCAATTTTTATGCCTTATCATTTGTGTATTATGTTTTTTCCTTCATTTATACTGCAAAGAATTGAGTAATAAATTTTAAACTCTATTCACTGAAAAAGAATCCATCCAACCTATCTTGATTTCACTTGCAATAAGCATCCACCCATAATAAATCATCGTTATCCTCAACCTTTGGTGTGACAATAAAAAATAAGTCTAGTAGATTAAGAGTAAAAACTCAAACGTCAAGGGCCTCAAGTCTAGGTCAGTAGGTAAACAAGTTGGTAACCTCTTGATATTAATAGCCCATCATCCAATTTATCCCAAATCATTTAATAACATCATGTCCTAGGATGCATCCTTCCTACAATGGACATCAACATTAGGCATCACTGTAGTTTAGTCTTGGCTAAAGGTATGAAGAACATTGGTTTGTTTGTTTACTTGATCTTTGTCTTTTTAACTTATCTTATTGCACTCATTCCGATGACCTCTCGATTATGTATAAACAAAATGATTTAGAGAGAAAGGAATGGGGCAATGTTTGTTATCTTTTGTCTATTGTTCTTGTTGGATATCCTTGTAATATAACTTTGGTCATGCATGTCTTGTTTTGTTCATAGGGAGGGTGTTTTAGGTGTCTTGTTGACCACATAGGAAGGCTTTCCTTTCTATGTTTTGTTCCAAGATGTTTAGAATACCTAAACTACATTCTAAATAGGATTTTGTATGCTAGGTGTGAACAAGGATGCTCCTATCTAATTGTCAAGTTAAATTCCATCACACTATGCACAGTGACATCCCAGTTCTTTATACCTCGATGCATCATACCTACATGTGTTATCAAACATAAGGTAAGTAAGCCCTTTTAAATTCCTAATCCCTGATAATAAATACATCTCTAGTAAAGTCTCATTAGTTCATCGATTTGTTGGATCCTCTTGTCATCATCTCATTTCTTCTTTCTTCTCTTTGCACTAACATGGTACCATGACAGTTAATCAAAACATCACCAATGCATCCATCCGACATCCACAAACTATCAGCATGTTGCATATCATTCATATCATATATAATAGGAAACATTGATCATCTCACATGCATCACATTCTCATCATTGCAAAATATAGATTAGTTATTCTAAGCATCTCATAAACCATACATTTGCATCCATTGAATAATCATATAGGCATCATCATATCATACATAAAAAAGATACTGAAAAAGGAAAGGAGTATATCATAACATCTTGCATAATCATCCATTTTGCATTATCATTTAGGGCATAATATAAATATATTATTCTAAGCATATTAAAATCATTCACATATCATAAAAATTTGTATCCATACATCCATACTCGATACATCATCATCATAAAAGTGCATAGAGATAATACAAAAAGAAATGCATCCATAACATCCATAAAAATCTACATAATCATCCATCACATAAAGTAAAAGCCATGCATATAGAATCACATCACGTATAGCATATCAAATTCATCCATCCATAAAGCAAGTGAACACATCACATCATAAATCAATCAAACCCACATCATATATATATTAAAAAATCATCACTGTAATGGTACAAATATTCAATAAGTGTACAATGCTCATAGGGCTATCAAAAATGGAGCCTATGAGTCCCAAAAAGAATTGAATATTGTGATAAAAAAAATTGTGTGTGGTAGCTAGCCCTAATGGCTGCTCCCCTTACTTGGATGCCTCTCTAGCTAGTCCTCTACCTATCTCAACCCTGTCTGCTAAGAATAATCCAACACCCAAGTAGCCATAGGTACAACCTACCAATAGTGGAATCTATAATACTCCACCTCTCAAACATCGTCATTGTACATCCACGCAGATACTATCCTCCCCTAGAACTAGATAGGCATGTTCTCCAACTGCTACCTCTGGTTGACCTCTTGATCAAGCTACAACTCTATCACCCACTTCTACTGGTTCTCATGATCTCTCTCTCTATGGTAAGGGCCTGGACCTGTTGTATGTCCTAGTCCCTCTTTGTTGTGATCATCTCTAGTTGTCTCTGTAGCCCTTGAACCTACCCCTGTACCTAATGTATATGGGCATCACGTGGGTCTGGCTGCAATGGCTGAGCTAACTGGTGAGGTTGTTGGTCTCTCTATTGGTCCCTTTACTAATCTCACTACTGCTCTAGCTATCGTGGAGGTGGCCCATCTCTAGGTGGTGCCCTAGTATCCTATCTGTCATGACCTACCTGTACTCACCTGGATGTCCTGCCTTGGCGTCTCCTCTGTGCAGGTCTGAACTAGTTTTTGTTGACACATGTAGTGCCTAGATCTGCCTACCCCTGATCATAGGCCCATTGCCTAGCCACCAATTTCCTAAAGCAGACAACTACATCAAACACTAGAATCATCCATCCCCATGTGGTCTATCTGGATGACTAGGCGAAGATGGCCACATACTGATCATCTAGCCAATCCTGAACATCTCCAAACTTCTGGGCTACCTTATCTGGTAGATAGTGCTCTATGATCATATACTCGCACCCCTACATCAATCAATCCTTTCAGGCATAGAAAAGTTGTTGGACATCATCATACCATGTAGGAATCTGTAACCAAGGCCTCCATGTGAAAACTATCATCTCATCTATCACTCTATGCCAGTGGGGTAGACCTACCCGTCTTGTTTTCCTCAAATTAATGCCACCCCTATATCTCCAAACTATCGGATCATCAGGCTCTACATCGACCATAGTGACCTCTAGTCGAAGCATGGAAATATGCTCCCAAGCCTAGATGTGCAATAACATCACGCCGGTACAAATCACTAAGCTATCACAATAGGAAAACTCATGTAGATCATGGTATAATGAGGCCAGCATCACTAGTCCCCAAACAAAAAGTGTCATCTCCTGAAGCATCCACTCCCAAGCCAAGCCCCATCCCGGACTGAAGTATCACCCTCATTGATCGAAAGCTACCAAACCACATATATATAATCACTGCAACAATCAGCTGGAAAGTCAGCACCCAACCTCTGTAGTACTCAAGATCAAGCTATCCCTCAACAAATGTGAGCTCCTCTATCTTTATAATCTCAAAGCATGCATCAATGCAAACATCAATGTCATATATCACCTGATCACCATGAATCAACAACCGAAGGATCCACCATACGTCATCCAAAGTGATAGTCGCCTTGCCGGTGGGAAGATGAAATGACGAGGTCTCACTATGCCACCTCTCAACCAACATGATCATCATCGCTAGGTGGTTCTAGATGACACGGGCATAAGCAAGTACCAAAGGCCAATCTCACCCAAGTGCTCCTACCATAGCCCATGCAAACTGCTAAATCTACTCAACACTGAGGGTCGATGCTCATTGAAAGCACAAGCTCTCTAATCTCTTGCACTCATGAAGCCATAACATCAAATTTGGTAAAAATAATTGACCCCATTTGGTTTTTTTGACACAAGAACAATGAATGTGTCACTATTTACAAAGGCATCACCATTTGAAAACTCCAAAGAGCGATGCTAGACCCTTTGAAAATGCAAACCAAGCTGCGATGTCGCTATTTACAATAGCAAGCCCCTTTGACCTACAAACCCTAATCTTAAATTGGACCATGGTGTCGTCATTCACACTGGCATCACCATTTGGAGTTTGGATCCCTAAATTCAATTTGTGATGCAATGTCATAATTCACATAAGCAGTGCTATCTGAGCCTTTGTGTCATCGATTTTGCACTTTTAGCATCGCTATATAGTGATGCTAGGTACTTTGAATTTTAAAAACATAATAAATGTGCTTAAAACTCAAATTACAAAGTTGAGTTAGCGTCACATACCGGTGGTCCTGCACTTGGAGATCTCTGGTACACCTGGACTCACTCATAAATATGTTGAAGAAGCACTCTATGCCATTCTATAGGAGGGTCAAATCTCAAAATGCTAGAATTCTCAATGTGTGAATGCAAAAATAATGGAAAGTGACCTCTCCAAGCCAATTTAAGCATGAAAATTAGCCTTTTTTTTTCCCTTTTAGCTGTCAAACTAGGGTTTTGCACCCATGGCACCATTTTTTCCCAACTAAATCTCATTTCACATCTTTTTTTCACATCTTGGCATTTTTTTAGCATCTTGGAGCCTTTCTAGACCCATCGGGCAACTTGTCCTCTTTTTTTGATAAATCACCCAAACAATCCAAATTTTCATCCAATCTCTTGACAGGGCAGTATACTAGCATAATTTTTCTCGCTGGGGTAGTAGTGGGGCATCCGAAAATATTAAAAAAATTGAATTTTGATCTCGGGAAGGTTATTCTTTGAAACAATGCAGCAGGTACATTGCTTCAAAGAAGGGAAAAATTTAGACGCTCAAATTATCTTGATTGATATCGTGCACTCAATTTTGATTCACTAACACCAATTTTTCCTTAATCATTTTTTTACTAACCATTTATTTGAATAATATTTATTTGATTAAATTCATTAAATTCCTCCATATTCCTCTTTTAATTAAATAAATCAACTTTATTTAATTAAACCCTAATTTCTTCATTGAATTAAATAAATCAACTTTATTTGATTAAATCTAATGTTCTTCATTTAATTGTGAACCATATATTTTATGGTAAGGAATGCTAAGACTCTCTTTTACTCAATTAGGGTCTTTCACGTAATGGAAAGAGATAGATCCCACAACTAGAATCTAAGTGGTTCACTCAAACTAAGATATGTATGATGAAATTAAGACTAAATAAATGATCTAAATGTAACTACATGATGAAATTGATTGATTAAGTATGCAGAACCTAAGAAATGTAACTTGTTTGAAAACACATTGTGTAATGCAAAACACCTAGAAATGGATGTAAAATGTAACAAAACTTGATGAAACTGGAAGTGTGCACTTGGGATCTTGATGAATACTAAAAATTACACCTGGAATGCTACTAATCCTAATTTTCAGGCTTGGTAGGATTTATTCACCATTTTGGGTGAATCATTCCCAATTTTGTGAAAGTGTTCTAGAACTCATTTTAGAGAAATGGGTGCCTAAAAATGCAGAAAACCAAAAATAGGCATGGAAGTGGGACTCATTCACCTATCATGGAAAATTAGTCCACTTTTGAATTTCTAAATATTGAAAGGTGGAAATAGGAGCCTTTGGTCTACACTTTATGCTTCTCCAGGTGTCCAGTTTTGAAACTGTCAGATTTGGGCCTGAAAGTGACTTTTTGTGGGTATTTTGACTTGTCCAATGAATAGATTACTTGAACAACTTTTCAATGTAATCTTCAATGAATTCTAATCTTCCAAGATGTCTAAATCTACAAACACACAAGACAAGAGAGAGAAATGTTGAATGTTAGAGCATGAGGGTTTGCCTTAATCAAACCCCTTTTAGGTAATTAAACCAAAATAGAGAAGGAATGTAGTGAAGCATGAAATAATGGATTTTATTACATTTTCATTATGTTTGATCTTGAATTTCTGCAATAAAACATGAAGAATTTTCCCTTGAATGTCTAAAAATTGATATCCTAATGACTTGAAATCATGAAACCCTAAGTTGCTTAACCTGAGATGGAAGAATGATGGATGAATAATAAAGAATGGTTATGATTTAGGGTTTTGAGAGTTTATTTTATAGGAAATCCACCTTATTTTCTCATTAATTAGATCCCTAAGGCTAACATGTAAAAATAATAAACTTAAATTTTAGTTTTTTCCCCTTCAAAGGTCAAAATTGACCCAAATGGGACTCATTCACCACCTTGGGTGAATCAGACCCACCTAGTAGGGACTTATTTTCCATAGGTGGCAAATTATTCCTAGTGGGGCCATTTTGCCAGGTAAGATGCTAGGAAGTTAAGAAATAAGATTTATATGGTGACTTTGTCTAGTATTTTATCAAATATTGCCTCAGTATGCATAATATGGGGTAATAGGGGCCTATTAAAGATGATGTGAAGGTCAATTAGGGCTTGATACATAGAATTCAATGTGAAAGTGTGATTAAATACACTTTACAACACTAAAATGAGGTCCACACAGAATAGGAAGGCATGAGAACTAATGTGAATGTGCAAGACACATTACAACACTAGTTTAACATTAAGTTTATCTTACAAACCTTCTAGATTGATGTGATAATGTTACTAAACATATTTTATAATGTTGAATTAGGGTAAAATAGGCTCATTAAGTCTAGAAAAGTGTGAAAGTCCTTTACAACACTTTAGAACACCTTTACAAGACATCATTAAATGTATTTAAAAGGGTCCAAGACCTAGTTTGGATGTGTAAAACACCTCGTAACACTAGATAAATACCTCATTAAGTCCAATTTATCATGAATTATTCCCATGTCAAGCAAGAAATACTTTTTTCTACAATACAAATTGAATAAATTAAATTTATTTAATTAAATCACTAATCTCCGAAATATCCTCTCATTTAACTTAAATAAATCTAAATATCAAAACCAAATGTCATATCAACTAATTCCATCTAAGTTAATTAAATCCTAATTTACTCCTAACACTAATACTCCATTCCTCTAGCTTTTGCAACTTGCACATGTAAATCAATTTATTTGATTTATTAATTCATCTATTTTCATTCAGATGTGGCATCACTTTTCAAAAATCCTATTAATTATAAAAAATAACTTCTTAAAAGTTAGATTAGAAAAATCATGAATTATTTCTTAAAATTAAAAATAAAATATTATAATCTATAGAAAAATCTAAAACATCAATAGCTCACATCATATTCAGATTCACATCATATTTTAGGAAGTGAAAATTTGGTGAAAAATATTGATTTGAATGTCTCATTTTGGACAAAAAGTGGTATACATTATTGTGGGATAAACCTATTGTGTTTGCAAACGCAGGGTAGTGACTATGAAAACATGTTAGCATATTTTGATATTGCATATCATAACTTTGTAAGTATTCAATAGTTATTTTATATAGTTCACTTTCTATAAAACACATTTGTTACCTTTGCTTCATAATTAGAGGGTAAGCGGAAAAAGATTTAAGCAACCAAAAAGGGTTCTTAAGTGGCCACTTTTTTTGAAATTAAGAAAGACTAAGCTTGGATGATAAATTGAATATAAGTACACTCAAAATTTTAAGATGCAATGAAAACAAGAGTCATAGTGCTCTGAATCTACTTTCTAAAATACATATATATATATATATATATATATATATATATATATATATATATATATATATATATTAAATGGTAGAGATTAAGGGGTTCGAAAAGGGGGGGCATACAAATTGGTCCTTTTTTTAAAAAAAAAACATAACATAGTGTCTCATGTGGCCCCCTAAAAAGTTAAATTTTTTTAGTATTTTAAAAATATTTTTAGTGAGAAACTACCTAAAATCATGTAATTTATCCTTGATGATTTTTCTATTTTTTAATGAATATATGTTTTTTTACTCATTTTCAAACTACATACATCTTGAAAAATAGAAAATTGAGCACACTCTCCCAAAGAGTTTTGAAAACTAATCAAAAATCAATTCCTTTTAATATGTGTAAAATAGAGTCTAGTTTCTAAAAATGTAATTTATTTAAGATTTTGATGAAGTGTTAAAAAATAAAGTGAAAAATATCAAACATTGGTTTTTTACAAAAAAATGTATGTTCACCAACAAAGTAAATTAAAGATGAAAACCTTAACATACTCAAAATGTGAAGAAAAAAAACATGGTTAGATAGCTATGAGAGAGCTTAACATTACCATGGTGTTTTTTTTACTTGACATTGAAACATGTGTAGACCTGATGGGGAGCACACTCGAGATTATGTCAAATTTTTCACAATATACAAAAACATGTCTTTGGATGTTGGAAATTCACCCCAAGCCTTTGGGCTAGAAGCCCAAGGAAAACCTAAGTCAAAGGCCTTGAAATTTCTAAAGTAAGGAAAAGAAAAACATAATGTGGGAACATTATAATGAACTCATGTTAGACCATTTTATTCTTCTATTTTTTCTTATCATTCTAACTAAATCTTAAGAGTAAATAGATATTCCTCTCAAGAGTGTATTTTTAAAAAATCTCTAGATTAAACTTGTACTTTTGATTCTTGACAAATGAATTTAGGTGACATATCAATACTTAAATTTTTACATGATGTTCTTCGTATGGACTGAAAATAAATTTGAAATTTGTGTTCTTGTTGGCACTCTATCTAGCTTCATCTTTCTATCTTAAAGTATATTGATTTGGTTACTTACTTCTCAGTATGATTAGAATAGAGTTTCCACTCTTCTCTTCAAAAAGATAAATATTTTCTCAATAGCTAAAGATTTAAAGGACCAAACAAGTATTATTGGAGTCCTTCAAATAATATCAAAGCATACATTTTTCTATTGATATTAGTTTCCTCCTTTCCCTGATGAAAGTAATTCAAACATAATATAGATCTTTATATAACAGATTCTCCATCCTTTGCGGGGACAAGGACAAGAAGTACAACACAATAATGGATACATCAAAGTGTTTTTTGAATTCAAACTCATGAACACTTGATGAGTGACTAATGGATTTAGCAATTGACTTACCTACAAGATCCCCATAGTATAATTTCTACTTGAGCATGGTATTGTGTCCTACATAACTAGTACTTCCATACACTAGATACCCACCTAACATGCATAAAATTCCCTAGTATCTATGCAATCTTGGCTCATAGTGAACCGAAAAAGTGTACATAGTGGCATTTGCACTTACTTGCCCAAAGATTTTTCATATATATAATAAATCAAATCCACTTTCTATGAAGTGGTTTTTTATGTTCACCCGCCCCCTCACTTGAATTGGAAACTCTATTGACCTCAAATAACCCTTGACTAGTTTTGACCTCAAATAATAAACAAGATTTCATTCTAAAAAGTGATGTCACACTTATATTGATCTAACTAACCAATTAGGTTTAACCCAACATCTTGAATACCCTATTACATATTTGTAACATATTTGCGACTGGAAATCACCTCTTATTCAATATCTCTCTTTTAATCATTGGATTAATGACTCTCCTAGTTCATAACTAAATAATATTGATGACACCATGTGACTAACTAGACACACCTAGTCTCAATCTAAAGCACTATCAATATGTCAATATGTTAATAATTCAAAATTAACTCAATTTGGAGATTACTTCCTCATATTAGGTTTCAGAATCTTTGTTGTCATATCTAAAATGGCTCCATCCTCCTAGGATTCCATACCCAATCTAGTCATCCTTGACATTAAATTCATATAAAATATCATGTTCATAGTAATTTCCAATAATAGTAAATCAACATAATAATCTATTTTTCTTCCAATATATTCAACTAAGAACCTTTCGACTAACCTCCAATTCCCTCATGGTTATTTCCAAGTCATCCTATGCATTATTTATATGAGGTATCTATGTTTGTATTTTCATAAATAATCATATATCCTTTCCCTCAATATGACACACATATTCACATGTTTAAAATGTATGTTAAGTTCATATCAAATTTGGATGACATTTTCAGTTTGAGAGGAGTATGTGCTTCTGCAAATTAAATTCTCATCACATTATGGATTTGGGTTGCCAATACATAAATTCCTCTTCATTAATATTAGAATACCATGAATAGGTATAGAATCTTGATTGCTCGTATAAGAAAATTTCATGTAAAAAGGATAATTAGAACATGTATACTTCTAATACATTTTTCAGCCTTGTTGTTGCATGTCAGTATAAACACCATCAAGTTTACACCCTAACCCTTGGGAATAAACTATCTTCCTACTTTCAAGTAAATATGAGCATTTGAGAACATAGGTTCTCCACTCATGGTCAATTACCATCATAGGTTTATATAAGCTCATACCTTAACAATGGTAACATATTACTTCTAACATGATATCGATCCCTTTGCATTACTAACATCATAATTTATGCAAGCATATATATAACATAATATAAGCTATATATCATCATAATAACTTCTAGATAGCTTCACTTAAATCATGTCAATCAAAAATTTAAATCATGGTAGCAATATATTATGCTAATAAGATACATTAACCCATCTTATATATATTCTAGCGATATGCACAATATCTATTCCAAAGCTATAATAAAAAACAACAATTTTTGTACAAGCACTTGTAACCAATAGCAAAACATAGTATCTAAATAGAAAAGAGTAATAGTTAAGAATAACTAAGCATGCCTGAAAAATATAGCTTCCACTGAAGAACTTGAAACTCTATGCTCAATGCCAAAGAATATTCTTGCCGCTTTCTCCAAACTTAGCTTATCTACAATCTAATCCAATATTCTTAGCTCTCACTCCTCACAAACAATCTTCTCTCAACTCACAATGAAACTACTCTTAAACTCTCATGAATGCACTCAAGAAACACATAAATGAACAAAGTATCAATAACAAAATGCACTTAGAAAAATGATGAACAACCATCAACAACCAAAAATTAAGAGGTTTCTCTCTATTTATAAGAAATAATGAGAAAACAAATGCTACAAAATAACTACCTATTTGCCACCTTTATAACTAAAATAAGAATTCAAAACCGAATCTATAACTCTGCCGGTTGACTAAGCTTAGCTAGGAACTATATTTCCCTATTACTAGTAGCTAAAAATGTCAATTATTCAACACATATGAAGTCCAAAGTGAAATCAATTTCTATCTCTTGGCTGAGTCATACAAATTAGTTAACAAGTGCTCATTTATTGGGTCAAAACTCTTCACACTATGGTTGTGTAGTTATGCATTGGTTTCATGTTTTCTCTCTAATTCCTATCATGGCCTTTTACCTCTTTTTTTTCGTGCTTATGGTGCCTACTTTGGTGCACAAAAATTACCTGTTTAGTGCTTCCAAAAAACAATATATTCACACACCTCTTTTGCTAGTTGCATGGCTTTTGACTAGTTCCATAGCTTCGGTTTTTCAGCCATATGTGTGGCATATACTATGCATTTCTTTGCATAGCTTTAACTCACTTGAAAAATGTGATATCATTATATCTATATTGCATTACATAATGTGTGATACTTTAGATTGAACACTTTCTTATCCCATCACATTATTACATATGAGTGGTATTTCATTATAACATTCAATATTCATATATATATATATATATATATATATATTCAAAATCATATATTTTCCAACCTTAACACATATATATTTATATACCAATATATACATTTATTAAATGCATACACACACACACACACACACACACACACACACACATATATATATATTAACAAGCATTATAATATATATATATTCAAAATCATACATTTTCCAACCTTAACACATATATTTATATACCAATATATACATATATATTAATATATACATATATATCATTTTATATATATATATATCCATGTGAATACTCTTATGTATGTTGTATCTATGTATGGTTATATGTAGATATTTCTACCTATGCATTCTCACATGTACATACGTTCATATATGATTTATCATGCATTTATATATATATATTCATATATATACATTTATTAAATATACACATCTATCAATATATATTTAAATACAAAAAATATATCTCATTCTTCAATACAAGGATTTGACATTATTACTCAAATCAACTAAACAATCATAGAGAATCAAAGACAATCACCCAACATTCCTTTCAACCCAAAACTATCACCAAGGTTTACATACCAACACATAGCCCAAACTGACTAGAAAAATCTTGTCTAACCTAGGCCGTGAGTGTGTGCATTAACTTAGGTAGGTACATTAGTGGTTTTCATACCAAATTCCTTTGTTGGGTGATACTCTCCCTCTCCTTACTAGAGACCTTGATTCTTTCTTGCATCCAACTTAGTGCATCATGAATAAAGCTAGCCAATAACATGAAAATCATATTCATCATTAATCATTTGCATCATTAAATTATTTAAAAGAAATCAAATTATAATGCATATTCATATATTCCATTCATCCATTGACATTTCATCAAAATATAATCATGCATTAAAAACATATTTACTCATAAAGATAAAAGTAATCTGGTAACTTAGAAACGGCGTGGAACATTACCAGTAGAGTCACCAATTTTTTGTTGAATGGGATGCGACCCAATGTATGAACTAGAAGAAAAATTATAAATATTTAAGTCTTCAAAAAATAGAGATCCTTTTATGAGCTTAAATCCCCAATATAGTCACCAATTTGTTGGTTTTATTTTTTGTACTAACCCCTAATCCTAAGGTTCTTTCTAAGACATAGAAAAGGTGCTCCACTTCATGAAACAATAATACACATGTCCAAAAATTAGATATTTGAAATTTCTGATTAAAAAGAGGGTTGCAAACCTTTTCTACACTTTGAGCCCTATCAAGCTCAATAGGGCAATCTTAGAGATCTTTTAAAGAAAAAAATAAATGAATATCAAGATGAATTTTTAAAAATTATGAATCTAAATTTCAACTATGAATATTTTTAATAAAGGTAAAATACGTTTTGAATGGACCTTGAAACCTCTTACACTACAACATAAAAATAAATAAATAGCAATGATTATTATTCTTTGTTAAGGATTTCTACATGCAATTTATAAATCTCCTAATTTAGGATAGCTAGGTTAAATAATACTACTTTGTTCATGAATCCATTTAGACACACTCAATTATATTTTCTTACAACACTAATAACCCTATAAAGTTATATTATGAAAACTCCTCTAGGGTTTTTATAGTCAAGGATCATGGTATATATAGTATACAATTTTAATAGTAGAGTATTTCTGATGGTAGCATAAATAAAATAAAAATATAATAAAATATTATAAGCATTTTATTAATTTAAAATGGTATGATTGGTCAACTTTTTACCCTGACACCAATTTCTTTTCTTGCAACAGAGAGTTCAATTAACATAAAACCCTAAAATCACTATAATTGATAATTTTTTATGAATATGATTTACTTGGCTTTGTCTTGTCGAGCTCAAATCCTAAAATTTATTGTATTTTATAATGAAATTTCTACTAATTACTTCTATAAAATATTTTAGAGCTTCATATATTAGTTTGAGAGATTTTCACGCTACATGTAAATACAAGAAATGAAAAGTTTCTAGTGCACCACTTAGATGTAAATTAGCAATGTTTCAATACAAAATATAGATAATGTGTATCCAAGGATTCCTTGAATCTCATAAAAGTCTAAAAAAATATGGAGGCAAGTGAAATAATAGAGAAAATTTGTTCCTTATATTGATTTATTGAAAAATAGTTAACATTTCCAACGCAAGTCACTACGAAATCAGAAATTTGAGTTATACTCACATACATATGTTATACATATGTATAGGTCAACTTGGATGATTTTTTTTCATACATATGCAAGAAAACCAACCATTTATAATGAAATTCATTTCCCTTACATACATTTAAATTAAGGAAAAAAATATATAGGTCGCATGTCATACTGGAGAAAGCCATGCATTTGATGTCACACACTACACCCTACTATCTTTAAAATATTCTCTCAATTTCAAATAACACACTAACCATCATAAAAATCATACCATAAAGATTCACCATGAATTTTACAACTAATCATGTGCTAATCCATCTGTTAGATGACAAAAAATTATAAAAATGCAAGCAATAACCACTCAAGATGGCATGTGAATCTACTCCCTCCAAGGTTTAAATAGATGTTTCCAAGACTTATTTTGGTAGGAACAAGGCCTTTCTAGTAAATAAATGAAAAATATTACTAATTTTAGAAAATGACCATAAAACATATTTCAATCATATGCTAAAACTATAATTAATCATTCTCATGTAATAAAAATTTCATAACCATCAGCTATTAACAGCTTTCTGGCATGTCATGTCCTTTTTCAATCTCCAAGTAGTGTTTTTGGGAATTTTTGATGAATTGATGGGAGGTCAAAAAATAGGTCAGTTTTTTTGAAGATTTAGAATTGAATAGAATCCATACCTCACACCACTATTTAAGTTTTCATGGATTGGAGGTCATTTGGTTCTCATGTTGAATGTGGATAGTCCAAATAAATAGCTCCAAGGATTTAATAGACTGTTAGGATATAGGGATTGAGGTTTGAGTTTGAATCATACCTAGTATCATTTCTAATGAATATCGAGTCCTCTAAGTTTGAGGGGAAATACAAAAAATTATTAGGTGGCTAAATTTTGGAAAAATTAAGAAAACTGTATGAACATGGAAGGAAGGGTGTACGTGTGATTGTGAATGAATATGAAAGAATTAAAAAGGTTTTTGAGTTAGGATTACCTTGGAACATGTATTAGGATGAGGATAATTCTAACAAATCTAAAAATGACAGGTTAAAAAATTACATTTTAAATGAGCTTAAAGAGTTTGGGAAGGGATGAAAGAATGAAAATATCCAACAATATAGAAAAAAGAATTAGGAAACTTCTACAATGCCAATGATAAGAATTCCAGGAATGACAAGGAACAAGTCCCCAAATTAAATGATGGTTGAAATTTTTACTCTAAAAGGTTTAGATAAAACTTTATTTATTTCCAATTAGTAGTTGTAGATGAAGAAAATGAGGTAATTTGGTCAAGTATAATTTAATAGGAATGATTGGAATGCATGGATGGATGGGGAAGTACAAATTATTAATGAGAATAAAAGATTTAATTGTTTCACAAAAGGATTTTTGGGATTGGATTTCAAAAATCCCATGAAATGATGTGGAGGGATGCTAAAGTCTACAAGTCTAGCACTATAAAGGTTTTTAGTAAAATGGTTCTAATTTAGAGTTTCAAGGAAATAATGGAGATGGCATGTAGGTGAGGAATGCCCAATGGCCAAAAGATAGAAATAATTGGACCTCAAAGTATCAATATTTCAGGGGTAAAGAGAAGTATTATGATGAGATGACCAAGTTTGAAAGAGTAAAGATTAAGAAGACTTATGTTCAATAAAAAACTATCAAGATTCAAAGATGAAAAATTCCATGGGAGTAGTATGAATGGAGGATCATGTTTGAAACTTCATTGACATCAATTGTTCTAAGTAATTAATACACTTTAGGGTTTGTACAACTAGTATGAAAAACATAATAGGTTTGATTAGCTAACAATTTTAATAAGGATTTATATTGGATCATTGGAATCATGTATAAGGGTATGTTGTAATAATGATTTACCTTGATAACTAGATATATATAGAGAAAGTGGAGATGACAAGGAAGGCATACTAGGATGGGAATCCTCAAAAGTATAAAACTTTGATGATTCATATATATAAATATAGACTTTGAAGAATAAAAAGCATGCAAGGGAAAAGAAGAGAAGATAGGAAAGTTTTGACAAAAAGAAAACCTACTTATGTTATCTCATATTGGTTATAAGAGATATGTTTACAAAAATTCATTATAATTCATGGGCATACATGGTCTAGTCTAGAATTTTTTTTTCTCACACATGGTTGGGTTCCAACAAAGGAGATGAGGTAGTTCATTTATGACTGCATTAATTAGAATTTCTTATCCCTAGAAATGGTTATCAATTTAAAGTATATATATGTCTTGTTTCATTTATATTACAAGATGTTTCTACCATAATATTATTATATGAATCCAGTAGCAAACTATCATGGCCTTTTACTTGCTAAATAGGTGGGGGTGACTAAGCTTTGGTTAGAAGAGGACTCCATCAATATTATAAATTGTCTCCTTAAGGTAATTCCACCATGGTTGTCTATTGCACGTTTAATTGAAGATACCATTTCCATCATTAGATCCTTTGATGATGTTAAAATATCACATGTTTTTCAAGAGGCTAATTCTCTTGCTAATGTGTTCACCAATTTGGGGGTTGTGTCTCATAATCATTGGCACTCTTATGATTCCATTCCTTTTAATCTTTAGAATATTTCTAATCATGACCAATTGTCTTGTCATGGTAGTGGAAACATTGGGAGATAAGTTATTTTATTTCCTCTTCCTTTGGTTTATGAACTTTGAGTTCAAAGCGTGCTTGATTAATTATTTTATATCTTGTCAAAACAAGATCATGGATTGGGATTTTATTATTGGTTGTACTCATGGTGTCCGGTTAACACAATTTATGAATGTTATTTGGATTTGTTTTTTGATTGTTTATTTAACCATTTTCGCTCATAGGAACAAGGCAAAGGTTGTGAGTACATTGTTTCAGGTGGAATGGAAGATGATCATTGCAGAGTCGAGTTGCTTTCTTGTGAAGAATTCAGTGGGAATGAGATTGTTTGGGAATATTTGGAGAAAGGTGGTGTTTTCCCCTATTTTCTCAAACTTCATGGTTTTGATTTAGTGGTGATTGAGGCCTTTGTGAATGGATGGAACAATAGAATGTTGTGATACCAAGGTGTGGAGGTGAATATCACTAAGGAGTTCATTTCCAAGGTAACTAGTTTATCAACAAAGGGAAAGAAATTTTATAGAGATCATACTGCATCAAAGACTGCCTTAGCTAATTTTTTCAAAGGCAAGGAAAGGGAAAGGCTTAGGTGCATGGGAATTGGTGGGTATGGTTGGAAGTCAATCAAGCCACTATGGAGAGATGTGGCATTGGCTATAATGAAATTATTCACACTTCAAGGCGGGTACTCTATGATTTATGGTTATGAATTTATGTTGCTTAATCATTTTACACACAACAATTTGGTGTCATTCCCCTATTACTTACTTGTTTCTATGGAAACTAGTATCAATGATCATAGAAATAACCCTAGTAAAGAAATAATCCATGAGGGTCTCATGGAACTTATTATTGATCATATTAATTTGAAGTTTTTACTTGAGATTCCTAAGCTTTCTTCTACTCACAAAAGGGTGATCCCACAATACTGGTTTATAATTTTTGGCCAAATTGGACACCTATAGTGGCTAAACCATGAGGAATTTGAAGATGATGCAAACTAGTGATTTGTAACATTTTTTTTCTAGATTCTAAATATATATTTTTCAAAAAAATTGGAATCAAATTGCACTTCTTTTTCTATCTCCTTCAAAAACTATTTTTTTCAGTAAACACAAATTTTAAGGAGTGATGCTCATAGTATACAACGTAACATTTTTTCCATGAAGGATAAAATTCTTATTTTTTTTGAATTTAAATTTGTAACTATGATATCTAGTGCTTTCATTTGGTTTCATAGTGTTTTATTGAATATTTTTTCCTTAATCAAGTTTCGAAGTCAAACCAATTACAGTTCAGACATAGGTAGATTGTATACAACATAACTTTTTTTGTATGTATTGAAATTTAATTTTTTATTTTTTTTGTTGGATCAAGGACTTCAATATCTAGTGCACTAATATTTTTTTTTAATTATTTTTATAATCTACTATTTTTCCACATGTGCAAAGCAAAGATCTTGATTTTCAGTGAAAAACCTACATTCACAAGAAATAAAAAATAAATATAATAATAAAATTAAATTTATTTAAAATTATACTTTTTGGGAAGCTTATAATAAGGACTACATAGTTACAAAAAATAAATTTTAAATGAATTCATTTCATCCCCCAAAAGGTAAATCAAAAGTGGTTTTTAATCAGCCTTTTGATAGGTGTAAAGGAGACTTCGTTATAGGTATGGTTTAAAATTAGTGGGGTTCTATCCAAGGGGGCTTGATCTAAGGTGGTTCAATCAAAACCTCTTCAATTGGAATCCTTTAAATGAAACTTTTCAAGGCTTAAATCATTATATTCTCTAAAAATATGTGATTTCAGCAAAAAATAGGATCTCCGGAAAATTGTAAACCAGTATTGTGGGATCACCCAAAAAGAGGGGCATTGCACCTAGTTATGATACTAGTGAGTCATTGGAAGAATGGGATGGTGACTATGAGGAGGAAAAATCTAAATATGAGATGTCGTCGGATGATGAGGTGAAGTCTAGGAGGATGATTCAGAGGCTTCTAAGTCCTGGTTGGAGGGCTATGAGAATAACATTGAAATGAAGGAGGTTGCTACTCCTACTGTTAAAAAGAGTTAGAAGGGGAAGAAAGAGGGCACTAAGAAGGAGAAAAAATTTCTTAATCTGGGGGAGGATGGGATGAAAGGTGTGGAGGATGCCTGTGTTCTTTGTGTCAAGGGGTTTCAGGGGAATGTTTAGGAGGGAAAAGATGAGGCTTTGGTGGAGAATTTCCTGGAGGGCGATGGTTTCATGAATTTTAGGGAGGCTCCTCTGAGGCATGATGGTATGGAGTCCCCTATTTGCAAGGGTGATGAGCAAGTTAAGCAAGTTGAAGAAAAGAAAGGGATTCCTAAGATGTTGGAAAAGTCGGTAAAAATTTCTAAGAAACATCAAGTGAAATTTGAGCTTATTGATGTCGAGGACTCTCCTATTGAGAAGGATTTTGAGGGAAAAGGTGGGGATCATAAGGACCTCCATGAGAATGCTTCTTTTCCTACTGCTGCATCAGTGAATTGGGATGAGATTAATATGGATCTTTTTTGCACAATGGTGGAGGATGGCACTAGAAATCTCCTTTCTCTTGCTAAATGGGTCTTTTCAGAGGTCAAGGTCCTCAATACCAGGCTAAAAGAGTGGTAGGATGTTTGTGTGGATTTTGTGAACTATAATAAAAAAGAGTGGTTGGTGAAAGATAAGGTTAAAACTATGAATGTGATCCTCGATAAGGTGGTCGTGGATGTTGAAAAACTTGGAAAAAATCATGAGGAGAGGCTTCCTACTTTGGAAAATATTATTCATAGGGTTCATGAGGAGTGGTTTGTGGCTTTGGAGGATAGAGTGAACAAGATCAACAATGATCTGCACTTGTTGTGGTCAAAATTAGCAACCAATCCCTGAATTCTAGTACAAAGGGATTGTCTTTGTTGAATGTGAAAGAAATCAATTGGACTGGTAAGAATCTGCACCTTGGTGAACATGAGGAGGCTATAGCTAAGATTAGGCATATGAACCTAGTGGAGAAGAATGTAGATGCTAGTATGTGCTTGTGTACTAGGAACAAGACAAAGAAGAGTGAAGCCATTTTGTTCTAGGAACTTCAGCAAGTGGTAGAGATGCATGACACGGTCATTTCTAGTAATCTAGATTAGACTAAGGTTCATAACATGCTTTAGTTTGTGCTTGATCAGCTTTTTGAGCTAATGTTTTGTTGTTGGTTTTTCTATCATTTTTTTTAGTGTTATCTTTTGACAACATTTTTGGATTTTTTGGGTTGCTAGTGTTTGTGCTTATTTATTTTTAGTAGCTTCCTTTAATTGTACAAGGTTTTAGGATCCCTTCAAAACTTGCTTTTCCATATCAAAAACATTATTATATGAATCGACATTATTATAAAAATATTTTTTTGAATATGATTGTTATAGATATCTACATTTAATTTAAATATATGTCATTTAAGATTGATAAATTATACAATGTAAATAATTTGGCTACAAATATAAAAAAACAATTCTTCTAAAAGCAATAATTTTTTTTATAAATATATATAAATATTTTTTGATAGTGAGAGACTTCTACAATGGCAGCAAGGGGTAGAGCGTATTGGTATCAGTATGTTAACAAATACTCTTACCTTTTACCTTAAATTTGATAGTCATTTACAAGTAAAAATATTAATATCTAATGAGAAAAATAATATTTTCAAAATACCTAGAATTTTTTACAATTTTTTATGAGTCAAGAAAGAAAATATTCTGATATTTTAATTTGAAATAATTTTTTCTTTGTTAATTATAGTTGAAAATTAAATAAATAACCAAACTAAAAGTATAAAATATAAAAGAAAACACAAATGAAATTTTAAATACTATATGTCCACCCATATATTAAAAAAAATTAGTCTAATGTAAAATAAAATAACTCTCGTCTAAATAAAATAAATTCATATTGAGATCTTTGATTTTTTTATATAGATGTATTTAAGATATCTATACTAATTGATCAAACATTTTTTAAATCAATATTACTTAACTCTTATCTAATAAAATCTTGAATTTTTGGGGATAAAAATGTAGACACCTAAAATGTGACATTAACCTAACCACAATTGACTTTACCTATGCTAATATTTAAATAATTAAATATTAATTAATTATTTAATTAATTTACCCATTATCCTTATCCACCACTTTTAATGAAATAAATTATTTATTTATTTAATTAATTCAAGCCTTATCCAAATCTTTCAACTAAATTAATTAATTATTTAATTTAAGATAGTTAATTCCCATTACCTTTTCCTCTATTATTTCATTCCACTTTATCCTCTATCTTTGTCCATAAAATCTTAGCCCTTCATCTCGTTCACATGGATCACAATCTAAATTTGTCCTCATGTGACAAGTCTCCCCTTCTCATGGCTAGCTAACTCCTTGTCTAGATTCATACCCAAAAGTTAAAGTAACTATATATTTTATCCCTTCATTTAATATTCCACCTCTTAATCATACCCATCCATATAAGAATGTCCTCTTAATGTACATCCTAAACCGAGCCCTTATCTCTCATGTGACACTTGTCACATGACGACAACTTTAATTGAAACCCTACTTCCCATCCCATCTAGCCATCCATCACTCCCAACCCTTGATTTCTCTAATAAAAATTCTATAAATGAGAGGTCTTCCATCCCATTTGCCACTTTTGGTTACTTCGGTGAAAACCTGGCAAACAAGAATCTTTGTAACAACAAAAAAAATCAAAAAAGTAAAAAAATCAAAAAAAGGATCAAAAAAATCATCCTCTAGTGAAAACCACTTTCGTGGCACTTTGGACAAGTACCTTGGTGAAAACCTGGCAAACAGGCACCTTGTGTAAATAAGCACTTTCCATCCACCTAGACCTTTATGGCTTGATCTGCATTTCACTTCCATCATCCATCGCATCCATATCTCCATACATCACTCATCCACTTGCATCTGCACCATAGCTTGGCCCTGTGTTTGCATCATGATCCATCCTAGTACTACTCGGCCCATCCTCAAGGTTAGTTCTCTTGCCTTTATCGGGGTAGTCTATTGCATCACGATGGGGGCACGTTCTCATTGGATCAGATTCGTGTATGGTCTTAAAGTCCTCAAAATCAGAAAATCCAAAAACATCAAAAAATCTAAAAACATCAGAAAATCCAAAAATCCAAAAAACATCAGAAAATCAAAAAAATCCAAAAACACAAAACATATCAACCAAAATAGGTCCAAAAAGTCATCCAAAACCAAAAAAGTCGCCTTGTCAAACTACGCCATCTCGTGAGCTTGAACATAGGTGCAAGGTTGATCTTTGATCATCCCCCAGACATTTAGGTCGGCCCCAGGGAGTCATAAAAACCGACATTTCATCATGTATATCATCATCCTGAATTCCAGCTGTCGCCGGGCTGAACAATGTGGTTCACGCATAACGAGGGCAAGGCTCATCTATTGATCAGCCCTCGAGCCCTAGGATAGGTCTTTAGGTTAGTCTCTTGGTCAAAATCTCAGAAAATCCCAAAAGATTGGAAAATTGAAAAAATCAAAACATTTGTAAAACCTCAAAAATACCAAAAATAGCCTCAAAACATTGCAAAACATCAAAAACATCCAAATATTTGAAAAAATCCATCCGCCTCATCTCTTACACCAGCAATAAACACTATTCATAATAAACTGATCGTCATCCTCAACCTTTGGTGAAACAGTTAGAAACAAGTCTAGCAGGATAAAAGTAAATCTCAAAAGCCATCAAGCCTCAAGTCTAAGTTAGTACATAAACAAGTTGGTCAATTCTTTGTGTCGATAGTCCATCATCCAAACAGTCCCATATCAATCATCTGATAACATCATGTCCTAGGATGAATCCTTCCTACAAGGGTATTATTTATCGTGAAAGAACATTTGATAAACTAAATGACGACGCCATCCACTAACATGTCCTAGGATGTATCCTTCCTACAATGGGCATTATCTTTTGGCAATAAGTTTTGGTTCTTATCCTTAAAACACATTCCCTTTTGGTTAGCGGTATTGAAGAACATCAACTTGTTTGTGTGCTTTATCTTTTTCTTTTGACTTATCTTATTATGCTTAGTCCAAGGACCTCTCGATGATATCCGAACGAAGGATTTAGAGAGATGGGAATAAACGATCATTATTTTTGTCTACTATGCTTGTTGGATGTTCTTGTAAAATAACTTGGCGAATACTTTCTTTGTTAGATATGTATAGAGGATGTTTTGGATGGCTTGTTGACTATTGCATTGATTGGTTATACCTCTCCATGTTTTGGTCCAAGATGTTTGAAACTTCTAAAGTGCATCCTAGCAAGGTTTCTGTATGTCAGGTGTGAACAGGAATACTCCTATCTATTTTTCAAATCAAAGTCCATCACACTAAGTACAACGCCATCCTGGTCCTTTATACATTGATGCATCATACTTATGCATGTTATCAAACATAAAGTAAGTGACCCTTTGAAAATCCTAATCCTTGATAAGAAAATCATCCATCTATCATCATCATTTCTCATCATCATCTCTCATAATGTTGGCTTGTTGGATCCTCTTGTCATCATCTAATTTCTTCATTTTTCGCACTAACATCACAACATGAATAGTTAATGATAATCACCAATTCATCCGTCATGCATCCATCACGCATCCATCATGCATTCATATTATCATCATAATATAAATCTGTTAGTCTAAGCATCTGCATAAATCATACATTTGCATAATCACAACACATCACATCATCAGTCTCATCCATCTCATATCATATCATCATTTAAGTTGTTTAGGATAATATAGATTTGTTATTCTAAGCATCTTGAAATCATCGCATTTGCATCATCATCCATAACCATCCATTTTGAACCTCTTTATCATGAGATCGACCCTCAAATCGAATCTTTTCGCTTGATCTCTCAAAGGGGCAATGTACCAGTGTACTTTCCGCTAGGGCATCCGAAAAATCAATTTTTTAAAATTTTGATCACTACAAGTTTATTCTTTGAACCAACACAACAATTACATTGCTTCAAAGAGGGGCAAAATGTAGACATGCAAAATTAACATTGTGCATTCGATCAGGTTAATTCATCAACTGAACTAGATTTCATCCTAAGGTCATTTATTTAAAATCAAATAAATGTTATCATCAACCTTTTAATCAAATAAATCAAACATCATCCCTTTAATTAAATAAATCAAACATTTATTTAATTAAATCCAATCTATATTTCCATCATTTTCTGATTTAAATAAATCAAATATCAAAGTCCTAAAAGTCAATCTCACATAATCATCATTAAACTAACATAATCATCATCTATTTAATCTAACCATGATTAAATGCTAATCTCACCCACTTGCATTATCTAGATTTAGCCACTTTCACAAATAAATCAATTTATTGATTTATTAAAAAAACCCTCATTTTCACTCAACATCGCAAGTTGATTTGTCCCTCCAACATAGCATTTATTGCTCTTTTTCTTGTCCCCCTCTCTAAATTTATTGTAAAATTTGAATTCAAATTCTCCCTCTCATGGGAACTCTTCCCAAATTTTGCACATCCATTGGCCTATCATCACTTGGCAAGTGGCCTCTTCTCATTAGAGGATCTTTAGTCCCACATTCACCCTCTTAGCCAATCTCTCATCAAGGAAATCCATAAAAGAAGGCCTTAATCCTCATTCATCCATCCACAACTTTTATGTAAGGTTACTCTCTTGGTTTGAGAACTCATCTTGCTCATCATCTCCATTTGCATTTCATCATTTTGGCTTCTTAGCAAGGGTTGGGAAATGGTCACTAGCACATGTGACACCAATCAACTATGGAATAGGTAACTTGTTGTTGCTTTCATAATTCTTTTAGTTTTCTTTCATCCTTTGTTGCATTTTTTGAAGCATTTGCATGGTATTTCATAGGGTCATTCTTGAGGAATTTGTAAACTACTTTAACCTTGTATGAAGTTTAGTTTTTTCAGATTTCAAAAGGATGCCTACACATACTTACAAAAAATAAATTTTAAATGAATTCATTTCATCCCCCAAAAAGTAAATCAAAAGTGGTTTTTCATCAGCCTTTTGATAGGTGTAAATGAGACTTCATTATAGGTATGGTTTAACACTAGTGGGGTTCTATCCAATGGGGTTTGATCTAAATTGGTTCAATCAAAACCTCTTCAATTAGAATCCTTTAAATGAAACTTTTCAAGGCTTAAATCATTATATTCTCTAAAAATATGTGATTTCAACAAAAAATAGGATCTCCTAAAAATTTGTAAACCAGTATTGTAGGATCACCCAAAAAGAGGGGCATTGCACCTGGTTATGATACTAGTGAGTCGGTGGAAGAATGTGATGGTGACTATGAGGAGGAAAACTCTGAAGATGAGATGTCGTCGGATGATGAGGTGAAGTCTAGGAGGAGGATTCATAGGCTTCTAAGTCTTGGTCAGAGGGCTATGAGACTAACATTGAAATGAAGGAGGTTGCTACTCCTACTGTTAAAAAGAGTTAAAAGGGGGGCACTAAGAAGGAGAAACATGTTCTTAATCTGGGGGAGGATGGGCTGCAAGGTGTGGAGGATCCCTGTGTTCTTTGTGTCAAGGGGTTTCAGGGGAATGTTCAGGAGGGAAAAGATGAGGCTTTGGTGGAAAATGTCTTGGAGGGTGATGGTTTCATGAATTCTAGGGAGGCTCCTCTTAGGCATGATGGTATGGAGTCCCCTACTTGCAAGGGTGATGAGCAAGTTAAGCAATTTGAAGACAAGAAAGGGATTCCTAAGATGTTGGAAAAGTCGGTCAAAATTTCTAAGAAACATCAAGTGAAAGTTGAGGTTATTGATGTTGAGGACTCTCCTATTGAGGAGGATTTGGAGTGAAAAGGTGGGGATTAGAAGGACCTCCATGAGAATGCTTATTTTCCTACTGTTGCATCAGTGAATTGGGATGAGATCGATATGGATCTTTTTTGCACAATGGTGGAGGATGGCACTAGAAATCTCCTTTCTCTTGCTAAATGGATCTTTTCAGAGGTCCAGGTCCTCAATACCAGGCTGAAAGAGTGGTAGGATGTTTGTGTGGATTTTATGAACTGTAATAAAAAAAGAGTGGTCGAGGAAAGATAAGGTTAAAAATATGAATGTGATCCTTATAAGGTGGTCGTGAATGTTGAAAAGATTGGAAAAAATCATGAGGAGAAGCTAGCTACTTTGGAAAATATTATTCATAGGGTTCATGAGCAGCAGTTTGTGGCTTTGGAGGATAGAGTGAACAAGATCAACAATGACCTGCAAGATGTGGTAAAAATTAGCAACCAATCCCTAAAGTCTAGTGCAGAGGGCTTGTCTTTGTTGAATGCGAAAGAAATCAATTGGACTAGTAAGAATCTAGACCTTGGTGAACATGAGGAGACTATAGCTAAGATTAGACATATGAACCTGGTGGAGAAGAATGTGGATGCTAGTTTGTGCTTGTGTACTAGGAACAAGACAAAGAAGAGGGCAGCTATTTTGTTCTAGGAACTTGAGGAAGTGGTAGAGATGCATGACAAGGTCATTTCTAGTAATCTAGATTAGACTAAGGCTCATAAAATGCATTTGTTTATGTTTGATCAACTTTTTGCGCTGATGTTTTGCTGTTGGTTTTCCTATCAATTTGTTTAGTGTTATCTTTTGACAACATTTTGTTTTTTTTTGGGTTACTGGTGCTTGTGCTTATTTATTTATAGTAGATTCCTTTCGTTGTACAGGGTTTTGGGATCCCTTGAAAACCTGCTTTTCCATATCAAAAACATTATTGTATGAATTGACATTATTATAAAAATAGTTTTTGATTATGAATGTTATAGATATCTACATTTAATTTAAATATATGTCATTTAAGATTGATAAATTATACAATGAAAATAATTTTGCTACAAATATAAAAAAAAAATCTTCTAAACGCAATATTTTTTAATAGTGAGAGACTTCTACAATGGCAGCAAAGGGTAGAATGTATTGGTATCATTATGTTAACAAATACTTTTACCTTTTACCTTATATTTGATAGTCATTTACAAGTAAAAATATTAATATCTAATGAGAAAAATAATATTTTCAAAATACCTAGAATTTTTATAATTTTTTATGAGTCGAGAAAGAAAATATTTTGATATTTTAATTCGAAATATTTTTTTCTTTATTAATTATAGTTGAAACTTAAATAAATAACCAAACTAAAAGTATAAAATATAAAAGAAAACACAAATGAAATTTTAAATACTGTATGTCCACCCATATATTAAACAAAATTAGTCTAATGTAAAATAAAATAACTCTCATCTAAATAAAATAAATTCATATTGATATCTTTGATTTTTTTATATAGATGTATTTAAGATATCTATACTAATTGATTAAACACTTTTTAAATCAATATTACTTAACTATTATCTAATAAAATCTTGAATTTTTGGGGATAGAAATGTAGACACCTAAAATGTGACATTAACCTAACCACAATTGACTTTACCTATGCTAATATTTAAATAATTAAATATTAATTAATTATTTAATTAATTTACCCATTATCCTTATCCACCACTTTTATTGAAATAAATTATTTATTTATTTAATTAATTCAAGCCTTATCCAAATCTTTCAACTAAATTAATTAATTATTTAATTTAAGATAATTAATTCCCATTACCTTTTCCTCTATTATTTCATTCCACTTTATCCTCTATCTTTGTCCATATAAGCTTAGTCCTCCATCTCGTTCACATGGATCACAATCTAAATTTGTCCCCATGTGACAAGTCTCCCCTTCGCATGGCTAACTAACTCCTTGTCTAGATTCATACCCAAAAGTTAAAGTAACTTTATATTTTATCCCTTCATTTAATATTTCACCTCTTAATCATACCCATCCATATAAGAATGTCCTCTTAATGCACATCCTAAACCTAACCCTTATCCCTCATGTGACATTTGTCACATGACGACAACTTTAATCCAAACCCTACTTCTCATCCCATCCAGCCATCCATCACTCCCAACCCTTGATTTCTCTAATAAAAATTCTATAAATGAGAGGTCTTCCATCCCATTTGCACAATTTATATTTGTAGATGTCTAAATTTGGACAATTAATTTATCCAAATTCATCCCCTTTCGTCTTATTTTCGTTAATTAAGTAATACTACTATTATTTAATTAATATCTTTAATTCTGCCAAATCCCTAAGGTATTTAATCAATAATACCTTATCTCTTTAATCCTCCTTCATCAATTGAATTAAATAAATAGTTCCATTTAATTTAATCATCCTCCATCCCATTTTTTATCTAATCTTAATCCTTCTTCTAATCCCATCATTTAAGATTGTTGCACATACTAATCCTTGATTATGATGTCACATCCTCCAACTTTTGCAAGTTGGCCTCTAATCTCTCTTAGCCACCTAACCCTCCTCTAATCTTTCACTAACTAGCCTAATTAACCTCTCAAGGAATTTTTAATTCCTTTTATCCTTCCAAGGAATATTAAATTCCTTTTTCTCTTCCCCATGTGATCTTTGACTTGTCACATCAAGTCACATGTGAGATCTAACCCTCTTCTAATCCTCATTAATTAATCTAATCAAGTACTTGCACAATCCTAATCACCCCTTTAGTCAACTCTCCCCATCC
>VDFB02270651.1:746312071-746448821 GCA_007258455.2 Sequoia sempervirens | reverse complement strand
TCGTTAATTAAGTAATACTACTATTATTTAATTAATATCTTTAATTCTGCCAAATCCCTAAGGTATTTAATCAATAATACCTTATCTCTTTAATCCTCCTTCCATCAATTGAATTAAATAAATATTCCATTTATTTAATTCCTCCTCATATCACATCCTCCATCATTTTTATCTAATCTTAATCCTTCTTCTAATCCCATAATTAAGGTGTGCACATGCCTAATCCTTGATTAGGATGTGTCACATCCTCCAACTTTTGCAAGTTGGTCTTTAATCTCTCTTAGCCACCTAACCATCCTCTAATCCTTCACTAACTAGCCTAATCAATCTCTCAAGGAATTTTTAATTTTTTTTATCCTTCCAAGAAATATTAAATTCTTTTTTCTCTTCCCCATGTGATATTTGACTTGTCACATCAAGTCACATGTGAGATCTAACCCTCTTCTAATTCTCATTAATTAATCTAATCAAGTGCTTGCACAATCCTAATCACCCCCTTTAGTCAACTCTCCCCATCCCCCAAGGAATTTTTAATTCCTTTTTATTCATCCTAGGCTCTTCTCTTCCCCATGTGAATTTTTAATTCACCTTTTAATTCTCCAATGCACCCTTTAGAATTTAAAATTATTTCCCATTTCCCCATGAAAATAGTTGAGGAATTTTTAATTCCCCACTTGTCATCTCACCCACATGGGGACAAGTACCTCCTTTATGAGGAGATCTTGTCCAATCCTAAGATACTTTGTCCCCCCTCCATGTCATGTCCTTCTCCTTCCACCTCATGTCCACTTCACCTTTTAGGGCTATCTCACATGCCATATGTCAAGATGTGAGGGCTTGTGAGTTCTCAACTCACCTTAGCCCTACATCTTGATATTTGGTGGTTCAATCTCAACCATCCATTTCCCCTAGGATTTTCCAAAAATCCTATAAATACCCCATCTTTTCTCTCATTTTGGGGAGATCATTTGTGCTAGCCAAACTCTTGCAGTTTTGTTTCTCAACCTCTACTTAGCCATTTTCACATTTTCATCCACTTGCATCCATCTTCACATCCTCATCTAGCTTGCATCTTGCCATCCAAGGAGCATACACGTCAAAGATCGAAGGGCCAACCAAAGGATCGACTCAACGCAAGGTATAAAGTTCCATTTTGTGGCTGTCTTGTTTTGTTTCTAACTTAGGCTAATCTTGAAGTGTAGGTCGTTTGAAGTTGTTTATTTGCACTATTTTCCTTGTTGCTTGTTTTCTAACACCTATTTCGACCTATCACAATATTATATTACTATTATGCTACATCTTGATCACATTATCATGCTAGTGGAATCATGAGCACCCACATCAAAACTATCAATCTATCCACATAACACACTTGTTCTTTTAAGATTCACATATATTTGATTTGATTTGATTTAAACTATATTCTATACATATTTTATTTATATCATTTTACATGCAATACAAAAAGCATCTATACTAATCAATTAAACATTTCAAAATCTAACATTAATATATTCTATTACAATATATCCTAAATCATTATATATATATATACGATGCAAATTATAGAAATCGTCAAAGTATTAAACCTTCTCCTAACCTATTAGCCAGCAAAATGTACAATTTTATTTTTTATATTGATAAAAATCTAACAATATGTAATTCAAACTAATAAAATTATGATTCTTAAATTGGTGAAATCGTTGAAATTGTTCACGCTTGAACACAAAATAAAGATTTTCATTATTTAATTAATTACTAAATAATTGTATATAATAATTAAGTAAAAAAACTCTGGATTATGCCGCCCATCCATGTCAACTCTTGCCGTAGCTGTTGTTGTCGTGGAAAGGGTCTTGCAGGCCGATAAGCCGTACACGCCTCTCTCAGGGGCCCACATTTCGAGAACACACAGAAATTTGACATCGTTATCTACAATTAGAGATCTTCTATCTGGATTCGTATTCATGGAGTTTGTCTGCAAACATATTAATAAAGAACTAGATATCATTTTTTTAATACATAAAAATACTAGTAATGAGATTTACAAATCTTATAATATAGAATAGAACTAATTTAGACAGAATCGAGGATCGTTGTCAATTGAAATGCATCATTGTTTGAAGTATTATTCCATTCATATAGAAGATGTACTCATTGTGATATTGTTATCAGGATTCAACCTTTCGAGAAGGTCGAGTGTTTCAACTCTATGAGCATCACTTAGATGCAATGAGTGTCAAGTGAACCATTCATTATCATGAGAGATGGGTTATTGTGAACCACTACTCATGAAACATGGGTAAATGAGTTTGATTTGTAAAACTACATGGTTGAATCTTAATAGCAATATCACAATTTGACACGCTGTGGAAAAAACCTGCTACTTATCGATATATTATTTTGGAGTTCAATTGTGAGTATGCTCTCAAATCAAGATATTTTATAGCGAAAGACTATTACATCTATATACTTTAACAATGATAAATTCTTTATTTAAGTCTGCATTGAGTAATAAGATTTGTTTTGGGTTTTACTAACTCTTTAGTAAAAATCATTATTCTGTATGAAATATTTATTATGAAGACCAAAGATGTGAAACTCTATCCATCAAAAATGTGATCCAATACATTATTCATTCTTGTCATAAACAAAACTTTTTGTCTCAATACACATTCACTCATTGTGATTTATTATCTCTTCTTCCAAATATGAAATAAAACATATTTTACATATAATTTCAGTAAGCTATTTTGATTAATAGTAAACAATTACATATAAATTTAATGTATGAAATAATTTTTATCATCAACATGAACTAAAATTTCAAGAATACACTGTACCAATCAAATAATAAATTCAACATCGAATGTTTGAACATATCCTCTCATATTTTATTAAATACATTTAGTAAAATTTAAAAAGTTAATTGTGCTTACAAAACTTCAAAAGAACACAGTTAGTTGAAAATTATTGCAAAGATGAGATAATGAAAAAGCAACAAAATATTGCAAAGTATGAATTTTATGATAAATATTTTTATGTACATAATTTTTTAGAAAGTGTCTATACTACAATGGTTGTGTTACCATATCATATATAAAATCATTGATACTAGTTTTATAACTAGTTTAAAAATTATTATGCCATAAGACAATGTATAGAGAGCGCTTACTCAATTCACAAACCTCCCATTCATCATATGTGTTCTATATATTTAAGGCAACAAGAATCCTCACCTAGGTAGCAATGGCATCAATATGGATCTTAATAAACACTTTGAATAATACCAAAAATCATACCAAGCGGAGAAGTAGAAAAACCTTATTGTAGAGAAAGAGGTGGAAAGAAGAAATTCCAACTTTCAAGGAAAGTGTGATAACTAGCTAATAAAATGAAGAGAACAATGTAGAAATTTTAATAGAGATGATATAAAATATACACTTGTTAGGATTTGGTGTTATATATCATTGTATAAATTGATTTATTATAATGTAATTAAATAATATTTAGTTGTGATGAATTTAGGAGGTGTGCTTAGCCACATTAGATAATTATTTGGGCCCACTTGTAAAGTTGTACTGTAAAATTGGGTTTTATTTTATGTGTGGGGGACACATGATAATAATTTAATATTTAGGAAAATTATTTAATAATGTGAAAACCTAGCATCCAATATTAAATGAGGGGTCAATGGTTTTATGACACATGGTTTTAACTTACCACTTGGTTGTATTTGTGTGAGTTTGTATCTATAAAAGAAAACATATATTTAATGGTTAAGGTTGGCTAAGTGAGTGGGTTGTCAATATGAAGTCTTTATGACGAGTGCATATGTGAATCATGTCATGAGATGTATGGATTCATGTTTGGACACATGGAGGATGCATGGGAGAGGCTTGATGTTTCAAAAGTATTCATGGTAACTCTATAAGTGCATGCATTATTTTATTGTTAAATAATAGATGGAGTGTGGATCCTTTTGGAGGCTAGGTTTTTCTCTTTTGAGGGTTTTCTTAGGGTATATCTTTTGTTATCTTGTCGCTTGTCTATTTTGATCTATGCATTATGGTCATTTTGAAAGTTTGTATGCATGCTTTTATCTCATGGGGTTATGTAGGCAATGAATTAAATGAACTGAACATTGATGCATTATTTTCTAGCAAGTGGTATATCAAATATTTCATGGTTTTGGGAGATGTGAGCTCCCAGGTTTTGTTATAACCCTTGTTTGAGTAGATCTGGTGCAAAGTTGAACTTGTTAGACACACAGGACAACTAAAAGTGGGAATGAATTAGTTGTACATTAGCATCATCAAACCCTCATTAATCCTTAAACTTTTATTAGCCTTTAAACTTTTATTAAGCATCAACAAAAAGAAAACATATGAAATATCAACACAACATAAGGGAACACCAGATTTATGTGGAAAACCCTAATCAAGGAAAAATAATGGTGAGGATTAACTCACATATATATTAATAACAACATCAAATACAATAGGCTCACTGTCGGAAGGGCTGACTACCCAAAAGAGAAGAATGGCTCACTACCCAAAGGACTCATTGTCCAAAATAGAATAGAATCTAGAAGAAGACTATTACAATGAGGTTCAATACCTCAGAGCAACGAGAAAATCCACAACAACAATACCATTCGTAAACTTCGGTTCACTACTTCCAACAACTTTAGGCACACTAAAATGTAGACACCTTCTAATCACTGCATTTAGTAGCCTTAAGCATTTAAGCTCGCACTCAAATCACCACACTTTATCACATTCACATCTTACAACAAACCACATACATCTCCAATAATTAACCTTGCTTATATATCCCCCATGACCTTAAAACAATCTTGTCTATATCATGCCCAATGAAATGTATGCACCTCAAATGTGTAGCCAACAAATAGGTCAGTACCAAATAGTTTTATAGTGGAAATAAGTGAAGGAATAACACACAAAGGGTTAAATAGGACTCAAATCTACATTGACATGCTTCACCATGCTTCCACAAATAATAAATAAATTTTGTAATTAGTGCTAACATGCTAGGTCATCCAAACCTATAGTAACACCAACATGAAACCACATACATGCCTCTCCAGGTCTAGAAAATATATGTGGACCACATAGAAACACTCCACAACATCCAAGAATATTCAAAAACCATCAAAATATTTAGCAACACTACTACAACGACCTACAACTAAGAATACCATCATCCTATACAACCAACAATACTACCACATGCATACAACTCACTAACCATCCTTGTAGAAAACTTGAACACACAAAAATTTAATATTAGCATGTTCCCAAATCCGTAAGACAAGAAACCTCAACATAGAGAAATACAAAGAAATTCCATTTCTCCCACACAACCTTCTTCATAGTCCAGCACACTTTCAAACACACCTTCCATTGCTACATGATCCAAAACTTGAAACTCTAGATATAACACCTTTGAACATCTCTGATCAGCTCATCCAAATTGCACAAGAACATCTTCAACCATGAAGAAATATGGATCACAACACATAACACAACTCTATCACCTTATACAATCTCTTATTCAAATTTTCTTAAAAGCATTTGGGAACCAAGTTAACCAGTTGCATCTACAACATCACAAACACCTTCTCATCACAACCACACTATAGATTGCAACAATCTCCCCATCTGCAACACCAACAATCTCTTCATCTATAACACTTGCTCAACATTACACTACATGACATAGGTTGACATGAATGACAACACTAAAGACAACATAGTGCCACCAACTCCCTATTCACATCAGTTATAACACAAATATCTAGCAGAATCTATGACTATGCAGAATAGGTTTGAGGCATTACAAGATATGGAACACATGTGCAGGTGTTGTTTTACAAATTTGTGCTTTTGGAATTTGAAGATTTGGTCAGTTTATTGTAGATTTGAAGCTTGAGAAATTTGGGTCAAAAGGGTTTCTTGGATTGTTCTTTCATATGAGGGTATTGTAGGGGAAATTGCATAGATGACCTCTTGAGATAAAATGAACCCCACCATTGCATGTAGGATGGCCAATAAATGAAAATTGATATAAAATTTTCCCTATTTTGGCCACTTGAAAAAATGCAAAATTATTTATGCCCCTACCCTAGTCATATGAATGTATGGCCATACAACTATTTTCAAAGGTCAAAATATATTAAAAATAAAAAATTATCCTCTTAAAATAAAATCCTACAAAAATATAAAAAAAAAATCAAATTTTAAAAATTAATGAAATTATAAATTTAAAAGTTGTGTGGGGGTTCGCAAACTATCCCACAGATTTTTTCAATTGGTGTCAATACTAAAATGGTAGACAACTAGTAGCTACTGACACTATTAGCCACTAGAAGGTCGCATCGATTAATGGGCTCCACCATTGATAGGGGCTTAGCCCTCCTAGCATGGGCCCTCGGTCACCTAGGGATCTACCCCTTTCCATAGCCTGGTGGTAAAAAAATTAAATGCTACCAAAATATAAACCTTTTTAAATTATTTGTAAGTCTACCTCTTCCCATACACCAATGCATCACCATTGGTGAGCCCCTAGTGGGTTTGCCCAAGGGCCACCACTGTGCCACCTATAAGCTAAATTGGAGGACTCTTTTAAAATGAGCATAACTTTCACCTATGCTTTTGAATTTTAAACTTTCAATAGTCAATGGAAATCTCTCTTTGAGCACTACGTAGTGGTACAAGTTTGGTTCCATGAATTTTTTGTTTATATTAGTTTTTGGGGCCTATAAGTCAGATATTCTTGGTTTCTCAATTTTGAGCATGACCTTTTCATATGAAATGGGAATTTTGATTTCAAATAGGTGTTGGAGAGTATGTGCAATGTAATACATAGTATATTTGTTATGTTTTTAGTTCATGGTGTAAAGAGAGGTTTTTACTTAATTTTTTCACTTGTAGGTGCCTGAGATTTGGTGTGTGATTATGTGAGGATATGGAGAATTAATGAGTAAAAAAAATGAAAAAGTACATGTTTTTATATGATATTTATGATGGTATAATAGATTATCAATTTTGGGCCTCTTAGTATAGGTTTTACAATTGTTTTGTGTTAGTGTTAATAGTGTCTTTATCTACCTAGTTAGCTAATCACTTATCTAGGATTGACCTAAATTCACACCTAGCTTAAGTTTACTTAGCCTTCTTTTTCTTTTGTTCTCACTTCATAGCATTGAGACATGTGTCCTCATGACTTGAGACACCTATTGCATGTACACTTAACACTTGCTCACCCACTTGTCAAGTAAGCTCACAAGTGTTTCGCTTATAGAGGGGTAGTTAGTAATTCAATCCTACCTTCCTACCTTCTCACCCTTGCCTATATATATGAAAGGCTTAATAATTTTATCAATCACTTCATTTTATATTTAATATAGATACTATTGTGCATATTTGATTCACTTGTGGAATTTTTTTTATGCTCTTTTATCTTGGCATTCTCTAATATTTTTAGAGTTGGACTTTGATGGTGATAGGTACATAGATTATCTTCAGGTTTATGGACATGAGTAGAAATGTGTAGAGAATTGAAATCTTGTGTAGGTGATAGTTAAGTGAAGGTACATCAATGGTGATGATTATGGTGTCATAGATATATGTAGGCACATTTGATCATTACCATGACATGATCATGTATGTGGTTGTTTGGTGGTGATATGGTTTGGTGTTAGGAGGTTGTTCTTATCTCCTATATGCTTGTATGGTTCCTTGACTATGGTTACTTGTTTGTGGATGTATTATTGTTGAATTAGATCTATAGTTGATTTGGTGTTTTATTCTTTTAATCTACAAGATTATCTTCTTTGATATCTTGGTTTGCACATTACTAATGTGTTGATGAGTTTGCATTCAAGTCATTGTTTGGAATCTTTACGTTATGCAATTGTGTGGGTTGGCCACCCATTTGGATGGAGTGGGATGACTTGGATGTGAGTTATCTATATCCATGAGATTGGTTCATTTTTTATGTAGAATTTGTTAGTTGACCTTGTCTTTGGTCATTTGTGTACTGGTATGTTTCTTTGGGATGAGAGAATAGATGATTAGTGTATCTGATTAGACAGTTATTGTGACTTATAGCATGTAGTTTTATCACAATGTCATGACAGATTTGTTACACATTTCAGCACGAGAGATTTTGATAATGATTATTTGGAAGTGTAGGATTATTTTCTAATGTTTTGATGGTGGTTGTATCCTCTTAGCTTCGAGATATTGGTTCTACTCCTTTTCTAGAGCTTTTGGGATTGCAGTTGGCTTTCTATGGAGCATGGATGATCTTAAATTAGGAGATGGTTGTCATGATGCCATGTGTAGCTTAGTATCATGGTTTAGTGGGATTTGTTGGTAGTGATGTGGATTCATCATTGGTGATCGGTGATCTTCTTTAATGTTTGTGGATGTTTTAGAGGAGCTCATAGATCAGGTAGTTGTAGAAGAGTTCTTTCACATTTATAGGTTCACTATTAGGAGATGATTATCCTCATGTGAATGGAGATATTGATTCTTGGTTTAGAGTGTTTTTCGGTATTGTGCCATAGTTTTCACTTCATACTATTTTAGAGGTTTGACATGAGACAGGTCATCTTAAGACTAGGATGTATGCATTGGTGTATGTGATCTTCGAGGAGGACATGGCTAGATCATGATGTCATGATAGGTTCTTGATTTTGCAGTTGGAGCTTTGATATTGGTTTTTTTGGTTCTCTTAGTATTGAGTACATTGGTCATTTTCTTAGGAGCTTCATGTATGTTTGGTGTTACATTTGGATCTTAGCATGGATTGATCAATTTCAGGTACTCATCCAAATTCTTGGAGACTTGGGTGAGGTTGGAGTTCTCTTGTGATTAGAGAAATTTACTTGAAATGGCTACTCTTTAGAGGTTTCAACAGGAATATTAAGGAGCCTTCACTTCAATATGGATGTGAGTTCATGATGGACCTATAGAGGACATTATTTTAGGAGTGAGTCATGTTGACTTACTTATCTAGGAGGATTATTCTCATTTCCCACTCTTGGTCTAATCAATGATTTATCCTCTAATGTTATGTTTCATTCTTTATTTTCTCATGGAAATGAGTCTTGAGCCATGGTTATTGATTTTGGGAGAATCATTTGAGGATTGTTTAGCATGTTTTTTTCTTTCTTTGTCTTTCCTAGATATGGATCTTGAGTTATGGATAGTTAATTCTCAAGGATCCATTTTGAGGGATGTTTTGTTGAACACTCAAAATACTGAGAGGGGGAGGGGGTAAATTAGTATTCTTTGAAACCACTCAAACATTTAAAAATTCATCCCAAATAGTATAGTCAAATTGTAGTAAGAAAGGAAAGTATTAAATCAGCCATCAACATCACATAACACATGAAAACTAGATTTTTAAGTGGAAACCTCAAAAATGGAAAAACCATGATGAGGGTTAGCTCACAATATATTATAATAGGTTATAAGATATTACATAAGTTCTCATTGCAGGTGGACTCACTGTCCTAGTGGACTCACTACCCACAAAAAGAAAAAAAGATAGCATAGAGGGGTGGCACACAACCACTATGATAAATTCATCTATAACAGATGCTAGAAGACAATTCCATTGAAGCTCAATATATAGAGTCAACACACTTCATATATCTCTGTTCTAACACTCTACTATGTGTTGATGTGTTTTTATGCACTTCTCAACACAAGCAGTACATAGGTGCACTACCTCTCTTGAAAGATAATCTTCCACAATCAGATTGCAGAACACTATCCCAAGGTCTCTAATGTCAGGTCTTGATAGTGTCTGGAATATTTTAGTTGTTTGATGTGATTTGCTAGAATCACAAGGCGGTCTTACGGATGAGTTACAAAGCATAGGAATTTGGGTCTTGAAATGAAGTTCCTAAGATGAAGAATTTGTTGTGTGTTTGCTGTAGGTTCAAACAACAGTCTTCAACTCCATTTTTATCATTGGATTTAGCTTTACAATGTGCAATGAACCTTTCCTTAGGTACTTATAAAAAAAGGGAAAAAGGGCAGAGAAGAGAGAAGTCTCTTGGATCTACAACTAACTGTTAACAATGATAATGGGGTTCCTGCAATGGACAGCTTCCTAAAAACAATATTCCACTTAACCAAAAATCTCACAGTCTCATGGAATTTGTGCTATCTTCTAAGGTTTGCAAATATTTCATCTTTCATTCACCATATGCATGCATGAACAAAGATGAAAGTGTGGAGCATCTTTGAATTTAAGCCCAGACTAACTTTACATAGCTATCTACCATCAGTAAATAGAAAAAAGTATGGATTAAGAAGGAATCTACACTGCAGGAATTTTCACAACCACAGAACAACATTCCTAAAATCTACCAAAGCAAGAAAATAGTTAACTAGAACAGCAGTACAAATCTAATTAAGGCATCTAACAATGGAGGTTGAATCAAGTAGCATGTAAGAAACTCAGAAAATGCACCAACTCAATGTATTTTCATTATAAATTTTTGCAGCATGTCTTTACAACAACTCAACTCCCTTTGCAAATGAGAGGAGAGCCCTATTTATAGTTCCCAAAAATTCAAATGAATGTCCAAGATTAATTCTCATTGTGTGGCCAAGATTCATTACAAAATAGGGTTTCACCAACCCTCAATATATTACAATTTAAAATTACATTTTGTCCCTTCCCTATTTTGTCCTCTAGTAATGGCACTATAGCATTTTGTCTTTTTGCTTATTGCTATGTTACTGTAGCTACTCTTTGGGGAGCTCTTTATCATCAACAGGGTTGTCATCCTGCTTCTTCGATGCTGTATATTCCATGAACTTCAAGATGACTGGCTGGAGTTTGTCCACCTCAATGATCTCATACCGCAACACTTGGTAGCTCCACTCTTTTGCATTATCTTCCAACCTCTTCCATTCCTCATCATATTTTGTGCCCTGATCCCTGAATAGCTCTGATTGATCGAAGGCACGGGCAGTAAAACTCATGAAATCTACCGTCACTTCACTAGACATCCTGTCCTCCATCTTCTTTTGGAAGTAAGGTATTACCTTTTCTGGATCCATCTGCACCACGGGCATGTCATACTCTATCATTAGTTTGAGGTATTGGGTACATTCCACTCTGATTTCTTTGATCCATTCGATATCTGGATCCACCTTGATCATTATTTCTTCCAACCTTTCCTTTTGGTTGTCAAAGTCTCGCTGCCACACATCCATCAACCAGTGATCATCCTTGTTGAACGTGAGCTCCCTTTCCCATGTGGCTTTTTGCAACTAAAGGATAGCCTCAATCTTTGGAAAGGTGGAGTCATATGTTGCAGGGAAATCGGTGCAGAGCTTCCTCGTGCCTTCCAAAGATTGATGTAAGTCCAAGGACTTGTTGGCTGTCCGAACAGCCTGGCTAATTCCCATGTTCCCAACATACAAGACTTGTCGAAACCAATCCTTCATAGTCTTTTCCAAGTTCTTTCTCCTTTCCATCTTATTAATCTGTTCCTTGGACAGTAGTTGGGGTGGAGCCGTGGACGTGGTAGGCAGGTCATGTACCAAAGACCATTGCTGGATGTAATCCGTCAAAGCAGCCACCTATGCTTTAAGCTCATCTTTTGAAATCTTGTCCTACTTTATCAAGTGTACCACTGTGGCCACTGATTCTTCAAGATGCCCTACCTTTTTCCCTAGTAGTAGTTCCCAAGTCGATGGTGGAGACGTTGTAACTCACCCCAACCTGGCCCACCATAGGCATTGCTATTTACACAACTTGAGACCCAAAAGCATCCATCGTTACCCTAGATTGGATCTTAGGCTTCTTCTCCTTCTTTGTTGTGATCTGAGTTCGGGCTAAATAGCCTCTAGTCTCACCCTTGGATCCTTTAGTACAAAGGTTTTTCTTTTGAGTTGTTTCTCTAACCACTCAGGCATGACATACTTGCCCTTAGGTGATTCATGATCACCCTCGCCCTTCTCGGCCAAGGCTTATGTTTCCTTATCTTTTGGGGCTCTTTCTTCCCCCTTTGCAGTATCTCCTTCTTCTTCATCGGAGTCCTGGATTCGAACACAAGGTGTTTAATAGGAGGCTTGGTAGATAATTGTTGCAGGGGACTTTCTTTCTCTTCCATCTCCTCCCCTTCCTTTCCCTTAGCTTGTTCAACCTCATGCACATGTTCCTTGAATTGCTCGATTTCGATACCCTTTATAGCTTGGGCCTCCCCCTAAAGTTTATCTTCTTATTGTTGTCCTTCTTCTTCAAGGGGCGGCCTTTCTGCCTTTTCCTTAGTATCCTTCAACTGCTAGGCCGTTTCTTCCTCAAGTTCATCATCAAAGGTCTACACAATGACCCTACCACCAGTGTCATCTTCCTCATCCCCACTCTCTCAGGAGCTAGTTGTTTCTTCTTCGTAGGCCACCCTATCAGTAGTGCAATGTTCATACTCTGGGTGCTTGTGGTATTCATTGGCCTCCTCTTCAAAGGGCTTTGAGGCCTCTTATTCTCGCCTCTCCCACTCCGTAGAGATTAACATGGTGGCTTCCATAGCCAGTGGCCCTATCAGTAGTTGTGAAGGCTGAGAAGTGGTGAGGACTTGTGCAAGGGTTGCTTGAAGTGTGGGATCCATAAGGATCTGGGAGAGCTCGGGGGGGAGATTTTGCATATGTCTTGAGAGGGCCTCAGGCACGGTGAAAGCAGGTATTGGTGCAGCCACTGTAGGTAAGGGGAGTGATGTGGTGGGTGACATGGCAGCAGAGGAAGGAGGAGTAGTCATGGAAGAGGAGGAGTCAATTACAATTAGAGGCTCGGTTGGTGGCGAAGGGGCAAGATGGACAGAGATGTCCACTGCCGGCGGGGATGTGGTGACCATATCCAAAGAGGTGGATAATGGGGCATGCAAAGTGGGGAGAGCCAAAATAGGTTTTATTTGATCAGTATCTTTTGCCTCCTCCTCTTGGGTTAAGAGCTACTATGTTGTGCCCCCTCTTTGCTTAAGTCTTTTGGAGGGTGAGCCCCCAAGATCCTTCCTTGTGTAAACCTTGCGGTCAGGAGACTGCTCCATTTTTGTGTCTTTCCTCTTCTTAGATCTAGTGAATGGAGGGGACTTGGATGTCCCACCCATTGAAGTGGTGGCAGCAGTGTCTTTTGTGGCACTTGGTTCACTCTTGAATCCTTCATACGTTAGGACCACCCGTTGTTGCCTTGATCGGGCTACCTTCCCATCAACGCACTCCTTGGTACAAGCCAAGATTGGCTTGGTTATGATATCAAGGTCATCGACCTCTTGCTCATCCTAGTCAATTATTGGTACTAGAAAATTGGCGACTACGAGGTATCTGGGGTCCATAATGGTGCTCTTGTCTTCTTTGACCTGGTCTGGTATGGGAAACAGTTGCACCTTTCTTAAAAAGTGTGCAATCATTCGCATATAGTTCCTTGCATGTACTTCTTTGTCATCCTGGAAATCTCCCCAAAAGTCTTCAATGTGGTGGAGATGAGCGAATCCTGACCCTAGTGCCTTTCTTACATGACCATATGGGTCCATCTACTGGCGAGTAGTGTGTAGGTGAAAATGGTAATCTTTTAATTCTTTCTTAGAGTTACCAGCACACTGGGAAGTTTGTAATTTATACATGCCTTGGCCAAGAGTCATGGGATAAGAGATCCCTGCTACATGTTTGTTGCTGAAGACTGCCTGTATATGTTGGAGCTACCGAGAAAGCTCTACTAGGATGATCTGGTCCTTGGGGTATCGAGGCAGCTTGTTTGGCCTTTCAGTGAAGCCTTGGGCACAGATGTATGTGAACTTCGGGTATTGAATGAAGAGGAGGGCATACTACTTCAAAAATTCCCGAGCACTGTGGGAAACCCTCCTTTCAAAATCCTCGGTAATAATTTTGACAATATGGCCGATGAAGGCGTCATTTACTCTACAGTACTCCCTCTTGAAGTTTCAGTACTGGAGCTGAGGGTATCTGTGCAATGGATCACAAAAGTGTTCATGTTAGTCGATATCCCATAAAATCAACTTTAAATAATCTATCATTCATGAAATGATACTTTTACATCCTTATGATATCAATCTTTTGATTGAGGGCTTTGGGACAATCCATGCCTATGGGGCCAAACTTCCCTAGCGGGAATGTTGTTTAGAAAGGCCAATGGGGCAGAATGACCCAAGAGACCTCTCACGACCTAACATCGATAATTTAAAAGGTTTGTAATGAAGAGGACTAAAATTAAGCACGTGGGTCGAGATCAAATTTCAAATTTGAGCTCTTTTAGATCAATTTAGGAGCATCGAGAGGTACAAGGCCGGAAAGCCATCCGAAGATGGCTGATTGGGATGTCCAAGTAGAAACGGAGTTCCAGGGACATAACTTTGGGGTTCGAGGCCCGACGGGTCCAAGGGCGGTCAACAATTTTATAGTTTTGTGCGCTTGGGCCTGAGGCACTGGGAAGCTTTCCAGCTTTCGCTGTTTGGAGCGGCTATTGCCAGATGGAAGTTCAAAAGGCGTGACCTGGTGGACCAGACCTGGCATGAGGGTCGAACGAAATTCTCCTGAAGATACCCGATTGGTGAGACATCGATCATCGGGGGGGAGTCATGGCGAACGCTTCATGTCTTACCGACTGGCGATCGAGAGAAGGAAAATCAACAGAAGGCCTTTCTTCGACGTGAGGTCTCGCTAACTTCCATAGGTCTCGTTGACCACCACAGAACAAACAACCACGTCGGCAAGAGATCCTTGCGGTGGAGAGATGTCTTGGCGAGATCCTTGGTCTTGCCGACTGACAGCAAAAAAAATGCATATCAGTGAGAACTCTTTCATCGATGTAATGTCTTAGTGAATCCGCAATGTCTTGCTGACTGCCAAAAGGAGGACCAGACCCGGCATGAGCATCGGACGCTGGATTTTGATTTTGAGACTCACGGCAATCGGGAAGGCGAAGCCCGGAGCTCGGGAAGGTGGGCAAGCTTTTCTATCTTTCAACAGCAGAGACGGGATGGAGTCCCATATTGTCGAGCCTGGGGTGGTCAAGGACATTTGGAGTTCATGCCAGATTCCAAGCGGCGCGTGGAGCCCAGGGCCCGGGAGGAGGAAGGCAGCTGAAGATTTGTCATTTTGAAATATGTCATGTATACGGATGACTGAGGAGAGGTCAGGGCCCGGAGGATGGACATCTGCTAGAAGTTCAGAGTGAGGGGTGGCAGAATCCAAATGGAGTTCCGAAAGGAGGGCCCCGAGGCTCAGGTGGACGGGGAAACATCTCTGTTGGGAATAGTGACAAATTCACAGACTTTTGGACATGGAAGTCCGGTGACTCAGGCCTGAAGATCCAAAACGCCAGCTAGATTTATGATCAAGTTTTCAGTTTCAACGGCGAGGGAAGGACAGAGGTCCAAAGATCCGGGCCCAAGGGTTCAAATTGCCATTTTGGAAAAATGTTCATCATTTTAGTTTTTGACTGCCAAGAGAGGACTCGGGCTCGGAGGGGATGAACACCCCTACGCGAAGAACAACCGCACCGAAGTTAAGCTCCAGATTGATCATGAAGGTACCCTCGAGAGTTTTCTCAAGTTTTTAAGACATGGGTTTTGTTTGTTATATCATATTTCATCATTCACATGTCCTTTTGATCGTTATTGTTCCTTTTAAGCCTTAGAAATCATGAAAACATTGTTTGGAAGGGTGAACGAAAAACCTACCTCGAACACTCGATGTGGGGAGGTGTGGAATCTACTCACGATCGACAAGTGATGGCGAGGGTGATGATTGACGGAGGCTTTGAAGACGGTGGGCTCCTCTGGCAAGTTCTCTGGTCACTTTCTGCAACACTGACAAGTGAGAATGACAGGTTTGGGCAAGATATTTATACCCCCACCACCATTAATGGCCTCATTAACTACAAGTACTACAGACATTTGGGTTGGTGGATTAAAATTCACAGACGGCGGTAGGAGACTCGGGGTCCCAAGGTCGGGAGGGAGCAGTGTGGCAGGCGTTTGGAAATTTCAGCTCGAGGGTCACCGGCGGCAAAGAGGAAGTAGGGGCTTGGAGGGTGGAGTTCTGCCAGAGGTCTGCCATCAGGAACGGCGAAACCTCCACAGAATTTTGGACGTGGAAGTCTGGAGGTTCAGGCCCAGAATGTTTGAAGGCAGCCAAGATGTCCTTGCAAATTTTTGGATGGCGAACATGGAGCCGAGACCCGGGGTCTGGGAAGACGTGACCCATCCATCGATCAGAACTAGGGACACGACAGGGAAACCTGAAGGGGCGGGCCCGACTAGGTGCAAGGCCGCTGGCAGAGGCAAACTACCAAAGAGACCCCGCATGGCACCAAAACTTGACAAATCGAGGCAAGGGGAAGTAAGGTCAACTTATGATGAAACTTTGAAGGCAAGCTGACCATCCAGGGCACAAAAATGGGGCACGCAAAATGAGGTGGCAACAAAAATGAGCTGGCAAGATGAAAGAAAAGAGGGTCCCCATTCCAAACGGGGCATGTGTGCTGAGGGCACAACAAATGGCGACTCTGCTGGGGAAATGCTCCTGAGCGTTCTAAGGATAAATATTCATTCAGGACCCAGAATCTCTGGTTTCGAAGACTAGGAGTGGCTTCCAAAGGTGAATCTGGGAGAATGGGTTCCTTAATTGGGTTAGTCTACAGGACATCTCAGAAGTGTGTGCAATGAGTTCATTCCTTTCTGTGGGATGCTGACCAAGTGTTGTTGATTCAATCGAACAAGCTACATAAATCATCTAACACCAAAAGTAACATGGACATTGCTCTGCTGCCAGTCAGGTATCCATAGCCCCGATGAAGTTGTCGCTACAATCCCATGAATATTGCTCTATTGTCGGTCAGGCATCCATTGCCCCAGTAGAGTTACCCGCACACCCATACAGTCCCTTATTTTCAAAATTCCTTTATTTTTTGTTTTGATATTTATTTCAATGCACATTTCTCATTTATCATTTTGCTTGAACGGGTAAGCACTGAAGCCTACAATGGGTTTGGGACTGTAGTGGTCACTGGAGTAGACCTAAGATTTTTCACCTACTAGGGTGTCATAGCAACCATGGTATAGTCCTTTAGAAATGATTAATGTATGTTTTGTGCGAGATCTGAGATGTGTGTAAAGAGATTCAACCAAGGGTAGAGTTCTAAGGCAGAGTTCAAATGAGGAAATCATTCATGGGCAAGCTTCAGAGACCAATGGTCGAGAGTGAATGCTTAGCCGAAGAACACTAGGGATGGATAGCAAAGCGAACCATCTATCAAGCGAGCACAACGACCACAAAGAAGGTGAGGAACATCTTTTCTAAACAAAACTGCCAAGAGGGAGAAAAAAAAGATTGACGCAAAACAGAAAGACGCAAGAAAACCAAAAAGGGCAACCAACCCAAACCTATGTACAAATATTTACAAAGAAGAGCTCGAATGAGCTCAAGCTTGGAAGTAATGCTTTAGGTGCTACCTATTGACCATCAACGAGACGTTCTCACCAGTTAAGGTCTTTAGGCGGAAAGCATTGTCTCCCAAAATCTTAGCTATTTGAAAGGGGCCAAGCCAAAGCTTATCAAATTTGTTGTGTCCCCCTTTCTTTTGGTGGGCCTTGTCCCAATATAGGACCAAATCTGCAATTCAAAAGGCTTTGATTTTGGCTCGACGGTCGAACCATCTCTTAACAATGCCCTGATGTTTGGCAAAATTTTCTATTGCACGGCCTCAGACTTCCTCTAATGCAAGAGCTTGGCTAACTGAGCTTCTCTACAATCTCCCCCTTCATAAAAATCGTTGATAAACTACAAAGTGGGAATCTTTAGATGGATAGGAAATATGGGCTCTAGGCCATAAACAAGGTGGAATGGGGAATCGCCAAGGGCAGCCTTATGGTGAGTGCAGTCAGCCCAAAGGGCGAAACAGAGCTGGGTATGCTAGTCCTTGGGATTCCTATCTAGCAGTTTCTTGATCACGGTAATCAAGTTCTTATTTGTAGATTTGGCAAGGCCATTGCCTTGAGGGTAGTAATTGGATGAAAACTTAAGGGAAATCCTATAATCGAATGCCCAACTTGCAAATTTCAATGAAGCAAAAGTAGGTCCATTGTCACACCAAAGCATAAGAATAACCAAAGCAATTTAAAATAAAACTTTCTAAAAAATTGGTAACTACTTCAGTTGTGCATTGCTTACATATGATTGCTTATGTCCACCTAGTGTAGTAATCAGTTGCAGTAAGAATGTACCTATGTCCCGCAGATGATGGAGGGCTTGTCGAATCGATGAAATCGAGACCCCACTGCGTGAACGGCCTTACCTCTAGCACAGGTTGCAGTGGGACAGCAACATTCTTTTCCCTGGTGGCGGCTGTCTGACACGTGTGACATGAGTGGACATGACAATGAGCATCTTTGAAGACAGTTGGCCAATAATATCCTGCTCTTAATATCTGATGTGTCGTGGAAGGGCCAGATCCATGGCCGGTGCCAAATTTATCGTGAAACTCTTTTAAGACTCGGTCTGCTTCCTCTTTACCAAGGCATCTTAAGTAAATACCTTCATGATTTTTCTTGTAGAGAATGGAACCTTGTAGCATGTAGCCATTGCTATTCAATTGAAGGGCATGCTTTTGGACTCCCTGCAGGTGCAGCGGACACTTGTGGTTCAGCAAATAATAAACGATATTCTCATACCATTCTCCTAGGGAAACATCCTCAAGCTGGTACTGCTGCATAGTGAGTTCAGTTCTAGCCTCTGCTACTGCCTCAACAATCGTGCAGGTGAGTGCTTGTCCTCTCACCAGCTTCATCGGTTGGATCTCCATGTCATATTTTTGGAGCAGGGTGACCCATTTGGCCCTCCATTCTCCCCATTCATTTTGCATGAACAGCATTTTCACTGCTGGGTCTGGGACAATGGAAAACACCTTATTGTGTAGAATATAATGTCAAAATTTCTTTACCCCTTTGACGAGAGCATATGCCTACTTTTCTATATTGTGGTATCGCAACTCCGCGTCCTTCAGGGGAGCACTCATGAAGGTGACTGGGTGCTCATTTCCTTCATCATCTTTTTGAGTCAAGATGCTAGCACAAGAATGTTCTGAAGCAAACGAGTAGATGAAGAAAGGCTTCCAATAATCTGGGCTCACTAAGACAAGTGCCTCAACAATGGCTCATTTAATTTCTTTGAAGGCTTGTTTGGCTTTGGGAGTCCATTCAATTTTGGCATCCTGTTTCAACATAGCGTTGAGGGGTTTAATGATCTCCACGAAACCCGTGATGAATTTCTTGACGAAGTTGATCTTCCCAAAGAAGGATTTTAATTCCTTCTTGTTACTTGGTGGTGGGATTTTCAGCAAGGACTGGATACATTCAGATTCTATAGAAATTTCTTATTTTGAAATGATGTACACGAGCAATCTATCTTCAGTTACATCGAAAATGCACTTCTTGGGGTTAAGGGAAACTCCAAACTCTCGTCACCTCTGAAACACCTTACATAGGTCAGAAACGTGATCACCTCACCTTTTCGAAAACATAGTTAAATCATCCATGTAGATGATTATGCACTTGTCGATTAGATCCTTGAAGGTGATGTCCATGGTGCGTTGGAAGGTGGCACCTACGCTGATGAGCCTAAATGGCATCCTCCAATAAGCAAACGTCCCCCACTTAGTGGTGAATGTCATTTTATGATGATCATCATATTGTACCATTATCTGGTTGTACCCGAAGTACCAATCGAGGAAAGACATCATTTGGGACCCGTTGACGATTTGCAGCACCTTGTTGAATGAAGGCACTGGATAGTTTTATTTCTGAGAAGCTCGGTTCAAATTATGGAAGTCTACACACAATCTAATTTTCCCATTCTTTTTCCTAACCAGAACTAGGTTGATGACCCATGTAGAGTGCCAAATTGGGAAAATAATCCTTGTCGAAAGCAACTTCTGCACTTCTTTGTAAATAATGGGTTCTAACAAGGCATTGATAGGATGTTGCCGCTGATGGAATGGCCTTACTTCAGTCTTGAGAGGTATGGTGTGAATGATGATGGATGTTTCATATGTTTTTAAATCCTCATAGCTCCATGCCACCACGTCATGGTATGTCTGCAACGCATCAATAATTCCCTTCTTTTCCTTAGGCGTGCACACTTTGCCAATAAAAACATTCTTGATCTTCTCGGCTGTCCCGAGGTTGTGAGCATCGCACTGGCTGCTTATGGCTTCTTTTTTTATTTGTTGGTTCTGGTCTTTGATCTGGTCCAAGTCAAATATACATTCTAGCTAAACCATGCCCCTGGGAATCATGTTGGTTTTGAGGTTAATAACTCCCTCTATATCCAATTCGGCTTCTTGCAGATTGACTTCATCGATTATTTGGGCTGCGAAGACATCAGAACTTGCGATGAATTCGAGAATATGCTTGTCATCATTGAAGACCTGAAAGTGAGTGACATTATCTGGGACAAATGGTGTATATGTCAACTCAATGGTAAATTTTTTAAGCCCAGAAAAAGAGAGGGGTTACAAAGTGTTGGCTGCTTGAGCCAAGGCATCAGCTGTACGATTCTGAGCATGAGGGATCAATTGTATATTGAATGCATCTAAACCCTCTAAGAGATCCCAAACCCTATGCCTATAGTTTGCAAGTCTTCTATCATGGCAGGAGTATAACTTCCTAACTTGTTTAACTACGAGTTCAGAATCCCCAAAAACTTGTAGCACTTTGACATTTTTCTTCAAGGCCATGAGAAGGCCATGGACCAAAGTTTCATATTCCGTTACATTATTGGTGCAATAAAATTGTAATCTATGAGTGGCAAGAAAGGTCTTACCTGTTGGGCTGATGAGTTTGAACCCAGCACCAACTCCTTGTTTTGATTTGGACCCATTAAATCGGAGCGTCCAGCATGTGGAAATTTCTTTAACTTCGGGTCTGACTAAGTTATTTCTCCCTTTTAGCTGGGTGACTGTCTCCATAATATTAGGGGAATCTTTTAACTCGGTGTACTGATCGGCGGGTGGTTCTGCTGGCGTCTCCTTTGGCATTTTTGTCTGAGGAGCAACTAATTTTTTTACATGTTCAATTGTCGTTTGACATAAGCAACAGTCAAACTTGGAGTGGGCAGCATTGTGAATCCTGCACCAATTCGACAACAAGAGATCCTGGAAATTCATTCAAGCGCCCAAGCTGAGTTGGTCCCTGGCACACTTTTCTATGAACTCTTAGAAATCACTAAGTAATCCCCAATTGTTGCTTTCATCAAGCTTGTCATCTGACTCTACCAACATTTCTATACTCTAAGGTATTTGAGTAAAATCGGTCGAAGGACTGCACAATACTAGGAGTACTTCAATAGCACATTCTTCCTGAGGCTCGACCTCATTTTGGTAGATGAAAGGACAGTAATTTCCTAGGTCGGTCTCAGCAATCAACACTTCATTGAAATTATTATATTTCATGATCATATATTTCATACAGGGTTCACGGTCGATACGGATTTGATTTGGCAACCCCTTCCATGGCAGCCACATGTGAGAAAGGTCGGTGGCAGTATATTCATTCAGTGCCTTGGTGAATTCCCTCCCTAGGATGATCCCATATACGTCAAGAATGTTTGCCACTTAAATATCAATGACCTGTTGTATCCTTGGGTCTGTAGCAATTTGCATTGGGATCCAATTCATTTCTCCCACAATGTTGATCTCTATTTTATCTAGCTGGGTCACCTTCCTTCTTGAAGGTGTGGGAGTAATTCAAAGAGCCTTGCATACTGTCAAGGGCATGACATTAGCAGACGCTCCTAAATTGAGCAAGTAGTTATGTAAGTTCTTCCTGAATATTCAAATGGTGGTAAGGAAAGGGGGAGTTTCCAACCTTCCTTGAAAGATGCCCGTAGGCATATCCATGTGAGCAACTTGACCTTTGTTCTTGTCACTTCCTTTATCCCTAGTCTACCTAAATGGCTGGTCCTTGAAAATCTACTTATTACTCTACTCTGGTTCCTTTTCCATTTGCTTACTTGCAGATTGATTTATGGGAACATCCTTCATTTTCCCGATATTATCATGTATCTTCAGTTCTTGCCTAGGCTCTTCAAAGGTAACTCTCTTGGCTAATGTTTTCTGTGTTGTACTGGGGGATGGGGTCCCATTGAGGACCCTAAAGAAGGTGTGCCTTATCGCAGGTACTCTGAGTAGTTCAAAGGCAGACAAACTAATTTTTACCTTCTTGAACTTTTTTGCTACATATTCAGCCATTTTCTCAATTTTAGGACTAAAGGCCTGACCTATTGTAGAGCTAGGAGGTTGGACTTTTGTTTGACTAGACTAATTTTGGGATTGCACTTGAGGTTGATTCTGTGACTGATTTTGAGGCTCATTCTTGTTAATATATTGGGTGGGTACATGAGGGAGTCTAGGGTTGTTACTCGCATTGGGGTCAGGCGGGGTGGCGAAGTTGTTTGGTGGAGTAGAGGTCATAAAGGGTCCACCTCCCTGCCTATTCCTTAGGAAGTAGGGAGTTGATCTATGATGGAACATGTAGACCTCATATACGAATGGATCTTCTTTGTCCATTGGACCATTATCTACTAAATCAAAAAGCTGAGCCAAAGTTTTTTCGTTACTTACCTCTTGCACTTCTTCACTCCTAACGGGAACAGGTTCAACTTTGGGCTCGTTACAGTCACCCCGTGAAAAGGGTGCTTGGTTGACCACGAGGTAGGAGGAATCATATGGCTCAGATGGGATGATGTCCCTACAGCTGGCATTATCAACTACATTTTGCACTTCTATTTGGAATATTTCAGCAACTGTCTGGAACTCAGGGCAGTCCAACTCAGAGTGTCTGCTGGTTTTGTGAATCCGACACCATCTGGACAAAGCCACCTTGGCAAGGTATACCCCATTGGTCATCTTTTCATTGCTTGCCAGCTGGTCAAAAGGAGTAGGGACACCCTCATTATTGGGCCTTGTATTCCACACACGATTATGCTTCTAAGAAGGTCTCCTTTCCAAATTTTGATTAGTATTTTGTCCCCTATCATAATTCTTCCCAAAGGAAGCGCTTGCTTCCCGGTTATCCCTACTGTCCCTATTGTCTCAGTTGTCCCAATTAAGATTGGCCTGAAGGTTACGTTGGGACATCTGTAATTGATTATTCCAATTTTTTAGGTGCGTCATTTCTATGGACATTTTTCTTTATCATCTCTGACAATTCCTCTAACTTGTCTTTCTCCGTAGTGCTACTTGACTGCGGCACCAAATTTGGAGAAAGACGAGTGGGGTCACCAGCTAATTCTAATGAGCTGGAGGAAATTTAGGCCCTGATAAATATAATGGTGTCTGGGGCTGCTGGGAATACACCTACTATTGTGGGGTAGCCTGAGAATAGTTGTGTTATGGTTGATGTTGTAAATAAGAAGGCACAGGAGGTGCATAATTCAATGGTTGTTTTGGGTGTGGGATGATGGGCAACTGAGGTATCTGGTTCATGAGAGGGGTCTGATGAGCGAATGCCTGATTAAGCCCTTGAATCTGCATCAGGTGAGCTACTGGCACCAAAGAAGGCAGCGGGCTGGAGATATTTTGCCCCAAATCTGTATTGGCGATAACAGCCTCTGTATAGGAGGTCACTAGCGTGGTCAGTGGTGGGCACATCCTTTTCACCAATGTTGATGTGAGGTTGTCCAACACCGCATAGTAGACCGAGAGAGCCGCAACATCATTATGGAGGTATGGTTCCTGGAGCCTTGTGAAGGCCCGATGAAAATGATCATTAAAGGAGCCAATAGGCTCATTTATTTCTCTCCAGATAGACATAAACTGTTGGTAAAGTTCTGAAGGACTGATAGAAATCTTGTATTTCTGTAGGAAGACATTCTCATTAGGTTCCATGAGGTAACGGATCCCCTCGGCAGATTGATGTACCAATAGAAGGCTTCTTCTCGCAACGAATGTGGAAAAAGGCGGCATGCAACATCCTCATGGTCGACTTGCATTTTGGTAATTGTTGTCTCGAATATTTTGATATGTTCTTCAGCTATTCTTAGTGGGTCATGAGGATTGAACTTCAAACAAAACCCTTTCAAATTCTTGGAAATATCATAATAAGCGGTGAAATGTATCAGCGAAGGGTTATGTACCAACCAAGCCATGGCGAGAGGCAGAGGTAGTATTTGTTGTTGGAAAACAACAGGGTGGATTTGCACCTACACTAGAACAACAGTTTGGGACTGCACCTAAGCTGCAGCTGTTTGGACTGTTCCTTGGGCTGGAAAGGCCGAGAGAGAAGCAATCCCCTGGGTGCCAGAGATGGGAAGTGAAATTGTAGTTTCGGATGGTTGGATGGAAGCCAAAATCCAGCTAAATGAGGATGGAGGTGGAATGGAAGTGGGTGGTATGGAAGGAGAGGAAGAAACAATGCTACCTCCCTTAACTCATTTTTCCCTTGTAGGAGACTACAACTCTCAGAGTTCTCCCTTATTTGCTGTTTACCGTAGAACTCTTTGAAATCCTTCCAGGGAAAACGATCCAGCTTCACCTTTAACCTTTAGCTTTGTATTCCCAACACGCCCGCCCTCCTTCTAGCGCTAGTTTTGTTGATGTGTTTTTATGCACTTCTCAACACAGGCAGTACATAGGTGCACTACCTCTCTTGAAAGACAATCTTCCACAATCAGATTGCACAACACTATCCCAAGGTCTCTAATGTTAGGTCTTGATAGTGCCTGAAATATTTCAATTGTTTAATGTGATTTGCTGGAATCACAAGGCAGTCTTACGGATGAGTTACAAAACATGGGAAGTTGGGTCCTCAAATGGAGTTCCTAAGATGGAAAAGTTGTGTGTTTTCTGTAGGTTCAAATAGCAGTCTTGAACTCCATTTTTATTATTGGATTTAGCTTTATAATGTGCAATGAACCTTTCCTTAGGTACTTATAAGAAAAAGGAAAAAGAGAAAAGAAGAGAGAAGTCTCCTGGATCTGTAACTAACTGTGAACAGTGATAATGGGGTTCCTGCAATGGACAGCTTCTTGGAAACAATATTTCACTTAACCAGAAATCTCACAGTCTCATGGAATTTGTGCTATCTTCTAAGGTCTGCAAATATTTCATCTTTCATTCACCATATGCATGCATCAACAAAGATGAAAGTGTGGAGCAGCTTTGAATTTAATCCCATACTAGCTTTACATAGCTATCTACCATTAGTAAACAGCAAAAAGTATGGACTAAGAAGGCATCTACACTGAAGGAATTTTCACAACCATAGAACAACATTCCTAAAATCTACCAAAGCAAGAAAATAGTTAACTATAATAGCAGTACAAATCTAATTAAAGCATCTAACAATGGAGGTTAAATCAAGTAACATGTAAGAAACTCAAAAAATGCACCAACTCAATGTATTTTCATTATAAATTTCTGCAGCATGTCTTTACAACAACTCAACTCGGATTGCAAATGAGAGGAGAGCCCTATTTATAGCTCTCAAAAATTCAAATGAATGGCCAAGATTAATTCTCATTGTGTGGCCAAGATTCATTACAAAATAGGGTTTAACCAACACTTAATATATTACAATTTAAAATTACATTTTGTCCCTTCCCTATTTTGTCCTCTAGTGATGGCACTATAGCATTTTGTCTTTTTGCTAATTATTGTTTTACTGTAGCTACTCTTTGGGGAGCTCTTTATCATCAACAGGGTTGTCCTCCTTCTTTGATGTTGTATACTCCATGAACTTCAAGATGACTAGCTGGAGTTTGTCCACCTCAACGATCTCATACCGCAGCACTTGGTAGCTCCACTTTTTTGCTTTATCTTCCAACCTCTTCCAATCCTCATCATATTTTGTGCCCTGATCCCTAAATAGCTTTGATTGATCGAAGGCACAAGCAACAAAACTCATGAACTCTATCGTCACTTCACTAGACATCCCATCCTCCATCTTCTTTTGGAAGTAAGGTATTACCTTTTCCGAATCCATCTACACCATGGGCATGTCATACTTCGTCATTAGTTTGAGGTATCGAGTACATTCCACTCTGATTTCTTTGATCCAATCAATATCCGGATCCACCTTGCTCATTATTTTTTCCAACCTTTCCTTTTGGTTGTCAAAGTCTCGCCACCACACATCCATTAACCAGTAATCATCCTTGTTGAATGCGAGCTCCCTTTCCCAGGCGGCTTTTGGCAACTAAAGGATAGTCTTGATCTTTGGAAAGGTGGAGTCGTATGTTGCAGGGAAATCGTTGCAGAGCTTCCTCTTGCCTTCTAAATATTGTTGTACATCCAAGAACTTGTTGGCTGTTTGAACAGCCCGGCTAATTCCCATGTTCCCGACATACAAGACTTGTCAGAACCAGTCCTCTATAGTCTTTTCCAAGTTCTTTCTCCTTTCCATCTTATTAATTTGTTCCTTGGATAGTAGTTGGGGTGGAGCCGTGGACATGGTAGGTAGGTCATCTACCGAAGACCATTGTTGGAAGTAGTCCATCAAAGCAGCCATCTATGCTTTAAGCTCATCTTTTGAAATCTTGTCCTACTATGGCCACTGATTCTTTAAGATGCCCTACCTTTTGTTCCTTGGTAGCGGTTCCCAAGTCGATGGTGGAGACATTGTAACTCACCCTAGCCTGGCCCACCACAGGCATTGCTATTTACAAAGCTCAAGACCTAGAAGCATCCATCGTTACCCTGGATCGGATCTTAGGCTTCTTCTCTTTCTTTGTTGTGATCTGAGTTCGAGCTAAGATAGCCTCTAGTCTCGCCCTTGGGTCTTTTAGTATAGGAGTTTTTCTTTCAATTTGTTTCTCTAACCACTCAGGCACGACAGACTTTCCCTTAGGTGATTCACGATCACCCTCGCCCTTCTTGGCTAAGGCTTCTCTTTCCTTATCTTCTGGGGCCCTTTCTTCCCCCTTTGTAGTATCTCCTTCTTCATTGGAGTCCTGGATGAACACAAGGCACTTAATAGGAGGCTTGGTAGATCATTATTGTAGGGGACTTTCTTTATCTTCCATCTCCTCCCCTTCCTTTCCCTTAGCTTGTTCAACCTTGTGCACATGTTCCTTGAACTGCTCGATTTTGAGGCCCTTGATAGCTTGGTCCTCCCCATCAGGTTTATCTTCTTGCTATTGTCATTCTTCTTTAAGGGGCGACCTTTCTGCCATTTCCTTAGTATCCTTTAGCTTCCAGGTCATTTCTTCCTCAAGGTCATCATCAAAGGTCTGCACAATGACCCTACCACCGGCGTCATCTTCCTCATCCCCACTCTCTAAAGAGTCAGTTCTTTCTTCTTCATAGGGCACCCTGTCAATAGTGCGATGTTCATACTCTGGGTGCTCGTGGTATTCATCGGCCTCCTCTTCAAAGGGCTTTGAGGCCTCTTATTCTCACCTCTCCCACTCCTTAGAGATTAACATGGTGGATTCCATAGCCAGTGGCCCTATTGGTGGTTGTGAAGGCTAAGCAGTGGCAAGGACTTGTGCAAGGGCCGCTTAAAGAGTGGGATCCATAAGGATCTGGGAGAGCTTAGGGAGGATATTCTGCATATGTCTTGAGAGTGCCTTAGGCACGGTGGGAGAAGGTATTGGTGCAGCCACTGTAGGTAAGGGGAGTGACATGGTGGGTGACATGGTAGCAGAGGAAGGAGGAGTAGTCATGGATGAGGAGGAGTCAATTACAATCATAGGCTTGGTTGGCGGTGAAGGGGCAAGATGGACAGAGATATCCACTGTCGTTAGGGATGTGGTCACCATAGCCAGAGAGGTAGATAATGAGGTAGGCAAAGTGCGTAGATCCAAAATAGGTTTTATTTGATTAGTATCTTTTGCCTCCTCCTCTTGGGTTAAGAGTTGCTCCACCGTGCCCCCTGTTTGCTTAAGTCTTTTGGAGGGTGAGCCCACAGGATCCTTCCTTGTATAAACCTTGGGTTCAAGAGACTACTTCATTTCTATCTCTTTCCTCTTCTTAGATCTGGTGAATGGAGGGAACTTGGATGTCCCACCTGTTGAAGTGGTCGCAGCAACATCTTTTGTGGCACTTGGTTCACTCTTGAGTCCTTCGTACGTCAGGACCACCCCTTGTTGCCTTAATCGGGCTACCTTCCCATCAACCCACTCCTTGGTACGAGCCAAGATTGGTTTGGTTATGATATCGAGGTCATCGACCTCCCACTCATCCAATTCAATTATTGGTACTGGAAAATTGGTGACTGCGGGGTATCTGGGATCCATTATGGCGCACTCATCTTCTTTGACCTGGTCTGGTATGGGAAACAGTTGCACCTTTATTAACAAGTGTGCAATCATTCACATATAGTGCCTTGCACGTACTTCTTTATCATTTTGGCAATCTCCCCAAAAGTCTTCAATGTGGTGGAGATGAGCAAATCCCAGCCCTAGTGCCTTTCTTACATGACCATATGGGTCCATCCACGGGCGAGCAGTGTGTAGGTGAAAATGGTAATCTTTTAATTCTTTCTTGGAGTTACCAGCACACTAAGAAGTTTGTAATTTATACATGCCTTGGCCAAGAGTCATGGGATAAGAGATCCCTGCTATGTGTTTGCTACTGAAGACTGCCTGTATATGTTAGAGCTGCTGAGAAAGCTCTAGTAGGATGATCCGGTCATTGGGGTATCGAGGTAGCTTGTTTGGCCTTTCAGTGAAGCCTTGGGCATGGATGTACGTGAGCTTTGGGTATTGAATGAAGAGGAAGGCATACTACTTCAAAAATTCTTGAGAACTATGGGATACCCGCCTTCGAAATCCCCAGCAATCATTCTGACAATATGGTCGATGAAGGCATCATTTACTCTTCAGTACTCCCTCTTGAAGTTTCGGTACTGGAGCTGGGGGTATCTGTCATAGGCCTTGAGTCTTCGACCCTGCTCCTAATCGGGTGCCACAAACAACCCATTGTATTGCCTCTAATCTTCCAAGGAGTAGACGAGGTATGAAGTCATATAGAATTTGGAGCTTTTCTTCACATTGATGAACTACTCATGGAAGAAATTGCTTATTATTCCTCCCTAGTAAAATGAGATCTTTGTGGTAACGTCCTCATTCCCACGAAGAATCTGCTCAATAAAGTACACCATCCACTCTTGAAAGAAGGCCGTCGTAGGAAGACCCATAACCCTACTTAGCATTGTGACCAAGTTGTGGTAATCTTTATGGAAATCACTGCGGAAGAGTTCATGAGGAACCTTCACAGGCTGCCCTGCTTTTCTTTAAGCCAATGCTGATTGATTAACCTTTTGCATCCTGTCGGGTTGTCATCCCATGTTGCTTGGCATTCTTCTATGGTAGGTGTTTCCATTTCTTGAAATGTGGGAATATGGAAGGTTTTTGTGATTCCTTCGGCCGACATGTTACAAGAATGTTACCATCCTTGTCAACAATTGTCCTTCTGTCGAGTTGATATGCCTATTGACAGGCCATGACCAATTCGAGGGCCACGAGGGATGGAGGGAAGCCCGCAGCTTTCGTGATTCCACTTTGTCTTATTAGTCTTGCATTCTTGGTCGTTGGATTGACCCTGACCCTTTGTGTAAACTCGTCAATATTGACATGGCCTATGTTGGTGTTGGTGATTTCTTTCCAGTCTGTGGTAACCTTTGAGTGCAAGGGTTCACCCTGGAACTGATATTTCATTTGGTCCTTATTGTCTTTTCCTTGAGGAGTCTTGCCCGAATTCTTTCCTTTGTCCTTTTTGACGGCTGCCCCTGAAGGTCCTGCACCTAATTCCATATATTCTGTAAGAAAAGGTGTATTCAGTGCAATGGATCACAAAAGTGTTCATGTTAGTCGAGATCCCATAAAATCAACTTTAAATAATCTATCGTTCATGAAATGATACTTTTACATCCTTATGATATCAGTCTTTTGATTGAGGGCTTTGGGACAATCCGGGCTTGCAAGGTCGGACTTCCCTAGCAGGAATGCTATTTGGAAATGATAATGGGGTGGAACAACCCGAGAGACCTCTCCCGACCTAACATCGATAATTTAAAAGGTTCGTAATGAAAAGGATCAAAATTAAGCACGTGGGTTGAGATCAGATTTCAAATTTGAACTCATTTAGATCAATTTAGGAGCATCTGGAGGTACAAGGCTAGGATGTCATCCGGAGATGGATGATTGGGATGTCCGAGTAGAAACGAAGTTCTGAGGATGGAATTTCAGGGTCCGGGGCTTGGCGGGTCCAAGGGCGGCCAACAATTTTGCAGTTTTCTACGCTTGGGCCTGAGGCACCGGGAAGCTATCCAGCTTTTGCTGTTCAGAGCGGCTATCACCAGACGGAAGTCCTGAAGGGGCAACCCAGCAGATCAGACACGACATGAGGGTCATACAGAATTCTCCTGCAGATACCTGATCAGCGAGACAACGATCATCGGGGTGAAGTCATGGAAAACGCTTCATGTCTTACCGACCGGTGATAGGGAGAAGGAAAATTGGCAGAAGGACTTTCTTCGGCATGAGGTCTCGCTGACTTCCTTAGGTCTCGTCAACCACCATAGAACAAACAACCACGTCGGCAAGAGATCCTTGCGGTGGAGAGATGTCTTGGCGAGATCCTTGGTCTTGCTGACCGACGGTAGAAAAAATGCATATCGATGAGAACTCTTTCATCAATGTAATGTCTCAGGGAATCCAAACTGTCATGCCAACTGCCAAAAGGACTGGACCCGGCATGAGCGTCGGACGCTGGATTTTGATTTTGAGACTCACAGCAGTCGAGAAGGCGGGCAAGCTTTTCTATCTTTCAATGGCAGGGATGAGACGGAGTCTCGAATGGCAGAGCTCAGAGTGGTAGAGGATGTTTGGAGTTCACGCCAGATTCCCAACAATGCAAGGAAGCCTGGGGCTCAGGAGGCAGAAGGCAGCCAAAGATTTGTCATTTTGAAATCCGTCATGTATACGGACGGCTAAGGAGAGGTCGGGGCTCGGAGGGCAGAGTTCCCCCAAAAGTTTGGAGTTAGGGGCAGCAGAATCCAAATGGAGTTCTAAAAGGTGGGCCCCGAGGCTAGGGTGGATGGGGCAACATCTCTGTTGGGAACAGTGGCAACTTCGCGGACTTCCGAACACGAAATTCCAACGGCTCGGGCCCGATGATCCAAAACGCCGGCCAGATTTATGATCAAGTTTTTAATTTCAACGACGGGGGAAGGGCGGAGGTCTGAAGATCCAGGCCCGAGGGGTGAAATTGCCATTTTGGAAAAATGTTCATCATTTTAGTTTTTGACTGCCAAGAGAGGACCCATGCCTGGAGGGGATGGACACCCCTGCGCAAAGAATAGCCACGCCAAAGTGAAGCTCTCGATTGATCATGAAGGTACCCTCGAGGGTTTTCTCAAGTTTTTAAGACATGGGTTTTGTTCGTTATATCATATTTCATCATTCACATGTCCTTTTGATCATTATTGTTCTTTTTAAGCCTTAGAAATCATGAAAACATTGTTTGGGAGGGTGAATGGAAAACCTACCTCGAACACTCAATGTGGGGAGGTGTGAATCTACTCACGATCGGCAAGTGATGGCGAGGGCGATGATCGACAGAGGCTTCGAAGGCGGTGGGCTCCTCTGGCAAGTTCTCTGGTCACTCTCTACAATACTAACAAGTGAGAATGACAAGTTTGGGCAAGATATTTATACGCCCACCACCATTAATGGCCTCATTAACTGCAAGTATGGCGGACATTTGGGTTGGTGGATTCAAATTCACAGACGTCGGCGGGAGACCCAGGGTCCAGAGGCCTGGAGGGTGTAGGGCGGCGGGCGTTTGGAAATTTCAGCTCGAGGGTTGTCAGCAGCAAAGAGGAAGTCGGGGCACAGAGGGCGATGTTCAACTAGAGGTCCACCATCAGGAACGGTGAAACCTCCATAGAATTTCGGATGTGGAAGTCTGGAGGTTCGGGTCCGAAACGTTTGAAGGCAGCCAAGATCTCTTTGCAAATTTTTGTATAGCGACCACAGAGCCGAGACCCGGGGTCCGAGAAGATGCAATCCATCCGCCACTCAGAATGGCAGACACAATAGGGAAACCCAGTCAGGGAAACCCAAAGGGGTGGGTCTGGCAGGGCCCAAGGCCGCTGGTAGAGGCAAACTGCCAAAGAGACCCCACATGGCACCAAAACTTGATAAATTGAGGCAAGGGAAAGTACGGTCAACTTATGATGAAACTTTGGAGGCATGTTGACCATCTAGGGCACAAAAATGGGGCACGCAAAATGAGGCGGCAACAAAAACGAGCTGGAAAGGTTTAAGAAAAGAGGGTCCCCTTTCCGAATGGGGCGTGTGTGCTAAGGGGACAACACTATGCTTTGTATTCATATAAATTTTGCACAATTCACATCAACAATACTTGTATCCACATCATACAACACTAAAATGAACTTGAATAAATATCCATCACACATCCAAAAACACCTACAACGTCAATTAGGTTAGCCTAATTAGATGTATCAAGAAAAACATAACTTGTTGGCTCCTAATACACATCACATTCCTTAATTCAAACTTGTAACACATAATATAGTTCAAGGTGGACTTATAATGGAATCCTTATAATAGATCAATACTTCTCAAAAGTATGCAATACCCCAAAGATACTAGGTTGACACCAATAGTTATCTAACATCAAAATTCATCAACTATTTAACCACAAATGGATGCACATACTTACAAACTTCATGCCACTTGGAATTAAGATACACCTAACACCTTTTAAAACTCCCATAAATTTGCATTACTAGATACCAATCTACAATGAAGTGTGGATTCACCAAAATATAAGTTCTATACTAGTAACCATTGTCACTACTAGACCCAATATGCTAGCATTCATAACTTCTTAACCTAGACCAAGGCAATGTGAAAGTCTATATTTTGAATCTTCTAATATCCAAAAAAATTGCTCCAAAACTATAGAATAATATTCTTCGAGGCAGACCAATGTGGACCAAATTATCAGATGTCATGTATACTAAGTACTTGTTCTAGGACACTTAGCCAAATTTCCACTTCAACTGTCTACACCAGATCAAACCTTCTTGCAACTAATCACCAGATTACCATCTTCATGTATGGTCAAGCTATACAAAATGGTCTATACCATGATCTTCATACCACAAAATAATGTTGACATCAATGAAAATAATGTACTTGCATACTGTACAAACTATACCCATACCTCATGCTCATGTTTCAAATAAACCTATCAATGAAAAACTTCTTATCTTCTAACAATCTCCCCTTTTTTCATTGATGGAAAAATTCCTCAAAAAAAATCAGGATGTCCCAGAAAGTGTAACACATTATTGTGGTAACATCCATGGATGTGAAGTCTTCTTTCTTGAATGTAGAGTTGGAAGAAGTATATACATGGAATAACCGAAAGGATTTCAGTTATTAGACAAACTAGATATGGTCTAGAGATTGAAGAAGGAATTATATGGAATAAAGAAAGCTCCCAGAGCTTGGTATGCAAGGTTGGATAGGTATTTGATATAACACAAATTCAATAAAGGTATAACAAATAGTAATATATACTTTAAAGTTGTAAAAGATCAAATTTTGATTATGGTTGTATATGTTGATGACATAATTTTTGGAGGCAATGAAGCTATGTGTAAGAAGTTTATATAAGCGATGTAGAATTTTTTTGAGATTTCTATGTTTGGGGAGATAAATTTCTATCTTGGGCTACAAATCAATCAAATAGATAAAGGCATTTTTATTGCACAATCAAAGTATGTCGAATAAATGTTGAAGAAGTTTGGAATGGAAGATTCTAAATTGGTATGTACTCCTATGGTTAATGGTTGCAAGTGCAGAAAGAATGAGGAATATCCTAAGTTTGATCAAAGAATGTACAAATCAATGATGTTGTACAAATTGAAGAAGTTGGAATATATATTCACTAGAAATTAGAAGAATCTACTTATGGTAAGGCTCGCGTAATATAGCTTGGAAAATTAATCAGAAATGATTATATTCTAAAACTTGAATATAATGTACTTACATAAATTAAATTGAATGTATGAAACTTGGTATGTGCAGGATCCTCATGGAAAAAACAGGCCCTTAAGTGGCAAAAAAATAAAAAAAATCAGAGTTAGGAAACTTGACATAAAAATTTGAATAAGTTATCTATATTATGTCAAAAATATGTAAGAATAGAATCTATATCAAATTGAATGTAGTTTCTAAACTACTAGGTTTGTTTTAAAAAATCTATTTAGTGAAAATTTGAAATTTCAAAGCAGTATTGAAATTTCAGGAAAAAATAAAAAGTAGGTGTGTCACGACCACCTAACCACAATAAAATGATAATATTTGTTTATAATATTTTAGATATAAGTAGAGAACTCATGTCAGATGTGATGCATATTTTTTGTATTTTTTCAAGTAAATAATTAATTATGAATTTTTTATTACAAATTTTAAAAAATATAAAAAGCTCGTACGTCTGACCACCTTAACTTAGTCAAAACTTTATGAAATTAATTTTTTCTTTTTTTAATCCTATAGTATGTGAAGCATAGAATGTGACACATGTTATGGATTCAAAAAATGTGATACTGTTTGAAATCTATAGATGTTTTTCAATTAGTCTATCAATCGGGACTTTAGTCATAATTTGGAAAGAAAATGAATAATAATTACTTATTAAATTCAAAGTAAAGAATAATTTATAATGATGTAAAGTTGAGAATCTCCTATAAAAACCCTTTTCGTTTCATCAATTTTGGGTAAAAAAAATTCATCAGCCACATACCCATCATATTACCACTTTTTGGCCCATCGTGATCCTGTACATACCTATGGACTGTTATATCTAATTGCTACTAGACCAGATATTATGAATGTAATTTTTCTTGTGGCTAGATTTCAAGAAGATCCTAGAGAATCACATGTTGCAATAATAAAAAGGATATTCAGATACTTGAATGATATTCCATATCATGTCTTATGGTATCCAAAAGATATTAACTTTACCTTGAGTGCTTACATAGATGTAGATTGTGTTGGTTGTGTAGATGAAAAAAAAAGTACAAGTGGTGGTGCATTCTGTATACACCAGAAAATGGTCATCATATTCAGTTAACTAAATACAACCTATTTGATTAACATTTCAATTATGTATAAATAAAGTCTCACTTTGTTTATATTGTTCACTTTCTTTTAATTCTCCAAAATCATATTCTTCTAAATGATTAAATAAACAAAACATCCTAAATGTGTTTATTTAATTAATCTTCATTAATCCTGATTAAGAATTAGAGCACATGTCTACTACATTTTCTTGTGCCACCTCACAAAGGTCACATGAAAATAAATATTCCTAATTATTAATTAGAATTATCCTCGCACACTTCCACCAATTGGAAAAGGCACATTGCTTCATTCTCTCACACTTCCAACAAATTTGGAGCACATGGGTCCTTGTTTCACACACTTGGGTCTCCCACACAAATGGAATGTTTCCCATTGGTCAAGAGATTCCTCCCACACACATGGCATGTTGTCTTTGGTCAAGGGGACAACATCATGATTCCTTTCATCTCCACCATCTATTCTTTCTCCTTTGAATCTAGAGCATTGATAGGTGCCACCTCACAAAATGCTTGAGAAACCCTTTAAATACACCCCCTTTCCTTTGCATTTATCATCCATAATTTGAGCAAAGTCATTATGCAGGTTTCTACTAGGAGCTTGGAGTTTTCATGTAGTGTTATAATTAGTTTTCATATCATGTGTTACTTTTCATTCTCATTTTAGATTACTTAATTGCTTCATAGCTTCATTTTATCATCCCCATTGCATCACAGTTTCATTTTAGGTTAGTTTGTTTTATGTTTGCATTTGATCATATGCATAATCATGGATAGCTCACTATAGTTGCATATCATCTCTCTCATCTCCACTTGTTCATTTATCATTAACATCATTCTTCATTTATAATCATATTCATCATCCTTTTCACCCTTTTGTTTCATTTAGAAGCATACCACTAATCCTTCCAGCACACATTCACACATAGGAATCATCGTAGCTTGCATATTAAGCATCAAATCTCATTTTCTAGGTAGTCATTTTAACAACCATTGTGCCCATAGAAATCTGAGGGCCAAACGGTTTAATAAATCCCTAGAAATAGAGGACAATGATACATAATTGAAAGGTTTGATTATGAATAGAGTAGGTTTACTTGATTCAAAATTTGAATTTAAACCGTCTCATTAAGGTTTGTATTGATATTAAATTCACTCCACATTCGACACATGCACAAAATGGCACCCACCGTGGGGCCTTTGCCTCACTTGTTTCTAACCTTTTTGCAAATTTTGTGATCACAACTTCAAATTGGAGACTTGAAAGCCTTTTTGCACCTATTTTGAGGCAATTCTAGGTTGTTTCTATAGTTTAGACACCTCTTGCACCTGTTTTGGCACCTCTTGCTTCATTTTTGGTGCCTCTTGCAAGTTGTTTTGGTACCACTTTCACTTGTTCTAGGACCATTCTAGGTTGTTTCTAGAGTTTTGGCACCTCTTGTCTCTATTTTGGAACCTCTTGCACCAAAATGGAACCCATCATTGCATAGCTTACAAAATTTTACCCCATTTCAGAAAAAAAAACTCAAATAAAGACCTCCATATGACTAAGATACAACCATTTTCAAGAAACTTTCTAAAAAATCATGTCTATCTCTGGTTTGGTGCCTCTTGCACCAAAATTTAACCCACCATTGCATAGCTTATATAATTCTACTCCATTTAAAAAAAAATCTCTGAAAAAGACCTTTATATGACCAAGATACGACCATTTTCAAGAAACATTCCAAAAAAATCAAGTCCATCTCTATTTTGGCACCTCTTGCCTCTATTTTGGCACCTCTTATCTATGTTTTGGAACCTCTTGTTCCAAAATGGAACCTACCATTTCATATCTTATGAAATTCTACCCCATTTCAAAAAAAAAGGCTCTAAAAAAGACCTTTGTATGACCAAGATACGACCATTTTCAAGAAACTTTCAAAAAATCAAGTCTTTGTTTTGGCGCCTCTTGTCTCTATTTTGGCACCTCTTGCCTTTATTTTTGTGGTTGTTCTCTCTATTTTGGAACCTCTTGTAGTTTTTCACCAAATCAGAAAAATCACATTTTGTGTTGTGCTTTGCAGGTTTTCCCAAATTTGCTATCAAAAACTCAAAACATAAACTACTAACATATTGCAGGGGTTGAACATTATTTACTTGTTTCCTTTGGTTAAGTTAGGAACATAGCTTAAGTAAAGGGATAATTAACATCATGTTTCCTTTTGGTTAAGTTAGGAACATAGCTTAATTAACAGGTTAATGAACACCATGTCTTTTGTATGTGATGAATGGTAGGCATATGCTCTCCCCTTAACTGGGTGATCCAAAGAGCCAAACCCAATCTTGTTCATGTGTGAGTGTAAGTGGAGCATATAGTGTGGGTTCTCTCTTTATTCATACGAATTAAAGAGTGATCGAACTATGGGTATTCTTGCTTGATTTTGTTTATCCTAGAGGGCCTTCCTTGTGGGAAAAAGTAATCACCCAAGGGAACGACCCAACTAGTAACACACTAAAGCCAAGTGACTTCCAACTAGGATATAAAAGTGGATACTTGAGGAAAGTTCAAGTATCATGAGGATAATTCCAATGAGATGGATCAAAAGGGACTCTCGCCACATGGATTATCCCCCACAAACGGAATTCCCACATTAAAACCCTTGTAGATTTGCCAAAATCCTTTATCTATTCTTTGGTGCAGCAACAGTCATTGCCAAGGCATCCACATTCTCATAGTTTTTAGTAGAGATGATCAGTTCACCATGGGAGTTTCATGGGGACTGGAAGCTTGGTTGGCCTAAGAAGAGAGTGCACTATAAGGGGGAGCCCATGCAGCCAAGCTTTTGAATTCATCTGCTAAAGATAGTGTGATTGGGGTAAAACCCGCATGGAATCTAAAAGAATACAGTCTTACATAGCCTTAGGAGTGCAAATTCTACTTGACATGTCTTCAAAATGAAACTCAAACAAAAAACCATAAAAAATGTTACTTTTTGAAAGTGAAAATATTGTTTCAGAACTACATTCATTGAGGTAGACAATTTAGTAACTTAGGTCTATCCATCTTCAAAAAATCAGTCCTTTTAGCAGTGTTCAACCTTTCCTCAGGAAAAACTGAGTCAAAATATGTGGTTTACATGATGATTTCATGAAATATCAAGATTTGGAAACCAAAAATCAAACCTCTCAATCAAAAATAAAATAAAAAAATGTTTGTCTATGCTCTACGACTTTAGAGAAAGGTTAACCTTCAATTTTTACAAGAGAGCTTGCAAGAACAACCTAGAATTATACATGTTGTACTATTGTCAAAATCCAATATTTTTTTAATGTTTTGAGTACCTTAATTCACCATTTTGAATCAAACCTCCAAGTCCAAGGTCATTCCTTAGATACCCTAGAAGTCTAAACGTGTTGAAACTGACTTATACAAGTGGAAAATTTCAAACTAAACCTAGATCTAAACATTTCAAGGTGCCTAAATCATCAATATCTATCACATTTTTGCTTACCTAGTTTCATCTTCAGGATTTTTCATCCTTTAATCACGAAAATATTTCATGCAATCAAATCAAACTTAGTCTAATCAATAGAATTTGTCATTCTATTTGACTTAGTTGTAATCCTTGGCACTATTTCAAACTTAGATCAAAGCTTACTCTAAATCATAACACTTGTATGCCCATCCAAACAAGATCACAAAAGAGAAGACTCAAGGACAAGGAACTTGGGACACCCAACTTTGAAACAGAAAAAATAGGAAGTCCAAGTAGTGAAACTTTCAATAGAGAAACTCGCAACATTGAAACTCCCAACATTGAAACTCAAAACAATGAAATCCAAACCACTTTGGCTGAAATAGATGAGGATCAATTGAATGCTTTATCTCATCAAATGGAAAATATTCAACAAAAAAATTGGGATATGCAAGGGGAAACAACCACAGAAAGACATTTGCTGCCACACATCTATTCCTATCCATCTGACAAAAATAAGGACAGGACAACTTCTCCACCAACAACTACATCATCCAAGTTCAATTTCTTTGAATTTTTAAAAAAGTTAAATGAGAATCCCAAATCTTAGTCCTCAAACACAAATGATATTGAACAATCTTACCATGTCATGCATGTAGCATCATCTCCCATAAGCCAAAATAAATCTCAGGATTCTTTCACCCAAGTCAACGATTCCATAAAACCACCTTCTTCTATAATATCTTCTACATCCAATGATTCATGTCAATCTCTCAGTCTAAACCATGCTATCATAGACCCCTCTGCACCTCAAGATAAAAGAATTCTTTCCACTTCATCCAATGATACCAAAATTCCACAAGTTCTTCCAATCTCTGACCAAGACTGAATATCTCAAGAATTCTATGATGATCCCCTCCTCTCACTTTTCATCCACGATGACTCCCTTTCATCTCAAGAGAAAATTATCTTTTCAATTCCTTCTTCCACCCCATCTAATGAATCCATATCATCTCATGATTCCATTGCATCCTAGGAGCATGATAATTCTTCCATCCTATCTAATGATGTCTTATCACCCAATGATCAGGATATGCTTTCTCATCAAGATCAAGATATTCTTCCATCTGAGGATATCCCTTCATTTCATGAGGATGTTCATCCTTCTCAAGATCAAGATATGCCTTCCATACCACCACATGATGATTACACACCTAATGAAGAGAAAGCTACTTCATCTTCTACACCTCATGATCCTCTACCAAGTCAATATAAAATTACCCCATCATCCCCATGTCAAGATCCTATCACACCTATGCAAACTATCCATGAACCCCACACCTACAAATTGGGATCCTCCACCTTCATCCACTTTAGTTTATTTCCAACACCTATCCTTTCATCCATATCATATCCTTCCAAAAATGAACTCGCATCTTGTTTCACAAACAACACATATCCCATTGGTAAAAGAATGTGTCAAAGTATGAACTACAAAGGAAAAGGATTAGACCTTCATGAACAAAGCATCCTAGAACCCCTTTTCCTCAATAAAACTCATATTACCATGGCCTTGGTTATACACCTAATTTTCCTAGTCCATCGAACCTACCATCTACCTTAGGTCCTCATCCTAATCCACCAAACCTTCCATCTATCCTAGGTCCTCATCCTAGTTCATCAAACTTTCCCTCTATCCTAGGTCCATATCCTATTCCTCAAGAACAACAAACAAATACATCCTTAATGCCCTTTCAAAATTCTACCACCAACAACTCATCCATGATACCTCCATACCATTCATCTCCATCCATCTCTCCTATTGCTGTTGGAAGCAATTTGGGTGCCAGATGTCAAAAGATTCCATATCAAAATCCACATGTGTCAAAGGATCAACATGTCTCCTCGAAGAGGCATGAAAAAGAAAAGAAAATTTCATCCAAAATCAAAGGAAAAATAAAAAAGGCCACAAAGGCCCATCAAAGCAAAAAAAAAAATCCAAGACCACAAAGGTCTATAAATCAAAGAGAAAAATATCAAAGGCCACAATGGCCCACAAAGCAAGTATTAATGTCAAAAATCATGTGGATTCCAAAAAGTCCCATAGAAGCAATGAAATCTAAATCAGCAACCAAATTTGCTAATCCAAAATCTTCCTCCAATCTTCCATATAAAAGCCTATCACCTTCCAAATCCATTTTTCCGCCATCACTTCATCACCCTTCAAGGTGTGTACCAATGTTGATCTTTCCATCCTTCCATCTATCCATCAACAAAACTTTCAACCTCATATCCATTATCCCATCATACCCTAACTCTGCCAACATTTATGAGTCTAATCCCCATTTCCATGGTTTATTAAAGAAATATTTTGTTGTGAAACTTGATGCTTAAGTCCTTCTTCCATCTCCCTATCATCCATATCCTATCTTGCATATTCCTCTTGCACTCTACACTTAGGGACAAGTTTCATCCATCTTATCATTCATGGTCATTATCCCTTTTATGCCCATTACTTACTTTTCCACCTTTTATCTTGACAAAGTTAAGGATCTTCTTGAACATAATATATCCTATCCTATATGCTTTATCCATATATTATGTATCATATATCCTTCTCCTTATCTATATTCCATCATTCTTTCTAAATACATCCTTTCTTCATGTCCTTGGTCTTGATGAGGAATAGGGGAAAAGTACTTGGTCCTTGTGTCTATAACTTATCTAGTTGATCTTTATCATCCCATTCATTATCATTATCCTTGCTTTCTTCCATTCCATATCTCCTAGCTTATCAAAATCCAGGTCATCATGTCCCTTTGCAACCTTGAATCTTATCATGCAAATCATATTTGAGCCTAGCTATAAAACATTATCCAATCCTCATATCTTTTGTCAATCAATCATAAAAAATCATCAATCTTATCATACTTAGAGGAAATCAATGATCCTAAGTACTTATAATCACCATGCCTTATGGATTCAATCATTCCTAGCATCTTAATCAATCAACCATTATCATCTTTTGACAAAAGATATGTTGCTTGTGTGACATGTTTTGCAGTGAATCTTTCATTTTGATCTATCATTTATCCATGGTTGCATTATCTCTATTGTGTGGCATCTTGTTCCTTCAATCGGTCATATCATATCATTCATCCATCCATCTTGGTCTACACAACTTTCTTTGCATCATTCATCCATTATGCTTCCATATCTACATTTGTCACCCTTCCATGTTCGTATCATAGTTTGATCCAGTGTTTATATCATGGTATCCCCTAGCATTACTCGGCCCATTCTAAAAATTAGTTTGTCTTATCATATCACACTGGGGGCATGTCCTACATTGTATTATATTCTTATACATTATCAAGGTCACAAAATCGAAAAAATCCTGGAAAAACATTCAAAACATATCAAAATCCAAAAACATTCAAAACATGTCAAAATCCCAAAATAGGTCAAAAAGTCAAAACCATAGTCGTTATTCGAACTACATCGTCTCTAAGCTTTGAATTTAGGAAAGGGTGATCTTTGATTATCCCCTGAGACATTTGGGTCATTCTTTTGGGTGTTCGTTATGGTCATATTTTTGTCTTGTAAATATTGGTCGTGTGTTCAGTCGAACTACGTGGTCTCTACGTGTATAACGTAGGAAAGGATAATCTATTGATTAGCCCTCGAGGCCCCTAGGATAGGTCTTTAGGTTAGGTCTTGGTTGTCATGGTCATGTCTCACCCTAGACTCAGGGAAAAATCCTGCACTCAAGTAGGGGAAAATAAACTTTGAGCTTGAACCAACAAACAAAAAGTCTTCAGACCAACGTTACAAGCACAAACTTCAAATGGATGTTGATCTTTTTGAATCAAGGGTTTGTCATGTTAGACATGAAATTTCAAATGTTGTATTTTGATTTTTGTTATCATATCTCTTGAGTCCTTGATGATGTATCAAACTAGAGGAGCAAGGAAGGAGTATTATTTTTCTTTGTTTGTTATCTATGAGTTTATTATTATTACTATGCAAGGTGTCACGAGACGTGCTCTACAAATTATCACTAATGACATTCTGAATTTACATATGAAATCGACTAACTCTTGTCTGTTTATGCAAGCAATGCTCAAGTCATCTTGGTTCAATTATACTTAGATGCTTGTGTTAACTTGCAATTTTAAAACATCATGGAAGTAGTACTCAGGTCATCTTGGTCTAAACTATGCCATCGATGCTTGTACTCACTTTCAACATTTTAAAGGCCCAATGATAATAAAGAGCACAACAAATTGGTTAACACAAATGACAACTTTTGAATACGAGATTTGCATAGTTAAGTTAGATTGCATTCATGTGTTAGTATTGCATGTGTATTTATGGGATTTTTCAAAGCTAAAACAATTTCACAATGGTGTCATCTCTATTATTAATGGATTAAGTACACTAGACATTAACCAAAAACACATCATTCTCATTTAGTTGCACATTAGTTGCATCATCATTTGCATATCTTAGAAAACATTCTCACATCATTTACATTCATATAGTCCATCATAATATTTGCATCAAAAAACCTTAAACAACATCCATCACATCTCATTTACATAATCAAAATCATTTCATTTAGTGGCATTAGGGAAGTGGTTCACTAAGCTTAAATGAGTGAGTCTCTTCAAATTTCCAAAAGAATTGGGAAACATGTCAAGTTGTGTGAAGCTCAATTTAACAAAGAATCAACTAACGACAACCTTCCCACAACTTTTGGAAGTTGGATAGATTCACTCATTTAAGCTTAAGGACCCTCAAACATAATCATTTTCATCACATAATCATCATTCATCATTACAAAACATCACATATCATTTGTATAATCAAATCCATTAGATTTATAGCATATCATATCATCAATTTCATATAAAAAGTTACATAACATATAAAATAGAAATCAAATGCATCCATCATGAAATCATATAGACACATAGATCATCATCATCACTGCATATCATATAACCTCAAAACACAATGTCAAGTGTACAATGATATCCAAACATCGAGAGGTACATCATAAAAAATGGCAGAAATCATAATGTCTCAACTGAATCTGTGTATACATCAATTCTCGACACATCATCAAATCTTAGTACATTAATCAATCCTATAGTGGAGCATATCAATCAAACAGAGAATTCAAACCACATCACACAATCAAATATGAATCTGCCTGCACTAGATGCGGAAATCCTTCTATGACCATAACATATCACAAATCAGCAATCATATCAATCAATCAAATTGACCTCGCCTATCATGAGGTTCATCAATCAATCATTTCAACCTCGCCTATCATGAGGTTCATCAATCAATTCAACCTCACCTATCACATGTGAGGTTCATCAATCAATCTAACCTTTCCTATCATGAGGTCCATCAATCAATGCACCTCACCTATCATGAGGTTCATCAATCAAATCAACCTTTTCCTATCATGAGGTTCATCAATCAATGCACCTCACCTATCATGAGGTTCATAAATCAAATCAACCTCGCCTATCATGAGGTTCATCAATCAACACACCTCGCCTATCATGAGGTTCATCAATCAAATCAACCTCACCTATCATGAGGTTCATCAATCAATGCACCTCGCCTATCATGAGGTTCATCAATCAATTCAACCTCGCCTATCATGAGGTTCATCAATCAATCCAACCTCGCCTATCATGAGGTTTATCTATCATTGATCCTCACTATCATGAGGTCAATCATCCATCTATCATTGATCCTCACCTATCATGAGGTTAATCATCAATCTATCATTGATCCTTTCCTATCATGAGGTCAATCATCAATCCTATTATTGATCCTTTCCTATCATGAGGTCAATCATCATCATCCTAGATCATTAATCCTCACTTATCACGAGGTCAATTTTTCTATCAACATCATCAAATCAAACAATCGGTTGAACACAATAATCAAACATCAAACACAAGGAGGAAAATTAGGGAAACATTTAATCAACTAGCAGAATTAGTATTTCTTTATCAGGAGATAAATCGTCTCTACATCATATCATCATCAAATCATCAAAAAATTCAAAATTTCAAAAAATCCAAAGAACTTCAAAATTAACAAATTTATCTGTTGAGGGGGCATATATCTGTCAATAACTAAAAATAAAAGTTTGGGACATCATATGGGGCATCAAAATCTTACATCATCTGGGGCATTGAAATCTAACATCATCTAGGGCATCGAGATCTTGCATCATCTGGGGCATCGAAATCATTTCTGAGCATCGGTATCAAAATTTTCTTTGAAGAAACATGTAAACACATCACTTCAAAGAGGGGAAAAATGTATACACCTAAAAAGGTCATCATATTTAGTTAATTAAATACAACCTATTTGATTAACATTTCAATTATGTATAAATAAAGTCTCACTTATTTATATTGTTCACTTTTCTTTTAATTCTCTAAAATCATATTCTTCTAAATAATTAAATAAACAAAACATCCTAAACGAGTTTATTTAATTAATCTTCCTTAATCCTGATTAAGAATTAGAGCACATGTCTACTACATTTTCTTGTGCCACCTCACAAAGGTCACATGAAAATAAATATGCCTAACTATTAATTAGAATTATCCTCACACACTTCCACCAATTGGAAAAGGCACATGGCTTGATTCTCTCACACTTCCAACAAATTTGGAGCACATGGGGCTTTGTTTCACACACTTAGGTCTCCCACACAAATGGCATGTTTCCCATTGGTCAATAGATTCCTCCCACACACATGGCATGATGTCTTTGGTCAAGGGGACAACATCCTGATTCCTTTCATCTCCATCATCTATTCTTTCTCCTTCAAATATAGACCGTTGATAGGTGCCACCTCTCAAAATGCTTGAGAACCCCTATAAATACACCCCCTTTCCTTTGCATTTATCATCCACAATTTGAGAAAATTCATTATGCAAGTTTCTATTAGGATATTGGAGCTTTCATGGAGTCTTATAATTAGTTTTCATATCATGTGTTACTTTGCATTCTCATTTTAGATTACTTTTAATTTCTTCATAGTTGCATTTTATCATCCCCATTGCATCGTAGTTGCATTTTAGGTAAGTCTTTTTTGTGTTTTCATTTTATCATATGCATAATCATGGATAGTTCACTATAGTTGCATATCATCTCTATCATCTCCACTTGTTCCTTTATCATCAACATCATCCTTTTCATCCTTTTGTTTCATTTAGAAGCATACCACTAATCCTTCCAGCACATATTTGCACATAGGAATCATCTTAGCTTGCATATTAAGCATCAAATATCATTTTCTAGGTAGTCATTTTAACAACCATTGCGCCCATAGAAATCTGGGGGCTAAATAGATTAATAAATCCCCAGAAATAGAGGACAATGATACATATTTGAAAGGTTTGATTACAAATAGAGTAGTTTTACTTGCTTCAAACTTTGAATGTAAATTGTCTTATTAAGGTTTGTGTTGACATTAAATTGACTCCACATTCGACACATGCACACATTCTTTCTTAGATGTAGATTGGTATCATGGCTAAGCAAGAAATAAGATTCAAAGTCTTTATCTATTATAGAGGCTAATTATATTGTAGCAACATCTTGTTGCACACAAGTGTTATGGATGAGGAAAACATTGAAGGATATTAGAGTGGTGTATGATGAGGCTATTTTTATCTTCTATTATAATACAAGTGCAACCAATATTTCAAAGAATTTGGTAATTCATTCAAGGACAAATCATATCTCAATTCGGTATCACTTTCTAAGAGAGAAGGTTATGGATAATGAAGTAAATCTTGAATATGTGATTAGAAAGGATCAGATTGTTGATATACTCACTAAGGCTCTTCCTAAAGATAATTTTGAGTATCTTTGAGAGAAGTTGGGGGTTATTGCCCCTCCTTCTTTGAACTAGATACACAAGGAGATGCATCATTCCATTGGATTGAAAGATTCATTCTTTGTTTTAGAATGATGTTGGTGGCTACCTCTTAGGGGGAGTAGGTAGTAGCATTGATGGTTATCGTAGTCAGAAGGGTGTGTGTTGTCTTAAACAGTAGTAGCTGATTTGGTGCAGTTTGGTGTGTGCTCCTAAGGGGGAGTAGAAAAAGCATAAAAGGAAAGATTGTTGAAGAATATTTGTGGGAAGGTTAATTGATGTCAAATGAGAGAATAAATGATAAAATTATTTTTTCCTTTGCCATTGATGTCAAAGGGGGAGAGAGAGTCATGTGAAAAATATAAGCTATTTAGGCGGAGAAGTAATGTGAAGAGTTGTTGATATTCAGAGCTATTATGTCTTTGATGTTTTTTTACATCATGTGATTAGATAAATGAAAAAGTTGGAGATTGTTGCAAGTATGAGAAGATTGGTTTTGTCATCGATGTCAAAAATCTTGTGTTGTCATTGGTTTCAACTGTATAAGGAGGAAGAATATTATTATTGGGGGAGATTGCTGAATGTGATCAATTGATGGCTATGCTTTAATTAGTTACATTATGAACATTATCATTAGTATAGCTACTATTGTCAACCTCTAGTGTTGTTGTGATAAGCTTATATGATAAATGGTTGAGTTGCTATGTTGTCATTGATTTAGTTTTTTGAGGAAGTAATGAAGATGAGGAGAATGTGTCTCTGGTGCTTGGTTTCCAAGTTCTTTTGAGAAATTTTGATAAAGAGAAGAAATAGTGTGTTGTAGTGATGTTCTAGATTCCAGGGTTGTGTTCTTGTCTTGATCTTCATTTATTCTAGGTTGAAGATCTTCCTATGCACTTCAGATATGTTGATCAAAGATGTTTAGAGGAGTTGGATCTAGAATTTGGTGTGCTGGATCACTTTGCAAAAGAAGTTGTGTTCACCAAAGTGTGAGATGTGTATTGTAGAGGTGTTTGGTAGAAATATTCCTGCTCCATGTTTCTTTACATTTATGTTTTAGGTCTTGTGGATATAAAGGAGTGTTGATAGTTTTGGTATCTTTCTTCAATTGAAGTGGTTCAAGGTTTGGTACTTTGGAAGTCAGTTTTCTTGAGTTACAATGTATGAAAAAGTTGTCTAGATATACTGAGTGTGTACATTCTTCAAGTGAAACTTGATGTGAAGGAGTTTTTTTAATATTAGGATGTTTTATAGAATATTCTAGAGTGTGTTTAGGTGACATTTGTTGTCCGTGAGTTATGGATAGATCAAAGGAAGTGTGTACTTAAAAGCTTAATGGTGTTTACATGAGTAATGACTGACTTTGGTGTTTACACTACATGTGAAGGTGCTTAGTTCTTTGTCTAAGCATGGAATTGCATGTAAGGATGGATTTAGGTCCTAGCTAAGGAGTTTTATGGTTGGCCTATATTCCTTTCCACCACGGGAATGTTTCTATGCTGACCTTAGAGAAAGTTTCAAGTTTAAATATGGTATAAATAAGAGTTGATTTTTTGAAAATTGAAGTGATAGACAAGAGATATGCGAATGATGAAAATTGTAGAGTGTTAGAGTGGGAATTTGAGTAGTGCAGTGTAAGCTTTCATGTGTTAGATTACTAGATTTAGTGAGAAAAAGGTGTCTACAATTTTTCAATCAGGCTATGAAGTTGTTGGCAACATTGTGGTGGGTTTTATATTGTATTCAGATAATTTTCTCTATTTAAAATTTCTTCTGTATCTTCTTTTCTATTTTGACAATGAGCCCTTCTTTTTCTAGGAAATGAGCCCTCTGATAGTGAGCCCTTATAATCAGTGTCAGCATTACTTATATTGTGAGCTAATCCTCACTGTGGTTTTTCCCATATTGGGTTTTCCACGTAATCTAGTGTTCTATTGTGTATGGTGTTGTGTTTCAATTTTTGTTATTTGTTTTCCATGATAAGTCATCATAACAAATTTAAGGGTTTATTGAATGAATTTGGATATTAATGTGTATAAGGGTTTGAAGTTATAAGGTGTATAGGCATGAATTTTCACCCATCTTGCATATTCCCCTTTTACACCCTCTACTTTAGAAAAAAAACCCCGACTAAGAAATTCCACATCACCCATCTATAGTGAATCCACTTGGAACTTGTCCTTTGTGTCAGTAGGCGAATTTCTGTTGGGGATGCATGCATGGTGTGCAAATTTCTGCATGGTGGGCTTTCGCCCCTAACACATTCTTGCCTCTGGAATCTGCAGAGACTCCATTGGTGATGAAGTGTAATGCCTCTATGCCTTCCTGCCAACCCAAGAACAACTCTTTCCCTCCTAATTCTTCTTCAAATGCATATCTTTCATCCTCATTCCTTCTTCTAGATAATCACACATGTTAGCTTGATTTTGGCTTCATGGTTTTTGAGCTCCTACACATCTTCTCTATCACTTGTTGCACTTTTTGCACCATTAGAATTGTGTCTTGGTGTCTCGAGGGAATACTTCTTCATTGTTGCGAGAAGATAGACCTTACCAAGCTTGCATCCTCCTCTATGTGCTAGAGAGCACCTCAATTGAGAAGTTGATATTGTTTCATCTCTCCATTTCCATAGCATTATCACTTGATTTATGTAGCATAATGTTATTGTTATCATTTGATATATTTTCTATTGTTCTCTTTATCATATTTTCTATCTTGTGGATTTTCTTGCTATCCATGGAGGTGGAAACACCAAAGCGTGGGTTTGACTATGACAAACCCCTATACAACCCCAACATTTTTCCTCTCTTGGTTGTGTGTAAGTATACATTTATGTGGAGCATGCTAGTGAGCTAGAATTCTTGTGAGTTGATCTCCATCATCTTCACTTTTATCATCTTCTACATCACTTTCCTAGTTATTTTGTTTATTTTGTTTATCATCTTTGTTAGTGGTTTAAACTTCAATGGCTAAAGAGTTAATAGTTTTTTGGTGACTTTTATTGTGCCTTCATACTTTCTAGTCATACAGTCAAAAACACACCAGAGAGATGCCAATGCATCGAGCTATTTTCCCTGACCTACAATGTTATCCTTGGGTAGAGAGTTGTCTGACATACAATTTGGGTTCCAAAAAATTTCTCATTTAACCTTGTCAAATCTCTCGGGTCAGTAGAGTAATAGAAGGAATTGAGAGTTCTCTTCATTCTCTATCCTTGACCTAAAAGCTCTTATCCAACTTGAGGTAGATTAGGGAAGCCCTTTTCTCTTGGCTCTCCATGACTTGGAGCCTTGGTGTGGTTGGTCTCCCTCTTCTACATTTTGGTGAACTCGATGTGAACCATCTTGGTTCCATTTAGCAGTGTTGAAAGACCTTTTCCTTGTTTCCAAGGAGTGTTGTGGGTGTGAGTGTTGTGAGACACTCAACCTTGCAACCTGAGCTATGACCCCTAGTGGCATAGATGGAAGGTTCCATAAGCATCGTGAAATGAAACCTTAGTTGGGTCATTGTATAGTTGCAAAACTCTTGGTGGCTTTGTGAAAGTTATGTCTAGTATATGTAGTGACCTCCTTTTTACATCTGTCCATCCCATCTATGCATCTTGTGAATGGATCCCCTAACATAACTTTCACCTCACAAGACTTGTTGATGAACTATAATAGAGATCCATCTCCCTTATATATCCCTACACGAATCAATGGAAACACTATAATAGGTGTTCTTGTTGACCCAATGTGTTAGGTGAATTTCATCATTAAGGATATTATGTTGATTAACTTTTTACACAAAGATGGGTATGATGAATCAAGGAGTACCATCCATACACATGATGGGATTTCTACACCTCCCCTTGGCTACATCACCTTATCAATCTTAGTTGAACCTAAATCCGTAAATTCACTCTTTGACATAATCCTAGGGTCTGATCTCTTTAGAGTGAAACTAGGTATCCATTGGTTGGTCACTATGAATGTATTTCCCTAAGTGGTTCATAAGTGTATAAAATTCATCCATGAGGGTACAATGCATGTAATCCATGACACTAGCTATAAGCTACCAATTGCACATGGTGGCTACTTGCTAGATGATTTATGGCTTTCCCCTGTGGGTCTGCTTCCTCCTACATTGGATCTCTTATGCCAAACCTATTTGAATTACAAGAGTGGGGGAATAACACCTAAAGTGAGATAACCTCCTTCTACCTATGCAATTTTGCATAGGGCTTGTCTCAAGGAGGACAATGAAGCCAGCTTGGCTCAAAAAGGAGAAGAGGAGAAGCACTCTCAAGGCCCCTCTTATTTTCTCACTGTTGCCCCCACCTATCACTTCCTCTCACTCTACTATGAGGTCATCTGATTTTACTCCTAGGTGATTTCTGGAGAATCTGATGGTGCCTACTTAGTGAAATCCCAAGCACCCAATGTTTTAACTTCCCATCTTACCCACAATGCCTTGACCCATTTGATATGGTTATAAGGGGAAGGGTCTCCATGGGGAGTCCTCTTTATCTCAGCCTCTGTGGCCACCTACTACTCTTTCCTCTAAGGTAGTGAATGGGAAGAGGCTCACTGCTGAGGCATTAGAGCCTGCTTCCCTTACTTTTGTTCCATCATCCTCCCAACCTCTCCCTCTTGTTCCCATCTAGGAGTCTCTCTCTTCGTTGGAAATGGCTATGATGGACACTTAGATGGTTGAACAAGATTCTTCCCTTCCATCTTAGCTTCTAGCCTCTAGCTCCTAGAGTTGCAGGAACCACCTTGTATGTGAGGACAAGCATCAAAGGAATGCTCTAGCCGCTGAGTAGGCCACTCTACAAAGGAAGGAAGGGGAGTTCTTAGTTTCTACTTTGGCACCTTCTGCTATACCCTCCTCTTCCATCCCCTCTACTTCAATTCCTTTAGCTTCCATTTTGCTTTTTCTTTTTGATGTCCCTCTCAGACGTCCCTCCATTTTCAAAGCATGTGGACATGTTGAATACCTTAGTTGTTTCCACCATAATTTTATCCTTTTCATTTGTGCCTTCTACCTCATCTGTGGGGATCTCACATCCTCTGTTGAAGTGGAAGATGAAGGAAGACCCTGCGAGAAATGGGGGTCGAAAGAGAGGTTCACCTTCTTAGGAGGGTGGCTCTATATTACCTTGTGTCATCCTAGTGAAGGAAGAAGTCTTGACATCCCAAAAGTTTATCACTACTCCTGAGTTAGTAAGTGATCCTAGTAGTGAATCTCAAGCAATGCCTCCCTTGCCCATTGAGTTAACACATGGAACTCATGTGAAGTGCATGTTTAATTCTCTAGATGAGGTCCTAGCCTTATCAATGATCTTTCTGAAGTCCCTAATGTTTACCCCACAAGAACTGAGCAGAGGAGACCTTGAGGGGCCTCCTTAGCTTTTGTTGCAAGAGGGTTGGAGGGCTCCACCCTTGATATTCTACCCTTGCAGGATCATCTCCCTTCCCCATACAATGATATAGATTGGGAGGTCGATGACCTCTTAGTTGATGAGGACTAGGGGGTGCCTCTTCTTTATCTATAGAGTAGATTGAGTGTGTGTTTTTGTTCCCTTGTGCTTGTGTTATGTGTTCTTGCATGACCCTTGTCACCCTCATAGGTGCCTGGATATAGGAGTGTTTATGTGTCGTAAACTTCCTCTATTCTATGTATTTATTTTTGACGATTAGGGACAATGAAAATTGTTGGGGGAATTTAGGCTTCCCTTTCATGTACTTGACATAATTTTTATTTATTTATTTTTCTTCTCGTGGATTCTTCATATGCTTTGATATAGTAGGGAGCTTATGAAAGATAATTTATATACTATTATATCTATTTATCTATATTTATGAGTAACTCTAACCCCGAAATATCGGATTGCCCCTATTTCCCTTGTCCGTAATGTTATTTTATCTTCTTACAATTTTTTTCTCTTATCTTTCATGCTTACTTTGTGATTTTGTGGTGCTCATGTGTTGTCCCTCACATGTACGATAACATTACCACAATTACATCTTGCTATGTTCCATGAGCCACAACATCACTTTTTCATTCTTTCTTTTCTCTCCTTAGGATGTCACATGCCTTTTCATACAACAGACACGATCCTAAGCGGGGGATATCCTATCACTTCAATTTTTAGAAAATGTATTTTTTGGCCAATGAATTTTTTCTCAAAAATATTTTCAAAGTATTTTTCAAAGATCACATTCCTCAACAAGGACCTCGTGCAGAATAATTTTCCTTCATCATGGGTTCACAAATAATGAATTTAAAAAACCTTCCTCTGAGGAGGGAACACATTCCCCTATGGTTGAAGTCTGACATTCCCCTTGTGAGGGGACTTTCTTCCTTTCAAATTCCTTGATGAAGTGAACATCTTTCAAAAGGATTCCTTGATGTTGAATTAATTTGCAAAAAATACTCTTACACTTTCAAATTGAGCGTCCCTTGAGTAGACCCCTTTTCTTTTGAAGCTTTCCTCAGGGACCCCTTTGAAATCTCTTCCTTCAATTTTCTAATTGTCTACGTGACTATCTACTTGCTTACATGTGCGGCTGCCTTTTGTTTCCTAACATGTTTTTTTTGCAGATTAACATGTTGCTTTGCAAGTCCACCTGTGAAGCTCCTTTCCAATATGACTCTGCAGAGTCCCCTTACATTGGGATTCTTTCAAGAGAGAGTACCTAGGGGTGCTTTCTTTGCAGGTCCATGAACTTATGAAGTGCTTAAATCCTACGGGATTTTTCCATCGTTGGTCTGCAGTCCTTCGGTGCACTTTGATCAACTCTATAGTTTTGAGGATCTATAGAGTCCTTTGTTTGAACCTCCTTGAGAGAGAGTACCTATGGAGTTATTTTCCTACCCTACCCTTTTTGAGCTCACTAGATTGTTTTCTACTCTCTTGACAATTCAAGTACACATCTCTAAACTTTCCAATCTACTTTACCAAACATTCATTGGCACTCATGCTCACTAAAGTTGGGGAAAAATGTATAGGCATGAATTTGTACCCCTCTTCCAAATTCCCCTTTTACACTCTCTACTTTAGAAAAATCAAACCCGACTAAGAAATTTCACATCACCCATCTATAGTGCATCCACTTGGCACTTGTCCTTTGTATTGGTGGGGGAATTTTTGTTGAGGAAACACGTGTGGCGAATGGTTTTTTGAACGGTGTGTTGTCATCTCTAACAAATTCCTTCATCTAGAATCCATAGAGATGTTACATTCTCCATTAGCGATGAAGCATAACACCTCTGCGCCTTCTTTTCGACCTGAGAATGGCTCTTTCCCTCCTAATTATTCTTCAAATGCATATCTTTTATCCTCATTCCTTCTTCTAGACAATCACACATGCTAGCTTGATTTTGGCTTCATGGTTCTTGAGCTCCTACACATCTTCTCTACCTCTTGTTGCACTTTTTCCACCATTGGAATTGTGACTTAGTGTCTCGAGGGATTGCTTCTTCATTGTTGCAATAGGGTAGACCTTACCAAGCTTGCATCCTCCTCTATGTGCTTAAGAGAACCTTGATTGAGAAGGTGATATTGTTTCATTTCTCCATTTCCATAGTATTGTCACTTGATTTATGTAGCATAGTGTTATTGTTATCATACATTATCTTTTCTATTATTCTCTTTATCATATTTTTTATCATGTCACTTTTCTGGCTGTCCATGGAGGTGGAAACACCAAAGTGGGGGTTTCGCTACAACAAACCCCTATACAACCCCAAAAATTTTCCTCTCTTGGTTGTGTGTGGGTATACGCTCATGTGGAGCTTGTTGGTGAGCTGGACTTCTCATGAGTTGATCTCTGTCACCTTCACTTTTATCATCTTCTACATCACTTTCCTAGTTATCTTGTTTATTCTATTTATTATCATCTCAGTGAGTGCTTTAAACTTCAACTGCTAAATAGTTAATAGTTTTTTTGTGACTTCTACCATGCCTTCATACTTTTTGGTCATACAGATGATAGTGCCCTAGAGAGACGCCATTGTGTTGCGATGTCATCCCTGACCTACACTACTATTCTTAGGCAGAGAGTTGTTTGAGGTACAGTTTGGTTCCAAAAACCTGCTCATTTAGCCTCATCAAATCTCTCAGGTTAGTAGAGTGATAGAAGCACTTGAGAGTGCTCTTCATTCTCTATCCTTGACCTAAAATTTTGTATCCAACTTGAGGTAGATTAGGGTAGCCCTTTGCTCTCGGCTCTCCATGACATGGAGCCTTAGTATGGTTGGTCCCCCTCTTCTACATAAGGTACAACTAATTCACCCGCCCCCCCTTGAGCAGTTTTCTTGTGCCTTCAACATCCTCTTCACAAGCCACTTCACCAACAATCTTGTTCAAAAATTATTCTCAACTTTTTCGATTATTTCATTCACCATGCCAATGAGACACTCCTCAAACACCACTCTCACAAGAGACAGAAGCTCCAGATCTTGGTGAGGAGGGGTGACATCCTCCAAGTAAGGCATTTCAATCTCAGGGATCTGAGGTTCAATCATAGGCGCAAAAACTACCACTGGAGTATGAAAGGGAGAGGAGTATTTAATTGGGTAATATAATTGTGTGAGGATTATTATACTTAAGATTGGAGTTTAGTGGATATGTTTAAGTAGATTGTAAATCAATAGGTCAAGCTCCATATATATTTGCAATAAATAGTTACATTTCTATTTCTTAAAACCAATTGTTTTATATTTAGTCTTACAACATTTTTATTGTAGTTGCACATGTTAAAAACATTTAATGGTTTGTGCATACAATCTAGCTATATTAGATAGTATTGTTCAAATATAATATTTTCATAGAAATCACCTTTGTTTGAAGAGGTATTTTCTATGTTAAAATGAATATTATATGTGTCTCTATTTAGTGCCTAGTATAATATGAAATTTTGCACGATTTAAAGACTAAGTGTTGTGTTTAAATCAAGGAGATGAGATAGTTCATGTATGACTTGACTAATTAGAATTTCTTACAATGACTTCATCATAATTTATAAAATATTTATTGAATATATATATTATACATATCTATATTCAATTTAAACAAGTGTCATTTAAAATTTATTTAATATTTTATATGATGAAAATGATTTTTATATAAATATCTCTAATTAAACAATACATAAATTTTATACTGATAAATATAAATATTTTATTAACTAAATTATTTTTAAGTCAACATTGATATATTATTTCTAATAAGTTCTATTCTAAATCATAATCAAAACATTGTATATGTAAACTACGATGTAAATTCCAGGAACCATCACAAGCATTTTATATTTTATTTATTTATAGTTTTTTTATATTGATGAAAATTGTGACAATTTATGGTTTTTAAATTCACGAACGCTTTGGAAATGTTCAGCCTTATCCATTAAATCACAAAATTTATATTTATAATTAAATAATATTAATTAAGTAATTAAAATTTTGGATTGTGCCACCCTTACATTGCCAACTCTTTCCTAATCAGGTTGCGTAAGATAGGAAGCTATTTATATGAGTTTTATAAGACGGAGATATCAACTCTACAAGCCTCTGACAAAGACAAAAATTGTACGATTCTCACAGAGCATATTCATCTTTATTGGCTTACACCAAATTCTGTAATCCTTATCGACAAGGCAGTTTATCTTCTATCTTGAATCTTGTTCACATATATCTTGAATCTTGTTCATATATATGGAGTTTTCCTGCAACATAATAAAGAATTGTGAAGAAGACGCCCAGTTGAGTACAGCTCTAGGAAAATTCACCGCCAGCAATTTATCGACTGGTAATTCACCGTCAACAATTCTGAAAAATTAATTGCCAAAAATTGATGCAATTAATTTTTCGCATGGTTATTGACGGTGAATTTTTTGTATGCCATGTAGGACATATCATACTCATTCAAAGAAGGGATATAATATTGTCAACAATTATTCATTATTGTTATTAACAAGTGAAAAAAGATACAATTATTGTCAATAGAAATTATCATTATTTCAAGCGTTATATTCATAAAGAAGATAGACCTGTTCTTTCAAAATATAAAGTCATTTCTGATTTACTGTGGCTAATTTTGAATTTGAATTTTTTGAGGTTTCAATTTTGGGTATGCACTCATCAATATTGTATAGAGTTAAAGTACTTAATTGAGAAAGATCACGACTTTTGTAGACTTTATAATAATAAGCAGCAGTCATCAGAGCATTTTGTATTTAAGTGTGTAGTGTATTATAAGACTTGTGGTGGGTTTTACTAATTTTGTAGAAAAAATCAGAACTCTCCATCAAATCTTGTTTACTAGGAAGATCAAAGATGTGAAGCTCTATCCATCAAAGAGATGATTCAAGACATACTCCATATCCTTATGCCATAAAGACAACTTTTTTGTCTTATTGTTTTTCTTGAGATACCCTTTCAACTTCAATTTCACACTGTTATGATATTGTTATGAATGTAAATTGATCTTATAAGAATGTATTTTGGCTTTAAGATTAATATAAATAGTTTAGGTCTTTGATCTTTTAACCAAAAAAAAAAAATTCAACTTCCCACAAACTCTCACTCTGATTTATAATTTCTCTTTTTTTATCTTACGAATAATAAGTAAAACATTTTTTCTCTTATGATTTCAACCTAATTTGAATACTAGTAAACAATAATATATAAATTTCAAATATAAAATAACTTCCCTCACCATCAAATTCAACTTTCAAGAATCTACCATACAAATCAAATAATAACTTCAACATCAAATGTTTGAACATATCTTGTCATATTTTATTCAATGCATTTAGTTAAATTTAAAAGGTAAAAACAAATAGAAAAGGTGAGATGATGAAAATACAACATATTAAGAGTATGAGTTTTGTAAATTATATTTTGAAGTACCTAACATTTTTAAAATATGTCTATAGTAGAATGATTGTTCTACCTCATCATAAATAAAATAATTTTATCTAGTTTATAACTACTTTAAAAGCTAGTATTCCACAACACAATGTATAGAGAGGTCTCGCTCAATTAAGGATCACATACCTCCTATTGATCCTATATAATTTATATAGTTAAGGGAATAAGAATCTCCACTTAGGTGGCAAAGGCATCAATGTGGATTGAGAAACTCTTTAAACAATATTGAAAGTCATACTATGAGGAGAAGTAGATCATCATATTTTATAGAAAGAGGTGGAAAGAAGTAAATCCAACATGAAATTTTTTTGTGTTAACTAGCTAATAAAATGAAGAGAATGTAGGATTTAATGGTGAACTCCCAACACCCTAAGAACAATTGCTAGACCCCCCCAAAAAAAGAACAACTACTAAACCAAAATATCTTCCACTAGAGAGAAAATGACAAGAATAATTTGCTATGATTGTGGATGTAAGATTTATAAGATTGAATATCAAATGAACATGTGAGGCCTTGCTTATAACAAAAAGGTGAGAAATAGGATTAGACAAGATGGTGACATGTGTCTTAATCTTATGATATGAGACAACTAACTTAAAAAATAGTCAAAAATATAAGATAAGGTAAGGTAAGGTAACTTAAGATATGATATTATGTAGACAAGTAAAACTTATAGAAGGACATTTAGAACCTTAGTAAACTTAAAATGTGAATAATTCCCCCTGCTAGGAATTATCTAGGTAAAAGGCATTATTCACACAAACACCCCCCTTAAGTGCAATTTAGGGAGTAGATTATTATGCAAAGATACAAATCATTATTGTGGGTCTTGGCTACTAGGAAAGTTTCGATACCCATGTAAAATTTAATCTCTCATAAATGGAGAAAAGGAGAAAAGCCAATGAGACAAAACTCTTCTCTAAAAGAGAGAAACTATACAAACAAGCATGATGTATTAAGGACTCAATGATACCCCATAAGGACTAAATTCATCATGTATATATACAATTAATGACCCCCCACCAAAAAGAAAAAGGATCAAATATATCCCCCCTATAATGTGTAATCTCTTGTAAAAATGGTGAATTATTTCAAAGACAAAACATAATCCTCTAGATGTACAAACAATGTTTATCCCCTTGGAAAGAAGATAGAAGAAGTAAAAATGTAGGAATTCTTCCCATTCTGTATGGGAATTTGTAGGAAGAATAATCCATATGTATGAAGATTTATCTCTAAAATATACTCATGTGTTTCCAAATTCTTGGTAGATGATGGTGATGCCATGATCCAATCAAGTACACGCCCAATCACAATAGAAGGTGACAAACCAAGAAAAAATGGAAATTGATATTGAACTAACTCCAAAGACAACGATGAAGTGACATTATTTCTACCATGACTATCATCAAAAAGAGAGAAAACCCCTCAAATTGGTCCTCCAAATCTAAAATATGAGATTCCACAAACAAAGATGCAATGTCTGATGAAAACGAATCCCAATCAAGAAGATAGATAGATACTTGTTGCAATGAACCAAGAATAAAAACTGAATTTGTGATCTCAATAGGAGAAGTAGGAGTTGTAGGAGAAGTCTTTTGATCATCACCACACTCAAGTTTTGTATCATATTGAAACTTCTAAAAGGTTTCATCATCAAAGGGTATATTTTCAATATCATCGAGTGGAATGAGGAAATCTAATGCAAGATCATTTAGGAATGGAGGATTATGTTGATCTCCCAAAATCTCCCAAATGTTGGTCCAAACTATGTGTGGGCACTAGATTCCTAAAATATGATTGTAGGTCTCTTTAAATATGCTTGCACTAAAAATATAATTAAACAATCCTATGATATGAACATTCTTGTTACCCCAAAGTGGTTTCTTCCAAGATGTCTTTAGCTTAGGTGTGATTCCAAAAAGATGAGGCGAAATATTGAGCCACCTATAATGTGTTAAGATGTTTTTTGCAACAACTCATAATTGATCTTAGTCAAAATTATTACAAAATGATGAGTTGTAGAACCCATGATAACAACAATCATACAATTCTCAAATGATAAAATTAGAGATCGACACATGACATTTGGCTAAAATGAAGTATAATGATCAAAACAACGCCCTCCTAATTACTGGAATGTCCAACTAATCCTTTAGGATACCCACTAAGAATGAACTAAAAGAGAAATGTAGTGTACAAAAATATACTCCTTTACATTTTCATATTTTGTTTGGATCCCATCGATTAAATTGGACATATTATGCCTTAATAAGCCCTATTTTACATCTACAAGCTACATAATTCATTACATTTTTCGAAGGGGAGACTCGACAAAAAAATAATGCCAACATATAATTAATTACCTTGAGCAACGTTTATTCCAAGAATAGGGACCTAGGACCCATTCGTCCATGGGTGAATGGGTCCTCCCTAGACCTTTAGAATCAAATTCAAAATATGTTTTTGGCATTATTTTGATGTCCTCAAATTCAAATTTCAATGTTGGCTTGTAATTTTTAATTTTTGAGAAATTAAGGATAAATGCTTATAAATATAGTTATTTTTGTTGGAAACTAAGAGGTTGTCATTGATGTCAATAGATAATGGAATTTTTTATTTTTGTCAGTATCCACTTTCTTTGGTGAAGAAAGTGTGTTGATTTGGTATTTTGATCTGGATTATCTCATTTTGTAAGATCTACTCCAAAGCTTATAACATTTTCCATCTTGATACCTGTTGCATCCATTGACATGGTTTTAGCTAACTAAGTTGTACAATTGGAAATGTACAATCACTAGTAGTTTGGGAAACAATGTTATACTTATACACTAGCTCTGTATGACAGTTTTTTGGTCTAGATTTTATCTCAGAAAAAGATATCACTACAAGACTTTGTATATATGTTTGAACCTACAAGGTGCATTCTACTTTGGAGTTTCATAATGATATGTGAAGGAATTTGGAAGATATGAATGCCAGTATTTTGATTTATAAACTACAGTAAGCTTTCATAGAGTACATTGATGTGGGAGATTCCCCATTTCCTCATATTTGATTATCGTAACATGTAGTATTTAAGATAAAAAAAGTTCAATGTCATCTAAAGGATATCTTAATGTGTTAACAAGTTTTTGTTACACATTTGATGGATTTCATATGCATTTTGAGTTTTGATCTAACTCTAGCCAACCTAATTATATATTGAGATGTGTTATGAATGATAAAGGGATCTATCTTAGGTCCGTGCTGACTATTTATGTGCAAAGATGAATGTGTTTTGAGGAAAGTGTTGACGGAGTTATTTTTTATTTGAAATTTAAGGTTTCTCTAATTAGGACAATATAATTAGTGAAGAATGAATTCCACAGAGCTTGAAAGGATGAAAATATACACAAATTTCAAGGACATTTACTTGTGATTTGAAGTATTTATTGTAAAAGAAATTTGAATGAAAGATAAATTCAAATATTTTAGAGAAAATTCATTCATTGAATAGCATTTGTGAAAGGAAAGTAGTGTGCAAAATAAGCTTGAAGAAACTAGAGCAATTTCATACAACATAAATTTAGAATTCAAATTTGATTAGAAAGGAAAAGGTAACTTGCTATTGCAATACACTATTTCATATGAATTATTTTTGAAAACAATAGATATACCTTGAATCAGATAATTTTGTGAGACCAAAACCATGACTTAAAATCTATCTGATTAAAACCATAGAACTCAATCATGTTGGTTCTTGGGTGCTGTCACAATTGTGGTTTACAATTTCTAGGAGATTCTATTTTTTGCTAAAATCACATATTTTAGAAAATATAATGATTTAAGCCTTAAAAAGTTCCATTTAAAGAATTCCAATTGAAGAGGGTTTAATCAAACTACCTTAGATCAAACCCCTTGGATAGAACCCCACTAGTTTTAAACCATACCTATAATGGAGTCTCATTTACACTTATCAAAATGTTGATAAAAAACCACTTTTGATTTACCTTTTGGAGGATCAAATGAATTTGTTTAAAATTTATTTTTTGTAAGTATGTATTCATTATTATAAGGTTTCCAAAAAGTATTTAATTTTAAATAAATTCAATTTTATTATTATATTTTTATTTCTTGTGAATGTAGGTTTTTCACTAAAAATCAAGCTCTTTGTTCTACACATGTGGAAAAATAGCATATTATCAAAAAAAAAATTGAAAAATATGAGTGCACCAGATATTGAAGTCCTTGATCCAACAAAAAAAAAAAATTGAATTTTCATCCATACAAAAAAAAGTTACACGTTATATGGTCACATTATGTCTGAATTGTAATTGGTTTGACTTCAAAACTTGATTAAAAAAATATATATTGAATAAGAAACTATCTAACCAAGTGGAAGCACTAGATACCAAAGTTACAAATATAAATTTGAAATAATTAGAATTCTATCCTTTATGGAAAAAAATTTATGCATTATACGGTGAGAGTCACTTTTTAAAAATGTTGTTTTCTGAAAAAAAATAGTTTTCGAGGGAGATGGAAAAAGAAGTGCAATCTAATTCCAAAAATTTTGAAAAAAATATATTTAGAATCTATAGAAAAAATTTCATGAAATTGTAGTTCGCATCATCTTCCAATTCCTCACGGTTTAGCTGCTATAGTTGCTCGAAAGTGAAGATTTAGTTAAAACAAATTATTTCAATGTCCAGTTTGGCCAAAAATTGTAAACCACTATTGTGGGATCACCCTCTTTGTCAGATATACCTCTTGGTGTTGTAAAAATTGAAGATTTTGGAACATATATTCACTGGAAATTAGAAGAATCTACCTATAGTAAGGCTCGTGCAATATGGTTTGGAGAATTAATCTGAAACGATCATATTCTAAAACTTGAATATAATGTACTTACATAAATGAAATTGGATGTATGGAAAGTTTCTTTTTGGAATTTTAGTAGAGAATAAAGATGTATCAGAATGGCTCTTAGCAAATTTCATAATGAACACGTATGGCTTGAAAAATTATATGTAATAACTAGAGAGGTAATCAGGGAAGTTACTGGCTTATCATCCTCTAGACCAACCCCTAAATGCAATCCTGGTAGAGGAATAGGCTTAATAAGGAATACATGTGTTGAAATCACCAACCCAGCAATCTAGTATGCAAGTCTAGTTATTTCACAGATGATTCTTGGTGACAAGGATGCCTCTGTGAGTTGCTCCGACAACAATTATTGACAAATCTAAGAGATATTAAGGAAAAGGATTGTACAATTAGGTATGGCACACTGTTCTTATGCTTAATCTTCTATTTTATGAAGGAGATTCCTAGAATTAGTGAAGTTAGTTGGGAAAATACTACACCGGTCACTTATCAGATTAGGGAACTGATGAGAAGCATTGGGAATTTGGATGCACAAGGAGATTCCTTTGATACATTCTTTGGTAAATTCTAGAGATAGATGAACACAAGAAGGAGAGTTCCAGGAGAACTAATTACGATGTATGAGAATGAGATAACATCTCTGGTAACCGCCGATAGCTGCATTATCAAGGTAGTTGAACCAATAAGTTCATGGATACCTGAGTTTGAATATGAGATTGAGAAGGAATATGTTGTATTGAAATACTGATTAATAGCCCTCAACACTCCAATAGACCTAGGTTTGTAACCTACTCTAAAATAGCTAAAGTTCTTGAAAATATTGAGTTAACCTACATAAATTCAATATCTACCTTCGGAGAAAAGAGAAGAGTCATAGAGGTTCATGCACTAGTTGTATAGGATGAACTTGCTCCAAGAAGACTCAAGCAACTAGACATGAGAAGAGGACAACTTTAGTTGGTTCCTAGTGTAGTCACTAAATCATCAGAGGTCACTATGGTAAGCACAAGTTCATTAATTGATAGATTTGATTAATTAAAGAGTAGATTAGTAAGTGACATGGTCACTTGGGTTGAAAATAAAGGATTGTTGGAAATTCTAGAGAAATTCAAGTCCACTCATAGTATTGCACTTGATAGACTCAAAATTATTCAAAAGTGTGATGAATAGGTCAAGATTTTATTCACATTTTATTGGACTTGCCCTGATGCAATATAAAGATTCAAGAATGTTGAAAGAACAATTGAAACCCAAATCAAGTTTGCATCTAGCACTTTTAATCCTTCTCTTGATTTGGATGATCATACTTGGTACAGACTGAGAAGGATGTATGAATAATATCTTGCATCTCACCAAGAGAAAGGAGAAATGATTGAATTGTATGGGAAGCTCTGGGATGTGATAAAGATTAAATGTAGTCCAATCTACTATGATTTCATTGTAGCTAACAAGACTATGAATTCTAATGTTACTCTCAGAACTATGGTTGAAGGAAAGGACATATTAGTTAATCTCAATTATCTATGCATTGCATTTTCAAAGGAAAAAGGGCTTTGGGATGAAGGGAGATCCTCATGGAAAGGGATCCTTAGTAAGCTTTAAGGAGCAACAGCCTCCGGTTGATTAATTATCATCACTATTTTTGGATGTACTCCTTAGGGGGAGAATTTTGAGTATTTAGGTATGCGCAATAGAACTATAAAAGAATTTATTTTCCTTTACCATTGATTTCAAAGTAGGAGAGAAATAAGTATGATGTGAAAACAAGAAAAATCTTGACAAATTTTGTAAATAATTTTTGGAAGAAAGAATTATCATGTGAGTAGTTATAGGGGAGAAATTTTTTTTTTTGGTAGAAATACTTTAATGGTTCTCACATAATGTGTTTCCATCATTGAAAAAGGAAGAGATTGTTGGAAATTGAGAGGTTTTCATTGATGTCAATAGATGATGTAATTTTGATGTTTGTCAGTATTTAGCTGCTCCGGTAATGAAAGTTTGTTGATCTGACATTTTGATCCAGATTATCTCATTTTGTAAGATTTTCTCATAAGCTTATAACATGTTCTATCTTGATACCTATTGCATCCACTAACATGGTTTCAGCTAACTAAGTTATATGGTTGGAAATGTACAGTCACTAGTGGTTTTGGAAATAGTGTTATACTTATATAGTGGCCTTGTATGATAGTTTTTTTGTCTAGATTTTATCTCAGAAAAAGATATCACTACAGGAATTTTTATATATGTTTGAACCTACAATGTGCATTCTACTTTGGAGATTCATAAAGATATGTGAAGGAATTTGGAAGATATGAATGACAATATTTTGATCTATAAATAGTAGTAAGCTTTCATACATTACATTGATGTGGGAGATTCCACATTTCCTCATATTTGATTATCATATCATGCAATGTTGAAGATAAATATTTCAGTGTCATCTAAAGGATATTTCAATGTGTTAACAAGTTTTTGTTAGACATTTGATGGATTGGATATATTTTTTGAGTTTTGGTCTAACTCTAACCGACCTAATTATATATTGAGATGTGATATGAATGATAAAGGGATATATCTTAGGTCCATGCAGACTATTTACATGTGAAGATGAATGTGTTTTGAAGAAAGTTTTGAAAGAGGTAGTTTTTATTTGAAATAAGGTTTCTCTAATTCAGCTGACCTAATTAGTGAACGCACACATGTACATATATATAAGGCATCCTAAAAGTGTAGTAGTAGAGAGAAAAAGAGGAGGAAGTAAGTGAGAGTTACATGAAGGAAAAGAAGAGAGTTGGATAATATGAGAAGATAGACATGTGTTATCTATGTATTGTGCTTCACCGGAACTGAACTCCAACATAGGGAAGGTGCACTCTTTATTAGTTCATACCTTTGCAGTGAGTGATATCTTTTGTACTCCCGCTGTAAGCCCTTTAAGGACAGTGATTCCTAGTAGTGAGCCATTGTAATATTATATATATCTGGATATACAATATTTTGAGCTAATCCTCATCGTGGTTTTTCCCATTCTAGTTTTTCCACATAAAATTATTGGTGTTCATGTTTTTTGATGCATTATCTTGATTCCATGTTTTCTCTTGTTGATTCAATCAAATTTTTGTTAATGTTTAAATGGATTTTATGTGAATGGTTTTATGGAATAATGATCATCCCTCCCCCCTCGTAGTATTTAGAATGTTCAACAATTTAATCAATTCAAAACATCTAGCAAGAAGGAAACCTTCACAAGAGAAAATATTATTATCAAGAGAATTAAAGGGTAGATTTATCAGTGATTTATTGCAACCATCAATATCTCAAGCATCATGTCAAGGTCTTATTCATCATGTATGCTTTTGGAGCTAACATTGTGATGTAGGTTTCAATAGGCAAGTTAATATTCAAGTCAAGAATCAAGTATCAAGATCCACATCCATTGAATACATTTCATGCAAGATCAAGATCAAGATTTCAATCCTCTAAAGTTTTATTCAAGGGTTTGGTGAGTTGTAAAATAACATTGTTCATTCATCATTCCTTTCATGTTTTATTATTTCAATTCAGGGTTTAATTTCAAAAATAGGGTTTGACCATAGAAAACCCCCATCCACCAGAAGCAAAGTTTTTTTTCTCTTTATGAATGCACAAGTTTATAGGTTGAAGAAGGATTGAATACATCAAAGTTGAAAAGTTGTAAAAATTTGTCTAACATTGAAACTTGGATCAAACAAAAGGTACAAAATGACACCAAAGGATCCCAAAAGCTAACTAAAACCTCTACACATAGACCCATTGGACTATGGGTGAATGAGTCCCAAACACACTCTCAAAAAGTCATTTTGGTGATAAGTACACACCCTCCTACCATTTCTAGATCTGTTGAAAGTTTTGTGTTTATATCTATATTGTTTTTTAAATTGATGATTCAAGTTTGAATGGGCATAATTGAGTTGATTTACTATTTTTAGTTTTTCTCCTATAAGATTTTTTTAGGTTGATACCCCCATCCTCAATAATAAGGAAACCAACAAGCTCCCTCATTTGGTTGACTCACCTCAAGGTTGTTAGTCAATTATTTGTGGGGATCTAATTTCCTAATGAAATAAAGGAAAATAGGTCCATTATACCATCCCATATTTCACATCACCATCCCTATTTTTCATCATTTCATTTTTGGAACTTGATATTTGAACACCATAATTTTTGATTTGGAATCTTAGATCTAGATTTGCATTCTTTTACATTAGTTTTCATTTTTAGATCTCTCACTTTGATTTGCATTTTAGGGTGTTAAAGTGAATTTTGGCATTGTTGAAAATCTGAAAACTCGCAAAAATTGGTAGAGTTAGACTCATCTTGCATAGTGCTTACATAACATTACATGATAAATCACTTAAATTAGAAAATTGAATCAAAATTGCATCTCAAATTAGGTCTTTTTGCTTATCATTTAGCATTTTTTTTCATAAGGAGAAAAAATAGCTTCTGAATGGATCCGAAACCATTAGGTTTTGAAGGGACCTGAAACCCAAACAAGGATGGTCAAGCTACCTAAAGAAAAGTCAATAAAGCTTCACAACAAAACAAAGACAAACCAACAACCAAAATCAGCTACCCAACATAGAACCAATATCTTACATGGATCTACCCATTGGTTTTGATGGGACCAACAACCCAAAACAACTAGGTTTTAGTAGGGACCTTAAACCCAAGAGAGAAGCCTACAACAACCAGGCCATAGCAATCCAATCACTCAAGTAGATTGGTCTCTCCAAACCATTGGCAGAGACAACTAAGTCAAAGGTTTGTAGAAGTAGAGCCCCAAAAGTAGACAAAACCTTGCCCAACAAGAAACCCTCTCCCCCTCTGTAGGAGAGGTCATCACAAGAATGCGAGGCTCCAAACATTTTCCATAAAATCCAATTGCACTCTCCAGCTCTATAGGAGACAAAACCTAGCTCATCCCTCCCACCACAATCACAACACTCCTACAAACCACCATTCCACCTCAAAAGAAATGGGAACCCCCTCAATGGGAAAAGTAGGAAAAGACCTTCAACCACATAACTCACCTCAACCTGAGAGGGAGAGGACTCCACCTCCAAAGGAGAATTCTTCACCTCAAAAGAAGACATAGTATTCAAAGAGAAGGGACTGCAGTGAGAAGGAGAACCAAAGCAAGCAACAACTTCAATAACAGTCAAGTCTTCAAAACTATCTTTGAAAACCACCCAACCCTCAAAACCTTCAGCGCAGAACAAAGTTGATCCAGCACCAACTCCATACTCACAACATGGTCTAGCCAAAGCATTAGCCCCCAACCACTAATGAAGAACAACAAGGCACATAGGGGGAAAACCATGTACAAGGTATTAAGAAAGACACTTGCTCTCATCATGAAAAAATCCTGGTAACACTAGCACAAGACCACACAAAACCTAACAAAGCATAGGGAAGAGAACATCCAAATTTGAGCGGCATAACCACTCCACCAAAAGGGATAGCATCCCAAAACAATCTCCAAACTAGGATAATAGGAAATGAAATCCACCTACCCTTAGGAAACCACAACCGTCCTGGCATAACCCCCAAAGGAGAGCCACCAATAAGAGAAAGCACAGAAGCAAAGAACACCCTAGAAACAAGCCCCTTCTTCAACCCAGAAACTCCAAGGAATCCCATGCAAACCCACACTCCCATCCAAAAGGAAGCCACGTCCATGCCAAAAATCCACCACACAATGAATGCATGGAAGTAATGAACACCCCAGAAGAAGTGAGAAAAAGAAAGGGCCAACAAAAAAATCCCCCAATCCATCATACTACACTGAGTAGAACCAGAAATAAGCCCCTTGTTCAACCCAAAAACTTCAAGGAGGCCCAAGAAACCCCACACACCCTACATGGAGTAGCAAAGCAGAAGGGGAAACCACCCAACACCAGAAAACACAAAGGGAAATAGACTTTCCCTCCAACCTCCATCAAAATCCACAATAGCACTAGAAGCTATGAAACACCAACCCAGGGCATCAACAAAGTCCCCACCTATAACACCATAGAAGAGCACCAATAGGGAAGACACAGAGAAGGAATCCAGCAGTGAAAAAGCCAGAAAACTATCTCTATCCATCACAGGAAAAGAAGAACTATGTCCAAAGCCGACCCAAGCAGGAGACCAAGCATAAACAAAGTTCCTCAAATCAACAACACCAACAGCCCCACCTATAGGGACCAATTTACAGTATTGCACCCACATAGATGCCAGAACTAGCCCCTCTAGAAGCGCAGCCCAAGAAAGTAGTGGTCGAAGACAACCACCGTCTAGATCGGGGTCATCATCATCTACGTCTGCTTCATCTAAAATTTTCAAAATAGCACCCCGCCACTGCTTCCCGCCGAATGAAATTATTTCATTTAGCATTGTTTCACACTTGCATTTAAATATGATTTTCTAGAAATTTGAAATTGTAATTACATGTTTGCAACCAAAATTTGGAAACAAAAACATTAACTCAAAAATTTAAAATTTAATTTTTGAAAGCCCTAACAAAAGACCGATTTTCCCATGGGTGAATGAGTCCCTAATTAGGCCTAATTTTGAATTTCTAGGTACTAAAAACTCTGTGTCTACATTATGTGTTTTTTCCTTTAGGTTTTTGTTTTAGTTTCTAGAAAAACAATTTCTACAATCATTTACATTAATATTAATTGGTTAAAGTGCATTTTCAAACATACAATTGGGAATTTAAAGAACAACATTTTTTAGGCTTGTTAAATTCTAAATCAGTCAATTATCAAATCTAAAATCTTGCATAATTCTTATATTTCATCATGGATATGTGTATGGGTAATATATGGAAATACTTATTGTTTTTGGTAGATGTCTCAAGTTTTGTGTTTGGTAATGATCCTAATGAACTAAAACCTATTCATGCTCAATCAACTCCTAATGAATGTCCCCGTGCGGTGGAAATCATAAGATGAAGATAGCATGCAATAATTTATGCAAGACTCCTTATGCAACCTTGAGAATAATGCATAATTTTACCCATCTATGTAGCAACCAATACTGTTGGATGTTGTGTTGTTTTTCTGATATGTGGTTGTCATCGATGTTAACATTATTAGCATTGTTTCATTAGAAGTTGTATATGTCGAGGATATTGAGAAAATTTTAATAAGACATGCTACAGGTTGTTAGTGGTAGAGTGAAGTTATTTCTATCGGTGTGATCAATACGTTGTTTTTCAAAGGTTGTGGACTAAAGGGTTTCTTGTTGAGTATATCTAGTTTATCCATGTCAAGTTTCATAGATCCACGTAAAGATTTGATCGAGTTATGAAGATTTGTATTCTGACATTTTTTATGTTACTTCAGTTTGTGTTCCTAAATGAAGATCATGTGATTCCAGTAAGTTTAGTTGTTTCAGATGATTCTATGATGTTTCATGATTCTTATGGATGTTTCTAGTTTGTTCTCTATCCATTTTGCATTTCTGCATTGATTTTTGTGCTCGTGATCTGATATTTTCTCTTGTGTGTTCATGCTTTTCATGTTTTTGGCTGAAAAGGTGTTGAAGTGTGTTGTGGATCTTCAAGGAGTAATTAATTGAAGTGGTTCATGTTTGAGGATGTTATTTTCAGTCTTCACTATGCTTTGGCTGACCTTAGTTCATTCTCATGAATAATCTTTGTTGATTTGGGCCAAATTTTTATATTCATTTTACTATTTCTTTAAAGCCAACTTATCGCGATGAAATTTCTTGTTGTGGATATATAAGAGTGATTTTTTTATCATTTGAAGGCATGTGTGTGAGTGTGTTTGCAAATTGTAAGAGTCTTGTGTGTGAATAAATTTTAGATCATTCAAAGGTAGAGAAGAGAGTGAAGAAGAGTGAAGAGTGAAGAAGTGTTCATGTGCTTAATCAGAACTGTAACCAGGAATTAGCATATGCTATTTTCTTAGTTCAAAGTCCAATGGATTTAACCAGAACCTTTCTATAAGACAGTGTATCTTCCTTTTGGAAGTAACCCTATTTTTTATTTGAGTAGTGAGCTCTAGGCAGTGTGCCTAAATGCATGTTCATTCCCCATTTATATTCTCTTATACTTTTAACAGGGTATAATCTTGTGGACTAACCTCCATCGTGGTTTTTCCCCTAACAGGGTTTCCACATAAAAATCTTGTTGTTATGTGTGGTTCTGATTTGTTATTCATTTATTATTTCATGATTAATGTTTGGATCTGAGAATAAGTTAAATAAGTTGAATAAGTTTGAAATTCGGTGACAACTGAGAGGGTGATTCATCCCCCTCTCAATTGTCTTCCCTTGAGTTTCCAACAATTGGTATCAGAGCTTGTTGTTCCTTGGAAGAAGTTTAACAACTTGAGGTGATCCGAGATGGAAACTTATAAGAAGGATAGTCCTAGATTTGATGGAAAATTTTATTCTTTATGGAAGACTCGAATGGAGTGCCATCTGAGATGCATTGGTGAACCCTACTGGAGCATTACAAAAATATGTATTTTTTTCCACAGAATGTTCCTGCTACTTATGTTGAGATTAGGGATGCTGAGTATAATATTGGGGCTAAGGAAGTGTTGTTGAGTGCTTGACTGATACTAAGATGACAAATGTGATGGATCTGAAGACTGCTTATGAGATCTGGAAAGAGTTGGAAACCTTGTACAAAGGTGATGCTAATGTGAAGATTTCTAAGATACAAAGTCTGAAAGGGAAATATGAAAAGTTGAAAATGGGTGATGATGAAAATGTTACTACTTTCATGCAAAGAGTGAATGAACTTGTGTGTGGTATCAGATGTGTTGGTGGATAGATAGACGAATCAAAAGTTGTTGCTAAAGTGCTTAGATACTTTCCTAATTCTTACAAAGTTAAGGCTAGTGCTACTGAAGAGCTCCAGAATATAACTAATGTTACCAAAGATATATTGTTTGGTAGGCTTACTACTTTTAAGTTGAGTGAATTTGGTGATGCACGTCCTAAGGTTGAATCTGCATTCAAGGCCACTACTTCTAGAAGAGATAGACAAAGATATGATCTGGGTGAAAGTTCGTCTACAAATACATTCAAGTATGAAAATGAAATGAGATAGCTGAATGAAGAAGACAAAGAGCTTGAAGAACTTGAAGCATTGATTGTGAAGAGAGAATCTAGAGGACAAGGTAAGTATAAAGGAAATCTACCTATTAAATGTTTCTCTTGCAATAAGATAGGTCATTTTTCATCAAGGTGTCCTGAGAGAGTTTCCAAGCCAATCTATTTAACAAGCCTAAATTCCAAAAGAAGTGTTACTATGTTGCTGATGAAGGTGTGACAGATGATGAATCTGAAAAAGGAAATACAAGTGAAGATGAATTTGTGTTTATTGCTATCAAGGAAAATAATCTCGTGTCTATTGAATCTTCTAGTTGTACAAATGTGGAGCAAGCCCTAGCTACTCAAGTTGAAGAGAAATATGAATGGGTAATTGACAGTGGTTGTTCTCATCATATGATAGGAGATAAAATTTTGAAGTGCAATCTTTTAAGTGTTGGAAAAAAGGTTGATAAGGGATACAATCTTTAGTTCATGGATGGTAAGTCCAAAAAAATGCAAAATTATGGAAATGTGATTGCATCAGGTACAAAAATAAAAGGTAATATTTTCCACCTGAGTACTACTAGTAAAAGTTGTTTGATTGCTCAAATTGATGAAAGATGGTTGTGGCATACAATAATGTGTCATGTTAAAATTGATAATATTGTCAAGATAAGTTCCACTAAGGTTGTGAGAGATATTCCTAAGCTGATGAAACCTACTAATGCCATATGCAAACAATGTAAGTTAGGAAAGAAAACAAGAATTCATTTCGAAGTAAACAACAAAATTCAAATGGATTGTTTGATCTTATGCATACTGATTTGTGTGGTCTTGCTACAAATAGAAGTTTATAAGGATACAGGTACTTCATGTTGCTTATTGATGACTATTCAAGGATGATGTGGGCTACTTTCTTAAGAGAGAAATTTGAAGCTCTGGAAAAGTTCAAGATCTTTAAGGCTATGGTTGAGACAAAGACAGGTCTGAAGACTAAATTTATCTGATCAGATAGAGGTGGTGAATTCACTTCTGGTGAGTGTAATTATTTTTGTGAAGAGCATGGAATAAAGAGACACTTATTTGCACCGCGAACCCCTCAACAAAATGGAGTTGTGGAAAGGAAGAACAAAATAGTTCTAGATGCTACTAGAACTATGATGTTGGAAGGAAATGTACCTTATATCTACTAGAGAGAAGCTTTAAGTACTATTGCGTACATACTTAACCTTGTACAAATCAAAGGCGATACTGATAAAACTCATTTTGAGCTATGGACTAGTCAAAAACCTACTGTTAAATATTTCAAGATCTTTGGAAGCAAGTGTTATATCAAAAGAGATGAAGATATAAAAAAATTTGATGCTAGGAGTGATGAAGGAATCTTTTTGCATTATGCCACTAAAAGTAAGGCCTACAAGTGTTACAATAAGAGATTGAAGAAAATGGTTGAAAGTGAAAATGTTAAGGTTGATGAAGACTTTGGTAAACTATCTAGAACCTATGGATATGATTCTAACGATTAGAATGACAGAACAAACAAAGGTTAGAACTCAAGTCAAGTCCAAATCATTTCAGTGAATCAAGAAGATCAAGAGCAAGGAGGAACTAATGGAAGAATAGAAGAGAGATCAGAAGAGCTTGAAGTTGAAGAACATTTAAGAAGACTCTGAGGTATGTAAGGTTGAATCATTCAAAAGATCAAATTATTGGTGATAAGAACAAAGGTTTCTAGACTAGGAGAAATATTGTAGAAGAATATTGTTTTAGTTCAAAGATTGATCCTAACAATGTGAATGAAGCATGCAAAGATGAACATTGGGTTAAAGCAATGAAAGAGGAAGTACAACAATTTGAGAAGAATGATACATGGATTCTTGTTCCCAAACCTAAGGATAAGAAAGTAATTGGAACTAAATGGGTCTTTAGAAACAAACTGAATGAACAAGGTGAAGTGGTTAGAAACAAAGAAAAGCTAGTACGTAAGGGATATTCATAGATGGAAGGTATTGATTTTGAAGAAAAATTTGTCCCTATTGCTAGAATTGAAGTTGTGAGATTGTTTCTTGCTTATGTTTCTTATAAAGACTACAAAGTTTATCAAATAGATGTCAATTATGCTTTTCTAAATGGAAAATTGGAAGAAGAAGTATATGTTGAACAACCTAATGGATTCCATTTGATTGATCAGGGATATATGGTTTGTCAATTGAAGAAAGCATTGTATGGACTAAAAAAATCCCCTAGAGCATGGTATGCCAGATTGGATAAGTAGTTGGTGAAGCTTGGATTTCACAAAGGTACTACTAATGGTAATCTATATTTCAAGAATGATGATAAAGATTTGATTGTGGAAGTTTTTGTTGATGATATCATATTTGGAGGAGATGATAGCTTGTGTATGAAGTTTTCTAATGAGTTGCAAAATGAGTTTGAGATGTCAATGATTGGAGAGATGAAATTCTTCTTGGGATTTCAAGTTACTCAATTAGATAAAGGATCTTTATATCTCAATCCAAGTATGTGAAAGAATTGCTAAATAAATTTGGTATGGAAGATTCAAATCTAGTTGGTACACCTATGGTGACCAGATGCAAGTTCACAACTGATGATGATTCTCTAAAGGAAAATCAGACTAGACACAAATTAATGATTGGTGGATTGCTTTATTTGACTCAAACTAGGCCTGATATCATGAATGTTGTATGTATTGTTGCTAGATTTCAAGATGATCCTAAAGAATCTCATGTGACTATTGTGCAGAGGATTTTTAGATACTTGAAGGGGATAGTTGATTTTGGTTTATGGTATCCTAAATATGGTGATCTTACTTTGAGTTCCTTTATTGATGTTGATTGGGTAGGAGATCTGAATGACATGAAAAGTACTATTGGTGGAGAATTTTTCTTGAGAAAGAAGCTGATTTCATGGTTAAGCAAAAAGCATAATGTTATTTATTTATCTACTGTAGAGGCAGAATACATTGTTGCTACTAATAATTGTACTCAAGTACTGTGGATGAATAGATTTTGAAGGATATCAAAGTTTTGTATGATGAGCCTGTTGCTATATTCTATGATAACTCAAGTGCTATTAACATTTCTAAGAATCTGGTGTTGCATTCCAAGACCAAGCATATATCTATCATGTTTCACTTTTTGAGAGAGAAAGTGAGTGAAAAGGAAGTCGGATTAGAGTATGTGCCTACTAAGGAGTAGATTTCATACCTATTTACCAAGTCATTTCCTAATGATACTTTTGAGTATCTCAGAAGGAAGTTAGGGGTGATTAATTAGAACTAAGGATGCATTGGTTTACATCAATCCATGCATTTCATGATCATATTTTGATCCAGATTGATGTTGTGGTGCCTGCTACTTAGGGGGAGTATTCAAATATTCAGATGTTTAGGTGTTCAAATATGTGGTTCAGAGCTTGTATAAAAGAAATATTTTCCATTGATGTCAAAGGGGGAGAACAGCAATGTGAAAAATATTTGTGGGGAGAAGAGTTGAGGAAAGAAGAGTCAAGGCAAAATACATTGCTAATGTCTTTGGTAGATGTCTCAAGTTGTGTGTTTGGTAATGATCCTAATGAACTAAAACCTAATCATGCTCAATCAAGTCCTAATGAATGTCCTCGTGAGGTGGAAATCATAAGATGAAGATAGCATGCAATAATTTATACAAGACTCCTTATACAACCTTGATAATAATGCATAATTTTACCCATCCATGCAACAACCAATACTATTGGATGATGTGTTGTGTTGCTGATATGTGGTTGCCATTGATGTCAACACTATTAGCATTGTTGCATTAGAAGTTTTATATGTCGAGGATATTAAGAAAATTGTAATAAGAAGTACTACAAGTTGTTAGTGGTGGAGTGAAGTTCTTTATGTTAGTGTGATCAGTATGTTGTTGTTAAGAGGTTGTGGACTAAATGGTTTCTTGTTGAGTATATATATTTTATCCATGTGAAGATTTGTATTATGTTAGTTTTTTTGTTACTTCAATTTGTGTTCCTAAATGAAGATCATGTGATTCAAATAAATTTAGTTGTTGCGGATACTTCTCTAATGTTTCTAGTTCATGCTCTATCCATATTGGACGTCTACATTGATCGTTGTGCTCATGATCTGATATTTTCTCTTACGTGTTCATATTTTTCATGTTCTTGGATGACTAGGTGTTGAAGTGTGTTGTGGATCTTCAAGGAGTAATTAATTGAAGTGATTCATGTTTGAGGATGTTTTTTTTATTCTTCACTATGTTGTGGCTGGCCGCAGTTGATTCGCATGAATAAACTTTATTGATTTGTGCTGACTATTTATATTCATTTTATTATTTTGTTGAAGCCAAATTATAGGGATGTAATTTCTTGTTGCGGATATATAAGAGAAATTTTTTTTATCATTTCAATGCATGTGTGCATGAAGTGTGTGAGTCCTATGTGTGAATAATATATAGATCATTTGAAGGTAGAGCAGAGTGTGAAGAAGAGTGAAGACGAGTGAAGAAGTGTTCATGAGCTTAACCAAAACTGTAATTAGGCATTAACATATGCTAATTTTCTTAGTTCAAAATCTAATGGATTTAATCATAACCTTTTTGTAAGATGGTGTGTCTTCCTTTGGGCAGTAAGAATATTTGTATCGGAGCAGTGAGCTCTAGCTATTGTTCCTGAATGCATGCACATCCCTCATTCATATTTTCTTATACTTTTAACAGGGTATAATCTTGTGGACTGACCTCCATCGTGGTTTTTCCCCTAATAGAGTTTTCACATAAAAATCTTGGTGTTATGTGTGATTTTGATGTGTTGTTCATTTATGCTTTCATGATTAATGTTCAAATCTAAGGATAAGGTAAATAAGTTGAATAAGTTTGAAATTCAATGACAACTAATTCACTCCACACCTCTCAATTGTCTTCCTTTGAGTTGCCAACAAATACAACCTATAATTCTATCACTTGATATGTTCAAATTTTACATCTTGAAATTAACACATAAAGAAAGCCTCAACCATCAATCATTAATAAACTTGTTAACAAGAGAAATAATGATACTAATCTATCTTATGCCAATCGACTTACCAATACACCCATAAACTTAGAAGAAAATTATGTCCAAGGATTTGGGGTCTTAACCAAGAAAGGATGTGATGCACCCAATGAGCATGAAGTCCATAAATTACTAGAAAAAATTCCCTATCAGAGATACCAAAGGACTAGAATATCAAGATTCTCCTCCATCTGCATCTTCTAAGGAAATAAGTGTCCTCCTCCGTAATAATCAACCAATGCCTCACAAGGATGATAGGATCATCTTAGGTCCTCCTCCTCCAAATCCACTTCAACAAGTTACCCAATCAAGCAAGAAATATAAGCCTTATAAAGTCAAATAATTGCCATTTTTGCACACTAAAATAGAAAAAGAATAAAAATTGGAACTTCTCTATCTAGGATTGATTTACTTGCCACCTATAAAAGAAAAAAAAAAAGGTAAGAGAAAAAAAATGAATTATTGTGCATTTCATTAAACACTTTGCCATCTTACTAACGAGTGTTGTTCTTTAAAGAAGATATTAAGTGGATTTAATCCTCTTGACTATTCATTTGATGTTATAATTTTGTGAACCCCAACTTTGGTACTTACAAAACAACAAAAGTAAACAAGTTAGACAAGTGATTGCAAACCAAAACAAGGATTCCCCATGAAATCCATTTACAACATGCAAACTAGGAAGAAAATGACAAAGAACACAATGATAATGATAAAATAAAGATCAAATCCTAATTAGATGTGCAAACTCATGATCCCATGGGGGAATTCGTGCCAATTTGATGTGAAAATTGGCCCTTTCCCAATTCCTAAGATGCAAGCTTCGAATGTTGAAGAGATTGATCCAATTTGTTGATGAAGACTGGAGATTCCAAGCCAAAAATCTACAAAACTTAGCTATGACTCAATGATAATGGATGAAATTAAAGAGATATTTGAGCATGGTAACTTTGCTTGGATTGTGGATGATGAAATGAGGATATGAACATTTTATTTATAGGATTCCAAGATGGATGAATGTCCAAATTTGAGAAATGTCAGACTAACATTCATCCAATGATATGATGCTACTTGTCAAGCTATGAATGGATGATAGATGTGCAAGATTTGGGGTTTGTGCCAATAAATGCATAATATTTGAATTTCAAATTTGTTGAAATGAAATGCAAGAGGGAAAGGAAATCCAATAAATGCCACTTGGCTCAAGGCAAAGGACATGTAAGATGAATTTATTGCCTTGTTGGATGTACATGTTGACTTGGAATTTTTTGAATTCAAACTGAGAGAATATTCCAAAAGATGCCTTGTGAGGAAAATAGAGATTTAATCAATGAATTAATTATATTTTCATGTGCAACTTGCATTATCTAGAGGATGTGACATGAGATGAGGTTAGATTAATCAAGGGTTAATTAATTTAATAGGAGATTAGATGATGTGAATTATTTGACTTAGATTTATGGATTTATTTAAATCAAATAAGAGAGGAATATGACAAGAGATCAATTAAATAAGGGTTTTTATTTATTTAATTAAAAGAGATGGTGTTAGATTAAACCAAATAAGGTTTTAATTTATTTAATTTAATGGATAGAATTTAGATATTTAATCAAATAAATTGATTATTTAATTAAATAGAGATAATTAGATCAAATGGATTGATTTAATTAACAAAAGAGAACGACTCAATTAGCTAAAATAATTTATTTAATTAAGAGACGAATATTGATGAATTTAATCAGATAGGGGAATTTGATTAAATGGTTAGACCGAAGGATGATTCAAGAAGAAACGATGTTAGTGAGTCAAGATCAGATGCATGATGTCAATCAGTATATTTTTTATGTCTACATTTTGTCCCTCTTTGAAGCAATGCACTCGTTGTGTTGGTTCAAAGAATAAACGATCTTGATCAAAACCAAAAAATTTGATATTTTAAAAAAACTTACCCCACTGCTGCATGGCAGGAGAAGGCATTCCATTATAATGCCCCCTTGAGAGATCGAACAAAAATTTTAATTTTTTGGGTGATCTCGCGAAAAAAGACAAAAAAGTACCCAACAAGTCCGAAAGGGGTCTGGGAGGCTAAAAATGTGTCTAAATGCAATAAAATGATGAAAAACAAGCCTCAATTGGACCAAAATAGGTTTGGGGGTCCAAAACCCTAGCAGGTCAGCCATTTACGGTTAAAAACCCTAATTTTTAGGCTTAAAAGGGCCCGAGGGGTCACTTTCAAGTCATTTTCACACACCTCCGCTAGAAAACTTGAGATTCGAGCTCTGACTCTCTGGCAATATGGCACAATGATAGCTTCCCCTACACATTTATGACCAAGTTCGGACATACCAATAGCCACCGGGCATTGGGGCACTGGTATGTGATCCTTACTGAAGCTTCATCTTTTCATTTAATGCATTAATTACTCCTTTCAAAGGAGAGCTCGCCTCCAGTGGCACTATATAGCACCGCTCGGAATTTTAACTATGCCGCGCCAGGCCGTTTTACGCTGCAGCAGTGCAGTTCAGAGTTTAGAAACTCCAACGGTGGGCTCGAGCTCGACGGGCCGGTTTGGGTAAAGTGCATGACGGCGGCACCATTTTCACTCAAACTGCGACGCTGGAAGGGAAAGTGCGCTGCGGCAGTGCCCTTTGGCTCTTTTTTGGGCTCAAGCGTCAGAGTTTGAGTAAAATCAAACTGCGATGCCTTCACAAACTACATCGCTGGAGTCAAGCCTGGAGAGTTCGACTAGGAATTTTTCAAAAAATTTAACACGTTGACTTTCCTCGATGCAGGACGGGGCGAGGGAGCTCTACTCTCGTTAACACCGGTCACAAGATTTAACGAGCATCTTATGGGATCTAAGCAACAAGGACTAGGATCGACTAGGAGCTGTAGGACTATGGCACATTGCATACGCAGTGCCAGTGCATACTCACCTAGGGATGATGTCAGCACTGGTTGAGAGGTGGCACAACGAGACATTGTCATTCCATCTCCCCACTGGCGAGGCCACTATCACCTTGGAGGACATTTGGCACATTCTATGATTGCCTATTGATGGCCACTAGGTGATCTATGATATGGACGAGGGACACAAGTACTACATCAAAATCCTTGCCACACGGGACATTATCTACTACAAGGGATAGATTGAGCTCGAGCGGTACAGATTTATAGCACCTCCCTTCTGCTAGGTGATTGCAACGATCATTTTGGGTCTAGTTGCCCCAGATAGACGAGGGCGATACTTCAATCCCAGCTAGGGGTATTCCTCAAAGCGGATGGTCTGAGATAGGTTAGTTCGCTTCGCATGGGGGCCTGTCCTTCTAGCCTCTCTTTACAAGGACCTTCACGAGTATGTGTACATGAATGGCAGAGCATTGGGGGCTGGAGTGACCTTACTTCATGTTTGGTCATGGGAGCACATTTATGTGCTACGTCCATAGGTCATTCCAGTTTCGATGGGGGTAGAGAATGCCCCTGTGGCACGATATAGAGGTGGTGTGTCCTTCACACACATTGGTGAGCACGGGATCCCCTACTGTAGGTAGTTCCTAGATGAGATGCTTGTCTTTACTAGGCGTCCATACCTTGGTCGGGCCGAATGGGCCGACAATGCTGCTTAGCTCTTTTATTGCCATTAGGATCAATATATGCAGGGTCGCGAGCACACGATGATTGAGAGGTACTTGCTTGGGTGCGTACAGCATCAGTTTGGAGAGTCGCAGGATCGGCCAGATGATGACTACATAGCTGTCTTTACATGCAGCATGACATAGGTGTCATGGGGTCACGGTATTCCTACCACCGAGGCAGTTGACAGCTTCCAACATTTGGCAGCCCAACCATGGGCTTATGATCAAGGCTTGGCAGACCTAGGGACCACACAGGCCTATAGAGATTGGTTCAGACCTCCTCTTCGGTTGACCATTCCATGTGAGGATCCAGAGGTACGTAGGGTCAGAGGTAGGGGGAGAGGATGAGGGCGAGGACCGAGGGTTGAGATTCGACAGGATCCACCGGGTGTGCCCCTAGTTCCACCAGGTCAGGGAGATGTCCCTATGTAGAATCAACAGTAGGAGCCGCCAGTCTCACCACCACAAGCTGAGGGTCAGGATCAAGTTCACGTGCAACCATAGGTATAGCCACAGGGATAGGCATATGGTCAGGATGCACTGATTACACAGCTGCAAGCCCAGGTTTAGGCGCTGACAGTAGAGAGAGACTAGGCAAGGGCCGAGAGAGAGCAGCTCAGAGCAGAAAGGGATCAGGCTAGACAGTAGAGATAGGCTACAGAGCTATAGGCAGCTACAAAGCTAGGCCATAGGTAGCAGATCAAGAGTATGACAGCCTCCTCCTCCCAGGGTACAGTGCCAGTACGATCTTACAGGGATGTTATCCGAGAGATAGAGTACTACCGTCGGGCCTACCATGATAGCGTACCTAGAGCAGATTGGGTCCCAAAGTACTCAGAGTGGGCCAGTCAGAGACCACCAGACAGTCACAGTGATAGGGGCAAGGGCAGCATTCACAGGGATCAAGCTTGATCGAGATGATACACCTTTTGTGCCTTATGGGCTCATTTTTGATAGCCTGATGGGCATTTTGTACTGATTGACATATATGTGTACAGTGATCCAATTTATTCTTTGTACTATGACAGTGACATTATTGATGATATATATGAGCCGATTTTGATGCTATGTATTGTGTTCTCCTTTATGCATGAATGGTTTATTTCTATATGCTTTGCAATGATGTCCTATGAATGCATTTATTTCTAATGATGTATGCATTATGATTATGACTAATAGATGTATATTATGCTGACCTATGATATGCAAATGTGATGATCTATTTATGATAATGTGATGATCTGATATGATAATGTAAATGTGATGGTCTCTTTATGATAATGTGATGATCTGATATGATAATGCAAATGTGATGGTTTTAATGCATGATGAAATGGTTTTATGAGGTGCTTAGAATAACAAATATTATTATCCTAAACATAATAAATGATGATGTATGTAATGAAATGATATAAAATGTGAACGTAAAGTGGTGTCATGATGTCATTTATGTTATGCAAGCATGTATGCCTAATGAATTTAAATGCTTATATACCTATTTGTCATGTGAAAAATGATTATGATATGCTTCTGTAGATGCTTATGTGATGATTTATATGAGATGGTTTATGAAATGAAAATGAATTTTCTATGCAAAAATTGATATAATGCCATGAGATGCAATGTAATGGGTGGAAATGAAATGACATGGATGCACCTATTTATGAAGAGTGTTTATGATAACCTATTTATGATGATTAAAATGCAATGCGTATGTTTCCTATATGATATGTTTATGTGATATGCTAATGATTTGTTGATGCAGGATCGATGGCGATGATGGTGATGATGATCAACTATCATAGTACCATGTTAGTGCGGTTAGTGAGAAAAGAAGAAGTCATTTCAACAAGACACAAGATGATGCAAATGCAGATGATGGTGATGGTGATGATTACTTGTCGAGGAATTGGGATTTTCAAAGGGAAAATTTTCTTATGTTTGATAACACACGTGGTGCGATGCATCAAGGTATAGGGAACTAGGATGGCGTTGTACCTAGTATGATAGACTTTGACCTGAAAAATAGATAGGAGTATTCTTGTTCACACCTGACATACGGAAACCTTGCTAGGATGTACTTTAGAAGTTTCAGACACCTCGGACCAAAACACGTAAAGGTAAACCTATCCCTATAATAGTCAACAAGTTTCCCAAGACTTCTTCCATACATACCTAACAAAGCAAGTATTCACCGAGGTTATATTACAAGAACGTCCAACAAGCACAGTAGACAAAAGATAATGATCATTGCCCCATTCCTATTTCTCTAAATCCTCTATTTTGGGATATCATCGAGACGTACTTGGAATGAGCACAAATAAGATAAGTCAAAAGATAAAGACCAAGTAAACAAAAAAACTGATGCTCTTCAATATTGTTAACGGAAAGAGGATTTGTTTTCTAAGGATGATAACCAAAACTTATTGCCAAAAGATAATGCCCATTGTAGGAAGGATTCATCCTAGGACATGTTAGTGGATGGTGGCACGTCATTTTGTTTACCCAAAGTGTTCTAAGGGATGATTGATATGGGACCAATTTAGATGATGAGTTACCAATACGAAGAGATAATCAGCTTGCTTACGTACTAACTTAGACTTTAGACTTGACATTTAGAGTTCTACTTTTAATCTGCTAGACTTGTTTCCAATTGTTTTACCAAAGATTGAGGATGACAACCGGTTTATTATGATTGGTGTTTATTGTGGGTGCCAGCAAGATGAGATGGATGGATTTTTCAAATTTTTGGATGTTTTCAATGTTTTGCAATGTTTTGAGGCTGTTTTGATTTTCAATTTTCCATTGTTTTGGGTTTTCTAAGATTTTGACCAAGAGACTAACCTAAAGACCTATCCTAGGGTCCTCGAGGGCTGATCAACAGATTAGCCTTGCCTACGTTATACACACAGAGACCACGTAGTTCGATTGACGATTTGACCAATTTATAGATGATGATATACATGATGAGATGTCAGTTTATTATGATGGACTCCTATAGGACTAACCTAAATGTCTCGGGGGATGATCAAAGATCAACCTTGCCTATGTTCAAGCTCAGAGATGATGTAGTTCGATAGGATGACTCTGTTTTTGACTTTTTGAATGACTTTTTTCCCTATTTTTGGATTTTGATATGTTTTCAATGTTTTTGGATTTTTTGATGTTTTGATGTTTTTGATTTTCTGATATTTTGTTGTTTTTGGATTTTCTGATATTTTGATGTTTTTAGATTTTCTGATATTTTGAACTTCAAGGATATATACGAATCTGATCCGATAAGAACATGCCCCCAGCGTGATGCAATAGACTACTTCGATAAAGGCAGGACAAACTAACCTTGAGGATGGGCCAAGTCGTACTAGGAGGGATCATGATACGAGAACAGGACCAAGCTATGGTGTGTATGCGAGTGGATGGGTGGTGTGATGGATGATGGAAGCGAAATGGTGGATGATGCAGAACAAATCGCAAGGATCTTAGTGGATGGAAAGTGCTTGTTTACGCAAGGTGCCTGTTTGCCAAGTTTTCGCCAAAGTAACCATTTTTTTAGGAATTTTTCTAATTTTTTATAAAATTTTTGGTTCTATACCTTGAAAGAATTAGCTATAAAACTTTTTGAGATGGAATCTATTCATGGGCTCTTGCAGGGGTTCCCCTTTGGGTGTTGATAACTGATATGCCCCTGATTTATAACTATTGTGATGACAAATGGTCCCAGCCAATTGGGTTCAAACTTGCCTTTGTTGCTTGGGTTTGGGACATTCTTTTGATTTTCTTTTAAGACCAGTTCTCTAACTTGGAATTTCATGCTTATGATTTTCTTATTATAGCTCCTTTTGAGTCTATTCTAAGAGACTTGCAAATGATTCAAAGCATCTATGCATCTTTCATCCAGTAGCTCTAGCTCATTTAGTCTTGATACCCAGTACTCTTCATCTGTGATGAGGTTTTGCAGTGATATCCTGAGGGATGGGAGCTCGATCTCTATGGGGATTATGGCTTATGATCCGTAGACCAAGGAGAAGGGGGTGGTCCCAGTGGGTGTGCGGATGCTGGTACGATAAGCCCAGAGGGCGGGATTAAGCTACAGATGTCAGTCATGACCTATGTCATTGACTGTTTCCTTGAGAATTTTCAAAATGGTTTTGTTTGTAGCTTCTACTTGGCCGTTGCCTTGGGGATAGTATAGGGTGGAGAAGTGATGTTGGATTTTGAATTTCTCACACAAGTCATGAACATCCTAATTTTTGAATGGTGTCCCATTATCTAAGATAATGGCTTATGGGACACCGTAACGACAAATGAGATAGTTCAGGATGAATTTTGAGATCTACTTCCTAGTGATATACATCATGGGTATGGCCTCTACCCACTTTGTGAAGTACTCACTTGTAGTTATGATGAATTTATGACCATTGGATGAGGTAGGTGTGATTTTCCCAATGAGATCGAGTCCCCACTACGAAAAGGGCCATGGTGTGACGATGGGATGAAGCTCTTGAGCTGGAGTATGGATGAGGTCCCCATGTTGCTGATATTGTAGACACTTTTTAGCATGATCATGTGCTTCTTTTTCCATTGTGGGCCAATAATACCCCATCCTCAGCAGTTTTGTAGAAATGGTCATTCCACTCGAGTGTGAGCCACAGATACAGTTATGAACTTCGGTAAGAGTAGTTAATGCCTCCTCAGCATTTAGGTAGCATAGTAAGGTTCCTTCTATGCTTCTACGGTATAGGGTATCACCTAGGATCACAAATCTGGATTCCTTTTTAACAAAGGTTCATTTTAGGTGTGATGGTAGGTCAGCGGGTATGACTCCTATTCGAAGATATGTGTAGATGCCATGATACCAAGGATCTCCTGGACCAACGATTTCACACACATATTCCAATTTCGGTACCTCGAATGTGGGAATGAGAAGCTGCTCAATCAGAAATTCATATTTCAGTACGTTATGAGGGATGTCTAATAGGGACCCAATTGTTGCCATGGTGTCTGCTACTCTATTGTTGGTTCTTGGAGTCTACTAAAATGTTATGTCAATGAAGGATTCCTTTAGTGTCTCCACCAATTTCTTGTATGGAGTGAGCTTGTCATCCTTGGTCTGATAGTCATTATTAACTTGATTTATGATCAGCTGAGAGTCTCCATATAAATTGAGAGCTATGATGTTCCATTGCACTGCTATCCTGAGGCCTATAGTCAAAGCCTCATATTCCACTATATTGTTGGTGCAAGGAAATGCCAATTTGTATGATCTTGGTATGCAATCCCCTTGTGGAGTAATAAAGAAGACACCAGCTCCTGATCTGTGTTGTGTGTACGAGCCATTGAAATATAGTTTCCAGTGGTTGGCTATGTTGAGGTTAAAGATGGATTCATCTGGAAACTCTGAGACAAGGGGATTTTCATAATAAATAGGTGCTTCAGCTAGTTGATCTGCAATAACCTGACCCTTGATTGCTTTATGTTCGACATACTCAATGTCATACTCTAATAATATCATTACCCATTTTTCCATTCTCCCTGTGAGCATTTCCTTTGATAGTAGATGCTTGAGGGGGTCAATTTTCACAATGAGCTTTATCTTGTGTGCCAACATGTAATGTCTAAATTTTTGGGATGCAAACACTACTGCAAGGCAAGCTTTCTTGATGAATGAGTAGTTTAGCTCATGACCGACCATTGTTCTGCTGTTGTAGTAGATGGCCCTCTTGGTTCCATTTTCATCATACTGAGCTAGGAGAGCTCCAAGGGCTGTTGTTGTTGCTGACACATATAAGATTAATGGCTTCTTGGGATGGGTGGCATTAAGACTGGTGGTGTTAGTAGATATTCCTTGATTTTGTTAAATGCCTCTTTGCATTTTGTGTCCCATTTGTATGCTACCCCCTTGTGGAGTAGGTGAGAATATGGGTTCTCCTTGTCTGCCAATTGTGTTATGAATCATCGGATTGAAGTCTGCCTTGGAGACCTCTCAATTGTTTTAATGTCTTTGGTGCTTTCATCTCGATGATTACTTTCACTTTTTCCAGATCCACCTCGATACCCCTCATGGAGACTATGTATCCTAGCAATTTACCTGATTCTACCTCGAAGACGCACTTCTTGGGATTTAGTCTAACTTTGTATTCCTCGAGTATGTCAAAGATTGCACTTAGGGTTGCTATATGATCTTGTCTCTCTCTTGACTTAGCTAGAATGTCGTCGACATAGTCTTCAACTATTTTATGAATCATATCATGGAATATCAATGTCATGGCCCTTTGATAGGTTGCTCCTGCATTCTTTAGGCCGAATAGCATCATGTTCCAGCAGTAGGTCCCCCATGGACAAGTGAAAGACGTCTTATGTTGATCTTCTTTTGCTATCATGATCTGGTTATATCCTAAAAATCCATCCATTAGTGATAGCATCTCATGCCCTGCTGTCATGTCTACTATCATGTCGATGTTGGAAAGCGGGAAATCATCCTTGGGACATGGTTTGTTCAAATCTCTGAAATTCTTACAGATTCTGATGGCTCCATCAAGGTTTGAAACAGGTACCAAATTTGACACCCATTATGGATAATCGATTGGTTGGATAAATCCTACATCTAACAACTTTTTGAGCTCCATTTTGACCAATAAGGCTATTTGAGGATGCATTTTTTGAAGCTTTTGTTTGACCGATTTTTCTTCTGGATACACTCCTAAATGATGAACCACAGTCTCTGGATCAAGTCCTGGCATGTCAGTATAACTCCATGTGAAGTTTATTTGTCTTTCCTTTAGGAATGTTGCTATGAGTTCTTGCTCTTCTGATAATAGTGATTTTGCATAGAATGTGATATGTGAGGTCTCCTCTGTTCCTAGGTTGACAGGATTGCATTTTTCGGCCAATACTGCTGACTTCTCCTGATGGATAGCTCTTAGAGGAAGATTGAATCCTTCATCCTCAGGCACCTCAGAGAGGTTTTCACCATTGGATACATCCTTTCTTTTTACTATTTTCTTGTCAGAGAGTGCCATAGTGTGGTTTTCACTCAAGGACTTAGATATATGATTCTTAGTTTCTCACTTTTGTAACTGAAGGATTCAATCATTTCCCCATAATAGGCATGTGTGTCCAATGCCATTATAAACCCTGATTTGTGATCCCCTTCTAGAATTTTATCCCTCAATCCCATAAATTCTTAGAGCGCCTCATCATTTTTGAATGTATCGAGAATTGATGGTCCTCATTGGTCATAGTTGATCAGTTGGGGATATACTAAATGGATCTCATGATTTTTTTGGTTTGGTTCAAAGGAGATGGTGCTAATCATACATAGGGTGGTGTCCTTAAATAACCTAGGTAGATTGGTCATGGTATCCTCATCATCACTACTAATATAGGGTTTAGTTATAAAGTTATGTGTGTCTCTGCTTGTGAATATTGGTGAGTGTACTTGTGCTAGTATTGGCTGAGGAGAAATATTAACTGTTCTAATTGAAGGAATTCGGCCACATATGTTATTCTCAGAGGGGCACATCTAAGGCCAAGATTTTTCATGGGTCGTGTCTCTAGCATGATAGGTATTATGAGTCTGTTGTCATTTTGTTCCAATCTTTGATTTCTGTCATAGCCCATTACTAGCATCATTTGTAGGCCTTTGCTTGTCTCATCCAGTGGTAATTCAGGTATCGGTATTTCATCTTTATATAGCATGTGTGATGTATCTACTTCAATAACCTCCTGGCCAAGGTCTCCCCAGCTTATGAATTTGGGATAGTCTTTAGGATAGGTTTGTGATGTGGAAGCTTGATTTTATTATGGACGTCCCCGTGATCTAGGAGATTGTGGTAACTCCCCTATCACAAAAGCATTATTAGGGAGCTTGTAGCTTCCATAACCATCCTCCTAGATGATGAGCTTGATGTTGGAGATGGTAGGGATGGCGGGAGTGGCGGGTGTCTCTATCGTAGAAGTGGACATGAGAGTGGCAGGGTCGATGTATTGTGTGGATGGGCCCTCATCATTTTTTAGCACTTGGGGGATTTTGTAATATTTTGCTTCAAGATTTTTGCAATATGAAAATGGTTCTGGATCTCCATGGATGGTAACCTCTTGTCTATTATGTGTAAATTTTACACATTGGTGGAAGGTTGATGCTACGGCTTTCATCGCATGGATCCATGGGTGTCCCAAGAGGATATTATACGGTAAGTCAAGATCCAAGACTTGACAAGTGGTTTGCATGAGAGTCAGCCCTACTTGAATAAGGAGTTTAATCGTGCCTTGAGACACTCTTTCTTGGTCATCATATGCTCTTATTGTGATTCCCTTTCCTTTATCGATGGAATCTTATGATATTTTCAACTGCTTGATGAGGCTTAGGGAACATATGTTCAAGCCCGCACCTCCATCCACCAAGACCCTTTTGATTTTTCTCTTGTGTACAATGGCCTCCAAGTGAAGTGCACAGTTGTGAGATGGTTGGGTGGGGAAATCCTGGTCAAAGAATGTAAGCGAGGAAAGTAGATGAGGCTAATGCTTCCTCAAGGATATTCTTATGAGCTAATGATATTTTTAACAACTCCATGATGGAGATGTGTGCTAGCGTTCTCTTGAGTTGATCTAAGACATTGTAGCCATTAGTAACGGATCTAGATGCAAGGGCTCTGTTTGGCTAGGATGATCCTGCGATGGTTACTTTTCCGCCTCTTGTGGTGACTCCACAATCTTTGACATAGGTTCCCTTGATAGTAATGACCATGCAGTCTTCATTTAGGGACGAAACGACTGTTTCATACACATGATTTACACTACCCTTCCCTTTATCATTTTTATTCCCTTTATTGTTATGATTCAGCATCAGATTCATATATATCTTAAGATCCTAATTTTCAGTAGGCTATTCCACATTTATAATTATTTTATCGATGAGATCTTGAACGAGGTTTTTTAATCTCATGCAACTATTTGTGGTATGGCCTTTGATTTTATGGAATTCGCAAAGTTGATTCTCATTATACCAAGGAGGTTTGACATCTGGTTCTTGGTAGTTCTCGAATGTAGGAGCTTTGATGAGTTTTTTGTCTATCAACTTTTTCATTATGTCCTCAAGTGGTTCCCCCAAAATGGTGTATTTTCATTTTGGATAACTTTTGCATTGGGGTGGTCCCATTTGGTCATTGAGATTATTGATGTTGGGGTTGTTGTTTGGTTGGTATGTTGTATGATGTGTGTTTTGGTGTTGTGTTTGGATTTACTATGTGGGTGTGTTTTGACGAGGACCACTAATGACCACCTTGGCATCTACGACACCATCATTAGTGACATTTTTGTTCCTTTCCCACGTACGAGGTTTATCATTGTAATTGGATGGTGGGTATTTGTTTTGCTGGTCGTGGTATGATGTTGATTCCGCGGGTTGAGTCACAAGGGCTCTTTTGATGCTAAGTGCTTTGGAGATTAATTGATCATATGTGGTGATGCCCTAAACCTTGAGATGAAATTCCAAGCAGCCTTCAAGGTTGGCTATGATGGTGAAAACTTCTTATTCTTCTCGCATGGTCCACTTGCTTCGATTGGCCTTGGATTGCCAATGTTGTAGGAATGAGGCGAATGATTCACCCTTTCCTTGTTTTAGAGCTAAGAGTTCTTTGAGACTGAATCCATTGCAGTGTTACATGCGTAATTTTTAATGAATGTGTCTATGATTTCTTGGAATGTTCTAATGCCTGAATGTAAGTGAGAGAACCATTCTATAGCGGGGCATGCCAAGCTTCTAGGAAATAGCTGCATTAGATAAGTATCGTCATATGCGATCTCCATGCAGTGAACTTGGAATTCTATGATGTGATCTTCAAGGTTTCCCATCCCTTGATATTTGTCAAATTTGGGGGTTTCAAATCCCTTCGGGAATGGTTTCATTGCTAAGCTCCTATCAAATGGATAGGGACACAAGTTGCTTGGCATTTTGGTTGTTCGCCCTAATTGAAGGTCGAGCACTTGTTGTGAGAGCAACCTGAGTTGTGTCGTCACATCATTTTGCAGATCAGGGGGTCGGATGAAAGTGTTTTGGGATGTTTCAATCGTTGGTTGGATGGATGGGTTGGTTGGTGCGTTGTTTGATGGTATCGGTATGTTCTGGCTTTTGTATGAACAATTCTTGTTGTTGATCTTGTTGTTGTTGCGCTAATATTTGTGCTTGTTGTTGTGCAAGCTTGTTGTTGTTCCAACAACGCTTGTTGTTTTTCTTGTTGTTGTTCCCACAATGCTTGTTGTTGGGTTGCTAACTTTGCTGCTTCTTGTTGTTCTTGATATTGCTTTAATGCTTGTTGATATGCTTGCAATTGCGCTACTTGTGCAAGAAGTTGTGCTTGTGCTTGTGCTTGTTGTGCTTGATATTGAGCTTGTGCTTGTGTTGTTTGTGCTTGTGCTACTTGTTGTTGCAATAGAAGTTGTGCTTGAGCCACCTTTTGTGCTTGCAATGCTTGTACAGTTGAGCGGCTTGTTGTTGTTGTTGTTACAATAACTCTTGGGCTTGTTGCTCTTGTAATGTAGCTTGTGTTGCTTGGGTGACTTGTGCAGCTTGAGTGGCTTGTTGAGCGGCTAGGTATATGGATTTTTGTTTATGAACTTGTTGGTATCCCCATTGGAAAGCGGCTTGCAATGCTGCATCGTATTGGCTTGATGTGGTGGAAGTTGGTGCTGGTGGGGGTGCTAGTGGATTTGGAATGGTGTTTGTGGTGAGCGATAATGTTGTGTTGGTATTTTATGTGGTGAATGGTGTTGTTGATGTGGTGGTTTGAGTGGTAAGTGGCACTATTGATGTGATTGGTCCTTGAGAGACCATGCTTTGTGATGTTACGGGGGTGCTCAATGTTGTTGGGATTATTTTTGTTTGTCATTTGTTATTGCGATGTTGACAACAAGTTTTGAGTGTTTGACATAATGCTTTGATTGATGGTTGGGATGTTGTTTTGACAAATATTTGGTAAAGGGGGAAGCCCTAAGCCAAGGAGTGGTGTGGATGGTGATGGCAATGGTGGAAGAGGTGGAAATTTTAGGGGGGTGAATCCTTGCGATAATTTCATGGTGTTGAATATGCCCCCTAGTCCGAACATGTCTCCCTCCTCTTGTGAATTTATGAGGGGAGTTTGAGGTGCTCTCTGAAAAAATATTGATGATGGATCATGATGCAAAGTGAGAGGAACATTTTTGTGTAATAGGTTTTTGGGTATGTTTTGTTCCAATGTGGTGTTTGCATCCACGTTTTGATTATTAACAAGGGGGTGTGTTTGAAGTGCATTGAGAAATGCACTTCCCTTATTAACATTGGGTTGGGTTGGAGCAAACAATGTTGTGATTTTCGGAATGCTTTGTATGATGTTTTGGGATGGGGGTGTAGATGAAATGGGAATGGTGGATGAGATTGGCAGAAAAGATGTCTCTACTATAGTACTCACATCAAAATCCAAAGGTAATTTGGCCCCTTGTTTTGCTAACTCAAGCATGTATAACGAAGGGTTAAGTCTCATCATGACGTTAATGATTTTATGGTTCTCTGGATTTTGGAGCATTTCGGTCATTTCCTCACGAGACATTCCAAAAGTCGTGTCCTCTCCTTGGTTTTCTTATTGCGGATTTTGCGATGATGAGAGGGTCAACGGATTACTTGATTCGGCAGGATTCATTTCTGTGTTTTTTTGGCTAAGATCACATGAAGCAGTCTTTGTTGGCTTCCATACTCTTCTTGTATTGAGATCTAGTTAGAACCATAAAACAAGGATCAATCTTTGAGACTATGGGAGATGAATCTCTTGACTCTCTAGATCAATCTTTATTTTATGCCCCAAAGTAGAAAGTCTTAGGATTCCTTGAGGATCAAAGGTGATGATATGGCGATGATTTTAGGGATGGATGATATGGATGTTTTGGCTTTTGATAAATCTTGAATGAGATACTAGGCTTTTAGGACTTGTGGATTTTGATTTTGGATTTTGGATTTTAGATTTTGTCCTTGGTTTTGATTTTAATTTTGATTTGGATTTTTTGAAAAAAAGAGACCCTAAGATGTTGGATGTGATCTTAGGATGAACTTGTTCAAAGGATGATGATTTGAATATATGTGAGGAGAAGGATGCATCTACCCACACCTATTCAAACAAGATGATTGTTTTACTAAGCATATGAAGAAGGATTCATCTACATACACTAAACTAGACAAGATGATTTTTGATAATTTTGACTAAGCATATGCAAAAGGATGCATCTACACATGTCTAGCAAACGGTGTTCTGATAAATGTTTTCAAGGACCTTCTCTCAAGGATTTTGATGTTCTTGATTTTGCCATAAAGCCTAGTATTTGAGGATGATTTCAAGATTTTCCAAAAGATCATGTTGTTTTTGATGTTTTGGAGGATGGATGAAAAATATTTTGATATGTTTTGATCCCAAGATGAACCCTATAAGTTATACCTTGTTTTCCTAGACCTAGGTATTGAAGAGCATGCAAATGCTTCCTAATGACCTTTGTAACCAAGAAATGATTTTATTTGAACCTTCATTTTCAGATTTCCAACCAATGATTTTGGCTTTGGGGTTATGAGTCTTCAACACATATGAAAGTTCATTTTTCTTAGCTTTGCTTAATGTCTTTATTTTACCAAAAACACTTTCTTCAATTAGGTTTTCAATCTAATATGTCCAATGTCTTAATTTCTTCAAACCCCACAAGATATGTTATGTGGAAATTCAATGAACTGAAGGCAAGGGTTTCCTACTGTTTACTTAAGAAGACAAATTGAGATATAATCCAACATTTAGAAACCACTAAGGATGTGAATCCCAAGGGAAAGAAATAACATATGGATTGAGTCAATTGTATTTGTCCTCAAAAGGGTTTGAAATTTGGATGATGTTAAGTGTTTGTTTTGAGATGTTTTCGATCAAGCAATGCATTTTGTAACCCAAGAATAAGTACAATCCTATGGATGTGTAAGACAATATTTGTTAGATTCCCACTTGGACAAGTCCAGCTACACTTATCTCTAGCGAATGGTTAAATGCTTGATCCCACTGGCTCCCCTCCATGACACTCACTTATATGGGGCAGCCAAGCATCAACACCAACGAAACTCCCATGGCATGTTTTCCATTTCTACTAGAAGACCGTAAAAGTGTGGGGTGGCTTCAAAACAACCGTTCTTGCACCAACAAATAGATTAAGGATTTTGGAAAATTCTAGCACATGGGTTTTAACTTTTTGTTTGTGGAGATTGACCCATACGGCAAGAGTCCCCTTTCGGATCCATCTTGTCGGAATCAACCTCGTGATATTGGAATTTCATCCAATATCCACATTTATATCTCAGCTGGAAATACTCTCGGGTTTAGAGTATTATCAGTTGAGTCATTCCCTTGGGTGAGTACTTTTTCCCCAAGGCAGGCCCTCTAGGATAAACAAAAGCGAATGAAGAACAATATTCGTAACTCGATCAATCCTTGTTGGCAATAAGGAGAGAGAATATACACAAAAATTCCCCCACTCACACTCACACAAGATGTTCAGTTTTAAGCCCAAATCAAAGTGTGGAGGTGATTACTTTATCTTAACCCAAAGTCATGAAAAAGTCCTTTTGATTCTCAAGATCGCTATAAAGCGTGAGAGAAGCGCATACGTCCTTTTTCAATGGATTTAGTTTAAGTAAACCCTCATGAAAAACAAAGCTACACTTGTTCCTTTTAAATCTACAAAGCAAAATGTGAGTTTGTTTTAGAGCACCAAATGAAGTGTGAGAAATTGCCTTGTTCAATTGTTAATCCACTAAACCAAATCTAGTAAGTTGTGATCCTAAAGTTCATTTTAGCCCTTGCAAGAAATGGAAAAGGTTCCTTTTAAGCCCAAACAAGAACTAGTGTCCTAAGAAGGAGAAGGCAAAAAATTCTTAAAGAAGTGTTAAACAAACACTAAAGTGTTTAAAAACACTTTGATTGAATGAAATATCCTCCTCATGCTTCTCTTTCTTTTGATTTTGATTTTCAACCTACAAAGAGGAAAAAACCAGTCAGATTCTAGAAAAACATAGAAATAAAAAAGTAGAAAACAGAGGAAAAATCAGTCATAAATCAAAAGCACATGCTAAAATTAAATTTTCCCTTTTTATTGTCTCCCAGCGTCGCAACTCGTGAAGGCGTCGCACTTTGTTCTCCTAGCGGTGCCCTCACAGTGCCGCTTACCAGTCAGCAAAGCTCTGTGTTGGGACAGAGAGCTCAACTGTGTCGCAATTTTCACCCAGCATCGCAGTTTGTGCCTAGCGTCAGAGTTTAATATTTTTGGAAAGTTCCTGTAGGTCAGCGAGTCCAGCGACGAAGTTTAAAATTCAAAAAAAATGGTGGGATGAGTCCAGCGGCGCAGTTTGTGTTTTAAGCGGTGCCATATAGCGATGCTGACGAGCTGGCGGTGCCAAAACAATGACTATGACAAGCCCGTGTTGGAATTTCCTGTGTGTGAAGAAAAATGTGGAAATTTCAAGGAAAGATTAGAAATAATGGTATTCTTCCCTCCTTCTAGCGCCAAATGTGCAAAACCCAACCTTGGTACCTACAAAACAACAAGCGTAAACAAGTTAGACAAGTGATTACAAGCCAAAACAAGGATTCACCATGAAATCCATTTACAACATGCAAACTAGGAAGAAAATGACAAAGAACACAATGATAATGATAAAATAAAGATCAAATCCTAATTAGATTTGCAAACTCATGATCCCATGGGGGAATTGGTGCCAATTTGATGTGAAAATTGGCCCTTTCGCAATTCCTAAGATGCAAGCTTCGAATGTTGAAGAGATTAATTCACTTCAATGTTGATGAAGAATGGAGATTCCAAGCCAAAAATCTGCAAAACTTCGCTATGACTCAATGATAATGGATGAAATTAAAGAGATATTTGAGCATGGTAACTTTTCTTGGATTGTGGATGATGAAATGAGGATATGAGCATTTTATTTATAGGATTCTAAGATGGATGAATGTCCAAATTTGAGAAATGTGGGACTAACATTCATCCAATGATATGATGCCACTTGTCAAGCTATGAATGGATGATGGATGTGCAAGATTTGGTGTTTGTGCCAATAAATGCATAATATTTGAATTTCAAATTTGTTGAAATGACATGCAAGAGGGAAAGGAAATGCAATAAATGCCACCTGGATCAAGGCAGAGGACATGTAAGATAAATTTATTGCCTTGTTGGATGTACATGTTGACTTGGAATTTTTTGAATTCAAACTGAGAGAATATTCCAAAAGATGCCTTGTGAGAAAAATAGAGATTTAATAAATGAATTAAATCTATTTTCATGTGCAACTTGCATTATCTAGAGGATGTGACATGAGATGAGGTTAGATTAATCAAGGGTTAATTAATTTAATAGGAGATTAGATGATGTGAATTATTTGACTTAGATTTATGGGTTTATTTAAATCAAATAAGAGAGGAATATGACAAGAGATCAATTAAATAAGAATTTTGATTTATTTAATTAAAAGAGATGGTGTTAGATAAAATCAAATAAGGTTTTAATTTATTTAATTTAATGGATAGAATTTAGATATTTAATCAAATAAATTGATTATTTAATTAAATAGGGATAATTAGATCAAATGGATTGATTTAATTAACAAAAGAGAATGACTCAATTAGCTAAAATGATTTATTTAATTAAGAGATGAATATTGATGAATTTAATCAAATAGGGGAATTTGATTAAATGGTTAGACTGAAGGATGATTCAGGCAGAAATGATGTTAGTGAGTCAGGATTAGATGCATGATGTCAATCAGTATATTTTCAATGTCTACAATAATCACATAGAAATTACATGTACTTTACTCCTTGTCATGTGATAGTTGTAGAATCTTTGCATGCACAATATTACATGTTGTACATTTAATAAAAAACATTTCTATATTGCAAGGAACCCTACATCTTTACTTATCTCATCCCATTCTTTCCTTGCATTCAATGGGGACAAGGCGTTAGATAGCCTTTCTCCTAGTGTACGACACTTGTCGTTGTCCCTTCAGCTAGTTATCTGCCTTCCACATGTGATAAACAAGATTGGGATGTGGATGACTTGCTATAGGTAAACTTTTATGTTTCATACTAGTATTTTATTTATCTTCTTTTCATATTCTTCGTGTGTGATTGCATGTGTACAATTTTTCCTCCATATTATTCCATTTGACATGTATTTATGTTCATTCCTCTATTTTTACCTACATTCTTCTATATGTCATAAGCCTTTAATTTTTCTCTTTTCTTGGGTTTTCCTTTTGGGGATGATTCAAGGCATTGAGACATTTGCGTCTCCTACATGTTGACCCAAAATATTTTCTTTATTTTTTCTCTTTATGTGTCATTCTTCCAGTTCTACAAGTATTTGGGGAATGATGGTGTTTCTAAGCTCTATAATTTAACATTTTATCAAAGACATATACTAACCCCAATTCCATGGATCCTTTATGTGTTTACAATTTCATTTGGGGGAAACCCCTTTTCATGATGAAAATTCATTTGGAAACATATGCTTGACATAGGGCTTTCCAAATAAGCTCTCATGTCTTCTTTATTACTTAACATTTATCATTTTCTACTTTAAAGTAATTTCTCACAACATGATGTTTAGCAATTTATTTAAAGTGGGGGCATACATTGGAATTATCATTTTGAAATTTTTTACTATAACTCATATTCTTGGTGCAGTCTTCTTGATTCATGTGGTGCGTCTTCTTCTTGGTGACATTAGGATTGATTTCCTTCAAGAGTGTGACCTTTCTTAGCATATGAAATTCCTCTTAGTTGTAATGCTACAGTTTGCATTCCCTAAGTTTTCAATCCTTTATCCTTCAACTTGTCCTCTCTTGGTGGTGATGTCAAGAAAAATGTTCCCTAAGGTGAGAACTTACATGCATTCCGTGAAACCCCTTTAAACATGCCTTATCCTATTCGCAATTTTTTAATGAGTTCATAGTGTGCCATAGAAAAAAGACCCTTTGCTTGACATGGGATTAATTCATGATAAATTGGACTTAATAAGGCCTTAATATAGTGTTGTGATTCATTTTATGCATCCACATTAGGTCTTTGGCCCTTGCAAATCAAATAACATGCTTTTAACGACGTCTTGTAAAGGTGTTGTAAAGTGTTGTAAGATACTTTCATGCTTTTCTAGACTTAATCAGCCTATTTCCTCCTAATCCAACATGAAAAAATGTTTTTAATAACATTATTACATTAATCTAGAAGGCTTGTGAATTAAAATTAATGTTAAACTAGTTTTGTAATGTGTCCCACACATTCACATTGGTTCTTGTGCCTATCTAGGCTTTGGACCTCATTTTAGTGTTGTAAAGTGTATTTAATCACACTTACACATTGATTTTTGTGTCCCAAGCCCTATTTTACATTTACATCATCATTAATAGGCCCCTATTAACCCGTATTGTGCATCCTAAGGCTTAAATTAATCAAACACCCAACAAGGTTGCATTTTATACCTTATTTCCTTATTCCTTGGCATCTAAACTGTCAAAATAGCCCTTGTGGGACCTATTCACCATGCATGGTGAATTATTCCCATCCAGGTGGGACCCATTTTCCATATGTGGCGAATGAGTCCTATTTGGCTCCATTTTGACATATGAGGGGAAAAAAAAGTGAAATTTGAGTTTAATTTTGCTTCATGTCAGCCTATGATGGGGTATTAATGGGTTACTAAGGCTCATGTGTGTATAAATATTTGTTCTTCTCCTCATTTCACATCTCTTATCTCTTAACATTCATTCATCCACCAATCTTCCATCTCACATCAAGCAACTTAGGGTTTTATCATTGCAAGACATCAAGAAAGCTTCTAAAGACATTCAAGGGTTTAATCTTCATATTGTGCTACATAATTTCAATATAAAACATTATGGAAAGGTAATATATCCCATCATTGCATGTTTCATTACTTTCTTTCATCATTTTGGTTTAATTACCCAAATGGGGTTTGACCAAGGCAAACCCCAATTGCCCTAACAATCAACATTTCCTCTTTTCTTCTTGTGTGTTTGTAGATTTAGGTCTCTTGAAAGTTTGGAAATCATTGACGATAAATTTTCAAGGTTGTTAAAGTCCTCTCTTCATTCAACAAATCAAAGAATCAACAAAAATTCACTTTCAGACCTGAATCTGATAATTTTAGAAGTGAACACCTATAGGAAGCAGAAGTGCAGATCTAGCTCCACAGAATCAACTCCTAAATTTTTTGATCCCTGTAGGTGGACTAACTCACCACCCATGGTGAATGAGTTCTATCTATAGGCCTAAAAACTGATTTTGTCATAATTAAGCTCCTGACAGTCAGAAACCTATTTCCTGGACTTTTCATCAGAAGTAGGACTGATTCGCCATGCATGGAAAATCAGTCCTAGTGGCCATTAACAGTGACTTTTGGAACATTCCAAAACCTTCTAGCAACATTAATTTTCCTCCAGGTGCACTCTATTGAGTTTCGTCAATTTTTTTTTTCATTTGTTTAGGTTTCTAGTTCATATTTGCAATCAACACTATTTTTTCCAACATCTTCCATTAGATTAGTTTACATTCATTTATTTGCATTTGTAAGCATTAAAAGACATCCACACACACTTCAGATAAATATCCCATCCATCCTTTCATTAATCTTGATTGAAACATTATGTATTTTGGTCCATCCTTCCCCTTTTAGGTGTAAAACCCTAAAAGACAACCAAAGGATTTGCGTACCAAAATCATTTGTTTCATTTTGGTGAACCTTCTGTTTGAATCCCCTCTTTTCTAATTTTTGAGTCCCTTAATCATTCTAGAGTTTCTTCCATTGCATTTTGCATTAGTTAGCTTCCATTCTAGAGTTTCATCTTTGCATGAGTAACAGTGCATGATAGGTTGCATTTTTGCATCTTTAATCATTGAAAATTTTTGAAATTCTACATTTTGTACTTTGGCCTGCATTATAGCACTCAAAATTCATAAAAATCAGTTATAAATTTCAAAAAATATTGCAAAAATTCCATACTAGGACTCATTCACCACCTTGGGAAAATTACTCCCTTTTAACCCCAAAAACAACCTTTTACAGAGTTGAAAACCCCATTTTTAGGCTTCTGTTTGGTGCCATTTCATACCTATATCAATTAGTTGTATTTATGTATCATGTATTTCATAAAATCTAGCCTTAATTAGCTCATTTCACGCATGGTTTCCATTTCAAGTTTGCATTCGCATCTTGTTACATATCATACTCAGTCAATCATCACCTTTGAAATCTGAAACATTATTCTTCATTTGCATCTTTACTTTGGCATTGTTACATTTCAAGATTGTAGATTAATCATTCCATCATTTTTTCATTACAAAATTATGTACTTCTCATCTTGCATGTTCTCTTTTTAGATATTATTGCATGTTGTAAGAAAATTTTGTTAAAGGCATATGAATATGAGGTCCTTTCCCCTCTCTTTTTGTTCATCATAGATCCCTCTCCTAGTTCCCCTTTTGTGGATGAGGTTGGTTTAGTGAAAGAAACCTTAGAAATTCATAACACTTACATTTGTTCTTCTCCTATTATCTCTCACACTTGTGAAGGAGATATTTTAGTGCTAGAAGAACCAATTGATGAGAGTTGTGACAATTTGAGTTGTTTCTCTCCTCTTACCTCTCCTATTAAACATAACATTACTAAAGAAGAGGACATCACCCTAAGTAATCATGATGATCACACAACACAACACAATGATGATACCATAGATTCATCTCCCAATTCCTCCCCTATTTGTGAGAATGTTTTTGTGAATAATCATGGCAATCACATTATTTGTGAGGAGGATATGTTGACATTAGATTATCAAACCTTTAAGACCTATGACAATCCTCTTTATTTTTCTTCCCCTACTTTGGAAGAAATTATTAGAAAAAGGGAGGTAATCAAAGATAATTATGAGAATCTTCTTGCTCCCTTTCCTAATTTTTCCCCCATCCAAGAACACATACTTAATCAAAAGGATCCAACCATTGAAAAAGAAGAATGTGATGCTTTTTTTTCTCTTGATACCTCTCCCACTTGTGGTGAATCTACTTTGCACATTTCAACCTTAGATGAACATATTAAATGCTCTCCTAGTAGAGCAGATAATATGGAACAAGAGAATGAGACATTATGAACACCGAATGATTGCATAAATTCTTCCCCTAATCTCCTCATTATCAATAATCAAACACATTCAACCATTCTTAACTCCCTTGGTTGTGATGAAGTTATTTTGGATGAACCAAACCTTAATTATCATGAACATGTGGTTTGTTGTTCTCTTATGAACTCTCCTTCTAGGGAGGATATTATGATCCAACACAAAGATAAAATTCCCTTCAAAGACAATGAAAAATCTCACTTGTTATGGGATGTTAACAATATTCAACCTCACTACACCCTTTACCCACCCTTGCATAAACTTCATCCTTCCAATAAACCTCGCTACACACTTTACCCACCTTTGCATCTACTTCATCCTTCCAATAAACCTCACTACACCCTCTTCCTACCTCAAACTAATGTATCACAACAATCGAGTTATAATATTGTTTCTCATACATATAATACTCGAAATAATCCACAACCAACGTAACCAATCCCACCCTCTTGTTGAAAAATTAAAGAATACTCCTACAAATATTTCCCTTTCGGATTTACTTTAGAACTCACCAAATTATAACAACATTCTTTAAACAACATTAAAAAAACCACAATTCCTCCTGGTACAACTTTGAATGATGTGGCAACTCTCATCCACAAAAACAATCTTGACATTACCTTCCATCAACATGAGCTCTCTCTTTTGGAGTTGCATAGAAAACATGATTCCTTTATGATAATTGCTCGCTTAAGCCTCACAGGTATCAAATGCACTCTCATAGATAATGGTTTTTCACTTAATGTGTGTAGGGTGAGTCTCCTTGATCAATTACATGTTGATAGGTCACAAATAATCCTTGATTCTATCTCTATTCAAGGATTTGATAATACAATAAAGCAATTGCTTGGTGTAATCACTTTGCTTATTACAGTTGGGGTGGTTACTTTGCAAACTCCTATTCATGTCATGCCTTAAGATCTTTCATACAATCTTCTTTTAGGTAGACCATGGATTCATGAGATGAATGCAGTGCCTTCAACCCTTCATCATATAATGAAATATGTCTATAACAATAACATTTATCAAGTTGAAGCAGATCTCAAGCCTAAAAGTTTCTTGCACCTTGAAAAAGGAGCTACAAGTCCTTTAAAAACATTAATTCCAACATCCAACATAGATCCTCTTGAAATTGAACACAACGATGAGGGATCGCCATCTAAATTATTTGGTGACAATTAGGGATCCTTAGACTTCACACCATCATTTATGGGTGAATACATAGTCACAAAAAAGAAAGGTGAGACACAAGGACAATCAAAAATCATTTCAACACAAAATTCAGATGACCCTTTGAAAGCATCTACCTCAAACACTTTAGATAACAAAGAAAACTCCACAATAACTCTTAACAAACACAATAACGAACAACTCCCTGATTCCAAAGCCATGAAATAGCTTTATGGAAAAGGGTATGAATTCATTAAATAATAAGGATATCATGGAAAAGGATGTGGTGCTCAAGATCAAGGTATCTGCAACCCTATAGAGCCTAACAAACAAAAAACAACTCATGGTCTTAGTTATTGCCATTTGATCAAGATCAACAATCCTTCACTCAACATTAATAATCTCACAAAACACATTCCTAAATCATCCTTAACAACTAGTAGTATTGCACATCATCCTTTAACTACATCTTCACTTAATCTCAATGTCATCTCACAAAATTCTCATGATTTGAATTTGTTAGATTTTATACCTTCCTATAATGGAAAAAATAAAATATCACAATCTAGAGACACTTGTGAAAGTATGACATATACTACTAAGCAAGATGTATCTTTGACAGCAACCACAAAACCCCCTTCTACCATTTATCAAGAGGGTATTTTATCGAGACTCCCCCAAGATCACTTGATCAACCTCCCTCCAAGAACTCAAAAGAAATGTTATTCCAAGACTTCATTTTGTTCAAATCATAGAGTTCATGGTCACTCCACTAATGAATGTAATGATTTGAGTCATAAAATACAACATTTTCAAGAGTTTGGTATGCTTCCCTATATGGGGGTACCTCATTCCTCTAATTTCTATTGATTTTCACTCTAGAATGTATTGCATTAATCATTTAGTCTCACCTTTGTCCTGCACTAAGTGGGATAGGGGTTTGATAGCCTTTTCCTCGTATGTCACTTGTGGTCACCTTCCTTGGCTATTCGTTAACCTTCCATGAATACAAAAGAGCAAGCTTGGGATGTGGATGACATGCCTTACGTTGGCTCGCATATGACATACTTCCCTCTTTTCACAACGCAGCTTATCAAAAACATATGACTTGGCATAGGGCTTTCTGAGTAAGCTTTCATGTCTCTCTTCTTCTACTTTAAAGAAATTTCTCTCAGTACAGGTGCCCACAACTAATTTAAAGTGGGGAGCATACATCACCACTCACATTTCATTGTGCGATTTATTTCTTCTTGCGATGTGTTCTTTTCTTTGTGGAGTCAGTAGGCTTGATTCCCTCCAAGATCATGATACTTCTTTTGACTTATCCTCTCTTGGAGACATTAACCATGATGTTCCCTAAGATGACACATTGCACAAACTAAGCAAAATCCCTTTGAACAGTTCTTATACTATCTTGCATTAACAATGTCTATGAGTGTCAAGCATACAAAGTTTTTCTTACCTCATAGAGCTTGAAAATAATTTTTTCCTTTGTGGTACCTTATTAAATTTATCAGGAGGTATACCTTTGGTATGGTTGAGCAGGAAGCCCATCTAGCGACATGACTTTTCCCCATAGCCACCTTTGTGTTTGTAAGTGCATACAAAATAGCGTATGTATCTTACCTTTTGGGCTTTCTCACCTCATGGGTGATCAGAAGTTCCATGGCCCCAAAGTGAGTATATTGTGGCCTTCTCACCCCTTAGACAACCTAAATTTTTGTGGCCCTAGAGTGAGTACATCTTTTCCATCCCATTTTTCTTCTCTCTGAGCTCTTTCCATTGCATGATTTTGTATCTTGATGGCTTGAATTAGGATCTTTGATCCTAGGGGATTGGCCAACTCCTTTGATCTTTTTCATTCTTTGTCATCTACATCTGTACATAAGGATCTCTCTTGAATGTCTACTTTAGTGTGAGTTTGAAGCAAGTTCATCCTCTCACTAAAGTGGGGGATAAATGTGTTGTATAAAAAAGCACCCTTTGCTTGACATGGGATTAATTCATGATAAGTTAGACTTAATAAGGCCTTAATCTAGTGTTGTGAGGCATTTTATGCATCCACATTAGGTCTTGTACCCTTGCAAATAGAATAACATGCTTTTAATGACGTCTTGTAAAGGTGTTGTAAAGTGTTGTAAGATACTTTCATGCTTTTTTAGACTTAATTAACCTATTTCTTCCTAATCCAACATTACATAATGTGTTTAATAACATTATTACATTAATATAGAAAGCTTGTGAATTAAAATTAATGTTAAACTAGTGTTTTAATTTGTCCCACACATTGACATTGGTTCTTGTGCCTATCTAGGCTATGTGGACCTCATTTTATTATTGTAAAGTGTATTTAATCACACTTTCACATTGATTTTTGTGTCCCAAGCACTATTTTACATTTACATCATCATTAATAGGCCCCTATTAACCCATATTGTGCATCTCGAGGCTAAAATTGATCAAACAACTGACAAGGTTACATTTTAGACCTTATTTCCTTATTCCTTAGCATATGAGCTGTCAAAATAGCCCCTATGGGACCCATTCGCCATGCATGGTGAATCAATCCCATCCAAGTGGGACCCATTCTCCATGTGTGGTGAATGAGTCCCATTTGGCCCCATTTGGCCCCATTTTGACCTTTGAGCAGAAAAACAAAGTGAAATTTGAGTTTAATTTTGCTTCATGTCGTCCTGTGATGGGGTATTAATGGGTTAATAAGGAACATGTGTGTAAATATTTTTTCTTCTCCTCATTTCACATCTCTTATCCATCTCTTTTATCTCTTATCTCTTATCATTCATTCATCCACCAATCTTCCATCTCAAGTCAAGCAACCTAAGGTTTTATCATTGCAAGATATCAAGAAGGATTCTAAAGACATTCAAGGATTGAATCTTCATATTGTGCTACATACTTTCAAGATCAAACATTATGCAAAGGTAATATATTCCATCATTGCATGTTTCATTAATTTTTTTCATCATTTTGGTTTAATTACCTAAACAGGGTGTTAGAACTGTGAAAATTTGAAATTTTCATAGTCAATTGCATTCATGAGTTTCCAAAATGAGTCCTCATCATAAGCATAAAATTCCCTCTTCATAACATCTTGCTTATATTTTGTCATATGATCCATTTGAATCCATCTAGTCCTTGATATTTCATTGTATTACCTATATCGGCAAGACAGGGTGAAGGTCTCCCTGACCTATGATATTTTTCACTAATGTATACTTGTTGCAGACTATCGGCAGGACACATCTATTGTTTCAGTGACATAAAAGTCATATCAGCAAGAAAATTGTTATCGGAATGAGTCATAATGAACTCATACGTGTCTCACCGACTAACGCATGGAGTGATGTATCAACCAAACAAAAGGTTATTGGAGTGTTGTCTTATTTAAAGCATCAGGTCTTGCCGATAAGGCGCAAAGGGGTTTCATCAAAAAGCTATCGGGAGGAAGTCACGTAGTCTTGCTGACTCAAAAGTCACACTGATAGAGATATGCATCAGTGAGAGAAGAAGTCTTTAGCTTGAGATTCTGCCGAAAGAAATAGTTACACTAATGAAGTACTTCGGGGAGAGTCTCACCGAATGAAACAAATTGGAGAAAAGAGTTCGGCGAGAAAGTTGATGTTAGTATGAGTCTTTTCAAGTTTTCAAAGTCACACCAAGGTGTGGTTTCATCTGAGAGAGAGTGTTTATGTCTCAGCGACCAAAAAGTTACTATAGGGTGCATATCGGTAAGACACAATGAACTCTATGAAACATATCCCTGACTTAGAATTGTCACAGCGATATAAAAAACTAAAGTGATAGTCATCGGTGTGATTCCAAATGTTAATGAGACCACGGATGTCTTGGCAAAAGGTTTAATGAACATTGCAAAAAATATTTCACCCCAAATTTGAAATCTCTCACCGACAAGACATTTGATCCAATAGTGTATGTTTCAAATAAGTTATCATTTGTGCTTCAGTTGACACATTAATGGCATGACGGATATAAAAGGGAATATTCAATCAAACACATTAGTGTTGAAATGATAGCAAAGGAGTCAGTAGTGTGAATGGAGAACCAGAACATCTTTTAGCCTGAGGAGCTCGAGCAATATACTGTAAGTTATTGCATCTTAGCTTTCCAAATTTTAAACTTCTGCAATTTTGAAGAATGGAGTCCCCTGGTTCTAGAAAAGTTAAAAGTAGAAAACTTGGTGAGAGTAGTCAAACAAGGGGGAAGAAACAAAAAACCAAAGGGGAACATGAAGGCACAGATTCAGATGTTGATAAAAGAAAGGGAAATGTACAAACTAAATAACAAAAGGATGCTGAGAGAAAATGATAGATTAAAGGATTTAGTAGGTGTTACTATGAAAACACCCATGATGCTTACTCAAGGTGAAAGTTCTCGGTCAAAGGATCATTGGGAGTGATTAAGTGAATATTCTGAAGGAAAATATGATGCAATTATGGCAATAATCAAGAAAAGGCACGATGGTTTAGCATCTTGGTTAAGTAAGCTTTGGGGAAAGTATTCACATACACTTGCTACATTGAAAGAGCATGAAAGGATGAATGAACTAATTTTGGAAAAGTCTCAGGATGTGAGCTAGAGAGATGCTGCTAATTGTGTAGCAATTGAAAATGCTAATCATTTTTTGAATAGGCATTGAAACTTCCATGATGAATTATAGGGAGATACGCAGGGATTGATGGATGCTGCTGTGAAAACATCGATTGCACTCTCTGATGATAGAGGGAAACTAAAAGAAGCTACCAGATGGAAAAGTGAGAATGAATCAATGTTGCACGAAATTCTAAAGGTTGCCACTGCTGAAGGAACGATGTTAGATGAGGCGAGTGAGAAGAATGAGAAGATGATAAAAATGGAGATTTCAATCCAGAACGCAATCAGAGATGCGGATACACACGAGCGCTGAGATTATTTGGATCATCTAACTAAGATTCATTTGTGGCTAAACAGAGATTAATCATCCTTTAATCTTTTCGTTATGTAATCTTATGACATTTTTGAAAGGACGCATCCTTTCGTGTACTCAATGGATAATATCCATTTCGGAAACAAAATAGATATAAGTAGAATAGGATAGAAGATAGATATCATAATACAGTAGAACACAATGTTTCGCAAATATGAGACTATGATGCATGTTTTGAAATTATGGAAATATCAAGGAGAATCATTTAATAGGCTGGCATATTTCTAGTGTCAATTTTTTGTTATGCTCATTAAAAGTATTATTCAATTTGTCTCCAAGATTGATGTTGTTTGGTTATTTAAATTGACATGACAAGTTTATGTTTGATTTATTAGTGCACGTTTGTTGTATCTGTGTGATTAGTTGATCGGTCCTTTCAAGGAGAGATTAAATCCTTTTAATTAATCATAGTAATCAGGGAATTCATCTCGATCGGTAAGAAGAACTTGATAATCACAGTCTTGCATGTTTATACAAGTTATAAACAAACTATATGCCAAACAATTTGAATTTTCTCCAGAAAGAAGTCACTCATTTAAGATTTCATTTGACTCTGCATACCCAATAAGGCACTAGTCTCTGCTTTCTTTTCATTAATTAGTTTCATTCATATTTTTACATCTATTAACTGAACATATTAGGATTTAGTCTTGAATATTTCTATACAATTTATACCAAATTTAGTTTTGTTTGTCCACCTCCATCTGCCATTGTGGGAAAATAATTTCAGAGAGATAAGCATAAATCCAATTTTGCTCCACCCATATAGGTTCACCTGCCTAGGTCCAGCAACACCTAAAGAGTAGAAGGTTTAAGCCATTCAAACATTGTCTATTACCCTAAAACATATCAAGAGATTGGCAACCTCTTGAGGTACCCTTACCTGCATTTTTGAGAGCTAACAAATTGGCGACTCTACTAGGGAATTGACTTAGAATCTGTGCCTTAATCATAGAGTCAGGAATCCTAAAGAGACTTCGCTGGGAATAACAGGTAACAATCTTTTCTCACTTTTAAGAAAGTGAGTGGTGACTGATAAAAACATTACAACATGAATGGAAGAAGATCTCAATATAGGGGAGGTCATACTGGGGCTCCTGCTGGTAGCAGTAAATGGACACACAAAGATGATAGGGTTGATAAGGGTAAAAGGATAAGTGAGGACATGTGCATGACGAATAAAGACAAATCATCAATACCACATTTTGAAACATATGACTGTTATGATGCATGGAGAGATAATTCAAGTGTGGAACCTTGTACCCCAAAAGATCAAAGAAATCCTTTTTACGATCCTCAGAAATAGGTTGAGTTTAGAGAAAAACTCGAGGCTGAACGAATCAGAATTTAGCATGAATATGATCAAAAAATGGAAGGTAATCAGAATGGACCCATTGATCATGAAAATCCTCAAGAAGATTATGAATCTTTAACCTATGAATAAGTAAAAGCATGGTTTGAATCTCAAAGAAAGGAAAGAGAAGAACAAGAGAAAGCCCAGATGATACAAGCAATGAGAGAATTCAAATTGTAGAAACCTCATAACATTACTCAGACAGCTGGTTTCCCCCCAAAGTATGTACCACCTCATAAATAGGGTAATCATGGTGCAAGGCCTTCTGATCCACCAAGGGTCCCTCACCATCAAGTATGGAATCAATACAGATAGCCAAATCATCCACCTCATATTCCCACACAATATACAAATGTATAGCCACTTCATGGTCAACATTATATGCCCATCATAATACACAATATAATAACCCAATGTACCAGTATCCACCTAACCCTCCCCCTCATCAGTATACCACCATGATCAGACAATTTGATTTGGCAGGATTTCAATTATACCCTTACCCCATTGATGGCAGTTGGAGAGGTCTGGTGCCTAAGTTTACAAGGAGTGGTGAAATTTCTATTGAAGACCATTTAAGGAGTTTCAATGCCTTCATTCAAGATTTGGGTGTACCTTATGAAGATTTATATATGAGGTTATTCATGATGTTGCTTACTAAAGAAGCCAGAGATTGGTTTAACAACCTAACAACAACCTCTATTGATTTTCTCCAAATATTTTAGGACCAATTCCTCAAGCAATATGGGAATCAGAGTGCACCTGATGTTGCTCTTCATGAATTGATGCGAATTCAAAAAAAATAGAATGACTCAATTTATGATTTCAACCAAAGATTCAATAAACTGTAGAATAAAATACCTCCTCGATCAAAATTGTCAGACTCTGTAGAATTGAATGTTTATTTGAATGCGTTTGATCCTAAAATAGGGTATGAACTGAGAAATAGGTTCCCAAGAGACTTGGCTGAAGCCCAGAAGACAGCATTAACAATTGAAAACAATAGGAGGGCTGCTGGAATAATTGATAAAAGAGAAAATCCTAGGGATCCCCAACAAACCAATAATTATCAATACAAATAGGAGAACACATACAGGAATGAAAGACCGAGGTTACATGACATGCCTTATAACACAAACTAGAAAGATGGAAAACCTATAACAGATAGGCCTAAACACAAAGAAAATCCTGATCCATTGAGAAAGAAGGGAACATATATGGTAAATAACAATTATTTTTGTGAAGTCTGTGATAAGCCACATTCCCCAGATTATTGTGTTGTAGCCCAAAGAATGCAAGAGGAAGGAATGTTGATGGGAAACAGTGGAGAAGATCACACAGTGTATTTGACTTCAAACACTTTTCACCATGTGGAGAAGAGGTACTCATCTTCAGAGGAGGAAGGTTATGAGTATGATGTTTCAAATTAGAAATACAATGTCCACATGGCTGAGCAGCAAATCCTTTCTAACTCTGAAGAAGATTATACAGAGCAACATTTTATTGAAACACCTACTCAATGCAGTATGAGGAAGCTTACTGAGGAGGAGATAGAGAGATTAATTGTTGTTGTAGTTGAAGAAGTAAAGAGTAAGTACTGGTTGAGAAATAGGACCGTAAATGAGAAGGAAGGTGTTCCTAGGGGAATCTTTATGAAAGAACAAAAGGCAACACAAGGAATTGTGAAAAAGGTAGAAAATAAACAACATGATAAAAGTGAACAGAAGCCTGTCCAAAAGGAGGAAGTGAAGGAATTACACAAAGAAATGCAAAAGCTTGATCAACCAAGAAAAGGAGAAAAGGAAGAAAACAAAGGAGAAATGTCATAGCAAAAGAAATGGTTAAAATGGAGGGTTCATCTTTTGAATTCACTCAGGCTTTATCTCAGGTAAAGATGTCTGTTCCACTATTTGAGATGATGAAAATCAAGGAGTACAAAGACAGTGTTTTCTAATTAATAACAAATGGGAAGGAAAGACATATGAATTTTGAAAGTAAAATGGCCACTAAAACTATTAAAGAGAAAGTGAATATCCCAGAAGTGTGCCTTAGTGATGCATTATTAAGTCCCCCATGGGTTGATCCTTTTTTCACTACCTTACTCATAAACAACAAATTGTTGAGGAATTGCATGATAGACTCTGGGGCTGCCATAAATATTATGCCAGTAGGAGTTATGAAACAGCTTGGCATGTGGGTGGATACAAATGGAGGCAAGTGCTATGCAATGGATAACCGACCTGTTCCTGTGGTGGGTATAATGAGGGATATTGAATTCAAGCTTGTTGCTTATCCTTAGGTGGCTTATAACATTGATATAATAGTAATTGAAACCCCTCCTCAATTTGGGATGCTTCTATCAAGACAATGGATGGCAGCAGTTGGTGGAAATGTCTAGTTTGATCTGTCTTATGCAACAATTCTAGTAAATGGTCAGGAAGTGAAGTTATACAGGGAGCCAAGGATGAATCAGGTTGTTGATTGTGTACCACAAGATCAAATCAATTGTTTTTGTGATGTTGATCTTGGAATTTTTAAGATAGAATCAGCCCAGCCAGAATTAGTCAATACCGACCCAATTGAAAAGCATGTGGCACAAAACTGCAATAAAGTGTGGAAAATGTATTTTGATGGAGCATGCAGCCAAGAAGTTAATAGAGATGTGATTGTGTTTGTTTCACCTGAAGTTATTACATTTAAGTATTCATTCCTATTAACATTTGAATGTACAAACAATGTGGCAGAATATGAAGCTTTATTGACAGGTTTGAATATAATTGTGAAACATAAAATCAAGTTGTTGGTTGTTCTAGGGGATTTTGAGTTTATTATTTCACAAGTTAAGTCTAAGTATGCAGCAAAACATAAAAGACTGAAACAATACAGGAATGTTGTATGGGACACAATTGAGTTGTTTGATGCATACTCAATTGAGTGGATCGATAGGTCAAAAAACATAATGGCAGATTTTTTAGCAAATGTGGCACTAAAAAGAGATGACATTACATTGGATGGAGTATTACAAATTGAGTTCAATACAAGGCATGCAGTCCCTGATAACATATATAGTTGGTAGGTTTTTAATGATGATATTGACCTTTTGAAATTCCTCCACTGTATAGATCAGTATGAAGCCCAAGAAATTGACTTCAATGCCTTTGTTGAAGAAGTGGATGGGAAGAAAATAGTATTTGGGAAGGAGATATTACAACTTAAAAAAAATAAGCTTCCTAAAGGCTTAGTGGCATTGGAGAGGGTGTATGATGGAAATGATTGGTCTCTCATGAAGCAGACACTAGTTAAAAGGGAAGATATTGAAGAGATTAACTTGGGAACTGAAATTGCACCAAGAAATGTGTACATGGGGAAGAAGATAAGCCCTACAATTAGAAGAATGTTGATAGAGTTGCTGAGAAAATATAAACATGTGTTTGCATAGTCTTATGAAGATCTAAAAGCATATAGGGAAGATTTGTTTCAGCATGAAATACCATTGAAGCCAAATGCTAAGCCATTCAGACAAAAGAAAAGACCCATAAATCCAACATTGGAGCCTAAAATGTAGGAGGAATTGGTAAAGCTTAGAGATGGGGGAATCATTAAACCAATCAAGCATTCAACATGGGTCTCAAACTTGGTCCCTATGAGAAAGAAAAATGGAGATATCAGACTATGTGTAGATTTCAGAAATATAAACATGGCATCCCTCAAAGATAATAATCCTCTACCCAATATGGAGGCTATATTGCATAAGGTAACAGGGTGTGAACTGTTGTCTATGATGGATGGGTTTTCAGGGTATAACCAGGTCAAGGTCAAAGAATCTGAGCAATATAAGACGACATTTACAACTCCTTGGGGGACATATGTTTATCTAAGAATGCCATTTAGTCTCACTAATGCAAGAGCAACCTTCCAAAGAGCTATGGATGTGGTATTTGCATATTTGATCAATGCTATCATGGTGATGTATCAGGATGACCAGACTGCTTATTCAAAAAAGGCTGAAAATCATGTTCAACATCTAAAAAAGGTATTTATAAAAGCCCTAGAATATGGTATTAGCTTGAACCCTAAGAAATGTCATTTTGCAATCACAGAGGGTAAGCTCTTAGGACATATTGTCTCAAAAGAAGGGATTAGAATAGATCCTGAAAGGGTTGAGGCCATTGATAAAATTCCTATCCCTAAAACTGTTAAGGCTATACAATCATTCTTTGGATAGATTAATTTTGTTAGAAGATTTGTTTCTAACTTTGCTGAGATCATTAAACAAATATCAAAAATGTTGAGGAAAGGACAGAAAATAGAATGGAATGCGGAGGCTTTGGAAGCTTGTATATCAATCAAAAGGGCCATCAAGGAAGCTCCTATCCTTAAATCTCTGGACTTTGCAAAACCTTTTCAGATATTTTCATTTGCTTCAATGCACACCATTACTGTTGTTATGTTACAGAAAAATGGGGAAGGTCATGAACAACTTGTATCTTTCTTCAGTAAGTCATTACAGGGATCTAAGTTAAAGTATGATATAATGGAAAAGCAAGCATTTGCATTAGTGAAGGCTACAAAAGCTTTCAAGCCATATCTTGTTGGAGCAAAGATGGTTGCTTACGTCCCTCATGCAGTTGTCAAAGATATTCTGACATAGTCTGAAGTAATAGGAAAAAGATGCAAATGGATTTACAAAATCCAATATTTTGACATGGAGATACAAATTACTAAACTGGTAAGAGGTCAGGGCTTGGCTAAGTTGATGGTAGAAGAAAACATTGAAGAAAATAAAATTTGCAATGTGGAAGAAGAGACTACAATTACGAGCATTGAGCATACTCCATGGTATGCAGATATCATGCATTATCTAAAATACAGGAAGTGTCCAAAGGAATTGAGTGACAGCTAGAAAAGAATGTTGAAGTTACAGGCATCTAAGTATGTCTTCATGGATGGAGATCTATTTTGGAATAATAGAGATGGTATACTATTGTTATGTATGGATGAATCACAAGCCAGGCATGTCTTGAGTGAAATGCATGAAGGGGTTTGTGGAGGACATTACTCAGCAAAGACAACTGCACACAAAATTCTCAGGGCAAGATATTACTGGCCAAAGGTTTTTAATGACTTTTCACATATGTAAGAAGATGTGAGGCCTACCAGAAATTCTCTAGAAAACTAAAGTATCAGGGAGCTTTTCCACTTCGACCCTTGCAGGATGATGCCCTTTTTCATCAATGGGGAGTTGATTCCATTGGAGAGATACAAGAAAAATTGAGTGGAGGACATAAATGGATACCGGTGGCCATTGATTATTTTACCAAATGGGTAGAAGCAGTCCCAACCAAACAGGCTACAAGTAAGGTTGTACCAAGTTTCTTAATGGATAACATCATTACCATATTTGGTGCACCACTAAGGTTGATCACAGACAATGGGATGTGTTTTAGATCAAATAAATTCAAAAAAATTTGTAGCACATATGGTATTACCATTTCTTATGCAGCCCCTTACCATCCACAAGCTAATGGCCAAGCAGAGTCTAGTAATAAGAGTCTTCTAAAGATTTTACGGAAGATGATAGGTCAAAAAAAGAAAGCTTGGGATTCAAAATTAAAACTAGTTGTTTGGGCTGATAGGATTAATATAAAAAAGGCAATTGGAAAATCCCCATTTGAATTGGTGTATGGAACACAAGCTAGGATGCCTTTGCAGAAATTTTTACCAGTCTACAAGTTTTTCCTTCAGGAAGATTTGGATATTCCAGAACCTATGGAGGAAAGAATGGAGTAGCTAACTAAACTGGATGAAATCAGGAGAGTTTCCCAAAACCAAAACATGAAGTTATAGACATAGATGAAATATCTATTTGATAAAAAATAAAAGGATATAAAATTTTGAGAAACTGATTTGGTATTGATGTGGAATGCAAGGTGCTAGGAGAAGGGAAAGCATGGGAAGTTTGAAGCCTTGTGGCTGGGAATTTTTGTGGTCGTTGGAAAGAAAGGTGAAGATTCATATTATCTACAAATTATGGCTGGTGAAGATCAGGAATTTCCTATACATGGGCAATTTCTGAATCATTTTTTCTCTTGAACAACACAGAGGATTAAGGGTTGCCAATGCATGGACAATCCTTAACAATCCTCTCAAAATTTTATCTTCCATGCATAGTAGTCTAGGAAATAAAAGGAACAAGACTTGCTAGTACATGGAAAATCCTGATTTGACTTCTTACAAAATAAAATTTCTCCATGTACAGTAGTGTAGGGTCACTTTCATTTCCATTCATTTTGTCTTGCTCACATAAATCCATCACCTTAAGTTTGGTTTGCTCACCTAGAAATCTAGATCCTTGCAATGATCTCACAATCATTCATCCCCAGATGAAGCCACTGCTAGAACTATGAAAATTTGAAAATTTCACAGTCAATTGCATTCATGAGTTTCCAAAATGAGTCCTCATCATAAGCATAAAATTCCCTCTTCATAACGTCTTGCTTATATTTTTTCATATGATCCATTTGAATCCATCTAGTCCTTGATATTTCATTGTATTACCCATATCCGCAAGACAGGGTGAAGGTCTCCCCGACCTATGATATTTTTCACTAATGTATACTTGTTGCAAACTATCGGTAGGACACATCTATTGTTTTGGCGACATAAAAGTCATATCGGCAAGAGAATTGTTATCAGAATGAGTCATAACAAAATTATATGTGTCTCACTGACTAACGCATGGAGTGATGTATCAGCCAAACAAAAGGTTATCAGAGTGTTGTCTTACCAAAAGCATCGGGTCTTGCCGATAAGGAGCAAAGGGGTTTCATCAAAAAGCTATTGGGAGGAAGTCACGTAGCCTTGTCGACTCAAAATTCACACCGATAGAGATATGCATCGGTGAGAGAAGAATTCTTTGGCGTGAGATTCTACTGAAAGAAATAGTTACACCGATGAAGTACTTTTAGGAGAGTCTCACCAAACGGAACATATTGGAGAAAAGAGTTCAGTGAGATAGTTGATGTCGGTATGAGTCTTTTCTAGTTTTCAAAGTCACGTTGAGGTGTGGTTTCATCGGCGAGAGTGTGTTTATGTCTTAGGGACCAGAAAGTTACTACAGGGTGCATATCGGTAAGACACAATGAACTCTATGAAACATCTCCCCGACTCAAAATTGTCACAGCGATATAAAAAACTGAAGCGATAGTCATCGATGTGATTCCAAATTTTGATGACACCATGGGATGTCTTGGCAAAAGGTTTAATGAATGTTGAAAAAAATATTTTGCCCCAGATTTGAAAATTTCTCACTGACAACACATTTGATGCGACAATGTATGTTTCAAATAAGTTTTCATTCGTGCTTCAGCTGACACATTAATGGCGTGATGAATATAATAGGGAAAATTCAATCAAACGCATTAGTGTTGAAATGATAGTAGAGGAGTCACTAGTGCGAATGGAGTACCAGAACATCTTTCAGCCTGAGGAGCTCGAGTAGTATACTGTAAGTGATTGCATCTTAGCTTTCCAAATTTTAAACTTCTGCAATTTTGAAGAATGGATTCCCCTAGTTCTGGAAAAGTTAAAAGTAGAAAACTTGGTGAGAGTAGTCAAACAAGGGGGAAGAAACAAAAAACTGAAGGGGAACATGAAGGCACAGATTCAGATGTTGATAAAAGAAAGGGAAATGTACAAACTAAATAACGAAAGGATGTTGCGAGAAAATGATAGATTAAAGGATTTAGTAGGTGTTACTATGAAAACACCCATGATGCTTACTCAAGGAAAAATTTCTCGGTCAAAGGATCATTGGGAGGGATCAAGTGAATATTCCCAAGGAAAATATGATGCAGTTATGGCAATAATCAAGAAAAGGCATGATGGTTTAGCATCTTGGTTAAGTAAGCTTTGGGGAAAGTATTCCCATACACTTGTTGCATTGAAAGAGCATGAAAGGATGAATGAATGAATTTTGGAAAAGTCTCAGGAAGTGAGCCAGAGAGATGCTGCTAATTGTGTAGCAATTGAAAATGCTAATCATTTTGTGAATAGGCATTGAAACTTCCATGATGAATTACAGGGAGATGCACAAGGATTGATGGATGCTGCTATGAAAACATCGATTGCACTCTCTGATGATAGAGGGAAATTGAAAGAAGCTACCAGAAGGAAAAGTGAGAATGAATCAATGTTGCACGAAATTCTAAAGGTTGCCACTACTGAAGGAATGACGTTACATGAGGTGAGTGAGCAGAATGAGAAGATGCTAAAAATGGAGATTTCAATCTAGAATGCAATCAGAGATGGGAATACACACGAGTGTCAGGATTATTTGGATCATCTAACTAAGATTCATTTGTTGCTAAACAAAGATTAATCATCCTTTAATCTTTTCGTTATGTAATCTTATGACATTTCTGAAAGGATGCATCCTTTCATGTACTTAATATATAAATATCCATTTCAGAAACGAAATAGATATAAGTAGAATAGGATAGAAGATAGATATCAAAATACAATAGAACACAATGTTTTGCAAATATGAGATTATGATGCATGTTTTGAAACTATGGAAATATCAATGAGAATCGATTAATATGTTGGTGTATTTTTGGTGTCAATTGTCTATTATGCTCATTAAAAGTATTATTCAAGTTGTCTCCAAGATTGATGTTGTTTGATTATTTAAATTGACATGACAAGTTTATGTTCGATTTATTAGTGCACGTTTGTTGTATCTGTGTGATTAGTTGATCGGTCCTTTCAAGGAGAGATTAAATCCTTTTAATTAATCACAATAATCAGGGAATTCATCTGGATAAGTAAGAAGAACTTGATAATCACATTTTTGCATGTTTATACAAGTTATAAACAAAATATATTCCAAACAATTTGAATTTTCTCTAGAAATAAGTCACTCATTTAAGATTTCATTTGACTCCGCATACCCAATAAGGCACTAGTCTCTGCTTTCTTTTCATTACTTAGTTTCATTCATATTTTTACATCTGTTAATTGAACATATTAGTATTTAGTCTTGAATATTGCTATACAATTTATACCAAATTTAGTTTTATTTGTCCACCTCCATCTGCCATTGTGGGCAAAGAATTTTAGAGAGATAAGCATAAATCCAAGTCTACTCCATCCATTGAGGTTCACTCACCTAGGTCCAGTAGCACTTGAAGAGTAGAAGGTTTAAGCCATTCAAACCTTTTATGTTACCCTAAAACATATCAAGAGATTGGCAGCCTCTTGAGGTACCCTTACCTACATTTTTGAGAGCTAACACAGGGTTTGACCAAGGAAAACCCCCATTGCCCTAACAATCAACATTTCCTCTTTTCTTCTTGTGTGTTTATAGATTTAGGTCTCTTTAAAGCTTAGAAATCATTGAATATCAAGTTACAATGTTGTTAAAGTTCTCTCTTCATTCAACAAGTCAAAGAATTGACAAAAAGTCACTTTTAGACCCAAATATGACAATTTCAGAAGCGGGCAGCTGTACAAAGAAGAAGTGCAGATCTAGCTCCACATAATCAACTCTTGAATTTTTTGATCCCTATAGGTGGACTAATTTTCCACCCATGGTGAATGAGTCCCATTTGTGGGCCTGAAAAGTGATTTTGTCAAAATTTAGCTCCTGACAGTCAGAAACATGTTTCCTGTACTTTTCATCAGAAGCAGGATTGATTCACCATGCATGAAAAATCAGTCCTAGTGGCCATTATTAGTGACTTTTATAACATTCCAAAACCTTCTATAAATAGTAATCTACCTCCAGGTGCACTCTTTCAATTTCATCAATTTTTGTTTTCATTTGTTTAGGTTTCTAGTTCATATTTGCAATCAACACTATGTTTTCTAGCATCTTTCTTTAGATTAGTTTACATTCATTTATTTGCATTTGTAAGCATTAAAACACATCAACACACACTTCACATCAACACCCCATTCATCCTTACATTAATCTTGATTGAAAATTATGCATTTTGGTCCATCCTTCCCCTTTTAGGTTCAAAACCCTAAAAGACAAATGAAGGATTTGGGTACCAAAATCCTTCATTTCACATAGAATAATGAAGCTTTCTAGTATTTTTAAGCTTTAAGTTACAACCTTTTTCATGGAAACCAAGCATAACACAACTTGCTTTCCATTGGAGAATTTTTTTTGCATGGGTGTCTAGCATAATGTATCTTGCTAGCCTTATGAAGCTCGAAGTTCATATTGTGTGGCACCTGATCAAATTTATTAGGAGGTATAACTTTGGTATGGTTAGTACAATTGGAGCCTAATGACTCTCTCATTATCCACTTATTGGGGCTCACCTCATGGACAACAGATTTCACTATCCCATGTGAGTGCATTTTGTTTTCATAGTGGATAGCTAGTTTCCACTTGTAAATTTTTTTGTACAAATAGCTAAGGCTTAATCCATATCCAAATGGACAAATAGTCAAGGCTTGATGCACCCCCTTTTCTTTTATTTCTTGAATTATTTTACATTGTATGATTGAGTATCTTTTCATTGTTGATGCATATATCAAACATAGGCATGTGTCTCCTTGCCCCTTTGTTGGTTTTCCATGAGTTCTTAGATCTTTGGGGCTTGATCATCCTCCTTGACCTTTTTCATCTTATCTTTCCAATAGTTGTACAGTTAGACCTCTCTAAATTTTCTACTTTAGTGTGATTTTGATGCAAGTTCATCCTCTCACTAAAGTGGGGGCTAAATGTAGTGTAGAAAATGTACTCCTTTACATTTTCACACTTTGTTTGGTTCCCTCAAATTAAATTAGACTTAATTATTCCTTAATGAGCCCTATTTTACATCTACAAGCCTAATAAATTACATATTCTAAATGGGAAACTCGATAACAATTAATTCCAACACATAATTAATTACCTTGAGCAATGTATGTTCTAGAAATAAGGACCTATGACCCATTCACCCATGGGTGAATGAGTTCTCCCTAGGCCTTTGGAACCAAACTCAAAATATGTTTTTGGTGGTATTTTAATGTCCCCGAATTCAAATTTTAATGTCAGCTTGTAATGCTTAATTTTTGGGAAATTAAGGATAGATGCTTATAAATACATAAATTTAAGGATAGATGCTTATAAATACATAGTTATTTTATTAATTCAAAACATCTAGCAAGAAGGAAAATTTCACAAGAGAAAATATTATGGTGAAGAGTATTCAAGTGCATATTTAATAATCATTTATTTCAACCATAAAGATCTCAAGCATCATGTCAAGGTCTTATGCATCATGTATGTTTTTGGAGCTAACATTGTGATGTAGGTTTCAAGGTACAAGTCAACATTCAAGTCAAGATTCAAGTATCAAGATCCACATCCATTGAATCCATTTCATTCAAGATCAAGATCAAGATTTCAGTCCTCAAAAGGTTAATTCAACGGTTTGGTGAGTTGAAACATAACATTCTTCATTCATCATTTCTTTCATGTTTCATTATTTCAATTCAACATTTAATTACCAAAATAGGGTTTGACCAAGGCAAACCCCCATCCAACAAAAAAAAAAAAAAATTTATTTTTGTGAATTTGTAGGTTTATAGGTTGAAAAAGCATTGAAGACCTTAAAGTTGTAAAGTTACAAAAAATTTGTCAACATTGTTGTCAATCCACAGAATCTCACCTACAGAATTTATTTTTGACTATATGACATTGAAACCTAGATCAAACAAAAGCTACAAACTAAAACTAGAGGATCCTGAAAGCTAATTCAAACCTCTACACAAAGATCCATTGGCCTATGGGTGAATGAGTCCAATATAGGCTCTTAGAAATTCATTTTGGTGAGAGGTACACACCCTCTTTCCATTTCCAAATCTACCAAAATTTTGTTGTTTCTATTTGTATTATGTTTTGAATTGGCAATTCAAGTTTTAATGGGAATACTTGAGTTCATTTACTATTTTTAGTTTCTCTTCCAAAAGTGATGTTCAGGTTGATACCCTCATACTCAATCATAAGGAAACCAACAGAATCCCTCATTGAGTTGACTTAACTCAAAGTTGTAAGTAAATTCTTTGTGGGGATCTCAATTCCTAATGAAATAAAGGAAAATAGGTCCATTATACCATCCCATATTTCACATTATCATCCCTAATTTTTTTTGTTTCAGAAATTTACCTTTGGACAAGAAAAATAAAAGTGCATGGATGATTAGATAGTCTCCTAAATACCTTTCAAAAAATACAATAATCACATAAATTGAAGATCACAAAAAATACTCTATGAGCTCTAGAGACAAAAAAATATCTAGATTCAATCAAAAATTACTATCATCAAATAATAAAATTAAGAAAATTAACAAATACCATTGGAAAATCCACAGAGTGGCATTTCCAATAATATTTCATTTTAAAAAAAATTCCTTTTGGATCAAAATTTATAGCACTATAAAAAATATCCCCTATTTTGGATATAGGGGGAAAAAAATGCATTTGGGGGATATTTTGGTCACCTATATGACTTTGTTTTATGTAAAAGGTTTTTAAAACTTGTGCCAAACAAAGGTGACAGTGGCACTCAGGCGATGGAGGGGCACCCGGGTGACAAATCTCAAACTCCACTGGCCAATAGTTAAGCCCTTCCCCGCTAGGTGCTAGTCTTGAGGGTTAAACCTGTTGACCATGTGTTATCCACAATGTTTAGAATATGACTCAATAATATGTCTTGTGTGTTGAAGAATATTCCATCTAAATATGACCCATATGTAGAATACTACAGTGGCATTGTATGGTAAGGATCCATACAGTACATATTTCATACAAATGGGGATGGCTATCAAAAAAACCTTTGATGCCTTTGAGATAAAAGTGTCCATTTCAATTATTTGATAGAAAATACTTAGGGTTTTAGGCCTAACAGATGTAATAGAAAGGTTCAATTTGGCTGGAAGTGCTCCAAAAATTAATCTACCTCATAGATCTAGAAACTTTTATCCTACTTAAAACCCTTTTAGATCTAACAAAACATAAAAAATTTGACAAAATAAAAGACAAACTTGATTTTCTTTATCACCCTAGATTCAATTGTGAGGTCCTTGAAAACCCAAAATGCACCCAAAAAAATCTTCAAGAAAAGAAGTATCGCTCAAATATAGAAAGGAATTTACATAACTTGAGTTCTTAAACTATGTAGGAGTTAATGGAAAACTCCCAACATCCCAAGAATAGCTGCTAGACCAAAATATTTTCCACAAGAGAAAAAATGCAAGAATATCTTACTATGATTATGGATGCAATATTGCAAGATTGAATATCAAATTTACATAAGAGTCCTTCCTTATTAAAGCAAGCTAAGAGATAAGATTAGAAAATATTGTGACGTGTCTTAATCCTATGTTATGAGACAAATAACTTGAAAAAAAAATCAAAAGGATAAGATAATATTAGATAAGATTTTATCTAGAAAACAAAGACTTCTTGAAGGAAATTTAGAACCTAAGTAAAATTAACACATGAATAACTCCCCCTAATAGGAATTATCTAGGTACAAGACCTTAGTTACAAGACCTTAGTCACACCAACATAGAATAGGGAAAGTAGACAAGATTTTTTTATTGCATTTTGGTAGCTTTCAAAAACATGCCATCCCTAAGAAAATTAACCATATCAAATTGTCGCATTTAAAAGCTTGGTTTTCAAAGCTATGTCACATGTCGATCGATCAAGTTTTCACAACCCCTCCCTCACTCCCTTTCAAAAACATGACATCCCTAAGAAAATTAACAATATCAAATTGTTGCATTTAAAACCTTGGTTTTCAAAGCTATGTCACATGTTGATCAATAAAGTTTTCACAACCCCTCCCTCACCCAATCATCTAAAAGTTTAGTATAAGTTGTCTTTGCATTAGCCCTTTTCAAGTTTAAAAATATTTGTCAGGTCCCAAGGTGGTTCTCATAACCTAGGCATAAACCAAGGTTCAAGAGAAATTGAGTTATTTTTGAAACTTTTTTTGGCTCTTGAGAGGGTTTCTTAAACCTCTCTTTCCCTTGGAAGATTATTTAAAGAGCTAAGTGTTTTTCCCTAAGAGCTCTTTTCAAAGGTTTTACCAAAAGGGCCTTAAAAGTACTTCAAAAGTTGGTCTTGCATGAGATTGGAAATGCGGGTGATTGGTTCATTTCTAGAACTCAAAAGGACTCTAAAATCATTTTGGAAGCCTTTCTCAGATTCCAACATTCATGTAATCAAGTTGTTATAAGTTATCATTTGAAAATTCATTCACAAGAGGAAATAATGATATGAGAATAAAATGCATTACAAAATTATTAAGACACATTGTAGATATGGAAAATCAAGAATTGCATAGCAAAAGAGATAAAAAATAGAATTGAAACCCAAAAAAATATGTATATATCATATTACAAGCCAAATTTTGACATTTCAATACATGGGTTTTCAAACACAGAGTAAACATAAGGATCCTAATGCCCTATATCACTTCCTAGAGTTGTTCAATTTGTGCAAGGGAGAAGAGATTCTCATCAAATTCCATTAAATGAGAGAAATTATCCAACATGTTACGCTCCAGCCTAGTGTGAAGTAGCGAAACAACTTTGTTGGCTTGCTCATTTCTCAAGGTAGTGGTAATGAAAATTGCATTTCCCACCAGACCCATGTGCATATATTTAGACAAGATCCCCAGGGAATCCTCAACATAGGGAAGATAAACCAGCCTCACCAAATGCTCAACATCTCTAACTCCCCATTATAGCTTCCAAAAGGTGCAAATGATATTATAGAGGAAGTGCTCCACTAAGGCTAAGTTGTGCACACATGCTTGAGATAAGAAATTCTCACCAATTATCTTCCTGATAACTCCCTTTTCTGCATCACTGTGGATGAGGAAGACCTCCTGAGCTAGTCCACAACCAGCCTCCTCATTGCACTACATTCTACTATCTCAATGGAGAGGAAGTCATTTTTATTTTTAAAACAATAATCACTAGAAGTGATTGACATGTTTGAAAGTGTAATTATCATTGAAAAAGATGAAAACACTATAGTTAATTTATAGAAAAATGGAGATTAAATAGTAGATTTCGCTTGAGAGTAGTTAATGAAGAAAGGACACTCAATTTGCTTCAAATTTAATGAAATAAACCAGTGATGTGATGTTAAACTAATGAATTCTATGTTGGAATCATGGAAATATTTAATATTTAAACTTCCCACATGAATATGCTCCTAGTTGGCATTGTCATTAATTACCAAACTGAGCAAATATAGGTTGTTCGCATAATTTGATAGATACAAAGCCCATATACAAGATTGGTGGTTCATTCCCTTGTCATGATCAATCAAATATATGATGAAATCATAACCATTCTTAAAAATATTCATTATTTCTTACATTTTTTTATCAGACAAAGATCAGCTAATCTCCTACAAAATGCTTATTCGATGAGGTGGTGGTTACAAATCTTTGAAGAATCAATTTTCAAGAAGTTTCTGAACATTATGATAGGATATTTTTAAATATGTTTGGATCAAGCATTAGAAGGGTTTGAATTTTGATCCCCCTTGCACTGTGATGCATGAGTGAGAATCAATCTTAATGAAGGACCAAGTTTTGTAATTTTGATTATTTTCTAAAGATGTTTATTATCTTTGAGTAGTAAATTTTAATGAAGTACTTAAAATTTATGAGTAAGTATGTGAGCTTTGATAAGTTTTAGGATATTCCTTATCTTTGTGGATGTGGCATTTTTTGGTGTTTCATTCATATACCTTTAGTGAATGTTGAAGTTGCATGGTTTGTAGTTAGATTGTTGTTAATAATCTGATGTTTGAATCATGATATTGATAGCTTAGAAATCTAATTTTTATTTATTTAGTAGTTTTAAAATTTGTTTTTCATTTGCATCTGCTCCATGGCTATAGGCTGGTGTTTGTATGGCTTTCTCATTTTCCAGTTAAAAGCATAACCCCATTTCCTTTAATTTCAAAAATTAGAATTTATATATTACGAGGGAGTTGTACCTCTTAAAATTTATAGGAAGATCACCAATTAAATGGTGATCTCTCCAACTATTGGTGATCAATTAGTCTTTCCTTTTGGGAAAAATGGAGTCAATTTGTGTTAATCTTTAAAATAAAAATCTATCAACCAACAAATTTTTGGAAACTCCACTAAGGATATCGAAGTAAAAGGCTTAAAGGTAAACTCTAAATAGGAAGATATTATCTCCTATTTAAACATACTACCTTGGAGATACCAAAGGAGTGTTATGGAGTACATGCAAATAAATTTTCTTCTTGAAGAGGAAGAAGAATGAGTGTGGTGACTAGCTAGAAGAGTGGTGGAAATGTGCCCAAAGATAGAGATTGTGGGACCCTCATCCACGACATGACCCAAATCAAAATTAGAATTCCCTTCTAGATCATAATATACCAAGAATTTGATGCATAGAAGGGATTTTTGAAGTAAGAAGAAGATTATCTCCTCATAGAGGGAGGTTGGTGACTCTGTGACTAGAATTTACTATAATTTTAAAGAAATCCCAAGTTTACAGAATGTCCCTCACCTCGCTACAACCATGGAGAACCCACTTTGGGCCCTTAGCTATTTATTAGTTCTCAACCCTGCTTGTAGGTCCTATGAAACATTTTACAAAGTTCATTAGAGAAGTTGTAAAAAATCTAGAGGACCAAATTTGAGCATTCACTATTGCATGTGGGATTTTAGTAGTGATGAATTGGTATGTAGTTGTCTAAGTCTAAATAGAATCTCTTGTTGGAAAATCAGTAGACTAGTTCCAATGTTTGAATGATGGATGCATCACTAGTTGGAACATATTGAAGGATAAATTTATAGTCAAATTCAAACCAATCATTGATACCTAAATTTTGCTAGGTTTCCTCTTCTAAATTCAAAAATGAGAGCATGATAATATGAGGGATTTCATTGATAGCTTCTCTCAAATCTTAAAATGGATTCCTCATCCTGACATGCCTACGTAGTCTAATCTATTGACTATCTTCATGGTGTATCTACACCCTGAGGTGCAATTTCACTTGAAATGCAAAGGGGTATACGACTTCAAATTTTATAAACTAGAAGCCATCAAGATAGAGGATGCTTTTTTGTTGTGAGGATGCTTCAACCGAGATTAGATTGAGATATTGTTAAATAGGAGGTTTTCCTTAGAGGACAGTCCTAGAGCATCATATGTAAGGAGGTTCTCACCCTATATAGATCTTTGTGGACATCGAAATCTGCAAATCGTTAGTAACTAACATATACAAACATGATTAGTTTCCAAGCAATAAGCACCATTCAACATCCATATGAGATATCTAACATGTTTTAAAATGCTATCTAATAACAAGATACATAAAATCCTATAAAGAAAAACATGAAACCAATCTATCCCATATTGGATTGGTGTCACATGTGCTAGTGACCCTTTCCCAATCCTTGATTGATAGCTTAGATGATGATGATAAGATGGAAATGATGAGCAAAATTAGTTCTCAAGGAGAGTAACTTTGCATATGCTTTTTGGATGAAATTGTGGAGATTTGTGAAGGATTTGCTTGAGGATGATGCACCTATTTAAAGATTTTCAAAATGCCAAGTGTTGAAGATGGACCAATGTGGGATTAAAATTCTGCCAATGAGATAAGGACACTTGTCAAGTGGTGATTAGTTGATGTGTGTGCAAGATTTGGGAAGAGTGCCCAAGAGGGGGAAAATTTGAATTCAAATTTTGCCATAAATGCTGAGAGGGGGACAAGGAAAAACAGCAATAAATGCCATGTTTGACTTGTCATGTTGAGGGAAAATGAGGTTTTAATAAATCAATAAAATTGATTTATTGTGCAAGTGGCTAGGTCTAGATAATGCAAGTGGGATGGATGTGACATGCATTAGATTAGGATTAGATGATGATCATGTTGATTAATGCTGATTAGATGAGTTGACATTTCAAGACTTTGATTTCTGATTTATTTAAATTAGAAAATGATGGAATATAATTTAAGATTTGATTTAAATGGCTTTTTGATTTATTTAATTAAATGGATAATGCAGGATGAAGGTTGAATGATAAGGATTTATTTGATAAATGAACTTATTTAATGAATGGATGAAAGTGATGAATTTGCCTAATGTAAGAGCTAATTTGACCGAATCTGATCGAATGCATAATGTGAATTTTGCATGTCTACATTTTTCCCCTCTTTGAAGCAATGTACTTGTTGCGTTGGTTCAAAGAATAAACTTGCGTGATCGAAATTTAAAAATTTCATGATTTTTTGGATGCCCCAGTGAAAGAAGTACAACTGGTACATTGCCCCCTCGAAGATCGGCGAAAAGATTCGATTTGAGGGTCGATCTCGCGATAAAGAGGTTCAAAATGGATGGTTATGGATGACGATGCAAATGAGATGATTTTAAGATGCTTAAAATAACAAAGCTATATTATCCTAAACAACTTAAATGATGATATGATATGATGGATGGATTGATGATGTGAATGATGTGATATGCTGTGATTATGCAACGGATGATTTATGATATGCTTAGACTAACAGATCTATATTATGATGATGATGCAAATGCAATGCATGTGAAATGATCGATGTTTCCTATGATTTATGATATGAATGATATGTGGTATGCAGTATATTGATGGTTTTGCAGATGCAGGATGGATGCATGACAGATACATGACGGATGCATGATGTTAGTGCGGGAATGAGATGATGACAAGAGGATCCAACAAGTCCATGATTGGTCGAGACTTTATTAGAGATGATGATGATAGATGATGATGATGATTTGCTTATCAAGGATTGGGATTTTCAAAGGATCACTTACTTTATTTTTTGATAACACACCTAAGCACGATGCATCAAGGTATAAAGGACCAGGATGGCGTTGTACTTAGTGTGATGGACTTTGACTCGACAAACAGATAGGAGTATTCTTGTTCACACTTGACATCTGAAACCTTGCTAGGGCTTACCCTAACAAAGCAAGTATTAAGCCAAGTTATATTACAAGAACGTCCAACAAGCATAGCAGACAAAAGATAAAGATCGTTGCCCCATTCCTATCTCTCTAAATCCTTCGTTGGATATCATCGAGAGGTCCTTGGAATGAGTGCAATAAGATAAATCAAAAGAAAAGATCAAGTACACAAACAAGCCAATGTTCTTCATACCTTCAAATTGAGGGATGTGTTTCAAAAGATGGGAGCCAAAACTCATTGCCAAAAGATAATGTCCATTGTCGGAACGGATCCTAGGACATGTTAATGACACGTCGTTTTGTTTACCCAAAGTGGTTGATTTGATAAAAGTGCCCATTGTCGGAACGGATCCTAGGACATGCTTTGTATAGGATGATGATGGTTTGATAAGTTGATTGATAGGCTGTTGATATAAGGTCGACTGACATGTTTGAAAATGATCAAGACTTTGATTTTGTTTTAAATGTTTTGTTGTTCGCTTTTGATTTTACGATTGAAGCAGTTTTACTGGGTTTAATATAGATGGTGATTAATGCGGAGTGGCAAAATAGAAGACGGATGAATTTTTTCAAATATTTGGATATTTTTTACTTAGGTAAATGTTTTGAAATTTTGGATTTTGGATTTTTGCGATGTTTTGATTTTTGAGATTTTTTGATGTTTTTGGGATTTTTGATATTTTTGAATGTTTTGGATTTTGATGTTTGAGGGCTGATCCGAGGGATTAGCCTTGCCCTACGTTAAGCTTTCGGAAACTGACGTAGTTGATTCAATGTTTTGATGTTTTACGCTTTTGAGTGTTTTAGTTTTGCGCGCCAATTTTGTGATTTAGATATGGACATGTGTGATGATATAAATTACTATGTTTAGGATTTTATTTGAAAACCAAGCTAAAGGAATGGATTGATCGGATCAATGGATTGATGATGATAACATTGTTGAGGATGCACAACAATGCAAGGACTAGATTGATCGAGATTGATGAGGATAACATTGTTGAGGATGCACAACAATGCAAGGATGGATTGATCAAGATTGATAATGATAACATTGTCGAGGATACACGACAATGCAAGGATAGTGTTAAGCAACACAAGGATATCCCGAGATGATGATTTTTTTGATTGGATTTGATTGATCATGTTTGATGAAGCTTGGTTTCAAACAAAAGATGTTTGGATGATGTGATGTGACGTTTGACGTGCGACTTAGATGTGACTGATATCGATTGATGTTTGATGAATGATAAAGAACATGTTCTTGTCAAAATATGCCATGGGCTAGTGATTCGGATTATGGCTCACAAATGCTTTGACCAATTTGATTTCACGTTTACCAATGTTCGAATCGCCACATAAGCTGGAGGACATAGACCAAGATTTATTCTCAAAGCAAGATGTACATATCTGCCCCCAATGTCTAGCAACGTATGGAATGCGATGGGTGGATGCTCGGATAAGTGTATGGATGGAGGGACATGGATTATCTTGCGATAAGATAAGGTGTTCGGATAACGAATGCTCATTTGGATAATGCTTCATGGCTTAGATAATGCTGTATAGGATAGGATTTAATGAAAACGGCGCATGTCAAGATGTTTGTCATGTAAGCGAAAGCGTAAGGTGTGCCCCAAAAATTTCATCAAGATCAAGATAACTAAGATGTGGATCTGAGATAGATGCGAATGGATTGGATAAATGGTTTATGGATGGGTAGTTTATTATTATGGATAAGATGGATGGAATGCTCGATTTATTATGGATGGGATGAGATGCTTTCATCACGGTAGTACTGCGTAGATGCCGATTCCATGGCCTTTGTTTACCGGGTTTTCATCATGGTCTTGCCAAAGCGCCCATGCGGTTTTTTCACTAGAAGGGCGATTTTATCTTTACTATTTTCAATCCTTTTTGATTTTTTGGATTTTTGCTTTTTTGATTTTTTGTATTTTTCGAAAGATTTTAAGCTCATGCCTGAATCACAAAGGTGAGTGTTAGCCGTGGGTATACGTCATAATGTACCATCGATATCCTACTTGAAGAAGTTGCTTTGCACAGATAAAATTACACTTGAATGCCACTTCTGGGATTCTCGATCTGCTTCATTGATACTAGGGTTAACTCTGTCTCTGTGCGTACATCGTGATAAAGTGCCTTATGAATCCTTATGATGAAGGGTCGTTGCCAATACATGGTCAATATGAGAATTGGATATCATGCGTGGAGGTGTGGATGGAGTGCATTTAGGGATAAGAAATGGATTGGTTGACAGTTTGGAACCTTTGACTCTCCAAACTTGGGAAGATGAGCAATGATGGGTGGATACGGAAGTGTGCATGGAATTAGGACCAACTGCTTGATACACTTTGTACATCGCTTGAAAAGCCTGCTTTTTCTTTTGCGGACATCTTTGTTTGATACTTTCCCTCTTTTAGTTTTCCCCACAGTTTCTTTGGTAGATGGAGTTTGTGAGGATGATCTTTCTTTGTATTCTTTGGTATCCATATGTATTTGATTTGTCCATTATGCTGCCTGCTTCTTGCACTTTGATAAGCGTTAGTTCTTTGATTCAATTCTTTCTTTTGACATTGGTCCCAATTCATGGATGGGGTAATGGGTGGATGATGATTCATGACGTGACTGGTTGTAGTATTGGCAATGGTTTCATCATAAGAACTCTTCATGCCCCCTATGTTGACGTTTGCTTGAGACGAAGTTGCCCCCAGTATGGTGATAGTATCACCTTTATTCATTGATTCTGCTTGTTTTGAGATATATTTTTCAGTAAGCATGCTCTGACAAATGACCACTGTAGATGACATTGTTTCAATTTGCCGCTTTGCTAACTCTGGATGTTCTATCTGACTTGTTTCCTTCAGCGGATAATGATGGATATCTTTATTCATGATGTCCTCAATCTGAGTTTGGGACATATTCGATCCTGATGTTGACAACTCTATTTGATTGTAGGAATTAAGAATCTGCTCTTTTTGTGTAACACAATCTTGTTCTAGCTTTAGATCATCTACGTGTCCATCCATAGAAAGCATCTCAAGGGTAGATGGAGGAGTAAGTGCTATGTGGATATGATCATCTTGCATAGATAAGAGAGTGTCCATTAGATGATTGTAGTATCTTGAAGATACAAATTTTGATCTTGATTAATTTCTTAGTTGCTTTCAACATGCTTTGGATCAAGTTGTTGACATGGGGCAGCTTCAAAGGATGGATTTCTTACAAAGGACTTTTGGATGTCGACATTAGGCATGGTCAAGTTCAAGGTTCCTTCAACATCTGTAACCATGAGGTCAAAGGGGATCAACATGTTTTGAAAATGACCATTGCTAGACCTTAGTGAAATATTTTGATCTTGCTTTGGAATAACTTCTTGAGATATGTCCTCTAAACCATAAGGCGATGTAGAGACATTTTCAATATGATCATTGGTCAACGGATCATGCATTATGTCAATTGGATCAAATAGTCCTAACACTCCTTGAAAGAGATCACTAAAAAGTGGCTCTTGATGTATGGTGAGTTTATCATCGGATTGTGTAGATACATCCTCAATGTGCTCCTCGATGGAGAGGTTTTGATCATTGTTTTCAACAATTGCGGTGGAGAGATTTTCAATGTCTTTGACCGTAGGGTCAAACGATGTTGACATTTCTTGAATTGGCTCATTGTCGAGTTTTGTTGGTGGATTTTGATCGTGATTCAAAAGTGACTCTTGACATTTGTCGATTTGATCATTGGATGAAGTAAACGTGTGCTCAGTGATGGATTGATCTTGATCCTTGTTTTCAATAGTTGTCATCTTTTGTGTTTGTGCTCGTGTTGGTTGGGTAGCTTGAGAGGCTTGGGAAACTTGAAAGGATTGTTGCACTTGTTGAGCTTGTGTTGCTTGTTGTTGTTGCAGCGATGTTTGAGCTTGATTTTGCTGTGAAGCTTGAGAAGCGTGCGTGGCTATAGGCGCTTGCCGAATTGTTTCATATTGTTGGAGCAATTGTTGGTATGCTTTGAATGAAGCATTGTAATTGCTTACTTGGCTTAGTCGCAATGGTGGTGGTGGTGGGATTGAAATTGTGTTGGATGTAGTGACAAGTGTTTGAGATACGCTCGGAGCGATCATGGTAGTGAGGGGTTGAGATGTGATGGGAGTGATAGTGGTGTTTGGAATGATTGAAGGGATAGTGATGGTTGGATTGACCGAGGTGATAGGCCCTTGGGAGACCGTATTTTGATTTGGGATCAATGTTGTTGTTTGATTAGATACCATCCATTGGTGTGATGTCGATGGTATATTCGAAGGATTTGACATGATGGTTTGATTGATGTTATGTGGATTGATTTGGGTGAAATGATTGGTGTTAGGTAAAGGGGGAATCCCTAAACCAATGAATGATGTTGATAATGGTGGTGGAGATTGCCCTTGGCGCAATGCCTCAACTATTTTGGAAAGTTCTGCAATTTGATCTCGCCAAATTTGTTCTTGATTTTGATTTTGACTCACTTGAGATAGTTGATTTGGCTTGTGTTCAAGTAGTTTTGGCATGCATGCTTGCGATTTTTGAATGGGATTATGGGAAAATTGACTTTGGATAATGTTCTGATTTGGCATGATAGGATGAACAATGTTGGTATTGGGAATCATTTTTCCAAAGGTTTCCGAGTTAGGATTCATGTTTCGAAAAAATGCATTTGGTACATCCACATTTGGTTTGTAGGGATTTGGTGGAATGATGTTGCTCGTTTGAAGACTCATGTATTGATTGTTTGGAGGATAGACTTGTAAGTTTGGACTTTGATTGAAATCTATCATGGGGAGATGTGTTCCAAAATTCAGATTGGGCATACCCACACTGTTGTACCATTGACATTTGTCGAAGGAAATGATCCTATGCATGGATTTTGATAATTGATAGGCATTGCAAGGCTTTGAAGATTCAACTGATTTGGATTACCCAAGATGTATGGATCAAGTTTATATTCCATGTTCTTCTTGTGTTATGACCTTATTGCGAAAGTGACCTCTAAGATTCTTAGGACCAATGATGATATGGAGGATGAAAGGTGGATGATATGAGTGATGAACGTTTAGGAACTTTGAATCAATGCTAGACTTAGGGATTGATTTTGATTGTTTGATGTGGATCATGAACTTGTAAACCCTAAAATGTTAAATGCTATCTTAGGATGAACTTGTTCAAAGAGGTGATAATTTAACTAAGTGTGCATGGAAGGACTCATCCAAACACACCTAACTAAACAAATGATTTTGATTTGGTTTAGGGATGTACCCAAGTCTAGGTAATGATGTTTGCAAAGATCTAAAGTTGTTTGGATGGATGAAGATGATAAATGTTTGGAGTGGATGAGGTGTTTGATTTGATCCTAAAAGACTTAGAGAGACTTTGTTTACTAGGCCAAGGTATTGAAGAACACACTTTTCTCTAAGAGCAATCAAAAGACCAATATGACCAAGAGATATCAAGCACATGTGTGGGGTCCAATTTGTTATCTTTGCTTTTAATGACTTCTTTTTACCAAATACACTTTCTTGATTATGTTTCAAACTAAAGATGTCCTATGTCAAAATTCCTTTTCTTCCCACAAAGTGTTGTGTGGGAGTTCCAAGAAATTGAGGCAAAGGGATTTCCTAGGTTAACCCTAGTTAGAGCAAATGACGATATAAATTCAAGTGATGAGAAACCTCTAAGGACATAATCCCAAGGGAAGGCAACAACACTTAAATTTGTCAAAAGGTATTTGCTCTATCAAAAGGGGTTTGAAATTTGCATGATCATGTTTAAGTGTTTGTTTGCAAAATGTTTTCGAATACACACTGTGTTTTCAAACAAAGAATAATTACAAGCCCTATGGATGTGATAGACAATGTTTGTTGAGTCCCCACTTGGACAAGTCAGCTACGCCTACTTTTAGCGGATGGTTAGATGCTTGACTTGGCTCCCCTCCATGGCACTCACTTATACGGGCAGAGCATCAACACCCATGAAACTCCCATGGCATGCTTTCCATCTCTACTAAAAGCCGTAAAATTGTGGGAAGGCTTGAGCATTCTGCACCAACAAACAGATTAAGGATTTTGGCAAATTCTAACACATAGGTTCTAGTAAGGACTTTCCGTTCGTAGGAGTTGACCCAACGTGGCAAGAGTCCCCTTTCGGATCCATCTTGTCGGAGCCAACCGCGTGATTATGGCGTTTAACCAAAATCCTCATTTATATCCCGGCTGGAAATACTCTTGGCTTTAGAGTGTTACCGGTTGAGTCGTCGCTTGGGTGAGTACTTTTTCCCCAAGGCAGGCCCTCTAAGATAAACAAAAGCGAGCAAAGACACAATCCGTAACTCGATCGATCTTTGATGGCACAAAGAAAGAGAATGTACGCGAAAATGCCCCTACTCACACTCGCACAAGATGTTCAATTTTTTAAGCCCAAATTTGAAGTGTTTTAAAGCAATAAAATGTATTTTGAGTGTTTCTCTTGCACCCTAGATCGCACGAAGCGCAAGGGGAGAGGATACGCACTCAAAAGACAAAATAACACAATCAAGCACTTGTTCGTTTTAGCCTCAAAGCAATGATGACTTCATTTTAAGCACCAAAATCAAGTGTGAAGTTTGCCTTGTTCAATTTTAAACCAAAACGAAATCTAGTAAGTTTGTTCTAAGGTTCGTTTTAAGCCCTTTGCAATGAAAATGAAATTGTTCGTTTTAGCCCCAATTGAAAACTAATGTTCTAAAACGAAAAGGAAAACAATTTCGTGAAGTGTTGATCAAACACTTAAAGTGTTAAAAAAACACATTGTGTTTTCAAAGAAAAGAAAAAATCTTTCCCTCCTTTCGTTTTCGTTTTGTGAAGTAGTTTTGATCAAAGTGTTAAAAAACACAATGTGTTTTCAAACAAGAATCCTCCTCCTCTTTTGCTTTGCATCTTTTCGCCTTTGTTCGTTTGTACCTCTTTCGTTAGTCTTTGTTTCCCTTTTGTACCTTTCACCTTTCGCTTGTACCTTCGCTTGTACCTATTCCACAAAAGACAATTAAGTTAACTAAATTTGTGTTTTTCAAATATTAAGTATAAGCGATGAAGATCTTGATTTATGAAGATGCTTAAAGCGAGTATTAGTCAAACAAAATAGTTTGTAAAAGACCCTTCTTTGCCAAAAAAGAAAAATGAAAGTCCCCCTAATAAAAGACCAAAAATGTCATTTGAGGCACGAAATGTGTCCTAGGTACTCTTTAATATTCAAATCAATACAACATATTTCAAAGAGTCCACAAAATATTTGTTTCTTAAAGAGAACGCCCTTGTTTGCTTAGGACATATCTTTGTACCTGCAACATCATAAAAGTCAACACAACACATCAAATGAGAAATACGAATAATGATAAATACAGACAACTTCACATACTTCAAAGTTCACAATAAATGATCCAAATCATTAATAAATGCTATTGCTTGGAAGATAACAAACACAACAACATTTCTATTTCTAGCGCAGGCTTAATAGACCACGCGCCGCTTCTGTCAACTCAGTCAGAGACTCATGACCATTTATCATTTACCAGGGACATCCACTTCGAAAGACCACAAATGAAAATCAGCAAAAAATCATGCGGATGACAGCAAGGTTGTCTACGTTGGCGTGTGTGATGGAGGTGTAAACTGTTTGGAAGACAACAATATCGATGCAACAGATAGCAGTATTAATGACAACAGATCATAAGCGCTGACTCCTTCCTTTCTGAGTGGTGGTCGATGGCTACCCTTTTGTCTATTCCCTCTACCAAATCCAACGCTTGATTAGCATGCGCGCAGTGAGGCAGCTTGAAACTTACGTAGCCTTCAATGATAGCAGATGCTCGAATCTGTTTGCAGACCTCCCTCTATACAATAATTAATGTAGAAAAGATCTTTGTTGATCATAGTCCTCATCCCCAATTAAAGCCATTTGTTACCACAATTTTGGTAGCTCCCTTTCAAAAATGTGGCCCCATTAAGAGAATTAACCATATCAAGTTGTCACTTTTAAAACCTTGTTTTCTAAAGCTATGTTGGCTACCAAACAAGTTTTCACAAGCCCTCCCTCACCCAACTGTCTAAAATTTTAGTCTAATTTGTCTTTTCATTAGACCTTGTCATGTTTTGAAAAACAATTTAAGTCCCAAGGTGGTTCTCATAACCTAGGCATACATAAGTGAAAGAAAAAGTCCAATCCAAATTGAGTTCTTTTTTAAAACTTTGGTTAGGTTTTGAAAAAAAAATTAGTTCTTGATAGGGTTTTGAAAACCTAACTCATTCTCGCAATAGATTCTTTAAAGAGCTAAGTGTTTTTCCTAAGAGCTCTTTCTAAAGGTTTTACCAAAAGGGGCCCTAAAAATACTTTGAAAGTTGTTCTTGCATAGGATTTGCAAAGTGGGTGATTAGTTCATTTCTAGAACTCAAGCAAACTCCAAAAGAATTTTAGAAACCCTTCTATTAGTATGATGTTCATATAATCTAGTTGTTGTAAGATATTATTTGAAAATTCATTCAGAAAAGGAAATAATATTACCAGAAGAAAATGTATTACATAAAATTATTAAGACATATTGTAGATATGTAAAATCAAGAATTGCATTGCAAAAGAGAAGAAAACATTAAATTGAAATACAAAAAGATTATATATATATATATATATATATTATATATATTATATATATTATATATTATATATTATATATATATGTATGTATATATATGTATATGTGTGTGTGAAATAAAGAAAAATAGGGTTGTGGATTGAAAGTAAGAAGCAGGTTCAACAAAATGATAATAAACAACCCTATTCACCACTATTCAATTTAGGAAATGAGATCTAAAAAATGAAAAAGACTGTCAACCAAAAGGTGAGTCAAGTCAAAGTGTGCACCTGCAAATTTCCCTTTTATGCAAGGATGGGGGTCTGGGTCAAAATAAAATTTGGGGAGAAAGATTTAAAATAGTAAATTAACTCCAAATTCCAATCTATAAAGTGGATTTAGAAGATTCAGCATACTGCTAATGGAACCTATATACTTTCTAGAGAAATTGGAAGCATAAATCTTGCGTGCCTCTCACAAAAAGTGTTTTTTCAAAGCTAACTAAGGATTCATTCACCCTATGGTGAATGGGTCTTGGCTAGGGATCTATAAAAATGGTATTTGGTTTTTGTTATCCTGTTTCCACACTCCCAGATTCCCTAATTTCATAGTTGGATAGTTGGAAATAAATTATGTAGTTCAGTTTCTGTGAAATTGTAAGAATGGTGACAACAAATGCAACCTTGACAACTTTGCATTTTTTCTCTTCAAGAGATCTTCCACCTAAAACCTACAAACACACATCAAGAGGGAAAAATTTTGTTTTGTTGGTGAATGGGGGTTTTCCTTGGTCAAACCCCATTTTGGTAATTAAACCTTATAATAAAATAAAACATAAGGGTAAGTGCACCAAGATGGTTCCCAAAAAGGGGGCTTAAGTGGCCACTTTTTTTCTAAAATCAGGAAATGTTGACCTTGGACGTGAAATTGAGGATAGTTACACTCAAAAATTTGAGATGGAACAAAAAAAAGGATCAAAGTGCTCTGATTCTACTTTCTAAACTACTAATTTATTTTGAAAATGGTTGAGATTAAGGGTTCAACAGAGGGAGGTGCACAAATTGGTAAAAGAGCTTTTGTCGAAAAACATAACATAGCAACTCTTGTAAGGACTCTGAGGCACGTGAACTTTAGTATTT
>VDFB02270651.1:746273186-746311971 GCA_007258455.2 Sequoia sempervirens | reverse complement strand
CCCAAAGGATAAACCAGGTGTAGTAGTCAAACAAGACTGTACCAATGCTATCATTACATACTAATGGAAAAAACAAGGTAGAATGTTGTTCTAGACACTACGCCAACACTATCATTACATACTAACAAAAAAAACCAGGTAGTATGCTAGACCAAACACTATGCCATAGACATAAAAATTTCAACCCTAAACCGAACACAACACCAACTATAGCAGTTATATGAAACCATTTGCTTTTGAAAAGGAATCAAAATCTAGGACCCAATTGAGATTTCTCATGAGCTCCAACTACAACACCTTCTTAAGGTAACTTGCCCCGTAAGTTGTCACTTGCCTATGCCTAACAAGGGCCATGCCCTTTAAGTCCAACAAAAGAGGGTAATATTTGATGACTTCACCTAGAAATTTCATTAGATCCAAATCACACAGATGTGGAATGCTTGAGCCAAGAATTGACTCATATAGAACCTCATCCATCCCACCCAACAACTCCTTGAAAATATTGCACACCAGAGCTTTTACCTTAGCCATGTAGATATCGAGAAAAGATGCTAGGAACCTAGAGACAATGTGAGTGTTGACATGAAACATCTCATGATTCACCAAATGCCCTTTTCCTAACACCATTTTCATCATGACCACTGTAAGATGATCGATGTTAAGAATAATGTGTTTTAGCCATTGATCCAAGACTGCAATGAATGCAAGTTTCATAACCTTGCAGTCTAAGTGAATTGATGTGTCTATTACAAGACAAGAGAGTGATTCCGTAGACATATGGACCATGAATTTTGACCTTTCCGCCATTAGTCACCACTAGAAGCTAGAGATGAGGAAGAGAAACAAATAGTTTTCTACAGTGATGCCACCTTAAGTTATTAATAATGCAAGATTTTCCTATTAAATATCTTCCAAACTTATTACACTATACATAAGAATGCATGTTACCCCATAAAATACCTGGTAGACCATGAACTAATGCCACCCAGAAGATGGAGTACATGATTATGTAGAGTACAGTGCCAATGAAAAAGATATGTAGTATCCAAGACAATCGGTCGTAGGTACAAACCCACTCATCGTCATTATGAGTACCAAAAAGTAATAACATGAAAAAAAAGTGGCATTTGGAATTTACCATTATCCTAACCCCAGTGATGAAAAATCCATATCAACCAGCCCCAGATAGATGTACCCAACAAACGGACTTTCCACAGTCTATGTGGAAAGTCGCTCGCCCTGCCACCCACAAAAAAGTAAACATATATTAATGAATAGAAAACATCAATTTAGAAAATAATTCCTAAAGGAAGGTTTATCTTTTATATTTTCTTTAACTTCCTATCAATGTATTTTGATGAATTTTAATGTCATTTTGTGGTTATTGTATATTTTATGTTAGGGTTTCTCCTTGAGTTTGAAAAAAAAATCACTATCTTGGTTAAGGAGAGATATTGATTATCCCAACCATCCTATATCATTTAATTTTTTTTATTTAATTATTTTCACATAGTTTTGGATGTGAGATTATATTTACAGTTGATCCAAAGGATAAATTGAAGGTTGTCATCTTCCTTAAATAGAGAATGGTGTCTTGATACCATCTCAACAATAGGACCCACAAATTGAATGAAAACTTTGGAAGTTAAATAATACATTAAGATAAATTAATACGTACCTAAAAATAAATTAATTAGGACTCAAAAATTGAGATACCTTAATCCCAACAGCTAGTGGGTGCAAGGAGGATCCCAAATGAGTGAAGATAGCAGTCCAGCAAGAGAAATGAATTCATTGTAGTTGTGTTTGTAGAATCCAAGAAACAATATTTCTAGTATTAAGTCGACTGCTAGTTGTAGTAAAGTAGATGTCTTTTTGAAAGAAGGAATCATAGCTAAATTTCAAATTTTAGTTTGGATGTTAGTCATGAAGAAGATCAGAGGATCATGTGAAGGATTGGAAAAATAAATGTTCTCATTGTGGAGAGTAGGGTCATATTGAAAGAAATTGTCCAAGTAATCCAAAATCATACAAGTGTGAGTATTTCCCTTCAAGGTCAGGTTCAAGATCATTGTCTCATGGTCATGGGAGAGTCCATAAACCTCAAAAAAAAACCAAAGACATCAATGGTGTTTGTTGTTCCAATATTAATTCAAATGATCAATATTAAAGGTAAATTCACTCCTAAAGTAGATCATAGAAATGAGACAAAAAGTTGTCTAAGGAAGATCTAAATATCACACTTGTGTTATTTATCGTTGACCTTGTACCAATGAAGGTTGCCCAACCCAACATTAAAGGAGAAAATCAAAAGTGTTGAAGAAGTCTAAAGACTTGGCTATTACCACTGATCAAAGAAAAAAGGTGAGTTTTCATTGTTTTTGTCACATCCCCATCAATTATCACCATGGTAGATGTTGGAGAAAGTAAAATACAATAAAATAATAGTCATTTCAAATTTACAAAGAATGGAAGAAGGCATGGTGGAGGTGATGAACATGTCATTAATGAGGAATGGTGACCCTCTCTTAAGTAGAAAATGGTAGATTGTTGGTCAAACTAGCATGGAAGACCCAGTCTTTCACCTATGAACTCATAAAAATGTGATATTGATCAGTTTTAGGGAAAAAAAGTAAGATAGGAAATAATGTGATTGAAAGGAGAATGGATATGGTAAGAGAGAACCATAGGGTATGTTCAGGATCATGATGGGCCAAAAAGTGGCAATATTATGGGTATTTGTAGGGTATGTGGCTGACGACTTTTTTTTACCCAAAATTGATGAAATGAAAAGGGTTTTTAGAGGAGATTCTCAACTTTCCACCAATATAAATTATGCTTTAATTTGAATTTAATAAATAATTATTATTTATTTTCTATTATAATTATAATCATTCAATCGATACATTTGAAAAACATCTATAACTTTCAAACCATATCACATTTTTTGAATTTGAAACATGCGGCCACATTCTATGTCGGTTGCTACTATAGGATTAAAGCTTTTGAAAAAATAAATTTCATGAAGTTTTGACCAAGCATAAGGAAGCCCATACAAGTTTTATATTTTTAAAAGTTGTAATAAAAAAATTCATAATTAATTATTTACTTGGAAAAACTACAAAAAATAGTATCACATATGGACATGAGCCCCACTTACATATATAAAAATATTATAAAAAATATTATCATTTTATTGGTGGTTAGGGTGGCTCTATTGCATAATTGCCTTTGATGCCTTTTTTCCTAAATTTAAGTACTCACTGCATTGAAATTCTTCAAATTTTCACCAAATAGATTTTATTTATTTTAAATAAACCTAGTAGTCAAGCATTCAATTTTTCTACAAATTTCATTCTTACATATTTTTGAAATAATATAGATAACTTATTCAAATTTTTACGTCAAGTTGCCTAACACTGATTTTTCTAAATTTTTTGCCACTTAAGGGCTTGTTTTTTCCATGATGATCCTACACATACCCCATAGTTATGAGGAGAGGGCATAGGAAAAAAGGGGGGATATTCCATTTGTTTGGAAAAACTATGGACTGATAATGGACATAAAATGTTCTTGTGATTCTATTGAGTTGGAAAATGTGAATAGACCAATCCTTAGGAGTTTTTTATTGGTTTCCTTAGTTTTTCCTTGTAAGAGAGGGGGACCAACCATGTCAAGACTCCAGGTCATGGAGAGCCGAGAGAAAAGGGCTGCCCTAACTTACCTCACTCTAAAGGAAGGGGATTGAGAATGAAGAGCACTATGTAGTACTTTTGTCACTCTTTAGACCCGAGTTTTAGGTTAAGGCTAGGCAAGCTATTTTTCAAAGTTTGCACTACACCTCAGACAACTCTCTATCTAAGGATGACAACATAGTTCTAGGATGATAGTGTGTGTGCTGGTGTCTCTCTTGTGCGCTGGCATTCGTATGGACAAAAAACAAGAAGTACAATAAAGACTACCTAAAAAATGTACTAAAAACCTAGGTAGTTGGTTTTAGGTGGAAAAAATGGAATGAGGAAATACAAAAAGTAAGGACGAATGCGATAAAGAAAATAAATGAGGTCTAGGGTGATGAAGATAATCTCACACAAGTGCTAGTTCGTCAGCTAGCTCCACATGTATGTTCACATACAAAAAAGAAAGAGGGAAAATTGCTGGGGGCTATATAGGGGCCTACTTCACTTAGACCGGCATTTTGGTGTTTCCACCTCCACGAATAGCTAGAAAAAAATGGAGTAGAATATGTGATAAAGGAGAGAAAAGGAAGCAAAGAACACTACAATTGATCAATATTATACTACTCAATCAAATTGCAAAGGAGAGGAGTGAAGCATTACCACCTCCACCCAAAAGCTCATTAGCCAATGGAGAAGAAAGCAAGCTATGAACTTGGAAAAGTCACCATTGTCACAACCATGGTGAAGGGAGGTCTTGCAAGACTCCAAGCTCATAACATCTATGAAGGCCTCACACTTGCAATGTGAAGTTGATGGAGTGTTGCTACTGCAATGTTCAAAAGTAGAGTGCTAGAATGCTACTGAAGAGTGAAAGGGTGAAGAGAAATGGCTTAGAGAGTTCAAGAGAATTGGTAGAGAGTCAAATGAAGAGAGAATTGCTAGAGTCAAATGAAGTGAGAATGGATGAATTTGAAGGGAGAATGTGGAAGAATCTACCATTTTTAGGTCGGTTGGTCGAAGAGGGACGTTATAATTCGACCCCAATCGAGTGTATAATGCCTCTTCCAACTTTAGACGTAGCAATCCTTTAGGGATGAAAGTGCATTGTGCGGGTGTCTACACACCACACGTGTGTCCTCGACAAATATTCTCTCACTGACACATAAGACAAATGCCAAGTGGATGGAAGGCAGGAGGGTGATGTGGAATTTCCCCTTTAGATTTGATTTTCTGAGGTGAAGGCATGTAAAAGGAGAATTTTCCCAAGGGGTGCAAATTTGATCCTATAATTTTTCCCCCCACTTTAATGAGCACAAATACTGATGAGCACTCGGTAAAGTAGATCAAAGAGTTAGTAGGGTTATAAATGTATACTTGAACTGTCAAGGAAGTAGATTACAATCTGGTGAACTTGAAAGTGCAAGGCAGGAAAAGGACTCCACAGGTACTCTCTCCTGAGGAGTTTCAAGCAAAATGAGTCCATAGCCCCATAGAAATATGAAGTTTCACAAAGTACACCGAAGACCCCCCATACCAACAATAGACAGATCTTGTAGGATGAAAGTGTCTCATAGGCTCACAAATCTACAAGAAGGAAACCCCCAAGTTCTTTGTCATGAAGGAATCCTAGAGAAGTAAGCACCTTACAGGCCTGTAGACCTGCAAGGAGGCATCCCCTAGGTTATCTTTCTATATATTGGTTGAGTCTGTTATGAGAAAAAAATGTAATGGTAGTATGTTGATGTTCGTGAAGGAGTAGTAGGTCAAGGATAGTCTAATATATTTAATGGTGTTTAAATGAAAGAGATGAAGCTTAGTGTTTGTAATATTTTTTTTTTATTAAAATAAGTTTCCATGTTTGTGATTCTTTGTTTTTCACCTCTCCCTTCCATCATTCAAAATGAATGATATAAAAAATATATATTTGATTTGTTCAGATCGTAAATAATTGAAAACAACCAATAAGCCATCTTTTTACCGTTGTCAAATTTGTGAGGTTCATATTTTAGGAAACAGGTCATACACAGGGTGATGGTGGGAACATAGAGTAATCAGGTGTCCTAATTAACATCAATTTATGTTTAGATTAACTCACTTATGGTGTGTTAGAAATTTATAGAATAATTTATTTTGTATTTATTTAATTGAGGTAGATTATTTTTAGGATAGAAATACTATTTTTTTTAATTATGGATGAAACTTCATTATTTTAAGTTTTTAATTGAGGTTCTATAGTAAAATGATTGTGGCATGACAATATGTGAAGTTTTATTAAATTTTTAATAGTTTAGTTTTTTCAAATTTTCAATAAACTAATTACAATCACCAAGTTATATAGTGTGACAAGTGACATAGTTGATATTGTAAGAAAATGTATAGATGACATTGCCATTATATTCAGAATATAATATGATTTTAAATATTAAATAATTAATAAATTTAGTCAAATGAAGATAAACTTTACCAACCATTTTATAGTATAAAAAGAAAAACAATATTTAGATAAAAAATAATATTACTTATGACATTTCTTCTATTCTTATTCTACTATATATTTATGTATATATTTTTGGCATATAGCATCTCCATGAACTATGGTATTTTTGTTATACTTCCATTGTTAAAAATTAGTGATATATTCAAAATCTGAATAAGATGCTAGATAAGTATGACCAAGAATCTTTGTAGGAAGTCTTGATTTTATGTAGTAAAACCATCAAAATCTCTCACATATTTCAATTGAACCATCCTTTCATATAAATTAATATTTAATTTGGTATATCTGAATATTTTATGAGACGTGTGCACATTGAAGGGATTTTTTTAGTATTTTTCTCCATTCCTTTGGTCCATAAGAAGATAACCTCTTCTTGTTAAAATAAGTAAAATTCTCTTCTAAACAACTATTAGTTGGGATTGTTTCCCATTGTTTTTGTTTTAGCTATTTCTAGTTGGGAATGTTTCCCAATGTGACTGTTGGAAACTTTTCAGTTGTTTCTATTTTTTGTATATATCTATCTATTTTCTCAATAAAATGTGCAAGAGAAATTTGTTGCATTTTTCTATGTGAATATTATAGTTTCTTTGTCTCTATGGTTTTCGTTGTTTTACAGTTTTATATTTTTTGGTTCTATTGATAACTATGTACAGTAAACTCTTGGAATTAGTTTTTTTTAGTTTTTCTAACATATGGTATCAGACCCAGTTCAATATCACAATGAATGCTAACAATACATAGCTACAACTTCCTAAATTTAATGGGAAAAATTATGATTTTTGGAGTTTTCAAATGAAGATTTTGTTTAGATCACAAGAGCTATGGGATCTTGTGTAGAATGGGTATTTAGAACCATTAGATGCAACGGAATTAGTAGTGCTCACACAAAATGAAAGGGATTTACTACATAATAATAACAAAAAAGATCATAAAGCATTATTGTTCATTGTGTAGGGTCTTGATGAAACTCTCCTTCCAAGAGTTACAACTACTAAGAAGGCCAAAGAAGCATGGGATCTTCTTGCACAATCCTTTAAAGGTATAGAAAGAGTAAGAACAGTTCATTTACAAATGCTTAGAAAAGATTTTGAAATTTTACTAATGTCAAATTCTGAAAGTTTAGGATATTTCCTTACTCATACAATGGGGATAGTTAATCAAATGAAAACAAATGGCGAGGTTATGATTGATCAAAAAATTGTTGAAAATATTTTAAGAAGTTTTCTTGCAAAATATGATCCTACTGTTATAGCTATTGAAGAATCAAAAGATCTAACATCTTTATCTATAGATGAGCTTATGGGTTCATTGTACACACATGATCATAGAATAAATAAATCAACAAAGGAGCCACTTGAGAAAGCTTTAGAGAGTAAGGTATCCTTGAAAGAAAAAGAAGCAACACCAAAATCATCTTCAACACAAAGAGGTAGAGGTAGAAATACAAAAGGAAGAGGAGGACATTTTCAACAAAGAGGCAAAGGTCAAAGAAGCAATAGAAGTGATGAAGGAAATTGTAGTTACACTCAAGCAAGAGGTAAAGGAAGAGAAAATTTTCAGCAAAGAGGTAGAGGTTTTCAGAGGTATGATAAATCATCCATTGAATGCTATTACTGTCAAAAGTATGGACATACTACAACTAAATGTAGAAAAAAGAGTGCAGATGAAAGTAAATATGAAGCCCAATATGCAAATGAAGGTGAAGGGTATGAAGGATATGTCTTGATAACTTGCAGAATAGAGGAGGAAGTAAATTATGGAAAATGGTATCTTGACAGTGGGTGCATAAATCATATGACATGACGTAAAGAGATATTTCAAAATTTGGATGAGTCCAAAAAATATAAAGTCAAGATGGGAAATGATACAATTGCATCGGTAATGGGGAAAGGGAGGATATTAATGACAACAAGACAAGGTGAGAAAATATATTGGTGATGTATTTTATGTACCAGGCTTAAAGCATAATTTGTTAAGTGTAGGTCAACTTGTGCAAAAAGGCCACACTATCAAATTTTAAAATGGTTCATGCATTATTGTTGATGGTAAAAACAAGCTGATAACCAAAATACCCATAACTGCTAATAAGATTTTTTCTCTTAGTATCATAAAAATTATGCATTTAAATTTCAATGCTCTTGTAAAAGACACATAGTGGTTATGGCATCTTAGATTTGGTCATTTGAATTTTGGTGGACTAAATCTTTTGCGTAAAAAGAACATGGTAACAAGTTTACCATTTATCCAAAGATTAGATGAAGAATGTGAAGGTTTTATTGTTGGAAAGCACCATAGAGAACCTTTCCAATAAGGGATTCTTGGAGAGCTTCAAAACCATTGGAGCTAGTACACTCAAATCTATGTGGACCTATTGAGGTTGTTTCATTATTTGGTATGAGATATTTTTTGACATTTATTGATGACTATAGTAGGAAACTTTGGGTGTATCCTTTGAACAATGAATTAGATACTTTCAAGAAATTTAGAGAGTTTAAAGAATTAGTTGAAAAGAAAAGTGGCTATTTTCTCATAATTATAAGGACTAATAGGAGTGGAGAGTATATTTCACATGATTTTCATAATTTTTGAATTGAAAATGGCATAAAAGGTAGCTAACAACAAGTTATACACCTCAAAAAAATGGCGCAGTTGAGAGAAAAAATAGAAAAACTTAAGATATGGTAAGGAGTATGCTTAATGTTAATACACAAAAAAATTTGGTCAGAAGCAGTTTGTTGTGTAGCTTACATTTTGAACAAATGTCTTACAAACTTAGTTTGGGGCATGACTCTAGAAGAAGCATGGGGAGGATAGAAACCCTAGGAAAATCATCTAATAATTTTTTGTTGTATTGCTTATTCTCATGTTCCAGATGCACTCTAAAATAAATTGGATGATAAGGCAGAAAAATGTATATTTGTTGGGTATAGTGAAGAATCTAAGGCATATAGGTTGTAAAACTTCGAGACAAAAAAGTTGGTGATAAGTAGAGATTCAAAGTTTCTTGAAGATCAAGAGTAGCGTTGGAAACTAAAAGAGAAATATCAACAAGTTAACATTGAAGATGAAGCTACAAACCAACAACAAAATTCACTTGTTAACACTAGAGCCAATAGTTGTAGCATTCAACAATCAACAATAAGAAAAAGCTCTTCTTCGTCTCCACCAAGTCATATACATGTTTCATCAAGTAGTTCTTCATCATCCACCTCAGAATCTCCAAAAAGGTGGCAGAAAATAAGGAGCTTGTCTTACATATATCAAGAAACAATAGAGGTAAATGAAGATATTTTTCATTTTGCATTTTTTTTATAGTGATCCTATTACATTTGAAGAAGCTATAAGTAATGATAAATGGGTTAAAGCTATGAAAGAATAAATTGTAGTCATAGAAAAGAATCAAACTTGGGAAATTGCAAATCTCCCCGAGCATAAGAAGCCAATTGGAGTAAAGTGGGTGTATAAAACAAAGTACAATGAGCAAGGTAAAGTGAATAAATACAAGGCGAGGTTGGTAGTGAAGGGATACAAATAAAAATCAGGTATTTATTATAATGAAGCTTTTGTAGGTGTTGCTAGAATGGATATGATTCACATGATTTTAGCTCTTTCAATACAAAAGAGTTGGAAACTCTTTCATATGGATGTAAAATCAGCATTCTTGAATGGTGTATTGAAGGAAGAAATTTACATTGAACAACCACCTAGTTTTGAGATTAAAGGTCATAAAGGAAAAGTGTTCAAACTAAAAAAAGCTTTGTATGGTTTAAAACAAGCACCTAGAGTTTGATATGAAAAGATAGAATCGTATTTTTTGAAAATTGGTTTTGACAAATACCCTTATGACCCCACTTTATTTATAAAACAAAATCAACAAGGAGATGTTATGATAGTTTGCATTTATGTTGATGATTTTCTTTATACTGAGAATAATGAAAACATGCTTGGAGAATTTTCAATGGCAATGAAGAGTGAATTTGAGATGACTGATCTTGGTTTGTTGCACTATTATCTTGGTTTCGAAGTAACTCTAAATAGTGATGGGATTTTCATTTCACAAGAAACATATGCAAATGATATTTTGAAAAGGTTCAAGATGGAAAATAGCAAACCAACAATTATGCCTATTGCCATGTGTGTGAAATTGAGCAAAAAAGATGAAACCAAAAATGTAGATTCTACTTTGTATAAAAGTTTGGTTGGAAGATTAATGTACTTAACTACAACAAGACCAAATATCATGTATGTAGTAAGCTTGATAAGCACATTCATGGAGGATCCAAATGATACTCATCTACAAGTAGGTAAAGGAATACTAAGGTATGTGAAAGGTATTGCAAATCATGAAATTTTTTATGAAAAAAAAGGTGTTTTGAAGTTAATTGGTTATACAGATAGTGATTGGGTTGGAAATCAAGATGATAGGAAAAGTACTTTTGGGTATGCTTTTACTCTTGGTTTAGGTGTAATTTCATGGTGTTCAAAGAAACAAGCCATTGTTGCATTGTCCTCAGCAGAAGCAGAATATGTGGCAGCCACTTCAATGGGTTGTCAAGCAGTTTGGTTACGAAGGATTCTTGAAGCATTGATGCAGCCCCAAATGGAAGAAAAAAATATCTTTTGTGATAATCAATCAGCCATTGTAGTTTCTAAAAATCCAGTCTGTCATGGAAGAAGCAAGCACACATACATCATATTTTATTTCATCAGAGAGTTGGTTAAAAATAATGAAATCAAACTTTCTTATTGCACGTCCAAAGATCAGGTTGTTGACATTTTGACAAAGCCTTTGAAGGAAGAAGATTTCAATAGACTGAAGCATCTTTTAGAGATGAGAAATTGTCCCAAAAATTGGATTTTAGGAAGGATGTTAAAATCAATAAAATCTGGTTTTAAACAGTGTTAGTTGGGATTGTTTTCCATCATTTTTGTTTTAGCTATTTCTAGTTGGGAAAGTTTCTCAACATGACTGTTGGAAACTTTTCAGTTGCTGTTTTTTTAATATATCTATCTATCTATTTTCTCAATAAAATGTGCAATAGACATTTGTTACATTTTTCTATATGAATATTATAGTTTCTTTGCCTGGTTTTCATTGTTTTACAACTTTATATTATCTGGTTTTGCTGTTAACTGTGTACTGTAAACTCTTGGCATTGGTTTTGCTGTTAATTGTGTACTGTAAACTCTTCGCATTAGTTTCTTTTAGTTTTTCTAAACTTTTTTCGTTTTGGAAAAACCGAAGTGGGCTGTCGATAATTGAAAAAATTATTCTAGTAATACATCATTTTCCAACTAATACATCATTCCTCTAGTTTTAGTTTGAATGCAGTCCAATCTGCTTTAAAGTTTGTATGCCTTCTCGGTCATTACTTCTCTACTTTTCTGTTTATCAATGCTGTCTCTATTCCTTTAGATATCTTCGATGCTTATGCACCCATAGCCAATTAGCCTGAGCATCCAGTCAGCATTGACTCTTTGTGGTCTTCTTGCTCTGCTTTACAATTGTTTATTTTCTTTGAATATATAGACATGATGTTGTAAGACATTTTTTATTATTACTTGAATCTATTATTATTATTAGAGTGCTTACTTATAAGACATTTTATACCTAAAGCGGCAACCATTAGTACAGTTTGATTAGTACGATCATTCACACAGAACTGCATATTCATACAACCATGGAACTTGGAACTTGAAGAATTTATTGAATTGCACTGTGAGGGAAATAGTTCTAATTAAAAATAGGAACTAAAATTTTACAATCGAGCTCCTCAAGGGGTAAATTCTCTCTATATTTTCCCTCTCCAACAAGTACTGGTTCGTTTGACTCGTAGATAGCCACCTTCCTCATCTTTATATGCTAGTGCTGATTCTCATGCAGTTGAACAGAGTCTTATTGTCTGAGGAGGCTGTGCACCGTAACAGCTTGTTAATTATTGATCAATGAGAATGAAATCAATCTTGATCAACAATAACAAGATTCACTGCAGCCATTTTGACAACATTTGAGGAGCCCACCTCCAATATACGGATAGGCAGATCAAATGCATCATCTATCTTTTTGGTTTGAGGAAGTTTATGAAGTTCAGTAGATACAGGTAAAACAGGCTCTGAGCTTCTGTAAATGAGGTAAACGACGAGCTGAGTTATGCCTAAAAGGAAACCAATGCCATTGGGAACCTGCAAAAAAGGAATAATTTAATCAGAAAAAAGGTGCATGGTCCTTGCCAAAAATTACATGAAAACTCTACTTGAAATGGCACTACAAAGATAAGCTTACAGCTATAAAGATATCCCTGGCCATTACAGAGTACGCAGACCACACAAGTGCATTTAGGGTGCTGAATAGGGAGACTAAAAATGGCATGTATTTAACACTTTTGGTTCTGATAACATCTCCCTGCAAAGAAAAAAACAAACACATCAACATTAATGAAGAATGAAATCATCTGCTAATAAACTTATGTTAGGTTTTTTTTGTGGTTTTGGGTAATGACCATATTTTATTTATTTTTCTGATTTCTGCGGAGATTAAATTTTAGATATTTTTTTTGGTTTTTGTGTACAGATCATACTTTGGCTTTTGTATACTTTTCATAGCAGTCTAAATTAAGAACATAAGATTCAAAACTCACCACGACAGACAATGGGGAGGCATACATAACAATGGAAAGGATCGCACCTAAAGTGCCAGCCACTGTCTGTCTGGCACTGTAGGTATGCAGCGCATAAATCGTAACTGCAGCCACCATGACAAAAGCAGCTGTCATTGCAATGGCTAACCGCACTGTTTTCACCTAAAAGATAAATTGAAGGAATCCGTGTCAGCAAAATTAGAATTCTTGCATGAAATCTAGTCATGCATTGACACTGTTTACAAGGCTTATATAATCTAGTAGCCACCAAATGGCTTTCAATTATAAACTTATAGCTGGCATAATGAGTTACCTTCTTCTGCTTGGGGGAAAATATCAGAAAGGACAGCAGATAAAATATCTCCAAAACAAATCCTGCCCCATTGATCGTGAGAAGCAAAGTGCTGTGGGGTTTAACAAATGGGGCTCCGTAAAGTAGCCATAGACAACAGTTGAATAAGGTACACACATATGGAAGTCCTGAATACGCTTGGGTAGACTTAATCTTGTATATCTCCCAGAATGTTGTCCTGCAATTTCCAAATACAATTATATTTATATATAAGCTCGTTACCTAGATAAATAGTGAAAGATCACATGTTAGTCATGCTCATCTACATTAGACAAGTTTTCAGTGTCATGCAACAACAAGAATGTTGATATTAAACTCGTTGACTCAGAGAAATCTGATGTACACAGTACTTACATAGGTGACAGGAAAAGTGCCAGTGAAGTTATATTTCCTGCACCACAGACCACCATGAAACATTAATCATGATGTTCTATTTTTCACATCAGTTTGAACTTTCATATTAATCCAACTTGACGCAAATGTCTTGGCCACGCAAACAAATCTCAATCTACAAACAAACGAGTACCAAATCCAAAAAAGACGGCATACATCTTGTAAATCCAAATGACTAATAAAATCAACTAATACACACTAAAACCTGCACATAAAAATAAGCAACAATGCCACAAATACACACTAAACTTGCACATAGCCTCCATTATTCTTCTCTAACCATACATCATTCTAACCATGATCATCCCATCTAAGAACAACAAAAAAAAAGTAAATAATTTTATTGTCGCCTTACATAGGCCTAAAACTCCTATTGTAGTCCCTTGAGAATGAAACTGCATTTATGCAAAATCCAATAGCCTCCAGTATTCCTCTCCGACTAACATAGAGTACAAATCATATATGTCCTATATGTTCAATCTATCTATCTATCTGCACCATACTTAAATCAAACCATTTAAGACCAAGCCAAAAAAAGTTACAAATTCTATTGTGGCCGTACGTAGGCCTACATTTTCTATTCTAGTCCCATTTAGAAAGTTTAGATGATCCAGATAATATTTATATTTCACAAAGCAGTAGTCTAGATAGCATACCAATAATTCCCGCCACAAGTTGCAGAGGAATGGCCATTGGACAAAACAAGAAACTGTCTGTGCAGTACTCAAAACAAACAAAATCTAATGCAAATTGAAATCATCAAAAGAAGAAGATGAAGCTGTGAAGAGCACGAAGATATTTAGCTCCTTTTATAGGCCTTCATCCTGCACATGACCAAATTGATATCATCATATACAGTGAAATGTAGAATGAATAACTAATATTTTAAATTCATGGTCAGTAAAGCACTACTGAAACAATTGTGTTTATCTTTACACATCAGAGTTATTGGAAACCAGCTCAATACAATGCTTGCGCCTTGCAGTCAACTTGCAATGTGGGTATGCTTTTTCCTAATTTCTGGTCAGGTTATCATCTTTCTCAGTCCTCTTCTGTAGCTCTATATAGAAAAGTGCACTACCCCCTGAGAAGTAATTCACAATAATACAAGGATTCGTTGCCAACACGTACAGATTCGCAGGAAGAACAGTACAAAAATAGTATAGCAATTCTGGGTGAAAAGTGGCATATTCTACAATAGATACAAAGTGTGGGATACAGATCACTCTAAATGATTGTGAGAGAGATACATCGATTTTTTTTCTTTCTAATAACATAAAAATATCTACATGTATTATAATCATCTAATAAGTTTGATCATAAGTACCATCTTTACTTCCCGGTTAGATCATTCACTCAAATACACGTAGATTCCATGTCATTGACGGTGGATCTGCCATCTCAATTTGCATTTTTATGTAGACAAGTCAACAAATCGCAATTTTAATAACGCAAACACTTGCCCAAAAATCTCCACCATGGTCAGTTTTGCAGGTCTAGGCTGTAAATTTGTAGCCAATATCGTTGTCCTTCTTTGGCAAAGTTGGTCAACATTCGCAGTTGAGTTTTTTTCTTTCAAAACCCTTTTTCTTTTTCTTCCTAATTGTGTGTATTTTGTTTTGTTTTGTTTGCCTGTCTCATTCTATACTACTGTTCACTGGCACCATTCAATCATAACTAGGTTTCTTTGAAGAAAAAAAAAGTTGCTAACCTTAGATTTTGTAAATTTTGTTCGAAACATGCTTGTAAAGCTTAGATTTAATAACGTAACGTAACGTGATTATGTTTAGCTATGTAGATTTGATTCTTTATCCACAAGTCACCCATTAATTTCAGTGTGAAGCACGTTTCCATGCTGTGCAATACTAACCTATAATCCAATAGGGTCACTCTTCACTGCAATTATTGCTATAGAAATTCTTAGGTCACATTTCTAATTATCCTTATGGGTTATTTGAAGGGAAGAGGCAAAGGATAAAACTAAACCCAAAAAAAAACAGAGTGGAGAAAATAAACACAGATTTTTCAAAATGATTTATATTTCATATTTATCAAACCACACAATTGAGCTGCTGCTATTTGATAAGCTCAGAAAGTATTGAACTTCATTATCCCCTGTTCCAATGGCTGTTTCAACAACAATGCTAGCCGCTGCACCCATTTCTGTTTTATGTTTCATACCTACATAAAAAGGACCTCTGAGGCAATGTATATGCCCAGCAAAAACAAGCAAAAAGAAAGAGACAAAGCATTAATTACAATACTTTTTAGATGCATGTCAATCTTACTAATAAGATCATGCAATTAAAATTTCATTCAAAAAACTGTCATAAATGCAATGTCGGTGGCAGTGTGGATGGTGTGTGAAAGAGATCACAATATTTCATCGCTGCAAAGAGCAAAGAGTACGGTGAAATTAATGCAAGTAGTTGGGAGTAATTCTAACACTCCCCCTTAATCACAACTGCCATCTGCTATGCTCAAATTGTTTCATTGATGCACTAAACTTTCTTTTCCCAATGCCTTGGTGAAGATGTCAGCAAATTGATCTTCTGACCTGCAATGTTCCAAAATGATTTCTCCATTGTTGATCAACTCCCTAATGAAATAATACCTTGTATCTATATGCTTGCTCCTTTTATGAAAGACCGGGTTCTTAGATAGTGCTATGGCTGAGTTGTTGTCACAATATATCTTTGTTGCCTCTTCTTGTCCATACCTCAATTATTTTAGCATTCTTCTCATCCATACTACTTGACACACTGCCCCTGTAGCTGCTACATACTCTGCTTTAGCTGATGAAAGAGTGACTATCGGTTGTTTCTTTGATGCCCAAGATACTACACCTGATCCAAAGTGAAAAACATAACCAGAAGTGCTCTTCCTATCATCTATACTTCCTGCACAATCACTGTCAGTGCATCCTATCAACTTGAAATCACTTGTCTTTGAGTAAAGAATTCCATAGTTCCTTGTTCTACTAATATATTTCAAAATTATTTTTTCAGCTTGCCAATGAGAAACTTTTGGAGATTCCATGAACTTTGAAATGAGACTAACTCCAAACATTATATCTGGTCTTGTGGCTGTTAAATACATAAGACTACCAACAAGTTTTTTGTACAAGGTTGGATTTACATCTGCTCCTTTGTCATCTTTGCTCAATTTCAAACCTATCACTATTGGTGTTGGGGCTAATTTGCAATTCATCATATTAAACCTCTTCAAGATATCATTTGCATACTTAGATTGTGAAATGAATATACCTTTCTCAGTTTGACTTACTTCAATGCCAAGAAAATACTTCATTAAACCCAAATCAATCATCTCAAATTCTTTCTTCATAGCAGATTTGAACATGTCAATTGATAAATCACCAATAAATATCAAATCATCAACATATAAGCATACAATTATGATCTCACCTTGCTCATTCATCTTGGTATACAATGTAGGCTCACTATTGCACCTATTGAAGCCATTTTGCAAAAGGTAAGAATCAATTCTACTATACCATGCCCTTGAAGCTTGTTTAAGTCCATAGAGTGCCTTCTTGAGCTTGTAAACCTTGTCTTCATGACCCAAAATCTCATACCTAGGTGGTTGCTCCACATAAACCTCTTCTTCTAATATTCTATTTAAAAAAGTTGATTTCACATCCATTTGATATACTACCCACTTGTTTTGAGCTGCTATGGCTAGTATTGTTCTCACGGTGTCTAGACGGGCTACCGGTGCAAATGTCTCATTGTAGTCTATCCCGGGTTGTTGTGAATAACCTTTTGCTACAAGCCTTGCTTTGTGTCTTTGCACATCACAATCTGCATTCAATTTTGTCTTGTAAACTCACTTCATTCCTATCACTTCTTTTCCTTGTGGAACTTTCACTAACTCCCATGTTTGATTCTTTTCAATAGCATCTATTTCTTCATCCATTGCATGCACCCATTTTCCTTCTTTAATAGCATCTTGAAAATGAATTGGATCTTCAACATGTGAATACAAAGCAAAAAGAGAATTCTGACCTTCATTATTTTCACCATCATTTTTCTCATAAATCTCTCTTAAACTTCTGATTTTTTGTCTCCTTAAGCTTGCTAGTGTGGGGTTTGATATGTCACTTGAATTTGTTGAATGTGGACTTGATGGGCCTGCATTTTGAGTGCCTATTGCTGATGGTGTTTGTTGTCCATTTGTTGGAGTGCTTGTATGAATGCGTGAGGCTTCCCTTACACTTCATGATGGTGTCACTTTACTACTTTGTTGACCTTGAATGGGTGTGGAAGGAGTCACATTTGATGGAGTATTTGCTGGTATAAAAACTTCATTATCTTCTTGTGGCAAGTTGGCTGCAATATTGATTGTTTTATCCAAAGTTTCATCCCATGCTTCATCTTCTACGAACTGCACATCTCTGTTGATTATAACCTTCTTGTTAATTGGATTGAATAACTTTTATGCCTTGGATTCATCACTGTATCCCACAAATATGCATTTTTCTCCTTTGTTGTCCAACTTTCTTCTCAATTCATCTGGCACGTGCATATGCTACACATCCAAACACTCTCATGTGTGAAACTTTATGTTTTCTTCCACTCCATGCTTCTTCACGAATCATATTGATGACACTTTTAGTGGGACATCTATTAATTATATGTGTTGCACATACTACAACTTCAACCCAATACTCATTTGACAAATGTTTTTCCTTTAACATGCTTCTTGCCATTTCCATAATTGTTTTATTTTTTCTTTCAGTGGTCCCATTTTTCTGAGGGGTGTATCTAGTGGTAAATTGCTTGTGGATTCCATGGTCTTTGCAAAACTTTATGAAGTCATTTGAAATGTATTCACCACCTCTATCCATTCTCAATGCTTTGATGTGATGCCCACTTTGCTTCTCAACAAGAGCCTTCACTTGACGAAAGTAATCAAACATTTCATTCTTATGTTTTACAAAGTAGACCCATATCTTTCTTGTGTAGTCATCAATGAATGTCAAGAAGTAGTAGCTTCCACCAATGGAGGTTGTTTGCATTGGTCCACACAAATCTAAATGAACAATCTCCAATGGTTTATTTGCATGAATTGACTTCCCTGTTGGAAATGATTCTTTATGTTGTTTTCCCAAGATCTAACCTTCACATATTCTATCTGGTTTTTCTATTAGAGGCATCCCATCACCATTCTTTTCTTATGCAATAAATTTAAGCTTCGAAAGCTTAAATGTCCAAATCTTAGGTACCATAACCAATTCTTATCCTTAATTTTAGCTTGAAAGATTGTTTGTGTGACTGCTGCAACTTTTTCTTCATGCACTTGTGGGTTCAATGAGGGGTGTTCTTGAGCAAGCTCTACATTCAAATCTAGTTTTATCCTTAAGGGAAACATCCTATTGCTGCTCATTTGGACTTTTTCTATAAGCTAATTGCTTGGATATTTCTCTAAAATTGTGCATTCTTTGTTTTTGAAAAATACTCTATAACCCTTTTGAACAAGCTGCCCAATACTCATTAAATTGTGTTTTAAACTAGGCACAAAATACACATCTGAAATATACTTCTTCTCCTGTTTAGTTAGAATATTGATGTTGCCTTTTCCTTTAACTTCTACTTTGTTGTCATTTCCCAATGTGACATCATATTTTACACTCTCATCCAAACTAAAAAACATTTATAAATTCTCTGTCATATGATTATTGCAACCTAAGTCTAAAAACCATACATCTTTTTAATTTGCTTGTGCAACATTGCATGCTAAAAACATAATGTTTTGTTCTAACTTTTGGTTTTGGTTTTCTTTTGTGAAATTTGCATTTTTTTCTCTAGAATCCTATTGTTTCTTTCTACATTCACTCAAATAATGCCCATATTTTTTGCAATAGTGACATTGGACTTGATATTTTTCATACCTTTGGCCTTGAGGCTGATTTTGAGATGGGTTTTGACTTGGATATTGGCTGCTACCTCTTCCACTTGAGGTTGATGGGCTGCTTCTTCCACCTCTATAAGAGTTTCCTCCTCTTCCTCTAAAACTTGATCTTCCTCTACCTCTACCATGACTGAATGAAACTTGTGTTTTAAAAGCATGCTCCAATGATGAATTTGCTGACCTGATCAACCTATGCTCATGAGAAATGAGTGATGCATGTAGCTCATCGACTGAAAACTGTGTGAGGTCCTCTATTTCCTCTATGGTTACAACAATTGTCTCAAATTTTGTGGGTAAACTCCTTAGAATTTTTTCAACCACTCTTCTATCTTCAAGTGTCTCACCACGTGATCTAATTTGATTTACTAGTCCAATGATCTAGGTGAAGAATGAATCTACTGATTCATTGTCCTTCATATATATTGTTTCAAAATCCCTTCTTAGTATTTGTAACTTAGCTGTCTTAACTTTTTCCATACCTTGATAGGATGTTTGAAGTATATCCCATGCTTGTTTTTATTTTTTTGCACTTTGAATCCTTGGAAAAATGCTTTCATGCACTCCTTGAAAGATGAAGAAGAGAGCTTTTGAATCCTTTTTTTTGTTTTCCTTCAATATGTCTTTCTCTGCTTGAGTTAATGCGTTATATATGTTGTTGCATTTGCTGGTTCTGGGTAGCCATTCTCAACAAACTCCCATAAATCTTGACCACAAAACAATGCCCTCATTGCGATTGCCCAATAATCATAATTTTTCCCATTGAATTGTGGGATTTGTGGATTTGTTAAACTTGTTCTTGGAGCTTCCATGACTGACTACAAATAACTTGCTTGAAAAACCCTTTTAACTCTTTGAAAACTTTTTCAATCACTTTACCCAATAACCTTCAGCTCTGATACCAAGTGAAGGGAAGAGGCAGAGGATAAAACTAAACCCAAAAAAAAATAAAGTGATTTATATTTCATATTTATCAAACCACACAATTGGCTATCATCATAAACTGATTACAGAGCTGGTGCTCTTTGATAAGCTCAGAAACTATTGAACTTCATTAACCCCTATTCCAATGGTTGTTTCAACAATAATGCTAGCCACTAAACCCATTTCTGTTTTATGTTTCATACCTACATAAAAAGGACCTTTGAGCAAACGTATATGCCCAGCAAAAACAAGAAAAAAGAAAGAGACAAAGAATTAATTACAATACTTTTTAGATGCGTTTCAATCTTAAGAATAAGATCATGCAATTAAAATTTCATTCAAGAAACTGTCATAGATGCAATGTCGGTGGCAGTGAGGATGGCTTGTGAAAGAGATCACAATATTTCATCGCTGCAAAGAGCAAAGAGTACGGTGAAATTAATGCAAGTAGTTGGGAGTAATTCTAACATTATTAAGGTTGTGCAAGTTTGTTCAACCATACATTGCCCTTGACTAGTTACTGGCACATACATTGTTGGGGCTATTTTCAAATAAAACATGTAAAAATAAATTTCTATATATCATGATGTTATTTTTTTTTAACAAGAGTGCAGCTATGGTGCTTTAATGGACATGATCATGTTATTATTTAATGATATTAGTTTTAGTATTATATCGATTCATATTAATTTTTTGTTGATTGAATAAAACAAAATAATATTATTTATGGATTACCAATAGTTTACTTTATATTTGATACGTAATAATATAATATATTGTGGGGTGACAACTTTAGTAGATTTTTTTTGGAAGAAATCTTATGGTTAAGTATATTTGAGTTAGAATTGTTATGAGATAGATGATCCTTCAAGAAGTCTTGATGTTTTAGTCTATGAGCATGGATGTAATGAGTATACATTAGACCATTCATAATCATGATTGATAGGTTTGTGTAAACTACTACTTGTGAAATGTGGTTTAATGAGTTTGATTCAAAGACTACACAATTTAATCAGAATAGAATATTATAACTATTAAAACTATCATAAAAATGAAAAAAGATAGATCCTTCATACATTAAAGTATCAAACCATTCAAATATCATTTTTTTAATTTTTATTACTTATAGATCTCATTTTAAATAAAACTATAAGAAAATTTTAACTATAGTCAAGTTCATCATTATGTAAGACAATCATTGAAGATGGTTTCAATGGTTTTTTGAAACTATAATTGAAAGGATAAATGTAGAGCATGAAACAATTGAAGAATTTCAAATAGTCAAGATTTAAAATATTGAATTATTGAAGAATCAAATGGTCCTGTTTACCATCTTTTTTAACTCTTTCCTTATAATACCTATAAGAGGGTTCATTATAATGATTACAACCTAGTATTTCCTTAGCAATTAGATTGAGTTGTAGTTATGTTGTTTCAATTTATGAATCTTAGGGGGGTTATAGTATGATTGACAGTGTGAGAGTAGTTGCAGTTCTTGTGTACGATAATTTTATAAAGAAATATAGAATATATCAAACTATTATAATATCTCATGAGATGCAACTTGAGAAGGAAATCCCTCTCTTGTGAGAATTATCAATGTCTACATTTTATTTTTGGCTCTCTTAATAGCATAAGGATTGACTAATAGAAATCATTTTTCTATACTTTTTATCTAGAATATCAACATAGTCATACAATATATATTAGTAAAGAAATAAATCACATTACATAAATACTCTAGGTTAATAAATAAATGCAAACAATTAAGTAAAATTAACTGTATTAATGTGAAACTTAAGTGCATAATTGAATAATAATAAATTTGATAATTAAATTGAAAGATTATGTACATAGTGATAGTAACAATGATGAAGAACTTATGCTAGCATCATATATTGAAATCATTCTCAAGAACAAAAAAAATTATATTATTCAATCTCAAGCACCATAGGCTCAATCCTAATCACTATAGATTTGATCTTAGTTGATACCAAATTGACATCCTTGATTCACAAATCTAATTTGAAGACAACTCACAAGCATGTAAACAAAAAATATGCAAACAATGTGGGTTATGATTCTTTATCCATAAAATGTTTGAAACTTTCTCTATAAAATTTTTATATTCTCAAAATCGAACACATAAGTTAATGGGAAATTGAATATATTTTAATATAAGACATAACAATTTGTTACATAAATATATATCAAGTCATCTTACACTTGCTAGTGAAAAGGGATGGAATGTTAGAATTTAATTTTAAAGTTTCAATTTGAGGCTCATTCTGATGCATTATAGGATCGATTTCAAGTAGCACAAAAATAATCTAGATAAAGAAGCAATAATCTCGAGATTTAGAGTGAATGTATTGAGGTAAGTATGAGTGTGACTTTATAAATAAGGGATGAATAACAAATGTGTCGGAATAAATATAAGTGGGATAAAATAGTGATGGACAAGGATTGAGACATGAACTAAAATCTAGCACAAAAATTTGTGACTTGTCAATATATAACTGCATTAAAGACATTCCATCAAAGAAGATATAAAACTAAATGAGAAATAGCATGGGTATACAGATTTCACTATTACAATATTAAATTTGAGTATGATTCATTCCAATAAAATATTTAGGAAATAGTTACACTAATTAAATATCATTAATTATAAGCTGACATGTCATGGCCATATGTTGGGTTTTTGTATTTTTCTACTTAACAGCTGCAATATGAACTTATGTAGACTTTTTCAGATCAAGTATTAGCCTCTTGTTTCATTGGGTCATGACCTTTGTTGACTCGTTGTAATGTATTCTTTTTATTCTTCAGCTACTAGCTACTAACTGCAATTCTTTGTAATCTTGCTTTGTTCAATACAAAAAAAAAAATCATTAATTATAAACTAGCATTCAACCTCTTAACACAATAGACCTTAAGAAATAATCATTTTTTAAAATTATTTTAAAAATTATCTGCGAAAACTTAAACTTATAACTTCTCTTAAAAAAAAATCAAATTCTTTACTATTAAACTAACTCAAAGTTATATATAAAAACTAAAAAAAAATCTATCAAACCAACTCATGGCTGAACTGAAACAACAAAGACATCTAACAAACGACGAAAAATTTAGAGCTGCAGTGACTACTTACATAATAGACAGACCAAATAAATTGCAATATCTATGGAATCAAACTTTTGTTGATAAATGGATTATTATTTATTATTATTTTTTTACTATTTGCTGCAATTGTTTGTCACCCATTAGGCGGGACAAGAAGTCAACGAATCAGATTTATTTTCTTCTTAGCTTTCACTCGCTTCGTTTATAATTTTTGATTATGAAATATTTAATTTACGATGGGAATAATGATTGTTTTTATTTGCATACATCACTTTATTTTCATCACTGTTATAATGTGGGGTTTGTCTCTCTATAAAGTTGTACTTGTAGTCCTTTAAGGTAAGGTGATTGTGGGCCATCTAAGAGAAGCGTATAGGGTGGGCATAAGATCCAACACTTCATAATGTGTTGTGGTAAGGAGTGGCCTAATTGTCTCTTGTAATGTACAAGTGTACATTGTCTTCTGTAACAATTTTAAGGAGAGTTTGCTTGAAATTTAGGACTTTTATGGTGATTGAGTTATAGCCAATGACATGCTTTGCTTTGGTGAAGGAGTCTAGTAGTTGTATATGTTAATTTTGTTTCATCATGTTTATAATAATTAGCTTTTCTAATGAATAGATTAGTATGTTTTTTAGGTGGGTAATAGTTTGAAGTTATGGTTTGGGATTTTCGCATCAATCATATCATTATGGAATTATTTGAAAATATTTATAAAATTTTAATCAAATATGTGTTTCAAGATATATTATTGGTCATTTTATATGTCATTATAGAATTGATTCTTTATTCTATGTGACTTGTGAAAATAAATATTTTTGTCTATCATTTATGTACAAACATAATGACTACTAACACTCAAATTTGCACATAATGTATAAAACTATAAAAATTAATTTTTTTTTATTAGATAAGTAGGGAAAGGGCTTTGATCCCATGGTTACAACCAAACAGACAAAAATGAATAGAACAAGGTGGGTAACAACACCACTAGCTTGCATCGTAGAAAAAAGGACCCCTTTGCTTGACATGGGATTAATTCATGATAAAATGGACTTAATGAGGTCTTAATATAGTGTTGTGAGGAATTTTATGCATCCACACTAGGTCTTGGACACTTGCAAATTGAATAACATGCTTTTAATGACGTCTTGTAAAGGTGTTATAAAGTGTTGTAAGATGCTTTCATGCTTTTCTAGACTTAATTAACCTATTTCTCCCTAATTCAACATTATAAAATGTGTTTAATAACATTATTAAATCAATCTAGAAGGCTCTTAACTAAAACTTAGTGTTAAACTAGTGTTGTAATGCGTGTTGCACATTCACATTGGTTCTTGTGCATTCCTAGGCTAAGTGGACCTCATTTTAGAGTTGTAAAGTGTATTTAATCACACTTTCACTTTGAATTTTGTGTTCCAAATAGGCCCCTATTCCATATTGTCCATCCCAAGGCATAATTTAATCAAATAACTGACATAGTCATCATATAAGCCTAATTTTCTTATTTCTTGGCATTCCAGCTAGAAAAAATGGCCCCTGTGGGACCCATTCACCATTATTAGTGAATTAGTCCCATCTAGGTGGAACCCATTCACCATTAGTGGCAAATGAGTCCCATTTGAGTCATTTTCGAGGTTTTGAGAGGAAAAAATTAGGTTTTAAGTTTAATTTTTCTCCATGTCGGCCTTAGGGATCTAATTAATGGGTAAATAAGATGAATTTCCTATAAAATCACCTCTCTTAACTCATTTTTACATCCATTAACTTAATTCACATATCCATCAACTAATCTTCCATCTCAAGTCAAGCAACTTAGGGTTTTGTCATTGCAAGTCTTTAAGAAAGATTCTAAGGACATTCAAGGGTTGAATCTTCCTCTATTGCAATAGAAATTTAAGATCAATCATCATGACAAGGTAATCAATTCCATTATTACATGTTTCATTACTTTATTTCATCATTTTGGTCTAATTACCTAAAAGGGGTTTGACCAAGGCAAACCCCCATTCCCTAACATTCAACATTTATCCTTCTTGTCTTGTGTGTATGTAGATTTAGGTCCCTTGGAAATTTGGTGAACCATAGATTTTTGGAACCAATGGACTCTCTAACTCTTATAGGGGTTTTCACCCAAAAGGAGAGAGATTAGATCCAAAAATTCTAACTAATTCATTCAAATTAGGATGTGTGTGATGTAAATGAAGTGATGTAAATGTTGCTAAACTATGAAATTGATCAAACATGAATGCAAAATCTAAGAATTAAGACTTGTTTGAAAAACACATTGTGTATTGTTAAAATGAACTAAATGGATGAAATATGCAGAACAAAAAGAGATGGGTAAAATCATAGTGTAGTTGTAGGGAGAATGATGTCACTAGAATATTCTGGAATTTTTTAGAAACTTCTGTCAATGGTCACTGGGACTCATTTACCATGCATGGTGAATCAATCCTATTGCTGATAAATTTTTTTTGGAAACCTGTTTCTAACTATTGGGAGCTAAAATCTTAGAAAAAAATTTTTTAGGCCTACATGTGGGAATTATTAACCATGGGTGGTGAATTAGTCCACCTACATAAATCTAAAAAAATAGAGGAAGACTATGTGGAGTTAGATTTTCAATTCTATCTCCTACAGGTCTTTGCTTCTGAAACTGTCAGATCTGGGTCTGAAAGTGACTTTTTGTTGATGGTTTGGCTTGACTGATGAAGGGAGGACTTGAATGACTTTGCAACTTGATCTCCAATGATTCTCAAGCTTCCAAAGGACCTAAATCTATAAACACATAAGAAGAAGAGAATAAATGTTGATTTTTAAGGCATGGGGGTTTGCCTTGGTCAAACCTCGTTTAGGTAATTAAACCAAATTGATGAAATAATGGAATGAAACATGTAACAATGGAATAGATTACCTTGCAATGATGATTGATTTTGAAAGTCTATAACATAACATGTAGAATCTTCCATTGAAAGTTTGGAAATTAATATTTTAATGCCTTGAAACCTAAGTTGCTTGATAGAAGATTGATGAATATGGATTGAATATTAAAAGAAATAGAAGATAGAGGAAGATTTGATATGATCCCCCCTAAAATGAGGAAAAACACCACTTATTTATACAAACTTTTTCCTTAGTATCCATTCATACCTCATCACAGGCCAACATGAAGTGATTTTTAAATAAAAACCCAAAAAGAAATTTAGAAATATTTTGAAATTAGAGCCAAGAAGGACTCATTCCTCAACCCATGGTGAATGGGTCCCACCTTGGCCTGAAAAGTGGGTGTCAAGATTCAATTTACATTTAATATGGTTTGTGAAGTTTACATTCAAAAATACACTTAATTAAGTCATGTGAGGGCATAAAGGGGTCAAATAAGTCATAAGAAAGGTGTAAATAAGGAGATTGTGCCTAGAAAAGTGTGAAATTTTGTTACAAGACTTTATAACACTTTAAAATAGGACTTAAAAATTAATAGAAAGGAATATTTATATGAATTATAATAAATAGAGTCTAGAAGAGTGTAGAAATGTGTTACAACACTTCACAACACCTTCACAAGACATTGTTAAATACATTTTATTTGATTTACAAGGGTCCAAGACCTAGTGCGGATGCATAAAATATTTCACAACACTAGATTAAAGCCTTGTTTTAGTCAATTTAATCATGAAATAATCCATATCAAGCAAAGGGTCCATTTTTCTTTGGCACATTTAGCCCCCAATTTAGTGAGAGGATGAACTTACTTCAAACTCACATTAAAGTAGACAATCAAAAGAGATTCCACATGTACACCAAGCCCCCAAGATACAAAATCATACAAAGGAAAGATAGAAAGAGAGACAAGATGAAAAATATGTACTCACTCTAGGGCCAGAGAACTAGTTGTTTGTGGGGTGAGAAGGCCCAAGAAAAAGGTGAGAAACACATGCTAGTTGGTATGCACTCACAAAACAAAAAAGTGGCTATGGGGAAAAGTCATGCTACTAGTTGGGCTTCCTATTCAACCATGCCAAAGCTATACCCATTTGATAACTTTAACAAGATACCACAAATGAGAAAAAATGCTAAAAAGATAAAGTACCATAGTCATGCAAGCTGTGTTATGCAAGGTGGCAAAAATACAAAGGAAATGTAAAATGCAAAAATGTAAAGACAATGTAAATGAATGTAAAGAAGATGTAAAAGATATTCACAGGGATTTTGTTTGATTCATGCAATTGTCTCATATTAGGGAACATCATGTTCAATGTCTCCAAGAGAGGATAATCTCATCATGGGTAACATTGTACCTAACGCTTCTGAGAGAGGGAATCATAGGAAAAAGAAAATCACACAATGAAATGTGAGTGGTGATGTATGCCCCCACTTTAAAGCGGTTGCTAACACCATTGCTATGAGAAATTACTTTGAAGTAGAAGAAGAGAAAGAGGAAAACATGAGAGCTTACATGAAAAGCCCTATGCTAAGTCATATGTTTTCAAGAAGCTACGTCATGAAAGAGAGAAGCATGTCATATGTGAGCCAACTTAAGACATGTCGTCCACATCCCAAGCTTGTTCTTATATGTATTCTTGAAAAGTTAACGACTAGCCAAAGAAGGCAATGACAAGTGACATTTGAGGACAAGGCTACAAAACCACTTGCCACCACTAAGTGCAGGACAAAGGTGAGGCAAAAGGATTAATGAAATGTATGCTAGAGTGAAAATTAATAGCAATTAAAGCAATTAGATGCCCCTATAGGGAAGCATACAAAACTCCTAAAAATGTTGTATTTTACGACTCAAGGCATAACATTCATTAGTGGAGTGACCAAGAACTATATGATAGGCACAATGTGAAGTCTTGGAATAGCATTTCTTTTGAGTTCGAGGAGGGAGGGTGTTCAAGTTATCGTGGAGAAGTCTTGTCAAGATACCTTCTTGATCATTGGGAGAAGGTGGTCTTGTGGTGTGTTTCAAAGATACATCTTGCTTAGTATTATATGTCATACCTTCACAAGTGTCACTAGATTGCAAGATTTTATTCATTCCATTATAGGAAGGGATAAAATCTAACGAATTCAAGTCATGAACATTTTGTGAGATGCCATTGACATTAATTGAAGGTGTAGTCATGTGTTGCATATTTGATGAAGGATGATGGTCAAGACCACTATTTGTTAAGAATGATTTAGAAGGATATTTCATGATTTTGTTGATGGAGGGTGGAGGTTTAGTGATCTCAATTACAGGATAATAGCCTAGACCATGAGTTGTTTGTTATGTGAGGGGATCTATAGGGTTGTAGAGACCTTGTTCATTAGAACCACATCGTTTTCCATTATATTCAAGTCTTTTCATAAACTCATAAACTTTTCCATAAGGCTTTTTTATGGCTTATAGATCGGGTGGTTGTTCGTTATTGTGTTCATCAAAAGTTGTTGTGTAGTTTGCTTCTTTGTCCAAAGTTGTTGAGGTGGATGCTTTTGAGAGGTCTTCTGAAATTGGTGTTGATATGGTTGTTGTGTCATTTTCCATTTTTGAATCTTTGTGGATAATGAAGTCATGCTCAAAATCCAATGAACCCCAATCATCTTTGGATAATGTCATGTGATGTTTAATGTTGTTGTCATTTTGTTATGTAGGTTCCACTTGTATGGTTGGTGTTAATGTTTTCAGGGGGTTCTCTTCAATTTTGGAAAGATGTAAAATACTATAAGGCTTAGGGTCAGCGTCAATGGTGTAAACTTTGTTGTTGTAAATGTATTTCATTTTGTGATGAAGAGTGGAGGGAACATCATTCATGGAATGAATCCATTGTCTACCTAAGATAAGATTACATGAAATTTCAAAAGGAATGACATAGATTGGTGCATTGAAGGTGACCACTCCAACTGTAATAGGCAGAATGATTGCTCTGAGTGATTTCTTTCCAACATTGTCAAATCCCTTAATAGATAGAGAATCAAGTCAAATGGTGGATCTATGAATGTCAAGCCTATCCAAAATACTCACACTACACACATTAAGAGCAGCACCATTGTCTATAAGAGTTCTCTTTATGCCTATTGTTTTGTATTGAGTGATGATCATGAAAGCTTCATTTTTTTTCTGCACCTCCAAAGAGGGGAGCTCATGTTGATGGAAAGTAATGTCAAGATGCATGTTAAGGATTAAAGCTACCATGTCATTTGGAGTTGTATTAGGAGGAGCTACAATTTTTTGTAAGGCTATTTGAACAATAGTGTTGTAATTTGGTGAGTTCTGAAGTAAATCCCAAAGGGAAATTTTTATAGGAGTATTCTTTAATTGTTCAGCAAGATCATACTTCTTTGTGGGTGGGATGTAACGAGGAGCACTCGGAAGATTTGGTTAAGGTAAAGGGGTTGGGGTTGGTTGTGGTGGTTGCAGATTATTGTGAGTGTTATATGTATGAGCAATGGTATCATCACTAGGTTGTTGCGATACATTAGTGTTAGGTGGGAATAAGGTGTGGCATGGTCAAATAGAGGGATGAAGTGGATGTCAGGGTGGGTAAAGGGTGAGTTTATGTTTTTGTTTAGGTTGTTGTTTGTGCGAAGATGGGTAGAGAATGAGTTTAGGTTTTTTTGGACGTCCCACGGGGTATGTATGAGGTCCATTGATTGAAGGGGATCTATTGTACACTTGTGCATTCATAACCTTAGCGGTCTTGGTTGGATGTATCTCCAAGGAAGGGCAATCAAGAACTAATTTTTTATTGAAGGAAGAGACATGATTATGGTTTTCATTTTCTAGCACCAAGATATTCTCCCTAGAAGGAAAGTTGTTAGAAGAACAACAAGCCACATATTCTTGACAAGTAGGGCTAGATTCTTCCAAAATGACTTCATTGCTAATAGGGAAATGATCGATGATGGGAATTTCAAGAGGTTGATGATTAGGAGAAGGTATTAGTTGAATGTCAATTTTTGTTAAGGTCTCATTCTCTTGTGCTATGTTTTCTACCCAACTAGGAGAGCTTGTAATGTGTTCATCAAAGTTTGAAGTGTCTAAAGTAGCTTCATCACAAGTGGAGGAGGCATCAAGAGAAGGATCACTATGGTTTTCAAATAAATTATCCCAAATGGGAGGAGCATTAGGAAAAGGAGGATCAAGATTCTAATGGCTCTTAATAGGGATGTCTTCTAATACCAACCTATCCTCTTGACATCAAGGAGAGATATTAGGATATGGAAAAGTTTGATTGTTATGATTATGCAGATGCAGGATTTCATCATCTAGCTTTCTAATGTCTTTGAAAGGTTGAAGAGGAGAGGGACAATCAGGACTCACATTGCTTGTAGCTAGTTTCACCAAAATACCTTCGTTGCTAATAGGAGAGGTATTGGGAGAAGCACAAGTAGGAGTGTTATGATTGTCTACACTTGCATCCTCTTGTGTTATTATATTCTTGCAAATCCGATAGGTACTAGGAGGGTATGCAAAATTCTTATCAAATGTTTTACTTTGCTATCCTAGATTATGTTCATGAAAAATAGAATCATACAAGCCAATTGCTATTATAGAAACATGGAATGATTTAAGAGAACACATACTATCATGAGAAAGTAAATAAAGTGCAATACAAGGACTTAAAATGGAATGTTATTTTCAGATATGAAACAAGATAATGTTCTAATTACACTATGCACCAATCAAAAAATGACATGAAATATGTAAATGCAAAATGAAACAATGCATGAAATGAGATATTTTAATTGAGATCTAGTGAAATGCATGCTACAAAAATTTAACTGACTTATATATACAAGTTAAGGCACCAAACAAAAGCCTAAAAATAAATTTCTGAGTTCAAGACAATGCTCTTTCAGGGGTCAAAAGGGACTGATTCGCCAAGGGTGGCAAATGAGTCCCAGTATGCACTTTAAAAAAAAAAAAACCAGAAATTTGTGATTAATTTTAGGAATTTTGAGAGCTAATACACAAACCTAAATGAAAAATGCAGAATTTCAGTAAATCTAAATGAATTTAGATGCTACAAATGCAACCTAAATACACTTTTTATGAATACAAAATTGAACACCGAGCATGCAAATGAATCATGCAAACCCTAATGCAAGCTAGATCTATAATGAAAGACACCAAATCAAAAAATAGAATTATTCAAAAATTTGGGTTCACCAAAATGAACTGTAGATTTTTGGACCCAATGGATTCTCTAACTCTTATAGGGTTTTTCACCCAAAAGGAGAGAGATTAGATCCAAAAATGCTAACTAGTTCATTCAAAGTAAGATGTGTGTGATGCAAATTAAGTGATCTAAATAATGCTAAACTATGAAATTGATCAAACACGAATGCAAAATCTAAGAATTAAGACTTGCTTGAAAACACATTGTGTATTGTTAAAATGAACTAAATGGATAAAATATGCATAACAGAAAGAGATGGTAAAATTAGGTAGAATCATGTCACTAGAGTATTCTAGAATGTTTTAGAAACTTATGTTAATGGCCACTAGGACTGATTCACCATGCATGGTGAATCAATCGTGTTGTTGATAAAATCTTCGGGAAACCTATTTCTGACTTCAGGAGCTGAAATCTCAGAAAATAAATTTTCAGGCCTATAGGTGGGACTCATTCGCCATGGGTGGTGAATCAATCCACCTACAAAAATTTGAAAAATCAGAGGAAGATTATGTGGAGTTAGATCTACAATTTTGTCTCCTACAAGTCTCTACTTTTGAAACTGTCAGATCTGGGTCTAAAAGTGACTTTTTGTTGATGATTTGAATTGAATGATGAGAAAAGTACTTGAATGACCTTGTAAATTGATCTCCAATGATTCTCAAGCATCCAAAGGACCTAAATCTACAAACACATAAGAAGAAGAGATGAAATGTTGATTGTTAAGGCATGGGGGTTTACCTTGGTCAAACCCTGTTTAGGTAATTAAACCAAATTGATGAAATAATGGAATGAAACATGTAACAATGGAATAGATTACCTTGCAATGATGATTTATCTTGAAAGTTTGCAACATAACATGTAGAATCTTCCCTTGAAAGTCTAAAAATTGATCTCTTAATGCCTTGAAACCTAAGTTGCTTGATAGAAGATTGATGAATATGGATTGAAGATTAAAAGAAATAGAAGATAGAAGAAGATTTGAGATGATCCCCCTGAAAATGAGGAAAAAAAACACTTATTTATACAAACTTGTGCCTTAGTATCCATTCATACCTCATCACAGGTCGACATAAAATGTTTTTTAAATAAAAACCCAAAAAAAAAATTAAAATATTTTGAAATTAGAGCCAAGAAGGACTCATTCACCACCCATGGAAAATGGGTCCCACCTTGGACTCAAAAGTGGGTGTTAGGATTTAATTTGCATTTAATATTGTTTATCAAATTTACATTCAAAAATACACTTAATTAAGTCATGTGAGGGCGTAAAGAGGTCAAATAAGTCATAAGAAAGGTGTAAATAAGGAGATTGTTCCTACAAAAGCATGAAAGTTTGTTACAAGACTTTCCAACACTTTAAAATAGGACTTAATAATGAATAGAAAGGAATATTTATATGAATTATAATAAATAGAGTCTAGAAGAGTGTAGAAATGTGTTACAACACTTCACAACACCTTCAAAAGATGTCGTTAAATGCATTTTATTTGATTTGCAAGGGTCCAAGACCTAGTGTTGATGCATAAAATACTTCACAACACTAGATTAAAGCCTTGTTTTAGTCAATTTAATCATGCAATAATCCATATCAAGCAAAGGGTCCATTTTTCTACGACACATTTGGAAATCAATGAATATGAAGTTGCAAGGTTTCTCAAGTCTTATCTTCATTGAACAAGTCAAAATATTGACAAAAACTCATTTTCAGTCCTGTAAATCAGAGTTTCAGAAGTGGACACCTGTAGGAAGTCAGAGTGCAGATCGACAGCTCCATAATCCACTTTTGAAAATCCTTAAATTCAAAAGTTGACTCATTCTCCATAAGTGGAAAATGAGTCCCACTTCTAGGTCAATTTTGTGTTTTCTACATTTTCTGATACCCTTTGTCAAAAATAGGTCCCGACTCATTTTAGTAGAATTGGGACCGATTCTCCCATAATGGCGAATGAGTCCCACCAGGATAGAAAAACAACATCAGCAACATTTCAAATGTAATTTCCATTCTTCATCAAGGTTCTAGGTCTAGACTTTTAGTCTAATTCATTTATGTTGCAATTTACTATTCATTCTTAGGTTATTTTGCATTACACAATGTGTTTTCCAACATAGCTTAAATCTTTAGTTTTGCATTCAAATTTAGTCATATAGATCACTTAGTTGCACTTAGATCATTTCGTTTAGCTCATACAACATCATACACATCCTAATTTGAATGAACCCTTAACATTTTTGGGACCTATCTCTCTCCTTTTAGGTGAAAACCCTAGAAGAGCTAGAGAAGTGCATTGGTGCCAAAAATCTATAGTTCATTTTGGTGAACCTGCTATATGAATCCCCTCTTTTCTAATTTTAGAGTCCATTAATCATCTTAGAGTTGGTTTCCTTGCATTTTGCATTAGTTAACTTGCATTCTAGGGTTTCATTTTTGAATGCATAAAAGTGCATAAAAGGTTGCCTTTTTGCATGTTTCATCATTGAAAACTTATGAAATTCTAGATTTTAACTTTAGAACTGCATCATCGCACTCTAAAAACATAAAAATCAATCAAAAACTTTTCAAAATTTTGAAAAAAGTCCATGTTGGGACTCATTTGCCACCCTAGGCGAATTAGTCCCTTCTAGCCCCTGAAACAACATTTTCCAAAATTCAAAACATTATTTTTGGGCTTCTCTTTGGTGCCTTAACCTATCTATATTAGTTAGTTTCATTTCTATAACATTCATTTCATAAAATTTATCCTCAATTAGCTCATTTCATGCATGGTTTCAATTTCAAGTTTGCATTCTAATCTTGTTACATATCATCATCAGCCAATTGCCATCTTTGAAATCTAAAACATTGTTCTTCATTTGCATCTTTTATTTAGCATTGTTACATTTCAAGATTGTAGATTAATCATTCCATCATGTTTTCAGTACAAAATTCTATAGTTCTCATGTTGAATATTCTCGTTTTAGATATTATTGCATGTTGTAAGAAAATCTTCTTAAAAGCATATGAATATGAGGTCTTTTCCCCTCTCTTTTTATTTGTCATAGATCCTCTCCTAGTTCCCATTTTGTGGATGAGGTTGGTTTAGTGAAAGAAACCTTGGATATTCATAACACTTACATTTGTTATTCTCTTATTATCTCTCACACTTGCGAAAAGATTTTAGTGCTAGAAGAACCAATTGATGAGAGTTGTGACAATCTGAGTTGTTTCTCTCCTCTTACCTCTCCTATTAGAAATAACATTGCTAAAGAAGAGAACTTTACACTAAGTAATCATGATGATCACGCAACACAACACGATGATGAGACCATAGATTCATCTCCTAACTCCTCTCCTATTTGTGAGAATTTTTTTGTGAGTAATCATGGCAACAACATTATTTGTGAGGAGGATATGTTGACATTATATGCTCAAATCTTTAAGACCTATGATAATCCTCTTTATTTTTATTCCCCTATTTTGGAAGACATTATTGGACAAAGGGAGGTAATAAAAAATAATCATGAGAATCTTCTTGCTCCCTGTATATGCATAAAATTGGTCATGTCTAATTAATCCTAACACTTAATTAAATATTTATTATTTAATTAATTTCTCTAAAGTCCTCTACATATGATTAAATTTAATTAATTTAATTATATTGTTCGTTCACTTTATTCTTCCACCTTAATTAAATAAATTCACTTTATTAAATTATTTCACATTCATATGTCTACTTAATTAATTAAATAAATACCCTTTATTTATCTTAATTAATTATTACCTTTTGATTTAATTAAATATAAATATTTCCTTTCTTCTATTCAAATATTTCTTCTAGTTAATTAGATATTTTATTTAATTAATTTCATCCACATGTCATTTCCTCAAAAGTTAATTAAATATCTTTATTTAATTAATATCCTTCATATCTTTTCAAATCACAATTAAATATTTTATTTAATTATGAAATCTTTTAATTATTCTTCCAACCTTAATTAAATAATTATTTAATTGAGAGAAATCTCCATGTCACCCATAAATAAATAATTGAATTTATAATTCATTAGTTATCTTTTTAAAATCTTTCCAAAATCCTCTAAAAAGATTATTTTTATCATCTCATCTTATCTCTTCCATGAAAGAGGAAACAAATCCTGCTTTCGGTTTTACTTCTATTTTTTCTCTCTAGTCTTCTCCATCTTCAACCGTTCGATCTACCAGGATTATCACAGTCATTGATCACATTAGCCATTCAGAAGCTTTCAAAAACTCTATAAATATCCCTACGGATCCAAGCATTGGTTACACACACACACGCATTAGAGATAGGCAATTAGCATTTTAGCATTGTCATTATCAGCTTTAGCATTCATAATTTCATAATTTACATTCTAGAAATCATGTTTGGTTTAAGCATGTTAATCATATCTTAGCATAGCATACATTCATCTTCAATCTCATTCTCTAGGAAGACCGTTTGTTGAGCCTAACATACAATCTGAGAGGAAGATTGAATCAACAAAAACACTGGATATAGAGGACAATGGGATGTCATTGAAGAAATTGCTATTATTAAGAGTTTTCTTTAGTTTTTAATTAGTTTTCTTCAATATAATGTTGCATTGGTGTGTTTTTTTAAAATTTTGAATCTACATTTATTGTACACTTAAAATCGATCACACATTTCTGGCACCCACCATGGGGCCTTCACCCCATTTTTGACATCTACTTGTAGGTTTTTTGACAGGATTTCACATTCTGGAGTTTGGATTTTTAGAAAAATTCATGTTTTAGTGCATCTGTGGGTTTCCTTAGTGCATACATGGTTTCTTTTAGGGCTTCTATAGGTCTTTTGATGCATCCAGAAACTATTTCAGCGCATCTAACAATTTCTTTAGCACATCTAGGGAATAGAATAGAACATCCATTTAGCTCACTTCATTTAAAATTGTCTAATTTTTTTTTCTTTTACATTCTTAGATTAGCGCATTTAGGATTTCTTTTAGTGCATTTAATTTTTTTTGCAGTGCTTATGGGGTATGTTGTAATGCATTAACTGTTTGTTTTAGCACATATGTATGATTTTTTAGTGCATGCAAGTTGTAACTAAACAAGGTTCTGAGTCTTACGGCTTTCGCAGATAGGACCTTTTCTGACTTAAAAAGAAGCAACCCTAGGGTAGACACAGTAATTTAAAATGAACCAATCCTAGGATAGACATGGAATTGAAAATGAAGCAATCCTAGGGTAGTCAACACACATTGATTTTGTGGTTGAAATGAATCCCATGCTTATTGTGAAGCAATATATTCACATAGATTAAACATTGTCATTTGGGCTCTAAAAGGAACACTGTCTGCTTTGTCTGTGGCAATAAGTCTATTCTCTCCCCTTAACTGAGTGATCAAAATACTAGACTCTCCTTTTCAATTTTTGCAATTTTAATGATTTATTACATCCTTTAGCGGGCTTGCTCTTGTGGGAAAAAGTACTCACCCAAAAGGGTTCAAACCAAAGCCAAGTTATTCCACCCCACTATAACATTTAAAGAAAATCTAGGGAAACCCTTTTTTTTTTGTAGTGTGCAAGATAACCATCCCAAAAGCCTTTGTTCTAAAGGTTGGGAGGGGTCTCCTGAGGGAGTTTATTATTGCCACACTGAACAGAAACACTTACTAAGAACCTAGTGTAGTAGCCAACCGTGTTAGTTTCTGAACATCCTAATAATCATAATGCAAGGGGAGGGAAGAATCTACCCCCAAGACACTCACCATATAACTGCCAAGGACCGTTTGCTCAAGGGATCTAGTATCCACTTTCGTCACTCTAAGTACGTTCCTAGAAAAGAAAAAAACACGGGCACCCCTTTAGGGGTGACATGGTTGTGTGAGTCAACATAGTTCTAAGATGTGGGTTGTGGTTATTATGATGACCTACTTGAGTACTAAGAGTGAGTCTGCCTGAATTGTCTATTATGTGCAAAACCTGTGAAAACACTTTTTTGAAAAACATTTTGAACATACACTTCATGTTTAGTATACAGCTTAAAAGCAATTGTTTTCAAAATGTTTGTTGTGTTGTCAATCACATTAATTCAGATAAAAGATCATCCAAAATGAGCATGCAAAAATTCAGCTAAAATTATTCAAAACTGTTTGGAAAACTACATCAGAAAATTGTTTTAGCACATATAAGACATAAAGTAGCACATTTGAGGTCTATTGTAGTGCATTTAACTATTTCTTTAGCGCAAATACTTGTTTCTGCAAAGCATATAGGTCACAAATTAGTGCATCTAACTTTCCATAATTTTTACTTTTGATAGATCTAAGTTTGTAACATCCTTGGTCCAATAGAATTTTGACATTTCTTTCATGCTTTGAGAGTGGAAATAAACCAAGTTTCTTAAGAAATCGAGTGCCAATAGGATCAAGAAACCTAAGAAATATTTAGGTTATAAGAAAACCTTGCAACGTAGAAAGTTTTTGAATAAAAGTTGAAACGTCTTGCTCCATTACCATGAGTTTCTCCATAGGTACAAACATTTTTCTAGGGATTTACTAACGAATATGTTGTAGAGCCTTTATATGCACAAGCCTATTTCCAGAGAAGAGCTCTATCACAAGGACACAATCACAATTGACCTCTTTGATTATCTACCACAACCTTCTATTTAATATGCAGCACATCCTAGTCAAATCCTTCAGTAAGTTTAATTAGGCTATTTGATATACAAGTTATCATTATTCAAAAACAAGGATCAAATCTTAAAAGTGCACTTTTGAAATAGGGTAAGTGCACCAAGATGGTTCCCAAAAAGGGGGCTTAAGTGGCCACACTTTTTCTAAAATTAGGAAATACTAACTTTGGATGTGAAATTGAGAATAGTTACACTCAAAATTTTGAGATGGAACAAAAACAAGGATCGAAGTGCTTTGATTCTACTTTCTAAACTACTAATTTATTTTGAAAATGGTTGAGATTAAGGAGTTGAAAAGAGGGACGTACACAAATTGGTGTAGTTTTTTTAGAAAAAACATAATATAGCAACTCTTGTACGACCCTAGCATGGTGAATTTTTTTTTAGTATTTTTAAAATCACTAT
>VDFB02270651.1:746248211-746273086 GCA_007258455.2 Sequoia sempervirens | reverse complement strand
AATGCTAACAATTCATGAAATCAACTACACTTTCATCGAAAAGGCTTGTCTAGCAGTAGTCTTTGCCTCACAGAAGTTTTGACACTACATGTTAACTCATACAATCAATCTTGTTGCAAAGATTGATCCACTCAAGTATATACTGAGCAAGGCTACATTAATATGAAGGTTAGAAAAATGGGTTATGATCTTGAGTGAGTTTGACATCCATTATGTTGATTGCAAAGCAATCAAAGGATAAGTTATTATTGATCAACTAGCTGAAGCACCACTACAAGAAGAGAATCCTATGCACATTGATTTTTCAAATGCTGATGTCTTCACTGCAGAATCCAAACAATCATGGTCATTATATTTTGATGGTTCTTTCACTCTACATGGATCGGGGGAAGGAATACTCTTTGTCACATCTCAAGGACTTACCATTCCTTGATCATATAGGCTAATGTTTCCATGCACCCACAACATAGCCAAATATGAAGCTTTAATCACTGGACTCAAGATAGCACTGGAATAGAGGATCATAGAGCTACAAGTCTATGGTGACTCATAGTTAGTCATTAATCAGATCAATGATGATTATCAGACCAAAGATGAAAAATTGTTGTCATATAAAAAGATGGTTGATGACTTCAAGAAGTACTTTGTGGATATCAAGTTCATACAGATTCCAAGACTTGATAACAAAGCAGCTGACTCCATGGCCATGATCACATCATTATTGCAACTCCTAGAAAATTAGGCTCGCTATGAATTTTTAGTGGAACAATCATTTACACTTGCCTAAGACACACCTGAAAGCCAAATAATTTGCCACTTAGTAGGATTTGATTCACCTTGGTATGGTAAGATTTATTCCTACTTAAAAGACAACATCTTGCCACCTGACTTATCCCATAACCAAAAGTGCAAATTTATCTACCAATCCTCTTGCTATACTCTTATCGCTGACACCCTTTATCGCTACAGTCTTGATGGTACTTTGCTTCGATGTCTTGAACGTGATGAATCTAACAAGGCTTTATTGAACATGATGAATCTAAGAAGTTCATGGTGGAATTTGTGGTACTCATTCAAACGGACTAACCTTATCCAAGAAATTGATTAGAATGGGTTACTACTAGCCTACAATGGAGAGAGAATCATTCACTTTTCTGAAGAAGTGCTCAAAATTTCAAATTCATGTGAATCTCATTCATGCTCCTACACAAGAACTTCAACCATTCATGCCAACCTTGCCATTCTCTCAATGGGGGTTAGATCTAGTTGGCAAGATTCATCCTTCATCATCGAATGAACACGAGTTCATCAACACAGCGACAAAGTATTTTACCAAGTGGATTGAGGCAGTACCTCTCACTAAGGTCACCGACAAAAAAAAATCTTCATACTCAATTATATCATTTGTCAGTATGGCATTCCCAACTCCATCGTCAGAGAGAATGCATGACCTTACAAGAATCAAGATGTTGATGAACTTTGTGAGAGATTCCATATTCAACACAGATATTCAACACCTTACTATCCACAAGGGAATGTCAAAGGAGAGGCCTCAAACAATACTATATTGAAAATTTTGAAGAAGACTGTGAATGATGTAGGGAAAGATTGGAAAATTCAACTCAATCCCGCATTATGGGCCTACAGAACTAGAATCTGAATTCCAATAGGAGCAACACCGTATGCTCTTGTCTATGGAGTAGAAGCCATATTACCTTTGGAGGTTAAGATTCCATCACTCAGAGTATCATTGAAGGGTCTCATAATGGATGATGAATACATAATTTTTTGACTACAAGAGCTGGAACTCCTCAATGAGAAGATACAAAGAGCAGCTAATCATTTGAAATCATATCAATAGATGATGTCTCATAGCTATAATCACAAAGTCAAGCCATGTACCTTTTAGGTCGGTGATCTTGTTTTGAGGGAAAACCCACAAAATCAGTAGGATAGAGAGAAGAAAGGAAAGTTTGAACCAAATTGGTTGGGTCATTACGTGGTCATTGCAGTATATGATTTAGGAGGATACAAGTTGTCGATGCCTGAAGGGGACATGTTTGATGAAACCATCAACAACATGCACCTAAAGAAATATTATGTCTAAATCAACTATCATCATCTATAAAAGTCCTGAAAAAAATCCATAAAGACAACAAAAAAAGTCTTAAAAAAATACATTAAAAAAATAGAAAAAGTCTTGAACAAATCCATAAAAATAGTAGAAAAAGTCTTGCGAAAACCCATAAAAATTAGAAAAATTCCTGAAAAAAATAAAAATCAAAGAGAAATCAGAAAAATACAATAAAAATAGATAGTGAAAATCTGGCAAATAAACACTATTTGTATCTAGCTAGTTCTCCATCTATTAGCTCATGTTCTACATTAGCTTTTCAGCCATCATTCATGAATTTTTTTTCCATCATCTTAGGGTCATATTAGCATCATAATGCCATCATTTTCCTAGAGCGATAACATCTTACCATGGCTTGATCATTGTACATATATATTTTAGTAAGTTGTGTCAATATTGGGGGAAAACTTTGACAATATTGGGGGGCAATCAACTTTCAGGTTTTACTGAAATAGCTAGACAATGACATACAATCCAATCATGTGAACAAACAATCAAATCACATGAACAACTATCCAATCATTGATCCATATCATAATAGTTTTCCACAAGCACCATACCATAACACATATTTGGATGATCTAAAATCTTAATAATGTTTGGAATAGCAGTATTATATTTTGAACAATGGTTGTTTGATTTTTGATATCATCCCTCTAGAGCACACTCGGTGATGTATTGAACTAGAGTGGCAAGGACAGAGAATTATTTTTCTTTATCTGTTGTCTTGAGGTTAACAATTAATCTATGCAAATATGTCACGAGACATAATTTCCAAAGCGTATCATTGATGACAGTTCAAATTTTCATCAAAAACTGGTTAATCTTTGTTTATTTATGCAAGAAATGCTCAAGTCATCTTAGTTCAATTATAGCTCGATGCTTGTGTTCACTTGCTATATCAAAAATCATGAAAGTTGTACTAAGGTCATCATTGGTGCTAATTTCACCTTTGATGCTTGTACATACTTCCAACATTTTAAAATGCTCTATGATGATTCAAGAAAGTTAACAAAAGGCTCAACAAACAGTTGGTTTCATTTAGATCATTGTACATATTTGCATACTAGATTTGCATTAGAGTTTTAACAGGCTAAACAAAAACATCAACAACTGTCATGTTCCTTTAGACTATTTGTAGAGGACATTCATACATTTGTTTCATTGTCATCTTTCATCTTCATTACATTTCATTTATCAATATCATTTCATCTAGGTCTTGTACATATCATCTAGTTTATCCTTTATTCTCATATCATTTCAATCCTTTATCATTTATTTATCCATCATTATGCATTATCACGTCATTTATCATTTTTTCATATCATATAATTTCATTGCATACCATTGATCATTCTCATTTTATATCATCTTCATTCTATTGCATATCATTTAGATCCTTTATCATTTCCTAGCATTCATTTATCCATTAGGTATTTCATATCACTTTCATTTTCATATTATCTATCGTCTTCATATCATTAACATCTTACTTATCATTTTTATATCCATTTCATTTCATTCTACACATTGGCATACCATTTATCATCTTCATTACCATTTCATTTTCATATTTTACCTTTGTATCATCATTTCATAATCTATTTCATTTCACTTATCATTTCATCTCATTATCATTTATCATTATCATTTCATCCATTTCATATCATTTCATCAACATTTCATTACATTTCATTACGTTTGATTTATCATCTTATCATTTAATAATGTTCATTTCATCCCATTATTTATCATTTGTCACATTACATTCATATCATATCTTTAATCATCTATCATTTTCATACCATTTATATATCATGTCATTTTTTGCATAACATTTGACCCATTTCACATATCATTTTAGATATTTTCCTAAATCATATACATACTACACATTCATGATCCATTTCATAAACAAAACATCCATTTTCCATCACATCATCATTATTCATTGTATTTGAAAAATCCAAAAACAAACATTCCATGCATACATTACATTTTACCATCATTTTTCATAAACCTATCATATATCCCATTATACACTTTCATAATCAACATCCTAGGTCATTCACCTACATGACATCATTAGTACGCATCACAAATCGCCATCATATCAAATCATCTTGCATATCATGTTAGTCATCAAATCATTAACATGCATATCAAAATCCATACTACATCATGCAAAAATACATGCATATCATATCATCACATCAAAAATGCACATCATCAAAACTCATCGCCACTGCAAATCATCACTCATAAAAAATACATACAAATGTCCAATGTCCAATGAAACTGAAAAGTATAGAGAGATACATGATATATGATAAAAAAAAATGTACATGCTCCAAAAATGATATACATGTGTGAAGTACATCAATAATACTACATCAATACAAATCACATCTCATGGCTAACTAGTAGAGCCCACTGATGGAGCTGGTCTAGAGGATGGTGGCCTGCCACTACCCCTTGCGTCGGGATCCTGTCAAGGCCCTGTGACCCCTCTTTTGTGTGTCATAGTTCGTGATCTGCTCCTAGATCTACTGTGGGACCAAGGGTAAAGCTCTCTACGGTTGGGAGGGCACAACTCCTCGTATCTAATCCAATAATGTTTAGCCTCCCTGGCAATCTTGAATCCCTCTGGAATGGCCTCTCACAAAAATGTACTCTCAATAGTGCCCATGAATCTCTGAGCAACACCCGCTACCTCTACTACCCTCCGTATGAAGGAATCTCTCTCTGCTATCAACTGGGCCACCTGTAGGTCTGGGGTAGGAGGATGTGCCTGTGTTTGTGCCTATGCCTACACAAGCTATGCCTGTAACTGCATTGCCAAACTCTGAGCTTGAGCTAACTGACTCTACAACTGTGCCTTCTTCCCCTGAAGCATTTGTACTTGGGCCTGTAGAGTAGTTATCTGTGCCTGATGCACTGTAGAAGAGACCTTGATCACTGTCTGTTATCCAATACTAGTCCTTGGGCTCCACCTGATCTAAGCACTGCCCAAGATGTCTATCCTCTACCTCACTAGCCTCTGCTCATCCCATCTGCCATCTCTGCCATCATCCTCACCACGATCATATGAGATCTCCCCATCTCCACTCTCCTCCTCATCCCCACTATCCTCCTCCTCTCCTCCACCTACTACCTATTCCCCCCTTGCCACATCCTCCTGTCTCATCCCTCCTAGCTAAGGTTCCATCATAATGGGTGTTGGCTCATCTAGACATGTAAAAAAAGGGAATGGATGTGTGTGAAAATAAGTAGAGTACTCATTTGACATCCCTGCATTAGTAATATCTAGCCTGTACTCCTATGCCTTGGGCTGTAAATTGATATACTTTGTATATGCCACTTGATATGAAATGTATGGCCCCCATCCAAGGTCTTCCTTGCCCCACCCATAGTGCACAATGCCCTAAAACATCCCCTATGTATAACAATGTTGTCTCTACACTCACAATGCCAAAAATCTCTCTATAATGAACAAGGTCTGACCTATTAGATACCAGTGCATACATACAAATGGAAACTCCAAATGATCAATATCCCACGCCTCACAATTCGTGTATGGCCTACATATCACTGAATCTATATCATCAAGAATCCATCACTAGTACTCCAACTTTCCCAGCTTGGGCTGGAAAAGTGCACTAGAATATGCATATACATATGGCCTACCTGATGGCCTAGCTCTTGGAAAAAGTGATCTCATAATAGCAATATGCTCCCATGCCCAAATCTGGAGCAAGGTAACACCACGTCACAAATTGCCCCCTCCACTGTATACTACCTGATGCAAGTCATGATATAAATGAGCTAACATGTAGCTCCCCTAGGCATATCCCCACTACTAACCTATCATCAGCTCAAGGATCCTTCCCCACCCAACTGATAATCCCTTTGATCGGCGATATGAACAAAGGAAGCCTCCAATGAATGCACCCAAAATGGTAGGCAAGGTTGGATATCCCCTCAAATCTGCCCATGGCACCCAATACCCTCCTATCTGAGCATCCCAAAACACCCTCTTGAGTGCATATGTACCACCTAGCTTCTTGTGGTCATAAACCACAAGAGCACCTACCACTAGAATCCCCAAAATCTTGTATACATCCCCAGGGGTCATGGTCATCTCACACGTTAGCAAATGAAAGGTGTTATGCTCTGAATGTCACCTCTTTGATAGTGTGGTCAATAGTCCCCTGTTGACTTGAATTGGTGGCATCGACAATAAAGGTCCCAACTCACATCCCACTATCAACTATACATCTGTTGGTGTCAAATCTTGTATCCGATCCCAACCTACATGGAAGTGTTCTCCAATTTGGAGGTTTTTGAAACCCTCCTATTTTTGGTCATCACAAGGACAATCAATCAGACTCATATCATTGAATCATATCAATGTGATCTATCTATTTCACATCATACAAATTAATCAGACTCATATCTATCTATCAGTGACCCATATTAGTGAACCATTTCAAATAACCCATATCAGTGCACCATTTCGAGTGACTCATATCAAGTGACCCATATTAGTGACTCATATCAAGTGAACCATATCAAGTGTTCTATCTAAGTGACTCATATCATGAAATCAATGCTAAATCAATCTATTTGAATATCAAATCAATCTACTCTATCATCATTTACTATTTGTTTTCTTTTTCAAGAGAGAAAATTTATCAACAATCAAATTATTTTCCTATTTGTAGTTCAGTCATGAATAGAAATATGCTTAAATCACATCATCTACTATTTGTTTTCTATCACAGGAAGAAAATTTATCAGAAATCATATCAAGCAAATACTCTTTTTTTCCTAAAGAAAAGTTATTAGACAATCCATCAATCATTCTACTCTTTGTTTTTCATTCAATGGAAACAAAGTTATCAGCTATCTACTCTTTGTTTTTCTATTTTTGGAAACAAAGTTATCAATTCATCATCATATTTTCTATCATTTTTGTCCATATCAACATGATGATAAGACTATTTATCTATCTATTGACCAAAGAAGCAATATACATAATCATTTTCATCACAAAGTGCATTTTTCCTAAATTTCTAGGATGCGCTAATCTACAGCCTCTATGTGCTAAAACCCCAAATGTGCTAAACTTCCCCCCAAGTGCGCTAAATCCCCCTATGTGCCATTTTGTGCCTTAAAAGCACTAAATTTTCTCCCCTATGTGCCATTTTGTGCCTTAAAAGCACTAAATTTTCTCCCCTATGCGCTACTTCCCTGTATGCGCTAAAGCCCTACACGTATGCGCCATTTCATCCACCTAATGTGCTGAAACACTAAGTGTGCTATTCTATTTCCCATATGCGCTATAGTACCAATTTCCTATTGGCATCCTAAATGCACTACTCTACATATCGTATGCGCTAAACTATCTATTTCCTAAAAGCACTAAATTACACCCTATATATGCTGAAAGAAACATCGAAAGTGCTAATCTATTTCCTATATGCACTAAAATGGGATATTCAAACCTAATTCTGCACTAAAATGCATCAAAATTCAATTAAAATCACAAATTTTCAACACACAGAGGGTTGAATTAACTCACTAGTGGTCCATACACGACTGGTCTCTAGTATCGGCGGGCCCTCATGAATCTATGTCTGTGATACAGAATCTCCATCTCACCAAGTCAGCGTTAGAACATCCCTCTCATCATCCGAATGTCATCATCAACTCAACATTTTTTTTCATCATCAGTGATTTACCTCCCAAGGGGTCATCATCAATATCAACTACATTTTTCAATCAAGAACATATCAAAGTCAAATCAAATGACATATCAAGCATTTTTTTTTAATCAGGGGAAAAATCAAATGTAGCCAATTTCAAAAGCAGGAATATTTTCTTTGAAGCAATGTGTTTCACACATCACTTCAAAGAGGGGAAAAATGTATATGCATAAAATTGGTCATGTCTAATTAATCTTGGCACTTAATTAAATATTTATTATTTAATTAATTTCTCTAAAGTCCTCTACATATGATTTAATTTAATTAATTTAATTATATTGTTCGTTCACTTTATTCTTCCACCTTAATTAAATAAATTCACTTTATTTAATTATTTCACATTCATATGTCTACTTAATTAATTAAATAAATACCCTTTATTTATCTTTATTAATTATCACCTTTTGAATTTACTTAAGTCTTTTGATTTAATTAAATTTAAATATTTCCTTTCTTCTATTCAAATCTTTCTTATAATTAATTATAGATTTTATTTAATTAATTTCAAGCACATGTCATTTCCTAAAAAAATAATTAAATATCTTTATTTAATTAATATCCTTCATATCTTTTCAAATAACAATTAAATATTTTATTTAATTATGAAATCTTTTTATTATTCTTCAAATCTTAATTAAATGATTATTTAATTGAGACAAATCTCCATGTCACCCATAAATAAATAATTAAATTTATAATTCATTATTTATCTTCTTAAAATCTTTCCAAAATCCTTTAAAAAGATGATTTTTATCATCTCATCTTATCTCTTCCATGAAAGAGGAAACAAATCCTACTTTCTATTTTTCTCTCCAGTCTTCTCCATCTTTGACTGTTTGATCTGCCAAGATTATCACAACATTTGATCACATCATCCATTCAAATGCTTTCGAAAAATCTATAAATACCCCTATGGATCCAAGCATTGGTTGCACACAAATGCGTGCATTAGAGATAGACGATTAGCATTTTAGCATTTTCATTATCAACTTTAGCATTCATAATTTTGTAATTTTACATTCTAGCAATCATGTTTAGTTTAAGCATGTTAATCATATCTTAGCATAACATGCATTCATCTTCAATCTTGTTCTCTAGGAATATCGTTTGTTGACTATAGCATACAATCTGAGAGAAAGATGGAATCAACAAAAACACTGGAGATAGAGGACAAGGGGATGTTATTGAAGAAACTGCTATTATTAAGAGTTTGCTTTAGTTTTTAATTAGTTTTCTTTAATATTATGTTGCATTGGTATGTTTTTTTAATTTTGAATCTACATTTATTGTACACTTAAAATCAATCACACACTCCCTTTCCTAATGTTTCCCCCATCTAGGAATACATACTTAATCAAAAGGATCCAATCATTGAAAAAAAAGAATATGATTCTTTTTCTTCTCTTGATGCCTCTCCCACTTGTGATGAAGCTACTTTTCATATTTCAACCTTATATGAACATATTACAAGCTCTCCTAGTAGGGTAGATAATATGGAACAAAAAAATGAGACATTACAACCATCAAATGATTGTATAAAGTATTCCCCTAATCTCCCCATTATAAATAATCAAACACATTCAACCATTAATAACTCCCTTTGTTGTGATGAAGTTATTTTGGATGAACCAAACCTTAATTGTCATTAACATGTGGTTTGTTGTTCTCCTAAGAACTCTCCTTCTAGGAAGGATATTATGACCCAAGACAAAGATAACATACCCTTCAAAGACAATGAAGACTCTCACTCGTTTCGAGATGTTAACATTACTCAACCTCAACTCATCCTTTATCCCCCTTCACATAAACCTTCACCCAAACCTAAGTTTACTCTCTACCCACCTTCACACAAACAAAAACCTCAACATAAACCTCAACTCACTCTCTACCCACCTAGTACTAATGTGTCACAACAACTAAGTTATGATACAGTTGCTCATACATATAATACTCGAAATAATCTGCAACCACCACAACCAACCCCACCTTCCTTACCTTTAACCAATCTGCCTAGTGCTCCTCGTTACATCCCACACAAAAAGGAGTATGATCTTGTTAAATACTTAAAGAATACTCCCAGAAAGATTTCCCTTTGGGCCTTCAAAACTCACCAAATTACCACAATATTCTTCAAAAAACCTTAAAACAAATTGCAACTCCTCTTGGTACAACTTTGAATGATGTGGCAGCTTTAATTCAAAAAATAATTCAAACTAATATTGATATTAATTTCCATTAACATGAGCTCCCTCCTTTAGAGTTACGTAAAAAAAGTGACACTTTCATGATCATTGCTCAATACAATCAGATAGGGATAAAGTGAACCCTTATTGATAATTGTTCTTCCCTCAATGTGTGTAGTGTGAATCTCTTTGATTGATTGGATGTTGAAAAGTCACAAATAATACCTAATTCTATATCTATTTGAGGATTTGATAATTGAACAAAGCAACTGCTAGGTGTAATCACTTTTCCTATTACAGTTGGGGTGGTTACTTTGCAAACTCCTATTCATGTCATGCCTTATGATCTTTCGTATAATCTTCTTTTAGGCATACCGTGGATTCATGAGATGAATGCAGTGCCTTCAACCCTTCATAATATAATGAAATATGTATATAAGAATAATATTTATCAAGTTGAAGTAGATCCTGAGCCTGAAAGTTGCTTGTACCATGAAAAAGGAGCTACAAGTCCTCTGAAAACATTGATTCCAACATCCAAAATTGACCCTCTTGAAGTTGAACACAACAATGAGGAATCACCATGTAAATTATTTGGTGATGATTGGGGATCCTTAGAATTCAAACCATCATTTATGGGCGAATACATATTCATACAAAAGAAAGGTGAGACACAAGAAAAACCAACCATAATGTCAACACAAAATTCAGACAACCCTTCGAAAGCATCTGCCTCAACCACTTTAGAAAACAAAACAAACTACACAAAAACATTTGACAAACACAATAACAAACAACCACCTGATTCCAAAGTAATGAAACAACTTTATGGAAAAGGGTATGAACTCATAAAACAATAGGGATAAAGTGGAAAAGGATGTGGTGCTCGAGAACAAGGAATTTGTAACCCTATAGAGCCTAACACACAACAAACAACACATGGTCTTGGTTATTGTCCTTTGTCCAAACCTTCACTCAACATCACCAATCTCCCACAACACACTCCTAAATCATCCTTCACAGCTAATGGTCTTCAACATCATCCTTTACGGGTATGTGCAAGATCATCATGGAAAAATAGGCCCTTAAGTGGCAAAAAATTTAGAAAAATCAGAGTTAGGCAACTTGACGTAAAAATTTGAATAAGTTATCTATATTATTTCAAAAATGTGTAAGAATAGAATCTATAGAAAATTGAATGTAGTTTCTAAACTACTAAGTATATTTAACAAAAAAAAAAATCTATTTGGTGAAATTTTGAAATTTCAATGCAGTGGTACTTAAATTTCAGTGGAAAAAATAAGTAGGTGTCTATCTGACCACCCTAACCACAATAAAATGATAATATTGTTTTATAATATTTTAGTTACAAGTAGAGGACTCATGCCCTAATGTGATGCATATTTTTTTTGTAAATTGTTTCTAAGTAAATAATTAATTATGATTTTTTTGTTACAACTTTTTAAAAAATATAAAAACTCGTATGTCTAACCACCTTAACTTGGTCACAAATTCATTAAATTTAAATTTTATTTTCTTAATCCTATAATATACAAAGCATAGAATGTGACACATGTTTTGGATTCAAAAAATGTGATACTGTTTGAAAGCTATAGACATTTTTCAATCAGCCTATCAATTAGGACTTTAGTTGTAATTTGAATAGAAAATGAATAATAATTACTTATTAAATTCAAAGTAAAGCTTAATTTATATTGGTGGAAAGCTGATAATCTCCTTTAAAAACCCTTTTCGTTTCACCAATTTTGGGTAAGAAAATAGTCACCAACCACATACCCATCATATTGCCACTTTTTGGCCCATCATGATCCTGCACATACCCTTACCAAACATGCAAAACACAACTATGCCTTCGCTTAATGTCAATGTCATCTAGCAAAATGCTTATGATTTGAATTTGTTAGATATTGTATCCTCCTATAAAAAGAACAAAATCTCACAATCTAAAGAGCCTTGCGTAGGTATGAAATCTACTACTAAGCAAGATGTATCCTTCACACCCACCACAAGACCCCCTTCTACCATTGATCAAGAAGGTATCTTGTCAAGAATTCTCCAAGATCACTTGATTGCTTTCCCTCCAAGAACTCAAAAGAAATGTTATTCCATGACTTCATTTTGTGCATATCATAGAGTTCGTGGTCACTCCACTAATAAATGTAAGGCTTTGAGTGGAAAAATCAAATATTTTTAGGAGTTTAGTATGCTTCCCTCTGTGGGGGCATCTAATTCCTCTAATTGATACCAATTTTCACTCTCACCTACATTTCCTTAATCATTTTGGCTCACCTTTGTCCTGAACTAAGTGGGGAAAAAGGGTTAGCTAGCCTTGCCCTTGTATTTCACTTGTCATTGCCTCCTTTGGCTATTCATTAACCTTTCATGAATACATGATAAGAGAAAGCTTGGGATGTGGATGACATGCCTTAAGTTGGCTCGCATATGACATACTTCTCTCTTTCATGATGTAGCTTATCAGAAACATATGACTTGGCATAGGGATATTTGAGTAAGCTCTCATCTCTCTCTTCTTCTACTTTAAAGCAATTTCTCTTAGTGCAGGTGCTCACAACTACTTTAAAGTGGGGGGCATACATCACCCCTCACATTTCATTATGTGATTTATTTCTTCTTGTGATGTGTTCTTTTCTTGGTGGAGTCATTTGGCTTGATTCCCTCCAAAAGTGTGATACTTCTTTTGACACATCCTCTCTTGGAGACATTAAGCGCATTGTCCCCTAAGATGAGACCTTCCATGAACAAAGCAATCTCCCTTTGAAAAATCCTTACACTATCTTGCATTAACAATGTCTATGAGTTTGGGCGGGGGCCCTAGCTCGGTTGGCTAAGTAATTCCGTTGCGGCTCTGCTGGTCACGAGTTCTAGTCTCCCCCCGTCCCGTGGTACCGGAGGGCGTGTCGCGCCAGCGCCGCCGGTCACGTTAAAAAGTTTATTGCGCGACTGCAGTTTATAGGGGGTCGTGCAACCCGATTCCTGCAGTCTAAAAAAAAAAAACAATGTCTATGAGTTTCAATCATACAAATTTTTTCTTACCTCATAGAGCTCAAAAATAATTTTCCTTTGTGGAACCTTATTAAAGTTATTAGGAGGTGTAACTTTAATATGGTTGAGTGGGAAGCCCACCTACCAGCATGATTTTTCCCATAGCCACCTTTGTGTTTGTGAGTGCATACCAACTAGTGTATGTATCTTACCTTTTGGGATTTCTCACCCCATGGATGACCAGAAGTTTTGTGGCCCCAAAGTGAGTATGTTGTGGACATCTCACCCCATAGACAACCTAAAGTTATGTGGCCCCAAAGTGAGTACATCTATCATTATTTCTCATTCTTTCCATTGCATGCTTTTGTATCTTGGGGGCTTGACTTAGGATTTGGGATCCTAGGGGCTTAGCTACCTCCTTTGATCATTGTCATTATTTTCCATCTACATCTTTACACTTCGATCTCTCTTGAATTTCTACTTTAGTGTGAGTTTGAAGAAAGTTCATCCTCTCACTAAAGTGGGGGCTAAATGTGTCATAGAAAAAAGGACCCCTTTTCTTAAAATGGGATTAATTCATGATAAAATGGACTTAATGAGGTCTTCATCTAGTGTTGTGAGGTATTTTATGCATCCACACTAGATCTTGGATCCTTGCAAATTGAATAACATGCTTTTAACAAAGTCTTGTAAAGGTGTTGTAAAGTGTTTTAAGATCCTTTCACACTTTTATAGACTTAATTAACCTATTTCTCCCTAATTCAATATTAAAAAATTTGTTTCATAATATTATTACATCAATCTAGAAGTTTCTTAACTAAAACTTAATGTTTAACTAGTGTTGTAATGTGTGTTGCACATTCAAATTGGTTCTTGTGCATTCCTAAGCTAAGTGGACCTTATTTTATTGTTGTAAAGTGTATTTAATCACACTTTCACATTGAATTTTGTGTAAGGCCTTATTTGACATTTACATCATCACTAATAGGCCCCTATTAACCCATATTGTGCATCCCGAGGCATAATTTGATCAAATAACTAACATAGTCATCATATAAGCCTAATTTTCTTACTTCTTGGCATTCTAGCTAGCAAAAATGACCCATGTGTGACCCATTCACCATTAGTGGAAAATTAGTCCCATCTACATGGGACCCATTCACCGTTAGTGGAAAATGAGTCCCATTTGAGCCATTTTTAGGTTTTTGAGCAAAAAAAATTAGATTTTAAGTTCAATTTTTATTGATCTCGGCCTTAGGGATCCAATTATTGGGAAAATAAGGTGAATTTCCTATAAAAAAAACCTCTCTTAACTCATTTTTACATCCATTAACTTAATTCACATATTCATCCACCAAAATTCAATCTCAAGTCAAGCAACTTAGGGTTTTGTCATTGCAAGTCATTAAGAAAGCTTCTAAGGACATTCAAGGGATGAATCTTTATTGTTGTAGAAATTCAAGATCAATCATCATGACAAGGTAATCAATTTAATTATTACATGTTTCTTGACTTTATTTCATCATTTTGGTTTAATTAACTAAAAGGGGTTTGACCAAGACAAACTCCCATGCCCTAACATTCAACATTTCTCATTCTTGTCTTATGTGTATGAAGATTTAGGTCCCTTGGAAACTTGGAAATCATTGAAGATCAAGTTGCAAGGTTTTTCAAGTCTTCTCTTCATTAAATAAGTCAAAATATCAACAAAAACTTATTCTTAGACACATAAATCAGAGTTTCAGAAGTGGACACCTGTAGGAAGTCAGAGTGCAGATTGGAAGTTCCAGAATCCACTTTTGAAAATACAAAAATTAAAAAGTGGACTAATGTTCCATGAGTGGTGAATGAGTCCCACTTCCAGGTTAATTTTGGGTTGTCTGCATTTATGATACCCTTTTGTTAGAAACAGGTCCTGGCTCAGTTTGGCAAAAATGGGACTCATATGTGAATGGAGAATGAGTCCCACCAAGCCTAAAAAATAACATCAAAAAAATTTCAAATGTAATTTCTAGTCTTCATCAAGGTTCCAGGTGCACACTTTTAGTCTGATTCATTTCTATTGTACTTTACTATTCATTCTTAGGTTATTTTGCATTACATAATGTGTTTTCCAGCATAGCTTAAATCTTTAGTTTTGCATTTAAATTCAGTCATATAGATCACTTAGTTGCACTTATATCATTTCATTTAGCTCATAAAAAATCATAGAAATCCTAATTTGAATGAACCCTTAGCATTTTTGGGCCCTATCTCTCTCCTTTTACGTGAAAAACCCTAGAAGAGCTAGAGAAGTGCATTGGTGCCAAAAAGCTATGGTTCATAGCCAACATAAAAAAAAACATCTAGGGTGGTACACAAGCCATAATTCATCACCTTAACCATTTTCCAACCAAAATTAATCAAAAACAAGAAGTTTATGCTAGAATACTTAAAACTACAAAGGCCATTAATCAAATCCACCATATACCAAGTAGTCCTAAACCATAACAAGGCTATAATGTAATAGAAGTTTGGAATTTGGAAGAAAAAAGAAAAAAAGAGGATAGCAGTCATTAAGCAACAACAAAAGAGAAATCCATTACTTGGATTTTCTCAACAAGTCCCCATATTCACCAATGATGGAGATGTACTCCCCCTAGTCAATCCCTCAGAATCATCCAACACCTTTAGATCATTAGACTTTCCTAGTATTTTGAGCTTCCTGGTAATTTTAGTTTGTCCAGAAATAAAACCTATCATTGCTCTTCGCATAAGCCTATTAGTGACCTTCATTAACATAATCAAGGATTTCTCCATGTCGTCCACCTATACCTGTAAATAATTAGTTAGTTTTCTTTTCATGAAATCCATGCTAGAATCACTAGTATTAATCTCATTATTGGTATTCCCAACATCGTGAATAGTCAGTTTATCATTCTTTTAGTCCTCTTTTATCTTAGTTTTCTCTTCATCATCATCTTCCTTTATTCTTCTGATTCCTCTTCCCCCATATCATAGGCAGAGTCCTCAAAATATATCCCATCATAATCTTCATCCACCTGGGCTTTGAAATCTTCAATTTCCAAGTCTTCTAGTTCATACATAGTGATTTTTTGTTTTCATTTTTTATTCTTAGAAGCAACTTTAGCCAAGCGAGCTGACCTTCAACCTTCACTACCTTTCCCCCACTTGTTCTCTTTCAAGTCCTCTATTTGAACACCCTCTTCACTAATAGAACTATGGCATCATTATGAGGATTGAGATTTTTTTAAACTTCTTAGATTTGGGTAGTCTAGGAGAAGAGGGGAGTGTTTTCTCTTCTTTGGAGTCACCTTCACAAGCTCAGTCTTAATAGCACCTTTACTAGCAAATTTTTGAGTCACAAGGGTTGAGGGGTTGGAAAAATTAGCAATAGAAGAAGAGATCTTAGTAGGAATTAACACCCTCCTAGCAACAACAATGGGAGGCAGGCATGGATTAGGTACTCTAGTAGGGATATCATCCTTAGGGGGTTGATCATTGTCTCCATCATTGCGAATTTGGATAGTCATTTCTTGCTACCAGTGGGTTACCATGAGGGTTTAGCATAAGAGTGTGCTTATATAGAGCAAGCATCAATCCTTGATGCAGGGGAGGGCTAACACCTTTCTTTATATTAATTTGTAGAGAAGAAAATATGTAGAAAGGAAAATTAATTCTTTTACCATGCCTAATATGATTTAGCAAAGGGAAATGATACGCATATACAAACATGTATCTACCTTCCAACGTGTAAAATACCTCATGACAAATAAAATAACCAGGGCATAGGGAGGCGAAAGCTCTAACCTAGTATACCCATTTTGGAAATGTTTCAGATTCTCCCCTTCATGTAGAAACTTGTCCACAAACATTTGTTAATTGGCCCCACTCTTCTTGGCCACCTTTATACCTTGATTGTGTAAACTAGTAGCTTCCGCTAAAAAAAATTATTACAAAACATCTAACAAATCTTAAAACCAAATCATCCATGATTCTTCTCATTTCACTATATAATATAAATTTCAATTTGTAACAAAATAACTTTATATTATTCTTGAACCGTTGATTTTTGGCTCACTTGCACCTTTCTAGCTCTTCTAGGGTTTTTCACCTAAAAGGAGAGAGGTAGGGCTGAAAATGCAAACTAGTTCATTCAAATTATATTATGTGAAATGTTGTATAATCTAAATGAAGTAAACTAAATGTAATTGACTAATTTAAATGGATGAAAATGAATGCAAAAGTGATATTTAAGCTATATTTGAAAACACATTGTGATATGCAATCAATGAACTAAATGAAGAAAATATGCAGAAAAAAAAGAAATAAGATGAATCTAAGTGAACCTGGACAAAATCTGATAAATGTAGAATGTTGTGGATGCTAGTTGAAATCATTGATTTTTCACAGCGGGACTAATTCACCCAGGGTGGAAAATTAGTCCTCCTCCTGGTGAAAAAGTGTCAGAAACAAGTTACTGTCTGTCAGGATCCAAAATCTGACAAAATTCAGATTTTCAGTCCTAAGGTGGGACTCATTCATCGCAGGTGGTGATTCAATCCTCTCCCAAATTTCTAAAAAATCAGGAGACAACTCTGCAAGACCAGATCTGGAAATCACTGAATGTTGGGTTGTCAAAGTTAATTATGCAAGAAATGGACAAGAAACCTTCTCAAAGCTTGAAATAGACTTGAGTTTACTTGAAGCACCTAGTTGACTTGTAAACCAATCTTCAACACCAAAAAGCTTGTTAAATCTGCATACCTAGGTCTGCAAACACACATGCAATAGGAGAAAAATGGTTGAGGGTTAGAAAATAGGGGTTTTCCTTGGTCAAACCCCACTTTTGGTAATCAAACCCTTAATAAAACATTGAAAGGAAAGATAATGATAAACTAATAACATGTAATACCTATCAATTTACCAAACCCTTGATAATTCAAATCTAAAGTATTGTTAATGGATGCTCCAAAGTGCTTAAATATTGCTTGAATTGATGTTGTAGAATACTTGAATGCTTGAGATATGAGATGGAATGATTGAATGAATGAGGAGATGTAAGATGAGGTGAAAATCACATATTTATACACACTTGTGCCTTAGTTAACCATTCATACCTCATCATAGGATGACATCAAGTGATTTTGAATAAAAACCTGAAAGGAAATTTTAAATTTTTTGAATTTGGAGCCAATGGGGACTCATTCGCCAACCATGGCAAATGGTCCCACCTAGGACCTAAAAATATGTGTCAGGAAATATGTTGTATTTAATGTTGTTTTTTGGGATAATATTAAAAAATACACTTAATTAAGTCATATGAGGGCATAAAGGGGTCAAATAAAGCATGAGAAAGCGATAAATAGTGAAGATGTGCCTAGAAAAGCATGAAATTTTGTTACAAGACTTTACAACACTTTAAAATAGGACTTGTTAATGAATAAAAAGGTGATTTTTAGGTAAATTGTAATAAATAGAATCTAGAAGAATGTATAAATGTCTTACAATAATTCACAAGACATTATTTGAGTTTTATTACCTAAATATGCATGTTCAAGCCATGTCACAACATAAAATTAGGACAAAATAGATCAAACACAATGAAACAAGACCTAAAAGGCCATAAAAAATGAAATGGGGCCATTTTTCTATGGCACATCTAGCCCTCACTTTAGTGAGAGGATAAAATTTCTTCAAACTCACTCTAAAGTAGCCATGAACATTGAGAGGAGGGTTCAAATGCACTTATGTTAGCAAGATGGAATGACAACAATCAAGAGGGATGATCAAGCCCCTAGGATGAAGATCCCATGGAAAACTAAGCATAAGAACAAAGGAACACACAAGTGTTGAAATGAAAGAATTGAATGGAGCTTCAATTGTCAATCCAACTAGTTGTGGATTAGATCTAGGCTGAAAGAGAATGTGTACTCACTCTGTGGTGACATAACAAATGATGGTCCGCTAGGTGAGAAGGACCAAATGTACTCACTCTGGGGTCATGGAACTTCTGACTATCCACGGGGTGAGAAAGCCCCAAAAGGTATGATACATACACTAGTTGGTATGCACTCACAAACACAAAAGGTTGTTATAGGAAAAAGTCATGCAACTAGTTGGGCTTCCTACTCAACCATATTAAAGTTACGCATGTTGATAACTTTAACAGGGCACCACAAAGAAAACTATCATGAAGAAAAAGAAAGGTACCATGCGCATGCAAGTTGTGTTATGCAAGGTGGAAAAAATGAAAAAATGTAAAGTGTAAAAGTGTAAATATGTTCAAATGAGTCTCGTTCAGTTCATGCAAGGCCATCCACTTAGGGAGCATTTTTTCTAATATCTCCAAGAGAGGACCAATCAAAGATTAGTATATTCACAACTTAGGGGATGCAATGTGTCATATCAGGCCACCAAGAGGAATGTAATATGCTAAGATAGATCATAATTATGAAGGACATCAAACCCAATTTCATCCACAAAGTGACAAACACATCATATAAATGACTAGGCTACACTAGAAACCAAGAATTAAAATGAAATAATGGTAATGTATTCCCCCCCACTTTAAAGGAATTTCTATACATCATTATGTGAGAAATTACTTTAAAGTAGAGAAGAAAAATAAAATGCAAAAAAGTAAACAAGACATGAAAGCCAACTTGGAAAGCCCTATGCCAAGTCATATGTTTCAAAGTTAGGTTGCATCATGTCAAGGAAAAGAAAAAAGAAAAGAGAAGGGAGTTTCCCCCTAGAAAAGAAAGAACACCAAACACATAAGGGATCTATGGATTTGGGGTCAGTATGTTCGTTGCTGCAATGTTTTTATGAAAGAGCTCATAACTATCATCATTCCCCAAAGCACATAGAACTGAAAGAATGACACAAAGAGAGTGAGAACAAAGGAAAAAGAAAGTCCATTTTGAGTCAACATGGAAGAGACATTGCAGTATCAATGCTTTGTATCATCCCCAAAAGGAAAAAAAACAAGTGAAAAGAAAATGAAAAGGAAAAAGAAAAGTGAAAAATCTTTTGGGTCAACATGAAGGAGACATTTCAGTCTTGATGCCTTATGTCATCCCCAAAAGGAAAACACAAAAAAAAGAGAGAAAAGACAAGGACCTTGTAGGTCAACATGGAAGAGACATAGGGCATCTCTATGCTTTGCATCATCCCCAAAAGAAAAACAAAAAATGAAAGTGAAAAAGACAATGTACGACAAATAGAAGAATAAAGAGATGAATAAAAGAAGTGTACAAAGAGAGGGAATATTAAATGCACAATACAGGGGAACACAATACGCACATGAAAGGAAAAAGAAAAAGAAGAAGTAATGCAAGTGCAAGTCAACCATTAACTAAGTTATTGGTTTCTCAATCTTAAATAGTTAAGCGAAAAAGGAATAACATAGTTAAGAGACAAAGGCAAATGCAGTACAAGGACAAGGCTCACAAATTCTTGCCCCCCCACAAAGTGTAAAGGAAAGAATGAGCTAAGATAAGTGATGGGAAAGGATCATGCAATAGTAAGAATAAGGAATTCTACAACTATAGCATGATGGATGTCTTGGATTGTTTTAAGGGATGAAAGTTAGACAATTGGTATTAGTGAAGTGATACTTATCTAGTATGCCCTTCAATGTCTGACATTCTTATATTCAATGTCCAAGAATACAATGATATTTGCAAAATGGAATGTTGGAAAATTTTAGATTAATATCAAACCTATTCATAGGTGGTAAAGGTATAAGACCTTTGTTTAAAATCAATTTAAGTCTCCTTTCACTTTCAGGGGTAGGATGCATAGGAAACTTGAGCTTCTTCAATTTCTATGGTCATTTGCATTTGCTAGATTCTCTTTGTTCATCAATAGAAGGAGGAAGGGGACCCATGGGGATCCTAACATCCTTGTCATTAGAAGGAGAGAATGGTTGTTCACATGGAAGAAGAATGTTTGAGTTAGGAGGAGCATCCAAGATCACTATACTAGCATCTCGAAGTCTCCCAGGTTGAAAAGGATGTGTATCAGGATGAGAAGGATCTTGGTATCCTAATCCTGTTGTGTGTACATTGGTGGATTGTTGTTCAAGAATTTGATGGATGCCATGTTCATGTTTTGTGTCACAACCTTGTTTACTTAAGATAGTGAAGCCTTTACCATATGTTTCTTCAAGGTTTATAGGGGTATTTATGACTTTGTGATTGTAAAAGGGTTGTGAGTGTGTGTGTTTAGAGGGACTAGGTCCACTTGAGGGAGGAACCTTAGGTCCATTGATTTCAGGATGTAAATATGCAAAGTGATTAGGAGGTGCAACAGGAGGAATATATTGTGACTTCATGGATGGATAAAACACTGCATTAGCTTCGAGGTGGTCAAGGAAGTCATTGTGGAACTTGTTCATGCTAGCATTATCTTCTACAATGGTGTCTACATCACGAGGAGGAAAATCGTGAGGATTTGAAGGAGCATGTGTGAATTCAAGGTCATTAGGGTCATAGCCAAAGGCACAATTGGATATGTCTACCAATGAATTTAATGAATTCCAAAACTTATTGAAAGAAAATTCCATGATCCAAATAAACTAAGATGCAGTAAGTGATAAAAAATAGAGAATTTGTAAAGGAAAACAAAATGCAAAAACAAGAAAGTGTAATGTAGGAAAATTCCAAAAAGATGCCAAAAATGTTGTTTAAAAAGTGTAGAGAGACTAATTCGCCTAGGGTGGAAAATGAGTCCCAGTATGATGCTTTTTTTGAGTTTTTCAAAAATTTGAATGTGATTTTAATGCTTTACAAAATGCAATAAAAGATGCAGAATGCATAATTTCAGTTTTTTCAATGAGATGCAATCCAAAAATGAAATGTTTTCACTAATGCAATATGAAAATTCTAGAATGCAAGAGCAAAACAATTTCCTAGTTGAATGTTAATGCAAAATTAATCTAGTATGCAATATGCATATGAAATCAGAAATGCAAAGTGTTCAAAATGAAGGTTCACCAAAATGAACCGTAGATTTTTGGCTCACTTGCACCTTTCTAGCTCTTCTAGGGTTTTTCACCTAAAAGGAGAGAGGTAGGGCCAAAAATGCAAACTAGTTCATTAAAATTATGTTATGTGCAATGTTGTCTAATCTAAATGAAGTAAACTAAATGCAATTGACTGATTTAAATAGATGAAAATGAATTCCAAAGTGAAATTTAAGCTTTGTTTGAAAACACATTGTGCTATGCAAGCCATGAACTAAATGAAGAAAATATGCAAAACCAAAAGAAATAGAATAAATTTAAGTGCACTTGGACAAAATCTGATGAATCTAGAATGTTGTGGATGCTAGTTGAAATCATTGATTTTTCACAATGGGACTCATTCTCCTAGGGTGGCGAATTAGTCCTCCTCCTGGTGAAAAAGTGTTAGAAACAAGTTTATGTCTGTTGGGATCTAGAATTTGACAAAATTTAGATTTTCAATCCTAAGGTGGGACTCATTTTCCATAGGTGGCAAATCAGTCCTCTCCCAAATTTCTAAAAAATTAGGAGACAACTCTCCAACACGATATCTGGAAATCATTGAATGTTGGGTTGTCAAAGCCAATTCTACTGGAAACAGACAAGAAACCTTCTCCAAGCTTGAAATAGACTTGAGTTTACATGAATCACCTAGTTGACTTGTAAACCAATCTTCAACACCAAAAAGCTTATTAAATCTGCATACCTAGGTCTGGAAACACACACGCAATAGGGGAAAATGGTTGAGGGTTAGCAAATAGGGGTTTTCCTTGGCCAAACCCCACTTTTGGTAATCAAACCCTTAATAAAACATTGAAAGGAAAGAGAATGATAAACTAATAAAATGCAATAGCTATCAACTTACCAAACCCTTGATAATGCAAATATGAAGTATTGTCAATGGATGCTCCAAAGTGCTTAAATATTGCTTGAATTGATGTTGTAGAATGCTTGAATTCTTGAGATGTGAGATGGAATGCTTGAATGAATGAGATGTAAAATGAGGTGAAAATCTAATATTTATACACACTTGTGCCTTAGTTCTAAGTTGTTCATACCTCATCATAGGTTGGCATCAAGTGATTTTGAATAAAGTCTCGAAAGCAAATTTTAAAATTTTTGAATTTGGAGCCAAGGGGGACTCATTTGCCACCCATGGCGAATGGGTCCCACCTAAGACCTAAAACTATGTGTCGGGAAATATGTTGTATTTAATGTTGTTTGTCGAGATAATATTCAAAAATACACTTAATTAAGTCATATGAGGGCATAAAGGGGTCAAATAAAGCATGAGAAAGGGATAAATAGTGAAGTTGTGGCTAGAAAAGCATGAAATCTTGTTACAAGACTTTACAACACTTCAAAATAGAACTTGTTAATGAATAAAAAGGTTTTTTTTAAGTAAATTGTAATAAATAAAGTATAGAAGAATTTATAAATGTCTTACAACACTTCACAACACCTTCACAAGACGTTGTTATTTGAATTTTAGTACCTAAATATGCATGTTCAAGCCATGTCACAACATAAAATAAGGACAAAATAGATCAAATACCATGAAAGAAGACCTAAAAGGTCATGAAAATGACAAGGGACCATTTTTCTACAACACAATTCTCTTAAAATTTAATCCTTATTTAAAATTTCTCTATTTTTATTATAATATAATTTTATTTCTTAAAAAATTATAAAAAAATTAGTAATAAGGTCAAACCAATATTCTTGTAGATCAAAACATAATTATCCTTACACAAATTTTAATGGATCTATGACACAATTTTGGCTCTTAAGATGCTACTTTTCTTCTAAAATCAGCACAATCTGATTTGCACTAGAAAATGAAGATAGTTAAACTCAAAATTTCAAGATGTAGCAAGAACAAAAGTTGAAGTGCTCTGAGTCTAGTTTCTAAGCTACTATTTTTTTTTGAAATTAATTAAGATTAAGGGTCTCAAAAATGGTGGGGGCCCAAAACAAGTCCTTTTTTATAAAAAAAATAGCATAGCACATGAGGGCTCCCCCCTTTTTGATTAACATTTTTTTTAGAATTTCAAAAATATTAAAGGTGAGATATTATCTAACACCATGTAGTTTATCGTCATTCTTTCAGATAAATTTTTTAATGAATATATAATATTTTATGAATATTCAAAGTGGAAAGATCCTGAAAAGCTGAAATTTGACCGTGCTTGCCCCTAATTTTTTTGAAAACTAATCAAAAATTGATTTTTTTTCATTATGTGTAGAATGGAGTCTAGTTTCAAAAAAATTAATTTGTTTCACATTTTGATGAATGAGTAAAAATCTATCCTAAAACTAGCACATGTTGGTTTTTGACCAAAAAATAGAGGCATTTACAATAGAAGCTATGGATCAAAGCCTTAACTAAATCAAAATGAAAAAAGAATTATATATTTAGATAGCTAAGAGAGAGGTCAATGCTATCACAGTTTTGTTTTACAAACTTGCATTGAAAGACATGCAAATGAGATGAGGAGCACGAACAAAAATATGAGGAAATTTGGTAAATCCTATCAATTAACATGTCCAAAGCAGGTCATTTGGCGAGCACCAAATTTGGTACTCACCAAATGGCACATCACATTTGGCAAGAGCCAAATTTAGAGCTCGCAAAATGACCTTCTTTGAACAAAACCTGAATTTCCCCTCTTTTGTTGGCAACTTTGAGATAATGTTTAGAGTGCATAGTTTATGATCATAGATAGATAGTTGAGGTTTTTCCTTTCATACGCTCT
>VDFB02270651.1:746237395-746248111 GCA_007258455.2 Sequoia sempervirens | reverse complement strand
TTGTTTTTGTGAATGCATACCAACTAGCATATGTATCTTACTTGTTGGGATTTCTCACCCTACAATAAATTAGTTATGTGGCCCCAGAGTGAGTACATTTGGGCCTTCTCACTTGATAGACCATCATGAGTTATGTCACCCCAAAGTGAGTAAACATTCTCTTTCAGCCACAGATCTAATCCACAACTAGTTGGATTAGTGATTGAAGCTTCATTCAATTCATTTCAACACTTGTGTGTTCCTTTGTTCTTATGTTTAGTTTTCCACGAGATCTTCATCTTGGGGGCTTGATCATATCTCTTGATTGTTGTATTCCATCTTGTTAACATAAGTGCATTTGAACCCTCCTCTCGATGTTCATGGCTACTTTAGAGTGAGTTTGAAGCAAGTTCATCCTCTCACTAAAGCAAGGGCTAAATGTGTCATAATAAAAATGCCCCTTATCATTTTTATGGCCTTTTAGGTCTTGTTTCATTGTGTTGGAACTATGTTGCTCTGATTTTATATTGTAACATGGCTTGAACATGCTTATTAGGTACCAAAACTCAAAGAACAACCTCTTTTGTGAATTTTGTAAGACATTTATACATCTCTTCTAGACTCTATTTATTGCAATTTACCTAAAAATCACCTTTTTATTTATTAACAAGTCCTATTTTGAAGTGTTGTAAAGTATTGTAACAATGTAATGCCCTCCATATTTCACCCTATTGGTGTTGGTCGGGTAGTCCATTAGTATTGTTGCGACTTCTTTTATGGTCGGGTATTTAGCTCATTTGATTTAAACCTGGTTATTAGTACTTTGATTAATCATTACATCAAAATAAGATTATTAAGGTTAAAATCCTTTAGATAATTGAATTAGATGCTAACGATATTAAAGAATGAATAAAAATAATTATTGAAAATTGTTAATTTGGAATACAATTAAATGCATTTATATGCATGAGTGTATTTGGTAAACAACTTTGCATGGAAGGGATGACTTTAATTGTTTACCAAATATAGTTGTGCATGTATCAGGTTTGGAAAATATAATGGAATGCTTTTGACGATTCTTTGTAACTAAAAACTAACACTATATTTATGGAGGCATCCTCTAATAGTGGAGAAAGGGAACCGTTATGAGTGGGTTATGCATTATGGCAGGGGAGGTTATCACATACTCTGCCAGGGGATTTGGGGAACCATGTGAACACTTTGTTGGAGTTTTCTAAAAAGAATTTGGTTCGGGAATTTTATCAGAAAGAGATTGGAGTATTGGTCCTTCATGGAAAGTTTTAAAGAATTGCATGAGAGAAGGGAAGGGAGCTTTTGGGGAATTTCGGAAGGGGGGATTCTAGATCTTGGAGGTTGTGAATGGTGAGATATGCTTCAAACCCCACTCCGGCAAGCTCAGGAAAGCCAGGTGCCTTATTTATCTTTATTTTAAATCTGAAGAAATGGAAATGGAACATTCTTAATCTGCAATTGAAAAAGTACATGATGTTTTTTTCATCGTTTTCATTGTTAGTGGTTGATATTTGAGTGATTGCTCTATGAGTTGTTTTCTAGCGCCCTCTTCTTACTGTCAAATAATGCAATCAGTGATAACGATATACATAGTTTTATGATAAATTAGTGTCAGTGGTATTCGATTAACTTATATTCTGTGCAAGTTAGTGAACCTTATTCTGCATGGCATTTTAATATTGTTCCCAATACGTTTTTCCAACTGTGCATTCGAATAGGATCTTTGTATCGGTTAAGGTATTCTCGATGAGTATGTTCTAATAGCTCAGTACATTTAGGAATGTTACCCATCACCAGATCAGTCACACGACACAACATATAAAGCCCCTCTGTTGTGAGGTTACCAGTGGAGAATGTGTTTTCCCTGTTTCTCCACATTGTTATGAATGTTTCCCACTATCAGGTTTCTACGCTATCGAATTTGTCAACCAATTTATCCGGCTTGTATGTGCTTCCACATTTTGCAAGCATGATATGTGTATGTGCACTTATGATTTTAATTTAGGAACCTTCAAACTAAAGAGTTGAATAGAATTCGAAGGAGAGATTTACAACAGCAACACGTGAACATAGAAGACTGTAGGGGTAAAATTAGCCTTCCTGTTCCATTGGCAACCTGTCACATCTGTTGTACTTGGAAATAGAATGTTGTGAAGGTTTAAATAACCTGTTTGAATTTACTGACAATTTGTCACAGTTCCAGCACTTGAAAATAAAATATTGTCAATTACTAACATAATAGAGAGCTTTCCGTTGATCAGGGTGAAGATTAATTTCCAAACTTCAAACTTGAGTGCATCTTTGGAAACTCACCACCAAACATAAATGTGTCTAGTTCAAAAAAAAGAAAAGTTGTACATTATTTCTCCTACTCATAAGCCACGTATTTGCACCTCACCTTTCTCCTTCCCGTCAGTCTTGCGAACAATATTTTGGATTTGATAATAATACAAGTAGATAGCGATATTTCCAAATTCCAATATTCACTTTCTTATATACTTGGCAACCTATCACAGTTACAACATTTAGAGTTGAGGTATTGTGCATAATTAAATAGCCTCCCTGAAACCTTTGGTAACTTATAACAGCTGCAACTTTTAGACTTGTAAAGGTGTAGTAAATTAAATAATCTCTCTGATTTCATTATCAACCTGTCTAAAGCTGTGGCACTTGAACATAATAGGAAGTTTAAAGGTTTAAATAATCTCTTGATTTCATTTGTCATAACTAGAGAATGGAGAGTAAATAAAGGGATTTTCACATTATTTTAGTTTAAATTACTTTTGTATTGACCTTTTAAAAGATCGGTATTTTGTAGAGGTTCAAGTAATATTGAATACTAGTTAAGATTTGACGATTCTAATTTAAGCTTGAATGAGCATTATATTTTCATTCAAGTATATAGACTCTAGATAAATTAGAGTGGGTTCAGTTATATGATCATAACCTAGCGTATATGCATTTGATAAGAAACAAGGGAATTGGTTTTATTTCCTTTTCTCATTAACCTATTTTGGCTCATTGCTTGAGGATCTCATCAACTACATTAAAAATTATAGGAGTATCCTAGTTCTTACAATTTGTTGGTATCATTGGAAAGTCAAAGAACAATATTTTAGTTTAAAAGTGCTAAGTTATGTGTATAATTGTATGACTTCATCTCGGTAGTTTTATAAACTTTAATAAACAAAATAAAATTGTTCTTTGTATTGAGATTTCGTTCTTAATTATTTCACTTGGATTGTTAGTTAGTGGATAACTTGATGACTATTCGAGTTTCTAATAAATAAGGTTCTTATGTGGATAGTTGTTTTGAACCTTGAGGTTGTAATTGATTTGTTTGTTGAGTAGTTTTTTTTTCTTTTAATTGAGAATGTGAATAGATATTGGTGTTGTTGTCATGTTGTTGACTTTGTGAAGGTGATCTACATGCCACTATATGGGGGTTCTTGTGAGGAGAAAATTGAGGTCTCCCGTAGAATGCCTAGTTGGTGGCTTTTGGATTTTGAGTCATTATCATTGAATTAAAGGTTGATTTTATTTTGTGAATTCCTTCTAAGGTGGCACCATTGTTGATATGTGGATTGTATTCGTGTTTTAGGGTTGATTGATTTGTGGATGGGTTTTGATGAATCTTTCTTTGTGTGGCTCTTCTGAGTCAATCTCGGATTTGAGGGAAACTTTATCCTTGTGTTGGAAATTTATTAGAGAAAAACTCTTGTTGCTTTAGTTTACCCTCATTTGTGGGTAGTCGTTCTTTTTGGACTTCCAGAAGCATTTTGAAAAGTTGTATTGTGTGAATTTCATTGATTTGGTCTTTGCTGAGTTTTTTGAGTGTAATTGAGACTTGGAGTTTATGTATGGGTTGTACCAAATTTCTTGAGCGATTGTGTATATGGCTTTGGCGAGATGGTAAATGCCTCACATGTATTTCAATTTTGAGATGTTGATATTTTCCAGTTTTGGTATAACCCCTTGATGCCTTGGTATTGCATTGTATGTTTTGGGTTTCTAGAGAGAGTGGCTCTACGTGGGCACCGACGCACAAAGGGGTTGTCAGGATAACCCACGTAGAGTTAGATTAATCAGTGATAACCTTATTAATTAATTAGGGGGGGTAGTTAAAAATTAATCAAGATAATTATGAATGCCTCATCCGCCTGTTAGTGCTATCATAGGCTGAAGGAGAGATGAGAAGGCCATGGTTGGCATGATCGTTGCCTCGTCTTCTTGAGAGGTTAACAGTTCTGCATGAGTTACCCTATGGAGCGGCGCCTTGAGATAGGCTGTCAGGATAACCATAGATGGAAGCGACACCTGGTGATAGGTTGTCTGGATAATCCATGTATAGATGGAGGTGGCACCTTGAGTCGAGATGTCTGGATAATCCATGTAAGGCCATGCGATGACACTCTCCTCTAGCTTTCCCTTTTTGGAGTTGTTTCATTGAAATCCTTTGAAAATGGTTTATTGTTGTTATAACGATTTATTGATGTTATGATATTTGAATTATTGTTACTATGTTTCTGAATTGGTTTATCACTATTGTGAAATGATTTGGATGTCTTGTTTACTGGTCATAGTTTATTGATGTTGTGACTATCCTTGTGTTTCCTATTACTCTTGTATAGTGTTGAGTCTTGTGGTTCCCTGTTTGGATGTTTCTGGTTGAGGTCTCTCTCTTGTCAGCTCCTTAGCACGGGGGGTGGATCTTCGGACCCACATGGTCAGGTGGAACATGCTAAGCACCCCATTGGTTCCCTAGTGGAGGATCGGGAGGTGCAGATTGGTATCCCTTGCAGCGATTCTAGAGTTGGTTCCCTCTTTGAGCCAGTTATGATACTTTGTATTCATCTGTTCAAATGTATCATGTTATCGTGTTCTTGTTGGGGAACGCTATTGTATTATTGTTACTCTTGAACATTGTAATATGATGTAATGTAGTATTTCATCTTGATTAACCTTGTGTGGATATTGGTCCATGGCAGTTGTTATTTGATATGTTGTATTTACATACATGGTTGGTTTCTTATCAATGAATTATCATGTATGTGTTACGTTAGTTAATGCTTACTTTGTTATGGATAATGTATTGGGATTTCATTCTTTATTGTCGTTGTATTGTTGTATGGATTTAAGTTTCATAATGACTTCTCGTGTACCCCAAGGGACGTAAGTGTTAATGATTTTTTTTTAATTAAGTTTCATGACTCATGACTTATGTGCAACTCCTGTATGTTTAGATTTATTTTTTTTAAAAAATTGTGCAGTAATTATAGTTTAGATGTCCTTTGGGGTTCGCACAATGGGGTGTTACAAACAAGATTTCATGCTTTTCTAGGCACATATTCACTATTTATCCCTTTCTCATGCTTTATTTGACCCCTTTATGCCCTCATATGCTTAATTAAGTGTATTTTTGATTATTATCCCAACAAACAACATTAAATACAACATATTTCTTGACACATATTTTTAGGTCCTAGGTGGAACCCATTCACCATGGTTGGTGAATGAGTCCCCTTGGCCCAAATTCAAAAAAAAAAATTTCCTTTCAGGTTTTTATTCAAAATCACTTGATGTCATCCTATGATGAGGTATGAATGGTTAACTAAGGAACAAGTGTGTATAAATATGTGATTTTCACCTCATTTTACATCTCCTCATTCATTCAAGCATTCCATCTCATATCTCAAGCATTCAAGCATTCTACACATCAATTCAAGCAATATTTAAGCACTTTGGAGCATCCATTAACAATACTTTAGATTTGAATTATCAAGGGTTTGGTAAATTGATAGGTATTACATGTTATTAGTTTATCATTATCTTTCCTTTCAATGTTTTATTAAGGGTTTGATTACCAAAAGTGGGGTTTGACCAAGGAAAACCCCTATTTTCTAACCCTCAACCATTTTTCTCCTATTGCATGTGTGTTTGCAGACCTAGGTATGCAGATTTAACAAGCTTTTTGGTGTTGAAGATTGGTTTACAAGTCAACTAGGTGCTTCAAGTAAACTCAAGTCTATTTCAAGCTTTGAGAAGGTTTCTTGTCCATTTCTTGCATAATTAACTTTGACAACCCAACATTCAGTGATTTCCAGATCTGGTCTTGCAGAGTTGTCTCCTGATTTTTTAGAAATTTGGGAGAGGATTGAATCACCACCTGCGATGAATGAGTCCCACCTTAGGACTGAAAATCTGAATTTTGTCAGATTTTGGATCCTGACAGACAGTAACTTGTTTCTGACACTTTTTCACCAGGAGGAGGACTAATTTTCCACCCTGGGTGAATTAGTCCCGCTGTGAAAAATCAATGATTTCAACTAGCATCCACAACATTCTACATTTATCAGATTTTGTCCAGGTTCACTTAGATTCATCTTATTTCTTTTTTTTCTGCATATTTTCTTCATTTAGTTCATTGATTGCATATCACAATGTGTTTTCAAATATAGCTTAAATATCACTTTTGCATTCATTTTCATCCATTTAAATTAGTCAATTACATTTAGTTTACTTCATTTAGATTATACAACATTTCACATAATATAATTTGAATGAACTAGTTTGCATTTTCAGCCCTACCTCTCTCCTTTTAGGTGAAAAACCCTAGAAGAGCTAGAAAGGTGCAAGTGAGCCAAAAATCAACGGTTCAAGAATAATATAAAGTTATTTTGTTACAAATTGAAATTTATATTATATAGTGAAATGAGAAGAATCATGGATGATTTGGTTTTAAGATTTGTTAGATGTTTTGTAATAATTTTTTTTAGCGGAAGCTACTAGTTTACACAATCAAGGTATAAAGGTGGCCAAGAAGAGTGGGGCCAATTAACAAATGTTTGTGGACAAGTTTCTACATGAAGGGGAGAATCTGAAACATTTCCAAAATGGGTATACTAGGTTAGAGCTTTCGCCTCCCTATGCCCTGGTTATTTTATTTGTCATGAGGTATTTTACACGTTGGAAGGTAGATACATGTTTGTATATGCGTATCATTTCCCTTTGCTAAATCATATTAGGCATGGTAAAAGAATTAATTTTCCTTTCTACATATTTTCTTCTCTACAAATTAATATAAAGAAAGGTGTTAGCCCTCCCCTGCATCAAGGATTGATGCTTGCTCTATATAAGCACACTCTTATGCTAAACCCTCATGGTAACCCACTGGTAGCAAGAAATGACTATCCAAATTCGCAATGATGGAGACAATGATCAACCCCCTAAGGATGATATCCCTACTAGAGTACCTAATCCATGCCTGCCTCCCATTGTTGTTGCTAGGAGGGTGTTAATTCCTACTAAGATCTCTTCTTCTATTGCTAATTTTTCCAACCCCTCAACCCTTGTGACTCAAAAATTTGCTAGTAAAGGTGCTATTAAGACTGAGCTTGTGAAGGTGACTCCAAAGAAGAGAAAACACTCCCCTCTTCTCCTAGACTACCCAAATCTAAGAAGTTTAAAAAAATCTCAATCCTCATAATGATGCCATAGTTCTATTAGTGAAGAGGGTGTTCAAATAGAGGACTTGAAAGAGAACAAGTGGGGGAAAGGTAGTGAAGGTTGAAGGTCAGCTCGCTTGGCTAAAGTTGCTTCTAAGAATAAAAAATGAAAACAAAAAATCACTATGTATGAACTAGAAGACTTGGAAATTGAAGATTTCAAAGCCCAGGTGGATGAAGATTATGATGGGATATATTTTGAGGACTCTGCCTATGATATGGGGGAAGAGGAATCAGAAGAATAAAGGAAGATGATGATGAAGAGAAAACTAAGATAAAAGAGGACTAAAAGAATGATAAACTGACTATTCACGATGTTGGGAATACCAATAATGAGATTAATACTAGTGATTCTAGCATGGATTTCATGAAAAGAAAACTAACTAATTATTTACAGGTATAGGTGGACGACATGGAGAAATCCTTGATTATGTTAATGAAGGTCACTAATAGGCTTATGCGAAGAGCAATGATAGGTTTTATTTCTGGACAAACTAAAATTACCAGGAAGCTCAAAATACTAGGAAAGTCTAATGATCTAAAGGTGTTGGATGATTCTGAGGGATTGACTAGGGGGAGTACATCTCCATCATTGGTGAATATGGGGACTTGTTGAGAAAATCCAAGTAATGGATTTCTCTTTTGTTGTTGCTTAATGACTGCTATCCTCTTTTTTTCTTTTTTCTTCCAAATTCCAAACTTCTATTACATTATAGCCTTGTTATGGTTTAGGACTACTTGGTATATGGTGGATTTGATTAATGGCCTTTGTAGTTTTAAGTATTCTAGCATAAACTTCTTGTTTTTGATTAATTTTGGTTGGAAAATGGTTAAGGTGATGAATTATGGCTTGTGTACCACCCTAGATGTTTTTTTTTATGTTGGCTATGAACCATAGCTTTTTGGCACCAATGCACTTCTCTAGCTCTTCTAGGGTTTTTCACGTAAAAGGAGAGAGATAGGGCCCAAAAATGCTAAGGGTTCATTCAAATTAGGATTTCTATGATTTTTTATGAGCTAAATGAAATGATATAAGTGCAACTAAGTGATCTATATGACTGAATTTAAATGCAAAACTAAAGATTTAAGCTATGCTGGAAAACACATTATGTAATGCAAAATAACCTAAGAATGAATAGTAAAGTACAATAGAAATGAATCAGACTAAAAGTGTGCACCTGGAACCTTGATGAAGACTAGAAATTACATTTGAAATTTTTTTGATGTTATTTTTTAGGCTTGGTGGGACTCATTCTCCATTCACATATGAGTCCCATTTTTGCCAAACTGAGCCAGGACCTGTTTCTAACAAAAGGGTATCATAAATGCAGACAACCCAAAATTAACCTGGAAGTGGGACTCATTCACCACTCATGGAACATTAGTCCACTTTTTAATTTTTGTATTTTCAAAAGTGGATTCTGGAACTTCCAATCTGCACTCTGACTTCCTACAGGTGTCCACTTCTGAAACTCTGATTTATGTGTCTAAGAATAAGTTTTTGTTGATATTTTGACTTATTTAATGAAGAGAAGACTTGAAAAACCTTGCAACTTGATCTTCAATGATTTCCAAGTTTCCAAGGGACCTAAATCTTCATACACATAAGACAAGAATGAGAAATGTTGAATGTTAGGGCATGGGAGTTTGTCTTGGTCAAACCCCTTTTAGTTAATTAAACCAAAATGATGAAATAAAGTCAAGAAACATGTAATAATTAAATTGATTACCTTGTCATGATGATTGATCTTGAATTTCTACAACAATAAAGATTCATCCCTTGAATGTCCTTAGAAGCTTTCTTAATGACTTGCAATGACAAAACCCTAAGTTGCTTGACTTGAGATTGAATTTTGGTGGATGAATATGTGAATTAAGTTAATGGATGTAAAAATGAGTTAAGAGAGGTTTTTTTTATAGGAAATTCACCTTATTTTCCCAATAATTGGATCCCTAAGGCCGAGATCAATAAAAATTGAACTTAAAATCTAATTTTTTTTGCTCAAAAACCTAAAAATGGCTCAAATGGGACTCATTTTCCACTACGGTGAATGGGTCCCATGTAGCTGGGACTAATTTTCCACTAATGGTGAATGGGTCACACAAGGGCCATTTTTGCTAGCTAGAATGCCAAGAAGTAAGAAAATTAGGCTTATATGATGACTATGTTAGTTATTTGATCAAATTATGCCTCGGATGCACAATATGGGTTAATAGGGGCCTATTAGTGATGATGTAAATGTCAAATTAGGCTTGGGACACAAAATTCAATGTGAAAGGTGATTAAATACACTTTACAACACTAAAAGAAGGTCCACTATCTTAGGAATACAATAAGAACTAAATGTGAATGTGCAACACACATTACAACACTACTTAACACTAATTTCTAGTTAAGAACCTCTAGATTGATGTAATAATGTTATGAAACACATTTTATAATGTTGAATGAGTAAGAAATAGGTTAATTAAGTTGTGGAAAATGTGAAAGCATCTTACAACACTTTACAACACCTTTACAAGACATCATTAAAAGCATGTTATTCAATTTGCAAGGGTCCAAGACCTAGTGTGGATGCATAAAATGCCTCACAACACTAGATTGATACCTCATTAAGTTCATTTTATCATGAATTAATCCCATTTCAAGCGAAGGGTACTTTTTTCTATGGCACATTTAGCCCCCACTTTTAGTGAGAGGATGAACTTGCTTCAAACTCACACTAAAGTAAACATTCAAGAGAGATCCTCATGCATGGATGTAGATGAAAAAGAATGAAAAAGATAAAAGGAGGTGGACAAGCCCCTGGGATCCAAGATCCTAAGTCAAGCCCCCAAGATACAAAAGCATGCAATGGAAAGAATGAGAAATAATGATAGATGTACTCACTTTGGGGCCACATAACTTTAGGTTGTCTATGGGGTGAGATGTCCACAACATACTCACTTTGGGGCCACAAAACTTCTGGTCATCCATGGGGTGAGAAATCCCAAAAGGTAAGATACATACACTAGTTGGTATGCACTCACAAACACAAAGGTGGCTATGGGAAAAATCATGCTGGTAGGTGGGCTTCCCACTCAACCATATTAAAGTTACACCTCCTAATAACTTTAATAAGGTTCCACAAAGGAAAATTATTTTTGAGCTCTATGAGGTAAGAAAAAATTTGTATGATTGAAACTCATAGACATTGTT
>VDFB02270651.1:746181669-746237295 GCA_007258455.2 Sequoia sempervirens | reverse complement strand
GGTTTTCATAGATGGTCCCAACATGATCACGTAGCTTTTGACGGAGTGTCTATATGCCCCACGGTCTCCGATAAATAGCACTTCAAATATTGCTGCCTTTTAGCACTTTGGACTCTTAAGGGAAATCACTGGTCCAATGTAGTTCAGAGTGATTCGGCATATTTGGGTGCAAAAGAGGACCATCCCTAGCGTAAACGTACCCATACGGACGTGTTGGAACAGTCCGTTTGGTCGTACGAGTTGCGGAATGAAATTTGTGGAATCGATATTCGATAATCATGAAGGGTTATACAAAAACATGTTAAGGATGGATATTTCATTAGCAATTTCTTATCTTGAATATTAGGTTGTAAGTTACCTATAAACACCCTTTGAATGTCAACATATTGAAGACTATAGGAGAATTTCAAATAAAGGGATTAGTATCATTTCATAAAGTTTTTTATTTTCTCTTTAGGTCCTTGATTACAATGAACTAAATTTGTTAATGTAACTTGAGGACTGATGTTCACTTGAAAGTGTTGGAGGAAATCACTAATGAGTTGTGTAAAGGAGGTAATTGATTGTTTGACAATGAACAAAACCAATCCAAGGCCATATCTTTCAATGATCTAGAAAAGAGTTTCACTATGAGTGAATCTTCAAAAATAAAGTCTCTACACAAGGTAGTAGTAAAACTAACAAATGGTTATTAGGATATTTTTACCAAATTGTACTTTCCAAAGCGAGGTATTTCAATGTTTTGTAGTATAGGTGTATTTAAAATAGTGAACATTAATGAACTATGTGTAAGGTATTTTGGATGTTTACTATTGGTTTGATTTTGGTTTAAGTTTGAAATTTGTTGTTGTATTAATGTCATGCTTTAAATAAAAAAGTTGATTTATCACAAAAATCATTGGGCCACATGTTGTGAGAGTTGTTCAAGTATGGTGAACTAGTATGCAGGAATGGTGGGATATTATATTTCATGTTTAGGAGGGGTGATGAATATGGAGGTGTTATAGGTGAAGGGACAAAACTATTATAATTTCCACTAGAAATTCCTAAGCTTGAGTTTAAACCATTGTTATATTCCATCATTGATGCTATGATTGGAGGTGTAAAGTTGGGAATAGAAGGCATTATTGTGGGAGAGGAAACTTATTTTCCAAAAGGATTTTGAGCATTAGTCAAAAATTTCGTGAAACTAGCTACCGAAGGAATATTAGAATCTACTATATTAGCTAGGCTACGTAACACTTCTATCCCTTCCTAATCATTTACCAACTTCCCAATGCTATCCAAAAGAGGAATTGCTTCTCCATCCAAAGGTTCAATGCTTAAGAATTGTTGAATTCATTGTAGGTCTTTATCCAATTATTCTAGATTATCATTGGGGACCTTAGAAATAACATATGCCAAGTCCACATAAATGTTAGGTTACAAAAAAGACATGGGTAATGTAGGACTAGGGAGGGAATATAAGATGGATTGGGTAGACATAATACATTGAGTGAAAGAGTTATAAGAATCAAGCTCAACATTGGCTATGATTGCAACATAGGAAGCCATAAGTCTACAACTACATCTCACGTGGGTATTAGTGAAGTGACACAAGGTCATGAAGCTCATAAATTTTCTACAAGATTCAAAACAATTTAATGCTCATACAATGAAGGGAAAACACAAAATAGTCACAAAAACTAAAATAATTTGCACACACAAAACCCAAAACAACATAAGAATCATAGAGATAGAACTATGATCCAAATCTTTGTCAAAACTGATTGGACAGGGAATTGGCACCCTAGACTGATGAGGTTGATTTTTGTTAAATTTAAAATCTAAAAATGAGATATAGTATCTGAGGATCCTAATTGAAGATGTTTAGGTCTGCCAATAGGAATACTTTTAGAAATGCACAAAATTTTAATTTTATATACATGCAGCCATAATGCCTGATTAAATATAAAAACAAATCAATCTAATTAAAATCAGACAATATAAATGAAAATAGTATAAAAAAACCCTAGTTTTTTTTTAAAAATCCAACAAAAACCCTAGTTTTTAACAAAAATCTATAAAATTCTCTAATTTTTAATCCAAATACATAAAAAACACTATTTTTAAGTGAAAATCCATTGCAAACATTCAATTTTCATCAAAATCCATTGCAAACATTCAATTTTCATCAAAATCCATGCTAAACTCAAATTTTTCATAAAAAATCTATCAAAAAACCCTATTTTGAAAAAAATCAACTAAAATTAAACAAATCTAATTGAAAATTTGATTAGAGCAAATAAAAAATCAAGAATCTAACCTGTTGGAGATGGATTTGAAATCGGATATCTGATTTGCGCTTTCCACTGTGCGCCCGCCGCGGTTAAGCCAAATGCAAATGAGTTTTGGTCGGTTTCATTCGGCCCAAAGTTTTATATATATGCCTACAGAATCGGATATCCGATTTAGATCGGATATCCGATTTGTAAATCTAGCTTTTTGCTTTGCCTCGGTAGTCACCCAAGCCCCAAAAAGTCAACTCAGTATTTTCGCGTTTTTGAGTTGTAGAAACACGTATTTTTTTCTCCATTGCCACTTTTTGGCATACCATGATCCTGCACATGCCCAACTGATGAAGAGTACCAAAAATGGGTAGATTTATATTTAACAGAGGAACAGTGAAAAGGAGTAGACTGCTAATAGTTGAAAAATTAGCTATTGTAGTTACAATAGATTCTAGTTTTGTTTTTTTGTGATAGTCTAGGTGCAGAATTCTTGAAGTTTTTTTTTCTACATCAATCATTCTCAGTGGGCATGATGAACAAGAATATTCTTAGTGGAGATTGTTGTTGTGAATTTTTTTTGGAATATCACAAGGTGGTCCAATTAGCTGGTGACACCTGTGCTTTCTGGCCCAATGCTTGTTTGCTCCTTCTTTTTCTATAAGAAGGATTTCAAGGCCAAAAGTACAGGCTAGCAAGTTAGATATTTTTGGTCAAGTCTAGATGAAGTTGCAGAGCAAATTGTAAAGTTTGATGGTTTTAGGGAAAATGCAATTTAGGTTTTGAGTCATTCTATAGTAGGTTTTGAATTCATGGGGATTTTATTTTTTATGATAGTATTGGCATTTGAATTGATATGATTAATTCGAACTCATGTCTCTCCATTGTACAAGCATATCTCAATTTTGAATAAAATGATTAAGGGTTGTTTTGTTCATCTCACTATTGTGGTGTGTATGATTCTTGTTTTAGCTTTAATTCAAGGAATTAATTAAAATGCTTGAATGGGATTGTAGGTGGATATGTTCTGTAGACACATAAAATATACTGATTGACATTGTGCATCTGATCCTGACTTACTAATATCGTTTCTTCCCAAATCATCCCTCGGACTAACCATTTAATCAAATCTCCTTATCTGATTAAACTCATCAACTTTCATCACTTAATTAAATATTCAATTTTATTTGATTAAATCTCTAAAGTTTGTTCATTAAATTAAATAAATTAAAACATTATTTGATTTAATCTAACACCATCTCTTTTAATTAAATAAATCAAAATCCTTATTTAATTAGCCTCTTATCATATTCCTCTCTTATTTGATTTAAATAAATCCATAAATTTGAGTCAAATAGGTCACATCATCTAACCTCTCTCATTAAAATAATTAACCCTTGATTAATTTAATCTCATCTCATGTCCCATCCTCTAGATAATGCAAGTTGCACATGAAAATAGATTTAATTCATTTATTAAATCTCTATTTTCCTCACAAGGCATCTTTTGGAATATTCTCTCAATTTGAATTCAAAAATTCCAAGTCAACATGTACATCCAACAAGGCAATAAATTCATCTTACATGTCCTTTTCCTTAAGCCAAGTGGAATTTATTGCATTTTCCCTTCCCTCTTGCATGTTATTTCAACAAATTTTAAATTCAAAATTATGCATTTATTGGCACAAATCTCAAATCTTGCACATCCTCCATCCATTCATAGCTTGACAAGTGGCATCATATCATTGGATGAATGTTAGTCCCACATTGCTCAAATTTGGACATTCATACATCTTCAAATTCTATAAATAAAGAGCTCATATCCTCATTTCATCATCCACAAATTATGCAAAGTTATTATGCTCAAATATCTCTTAAATTTCATCCATTATCATTGAGTCATAGTTAGGTTTTCGCAGATTTTGGCTTGGAGTTCTCATTCTTCACCAACAAAGTGGATCAATCATCTTCAACACATCAAGCTTGTATCATAGGAATTGGGAAAGGGCCAATTTTCACATCAAATTGGCACCATTTCCCCCATGGGATTATGAGTTTGCACATCTAATTAGGATTTAATCTTTGTTTTATCATTTTAATTGTGTTCTTTGTTATTCTCTTTCCTAGTTTGAAGTTGTAAATGGATTTCATGGGGAATCCCTGTTTTGGCTTGCAATCACTTGTATAACTCATTTATTCTTATTGTTTTGTAGGTACCAAGGTTGGGGTTCACACATTTGGTGCTAGAAGGAGGGCTTGAAATCATTCTTTCTCATATTTTCTTAAAAATTTTGCATTTTCATTCACACAGAAAATTCCAACACTAGGAGCTCAGCGTCGCTATTTTGGCACCGCTGACTCTTCAGCATTGCTATATGGCACCGCTCAAAACAAAAACTACGATGTTGGATTCGTCCCACCAAAATATTTGAATTTTAAACTCTGCTGCTAGACTCGTTGACTTGCTGGACTTTTCAAAAAAATTAAAAACTACGACGTTGGAAGGAAACTGCGACGTGGGGTGAAAATTGCGACACAATTGAGCTCTTTGTCCCGAGACAGAGCGATGCTGACTGGTAAGCAGCACTATAAGGGCACCACTCAGAAATCAAACTGCGATGCAGTCACGAGTTGCAATGATGGGAGACAGTAAAAAGGGAAAATTTAATTTTAGCACTTGCTTTTGATTTATGATTAATGTGTTTTTTGTTTTATACTTTTTAATTTCTGTATCTTCTAGAATCTGACTAGTTTTTCTTCCTTGTAGCTTGGAAACCAAAATTGAAGAAAGGAGAAGCATGAGAAGGATGTTCGTCAAATAAAAGTGTTTTTAAACACTATAGTGTTTGCTTAACACTTTTTCACGAAATTGTTATCTTTTTCTTCCTTAAGGCACTAGTTTTCATTTGGGTCTAAAAAGAACCTTTCAATTTCTTTTTGCAAAGGCTAAAATGAACTTTAGGATAACAATTGAACAAAGTATCTCTCACTTGTCTTTTGGTGCTTAAAAAGAACTCACACTTTTGCTTTGTGGATTTAAAAAGAACAAGTGCAACTTTGTTTTTCATGAGGGCTTACTTAAACTAAAGCCATTGAAAAAGGACGTACGAGCTTCTCTCGCGCTTTATATCAATATTAAGAATCAAAAGGCCTTTTTCATGACTCTAGGGTGAGACAAAGCAATCACCTCCACACTTCGATTTGGGTTTAAAATTGAACAAAATTTTGTGCAAGTGTAAGTGGGGGCATTGTTGCGTATATTCTCCCTCCTTGGTTCCAACAAGGATTGATTGAGTTATGAATATTGTTCGTCATTCACTTTTTCTTATCCTAGAGGGCCTGCCTTGGGGAAAAAGTACTCACCCAAGGGAACGACTCAACCAGTAACACTCTAAAGCCAAGAGTATTTCCAACCAAGATATGAATGTGGATATTGGAAGAAACACCAATATCACATGGTTGATTCTGACAAGATGGATCTGAAAGGGAACTCTTTCCGTATGGGTCAATCTCCACGAATGGAAAATCCTTACTAAAACCCATGTGCTAGAATTTTCCAAAATCCTTTCATCTATTTATTTATGCAAGAACGGTCATTCTGAACCCACCCCACACTTTTACGGTCTTCTAGTAGAAATGGAAAACATGCCATGGGAGTTTCATGGGTGTTGATTCTTGGCTGCCCCATATAAGTGAGTATCGTGGAGGGGAGCTAGTGGGGTCAAGAATCTAACCATTCACTAAAGATAAGTGTAGGTGGACTTGTCCAAGTGGGAATCCAACAAATATTGTCTTACACATTTATAGGATTGTACTTATTATTGGGTTACAAAATGCATTGCTTGATCAAAAACACTATGGAAACACACACTTGAACCTCATCCAAAATTCAAACCCTTTTGAAGACAAATACAATTGAATCAATCCATATGTTATTGCTTTCCCTTGGGATTCACATCCTTAGAGGTTTCTAAACATTGGATTATATCTTGATTTCTCCCCTTAAGTAAACAATAGGAAAACCCTTGCCTTAAGTTCATTGAATTTCCACATAACATATCTTGTGGGGTTTGAAGAAATTAAGACATTGGACATCTTAGTTTGAAAACCTAATCAAAGAAAGTGTTTTTGGTAAAATAAAGACATTAAGAAAAGCTAAGAAAAATGAACTTTCATATATGTTGAAGACTCACAATCCCAAAGAAAAAATCATTGGTTGGAAATCCGAAAATGAATGTTCAAATGAAATCATTTTTTGGTTACAAAGGTCTTTAGGAAACATGTGCATGATCTTCAATACCTAGGTCTAGGAAAACAAAGTGTACTTTTTAGGTTCACCTTAGGATCAAAACAAATCAAAATATTTTTCATCCATCCTCCAAAACATCAAAACAAACACCATCTCATCATCACCTTTTGGAAAACCTTGAAATCATCCTTACTACTAGGCTTTTTGGCAAAATCAAAATCATCAAAATCATTGAGACTAAATCCTTGAAAACGTTATCAAAATCACCTTTGGCTAGGTATGTGTAGATGCATCCTTTTGCATATGCTTACTCAAAGTTATCAAAACCATCTTGTCTAGATTAGTATATGTGGATGAATCCTTCTCTATATACTTAGTGAAATGATCATCTTGTTTGAATAGGTGTGGGTAGATGCATCCTTCTCCTCGCACATATTCAAATCATCATCCTTTGAAAAAAGCTATCCCTTATATCATCATCCAACATCTTAGGGTCTTTTTGTTCAAATTCAAAAGAAAATCAAAATCAAAATCAAGGACAAAATCCCAAAACAAATCAAAATAAAAATCCACAAGTCCTAAAAGCCTAGTATCTCATTCAAGATTTATCAAAAGCCAAAAACATCTGGGTATGTGCAGGATCATGGTATGCCAAAAAGTGGCAATATTTGTAGGGTATGTGGCTGACGACTTTTTTTTCACCCAAAATTAATGAAAACGAAAAGGGTTTTAGAGGAGATTCTCAGCTTTCCAAAAATATAAATTATGATTTAATTTGAATTTAATAAATAATTATTATTCATTTTCTATTAGAATTACATTAAAGTCCCCGATCGATAGGCTGATTGAAAACATCTATAACTTTCAAACGGTATCATATTTTTGAATCCAAAACATGCATCACATTCTATGCTTTACATACTATAGGATTAAAAAGAAAAATTAAATTTCATGAATTTTGACCAAGTTAAGGTGGTCGACAGACGATTTTTATATTTTCTAAAAGTTGTAATAAAAATTCATAATTAATTATTTACTTGGAAAAAATTACAAAAATATGCATCACATCGGACATGAGTCCTCTACTTATATATAAAATCTTACAAAAAATATTATCATTTTATTATGGTTAGGGTGTCAGACAGACACCTACTTCTTATTTTTTCCTGAAATTTAAGTACCTCTGCATTGAAATTTCAAATTTTACCAAATAGATTTTATTTATTTTTAAATAAACCTAGTATTTTAGAAACTACATTCAATTTTCTACAAATTCTATTCTTACATATTTTTGAAATAATATAGATAACTTATTCAAATATTTACGTCAAGTTGCCTAACACTGATTTTTTTGAATTTTTTGCCACTTAAGGGCCTGTTTGGCATACCACGATCCTGCACATGCCCATCTATATCATCCATCCCTAACATCATCATCATCATCATCACCTTTGATCCTCAAGGCATCCTAAAACTTTCTACTTTAGGCATAAAATAAAGATCGATCAAAAGAATCAAGAGATTCATCTCCCATATTCTCGAAGATTGATCCTTGTTTTATCGTTCTAACTAGATCTCAATACAAGAAGAGTATGGAAGCCAACAAAGAAACACCTACTTCAAGCGATCTTAGCCAAACAAACACAAAAATGAATCCCGCTGAATCAAGTAATCCATTGACCCTCTCATCATCTCAAAATCCGCAAGAAGAAAACCAAGGAGAAGACCTTACTTTTGGAATGTCTCACGAGGAAATGACTGAAATGCTCCAAAATCCAAACAACCATAGAATCATCAACATCATGGTGAGGGTCAACCCTTTGTTATACATGCTTGAGCTAGTGAAACAAGGGGTCAAGTTACCTTCAGATTTTGATGTGAGTACTATAGTGGAAACATCTTTTCCTCCAATCTCATCCAGCATCCCCATCTCATCTACACCCCCATCTCAAAACATCACACAAAACATTCCACAAATCATAACATTGTTTGCTCCAACCCAACCCAATGTTAATAAGGGAAGTGCATTTCTCAATGCAATTCAAACACACCCCCTTGTTAATAATCAAAATTTGGATACAAACACCACCTTGGAACAAAGCATACCCCAAAACCCATTACACAAGAATGTTCCTCTCACATTCCATCATGATCCATCATCATCATTTTTTCATGCAACACCTCAAACACCTCTTCTCACAAATTCACAAGAAGAGGGAGATATGTTCGGACTAGGGGCCATATTTGACACCACAACATTCTCGCAACAACTCACACCCCTTGCATTTCCACCTCTCCCACGATTGTAAATATCATCTGCACCGCTCCATGGTTTAGGGCTTCCTCCCCTACCAAGTATCAATCAAACCTATATCCCAACCATCAATCAAGGCATTACATAAAACACTCAAAATTTGTCATTGATATCGCAACAATAAATGATGAATGCACAACCAAAGGAAACACCATCAAACACCCTTCTAACATCGCAAAGCATAGGACCAACCACCACACCAATACCACCATCCATCACTCAAAATATCAACAAAACATTATCACTCACCACAAACACCATTCCAAATCAACCACCACCTCCACCACCACCAACTTCCACCACATCAAGCCAATATGACATGGCATTGCAAGCTTCTTTCAAAAGAGGATACCATCAAGTTCAGAAACAAAAAGCCGAACAACTAGCTGCTCAGCAAGCTGCTCAATCTATGCAAGCCATCCAAGTAGCCCAAGCCGCATTACAAGTGCAACAACCCAAGTATTATTGCAACAACAACAAGCTGCTCAAATTGCACAAGCTGCACAAGCATTGCAAAAAAAAATGTCACTCAAGCACAAATTCTATTGCAAAAACAAGCAACACAAGCACAAGCTCAATATCAGGCACAACAAGCCAAATATCAAGCACAACTTTATGCAAAAAGACAAGTAGCAAAAATTCAAGCATATCGACAAGCATTAAAGCAATACCAAGAGTAGCAAGAAGTAGCAGAATTGGTAGCCTAACAACAAGCATTGTTGGAACAACAACAAGCACAACAACAAGCGTTGTTGGAATAGTAACAAGTGCAACATCAAGCACAAATCTTAGCGCAGCAACAGCAAGATCAACAACAAGCGTTGTTCATACAAAAGCAGGTGGAAGCCTACCTCACTCACCAAAACATACAGATACCATCGAACAACGCACTCATCGACCCACCCATCCAACCCATGATTGAAACACCCCAAAACACTTTCATCCCACCCCCTAATCTACAAAATGATGTGATAACACAACTTAGGTTGCTCTCGCAACAAGTGCTTGACCTTCAATCAGGGCAAACAACCAAAACACCAAGCAACTTGTGTCCCTATCCATTTGATAGGAGCTTGATAATGAAACCATTCCCCAAGGGATTTGAAATCCCAAAATTTGAAAAATATTGAGGGATGGGAAACCCTGAAGATCACATCAGGGAATTCCAGGTTCATTGCATGGAGGTTGCATATGACGATAGTTATCTAATGCGGCTATTTCCTAGGAGCTTGGCAGACCATGCTATAGAATGGTTCTCTTGCTTACCTTCAGGAATTAGAACATTCCAATAAATTAGGGACACATTCATTAAAAATTACGCATGCAACATTGCAATGGATGTTAGTCTCAAAGAACTCTAAGCTCTAAAATAAGGAAAGGGTGAGTCATTCACCTCATTCCTACAACGATGGTGATCCAAGGCCAATCAGAGAAAGTGGACCATGCTAGAAGAACAAAAAGTTTGCACCATCATAGCCAACCTTGAAGGTCACTTGGTATTTCATTTCAAGGTTCAGGGCATCACCACATATGATCAATTGATCTCCAAGGTGCTTAGCATCGAAAGAGCCCTTATGACTCAACTTGCGGAATCAACATCATACCATGAACAACAAAAAAACCACCCACCATCCAATTACAACAATAAACCTCGTATGTGGGCAAGGAACAAAAATGTTACTAATGATGGTGTCATTGATGCCAAGGTGGTCATTAGTGCCCCTCGCCAACATACACCTGCACCACAAATCCAAATTCAACACCAAAACACTCATCACACAGCACACCAACCTAGCAATAATCCAACCATCAATAATCTCAATGACCAAAGAGGACCACCCCAACACAAAAGTTATCCCAAATGAAAATACACCATTTTGGGGGAACCATTGGAGGACATAATGAAAAAGTTGATCGACAAAAGACTCATCAATCCTCCTACATTCAAGAATTACCAAGAACTGGATGTCAGACCTCCTTGGTATAATGAGAATCAACTTTGCAAATTTCATAAAATCAAAGGTCATACAACAAACAGTTGCATGAGACTCAAAAACATCATCCAAGATCTCATCGATAAGAAAATCATAAACATGGAACAACCTATAGGAAATTAGGATCTTAAAATATACATGAATCCGATGCTGAATCATGGCAACAAAGGGAATAAAAATGATAAAGGGAAGGGTAATGTAAATCATGTGTATGAAATAGTCATTGCCTCCCTAAATGAAGACTTCATGGTCATCACCATCAAGGGTGCCCATGCCAAAGATTGTGGAGTCACCACAAGAGGTGGCAAAGTCACCATCGCAGGATCATCCCAACCAGATAGGGTCTCTTCATCTAGATCAGTTCAGCATGGCTACAATGTTGTAGATCAACTCAAGAGAACAACAGCACACAACTGCATCATGGAGTTGTTAAAAATATCATTAGCCCATAAAAATATCCTTGAGGAAGCATTAGCCTCATCTACTATCCCCACAGATCTTGATGCGGAGCAATTCCAAGATATGGTTGAAAATATCATTACGCCTAATCTCCTTACATTCTCTGACCAAGATTCCCCCCCCAACCATCTCACAACTGTGCACTTCACTTGGAAGCCATTGTACATAAGATCAAAATCAAAAGGGTCTTGGTGGATGGAGGTGCAGGCTTGAACATATGTTCCGTAAGCCTCATCAAGCAGTTGAAAATATTAGAAGATTCCATCGACAAAGGAAAGGGAATCACGATAAGAGCATATGATGACCAAGAAAGAGTGTCTCAGGCACAATCAAACTCCCTATTCAAGTAGGGAAAACTCTTATGGAAACCACTTGTCAGGTCTTGGACCTTGACTTGCCATATAATATCCTCCTCAAATGCCCATGGATCCATGCGATGAAAGTCATAGCATCAACCTTCCACCAATGTGTAAAATATACACATAATGGACAAGAGGTTACCATCCATGGAGATCCCGAACCTTTCTCATATTGCAAAAATATTGAAGCAAAGTATTACAAAATCCCCCAAGTGCAAAAAATGATGAGGGCCCATCCACACCATACATCGACCCTGCCACTCTCACGTCCACTTATGCGATAGAGACACCCACCACTCCCACCATTCCCACCATCTCTAACATTAAGCTCATCATCTAGGAGGATGGTTGTGGAAGCTACAAGCTCCCTAACAATGCTTTTGTGATAGGAGAGTTACCACAATCTCCTAGATCACAGGGACATCCACAAGAAAACCAAGCTTCCACATCACAAGCATTTCCTGAAGACTATCCCAAATTTAGAAGATGGGGAGACCTTGGCTAGGAGGTTATTGAAGCAGATCCATCTCACATGTTATATCAAGATGAAAGACTGACACTTGAATTACCAATGGATGAGACAAGCAAGGTCCTACAAATGATGCTCGCAATGGGCTATGACAAAAATCAAAGACTGGGAAAAAATGACAGTGGGCTCATAATACCTATCATGCCAGAGATGCGACCCATAACAAATCTTGGCCTTAGATGTACCCCTTCGAGTATAACCATACATGGCCGAAGTCCTTCGGTTAGAATGGTTAATATTTCTCCTCAGCCAATACTAGCAGAAGTACGCTCACCAATATCCATAGGTAGAGACGTACATAACTTTATAACTGAGGCCTATATTAGTAGCAATGACAAGGATACCATGACCAATCTACCTAGGTTATTTAAGGATACCACCGTGTGCATGACTAGTACCCTATCCTTTGAAACACACCATCAGAATCATGAGATCCGCTTAGTATATCCCCAACTCATCGACTACAACCAACGAGGACAACCAGTTCTTAATACATTCAAAAATGATGAGGCACTCTCAGAATTCATGGGATTGCAGGACAATATTCCAGATGGGGATCACAAAGTAGGGTTTATAATGGAGTTGGACCCACATGCCTATTATGGGGAAATGATTGAATCCTTCAGTCACAAAAGTGAGAAACTAAGAATCATATCCAAGTCCTTCAGTGAAAACCACACTGTGGCACTCTCTGAAAAGAAAAAGTAAAGAGAAACGACGTATCCAATAGTGAAAACCTCTCTAAGGCACTTGAGGATGAAGGATTCAATCTTCCTTTAAGAGCTATTCATCAAGAAAAGTTAGTAGTCTTGGACCAAAAAATGCAATCCTGTCAACCTAGGAAGAGAAGAGACCCTGCATATCACATTTTATGCGGAATCATTATTATCAAAAGAGCAAGAACTCCTAGCAGCATTCCTAAGGGAAAGATAAATAAACTTCATATGGAGTTATGCTAACATGCCAGGGCTTGATCCAAAGACTATGGTTCATCACTTAGCAGTGTATCCAAAAATAAAACTGGTCAAACAAAAGCTTTGAAAAATGCATCCTCAAATTGACTTATTGGTCAAAATGGAGCTCAAAAAGTTGTTAGATGCAGGATTCATACGACCAATTGATTATCCAAAATGGGCACGTCAAATTTGGTACTTGTTTCAAAACCTGACGGAGCCATCAAAATTTGTACATACTTCAGAGATTTGAACAAAGCATGTCCAAAGGATGATTTCCTGCTTCCCAACATCGACATGATACTAGACATGATAGCAGGACATGAGATGCTATCACTAATGGATGGGTTTTCAGGATACAACAAAATCATGATAGCAAAAGAGGATCAACATAAGACAAGTTTCACTTGTCCATGGGGGACCTACTACTCGAACATGATGCCATTTGGCCTAAAGAACACAGGAGCAACCTATCAAAGGGCCATGACATTGATATTCCATGACATGATTCATAAAACAGTCGAAGACTACGTCGATGGCATTCTAGCTAAGTCAAGAAAAAGACAAGATCATATAACAACCCTAAGTGCTATCTTTGACAAACTGGAAGAATACAAAGTCAGACTAAATCCCAAGAAGTGTGTCTTTAGCATACAATCAGGTAAATTGCTAGGATACATAGTGTCCATGAGGGGTATCAAGGTGGATCCAGCAAAGGTGAAATCAATCCTCAAGATGGAAGCACCAAAGACATTAAAACAATTAAGAGGCCTCCAAGGCTGACTTCAATCCATCTGACAATTCATAGCACAACTGGCAGATAAGCAGAACCCATATTCTCACCTACTCCACAAGGGGGTAGCATTCAAATGGGATGTGCAAAGCGGAATTTAACAAAATCAAGGAATATCTACTGACACCACTAGTCTTAATGCCACCCATCCCAAGAAAGCCATTGATCTTATATGTATCAGCAACAATAGTAGCCCTTGGGGCTCTCTTGGCTCAGCATGATGAAAATGGAATAGAGAGGGCTATCTACTACATTAGTAGAACAATGGTCGGTCATGAACTAAACTACTCATTCATCGAGAAAGCATGATTCGCAGCAGTGTTTGCATCACAAAAATTCAGACATTACGTGTTGGCACACAAGATAAAGTTCACCACCAAAATTGACCCCCTCAAGTATCTACTATAACAAGCAATGCTCACAGGAAGAATGGAAAAATGGGTAATGATAATATCAGAGTATGACCTTGAATATGTAGAGCAGAAATCCATTAAGGGCCAAGTTATTGTAGATCAACTAGCAGAAGCACCTATCTATTTTGAGAATCCTCTTGTCTTAGAGTTTCCAGATGAATCCATTTTTAACCTCAACATATCAGACCACTGGAAACTATACTTTGATGGCTCATATACACGGCATGGATTAGGAGTTGGTGTCTTCTTCATTACCCCACAAGGGGATTGCATACCAAGGTCATACAAACTAGCATTTCCTTGTACCAACAACATTGCAGAATACGAGGCTTTGACTATAGGTCTCAGGATAGTAGTGCAATGGAACATCATAGCTCTCAAAGTGTATAGAAAATCTCAGTTGATCATAAATCAAGTCAATAATGAATATCAGACCAAGGATGACAAGCTCACTCCATACAAGAAATTGGTGGAGACTCTCAAAGAATCTTTTATAGAAATAACATTTGAGCAGATTCCTAGAACCAACAATAGAGTAGCAAATGCCATGGCAACAATTGGGTCCCTACTGGACATCCCCAACAATGTTCCAAAATATGAATTCTTGATTGAGCAGCTTCTCGTTCCCACATTCAAGGTACTAGAATCAGAATTCGTGTGTGAAATCGTTGGTCCTAGTGATCCTTGGTATCATGACATCTACACATACCTGTGAATAGGAGTCATACCCACTGACCTACCATCAAACCTAAAATGAACCTTTGTTAAAAAGGCATCCATATTTTTCATCCTAGGTGATACCCTATACCATAGAAGCATAGAAGGTACCCTACTATGCTGCCTAAATGTTGGGGAGGCATTAACCACTCTAACTAAGGTACATAATGGTATCTGTGGTTCACACTCAAATGGAATGACCATAGCCAAGAAACTACTGAGGATGGGGTATTATTGGCCCACAATGGAAAGAGAAGCACATGATCATGCTAAAAGGTGTCTACAATGTTAGCAGCATGGTGACCTCATCCATGCTCCAACTCAAGAGCTTCATCCTATCATCACACCATGGCCATTTTCATAGTGGGGACTCAATCTCATTGGGAAAATCACACCCACCTAATCAAATGGCCATAAATTCATCATAACCACAACTGAGTACATCACAAAGTGGGTGGAGGCCATACTCATGACATATATAACTAGGAAGAAAATCTCAAAATTCATCTTGAACTATCTCATCTACTGCTATGGGGTCTCGCAAGCCATTATCTTAGATAATGGGACACCATTCAAAAACCAGGAGGTTCACGACTTCTGTGAGAAATTCAAAATCCAACATCACTTCTCCACCCCATACTATCCCCAAGGCAATGGCCAAGAAGAAGCTACAAACAAAACCATCCTCAAAATTCTTAAGAAAATAGTCAATGACGTAGGTCGTGACTAGCATCCACATCTTAATCCTCCCTCTGGGCCTATCGAACCAACATCCACACACCCATTGGTGCCACTCCCTTCTCCTTGGTCTATCGATTAGATGTCGTACCCCTCATTGAGATCAAGCTCACATCCCTCAAGATATCACTGCAAAACCTCATCACGTATGAAGAATACAGAGTATCAAGACTAAATGAGCTAGAGCTACTAGATGAGAGACAAATAGATGTTTTAAATCACTTGCAAGTCTATTAGAATAGACTCAAAAGGAGCTACAATAATAAAATCAGAAGCAGGAAATTCCAAGTCAGAGAACTGGTCTTAAAAGAAAATCAGAAGAATGTCCCAAACCCAAGTAGCAAAGGAAAGTTTGAACCCAATTGGTTTGGACTGTTCATCATAACAGCAAGTTACAAATTAGGGGCATATCAGCTATCAACACCCGAAGGGGAACCTCTGTAAGAACCCATGAATAGCTCCCATCTCAAAAAGTTTTATGCCTAAATCTTTCAAGGTATAGAACCCAAAAAATCCAAAAAAATGAGAAAATGTCTTAAAAAATGGTTACTTCGGTGAAAAACTGGTAAACAGGCATCTTGGTGACAACAAAAAAATCAAAAAAGTAAAAAATCCAAAAAAAATAGAAAAATGATAAAAAAAAATCATCGTCTAGTGAAAACCACTTCGGTGGCACTTTGGAAAAGTACCTTGGTGAAAACCTAGCAAACAGGCGCTTTGCATAAATAAGCACTTTCCATCCATCAGGATCTTTATGACTTGTTTGGCATCATCCCTCCATTTCACTTCCATCATCCATCACATTTAGGTCTCCATCCATCGCTCATCCACTTGCATCCGCACCATAGCTTGGTCTTGTTCTCATATCATGATCCCTCCTAGTACTACTCAGCCAATCCTCAAGGTTAGTTTGTCTTGCCTTTATTGGAGAAGTCTATTGCATCATGCTGGGGGCATGTTCTCATTGGATCTAATTTGTGTATGATCTTAAAATCCTCAAATTAGAAAATCCAAAAACATCAAAAAATCAGAAAATCCAAAAACATTCAAAACATATCAAAATCCAAAAATAGGTCAAAAGGTCAGTCAAAAAGTCAAAAACAAGGTCGTCTTGTCGAACTATGTCATCTATGAGCTTGAACATAGGCAAGGTTGATCTTTGATCATCCCCTAAGACATTTAGGTCAGTCCTATACGAGTCTGCCATAATAAACTGACATCTCATTATGTATATCATCATCTATAAATTGGTCAAGTCATCAGTCAAACTACGTGGTCTCTGCGTATATAACGTAGGCAAGGATCATTTGTTGATTAGCCCTCGAGACCCCTAGGATAGGTCTTTAGGTTAGTCTCTTGGTCAAAATCTCATAAAATCCCAAAAACATCAAAAAATCAAAAATCAAAACATTTGAAAAAACAAAAAAATACCAAAAATAGCCTCAAAACATTGCAAAACATCAAAAACATCCAAATATTTGAAAAAAATCCATCCACCTCATCTCGCTTGCACCCACAATAAACACCACTCATAATAAATTGATCGTCATCATCAACCTTTGGTGAAATAGTTAGAGACAAGTCTAGCAGATTAAAAGTAAAACTCCAAACGTCAAGTCTTAAGTCTAAGTCTGTGCATAAGCAAGTTGGTTATCTCTTTGTATTGGTAACTCATCATCTGAATTGGTCCCATATCAATCATCCCTTAGAACACTTTGGATAAATGAAATGATGTGCCGCCATCCACTAACATGTCCTAGCATGAATCCTTCCTACAATGGACATTATCTTTTGGCAACAAGTTTTGGTTATTATCCTCATAAAACACATCCTCTTTCTGTTAGCGGTATCAAAGAGAATCAGTTTGTTTGTTTACTTGGTCTTTATATTTTGACTTATCTTATTTGCACTCATTCCAAGGATGTCTCGATGATATCCCAAAATAGAGGATTTAGAGAAATAGGAATGGGGAAACGATCATTATCTTTTGTCTCCTATGCTTGTTGGAGGTTCTTTTAATATAACCTCAGCGAATACTTTCTTTGTTAGTATGTATGGAAGAAGTCTAGGGAAACTTGTGGACTATTGGATGGATAGGTTTACCTTTCCATGTCTTGGTCTGAGGTGCCTGAAACTTTTGAAGTGCATCCTAGCAAGGTTTTTGTATGTCATGTGTGAACAAGAATACTCCTATTTGCCTATTAAGTTAAAGATCATCTCACTGGGTACAACGCCATCTTGGTTTTCTATACCTTGATGCATCATACCACGTGTGTTATCAAACATAAGAAAATTTGGCCCTTTGAAAATCCCAATTCCTCAACAAGTAATCGTCATCATCATCATTTTCATTTGCATCATCTTGTGTCTTGTTGAAATGACTTCTTCTTTTCTTACTAACCACACTAACAAGGTACTCTGACAGTTGATCATTATCACCATCATCGCCATTGATCTTGCATCCATAAATCATTAACATATCACATAAACATATCATATAGCAAACATACGCATTGCATAAACATATCATATAGGAAACATACGGATTACATTTTTATCACCATACAAATAGGTTATCATAAACATTCTTCAGAGATAGATGCATCCATGTCAGTACATTTCACCCATTACATTGCATCTCATGGAATTATATCAATCATTTTATAAACATTCATTTGCATTTCATAACCATTTCATATTACCATCTATCTTATAAATCATCACATAAGCATCTGCAGAAGCATTTCATAATCATTTTTCACATAATCAATAGGTATCTAAGCATTTAATTCATTCGGCATACATACTTGCATAACAATAATGACATCATCTCACCACATTATGTTCACATTACATTGCGCATTAACATATCATTGCATCACATACATCATTATTTATTGCATTTAGGATGATAACATTTTTTATTCTAAGCATCTCATAAAACCATCTCATTATGCATTAACACCATTTCATTTGCAGCATATTATGACCATCATCACATTTCATATTTCATTATCTATATCATCTCATAAATAATATCATAAAAACATTCATTGTGTAAATCATTACAAACAAAATCCATATATGCATTCATTCATTAACATTTCATAAAAGCATATCATTTCATATATCAGACCATTGCATTGGCATTATAATAAATAGACCATCACATTTGCATATCATAGGTTAACATAATATAGATCTGTAAGGCATAATCATAACACATGTATCATCAGAAATAAATGCATCCATAAAGACATCATCACAAAGCATATAGAAATAAACCATCCATGCATAAAAGAGAACACGGTACATCGCATCAAAATCATCATCGGCTCATATATATCATCAATAATGTCACTGTCATAGTACAAAGAATAAATCGGATCACTATATATATATATATGTCAATCGGTAAAAAACACCCATTAGGCTATCAAAAATGAGCCCATAAGGCAAAAAAATGTATGTATCATCTCTATCAAGCTCGATCACTTTGAATGTTTCCCTCGCCCCTATCATCGTGACCCTCTGGTGGTCTCTAGCTAGTCAGCTTTGAATACTCTGGGACCCACTCTGCTCTGGGTACAGCCTCATGATAGGACCGTCAGTAGTACTTTGCCTCTTAGATGGCATCCCTGTAAGATCGCACTAGCACTGTACCCTGGGTGGAGGAGGTTGTCATACTCTCTATCTACTGTCTGTGGCCTAGCTCTATAGCTACTTGTAGCTCTACAGCTTGTATCTGCTGCACGACCTAATCCCTCTCATCCCTGAGCTACTCTCTCTTAGCCCTCACCTGAACCTAGGCCTACAGCTGCGCAATCAAGGTGTATCGTGCATCTGCCGGTCCTGTTGAATGTACACGTGGCTACATGTGGGGCTGATCCTCACCCTCAGCTCATGGTGGTGGAACTGGTGGCGCCTGCTGCTAATCCTGCATGTGAATGTCCCCCTACCCTCACTGGACTGGGGGCATGAACAATGGATCTTGTCAAACCTCAGCTCTCTGTCCTCGGCCTCCTCCTCTACCCTTGACTCTGTACACATTTGGATCCTCACCTGGAATGGTCTACTGAAATGGAGGTCAGAACTAGTCCCTATAGGCATGAGTGGTGCCTGGATCTGCTAAACCCTAATCATAAGCCCATAGTCAGGCTACCAAATGCCAAAAACTATCAACTACCTCGGAGGCAGGAATGAAAATGTCCCCATGACACTTGTGTCATGTTGTGAGCAAAGACGGCTACATAGGTGTCATCAGGCTAATCCTGCAGCTCTCCAAACTGACGCTGCACATGCCTGGGTAGGTACCTCTCAATCATGGTATGCTCCCACCCCTGCATGTACCGGTCCTAGCAGCAATAAAAGAGATGATCAGCATCGTCAGCCCATCTAGGCCGACCAAGGTATGGACGCCAGGTAAAAACTAGCATCTTGTCTAGGACCTGCCTCTAGTAGGGGATCCCATGCTCACCAGTGTGTGTAAAGGACACACCGCCTCTATATCATACCACATGGGCATCATTTTCCCCCATTAGAATTGGAACAATACGTGGACGTAGCATAGAAATGTGCTCCCATGCCCAGACATGAAGTAAAGTCACCCCAGCCCTCAGCGCTTTGTCGTCCGTGTAAACATATTCGTGAAGGTCCCTATAAAGGGAAGCCAGAAGAATAGGCCCCCATGTGAAGCGAACAAGCCTGTCCCAAACCATCCCTCCTAGCAATACCCCTAGCCGAGACTGAAATATCATCCTTGTCTGTCTGGGGCAACAAGACCCGAAATGATAGCTACAACTGCCTAGCAGTAGGGAGGTGCAATGACCCTTTATCGCTCTAACTCTATCTGTCCCTCACAGAAGATGATGTCTCGTATGGTGAGGACTTTGCAGCAAGCCTCATGTCCCTCATCCATGTCAAAAATACCCATCGGCCATGAATAGGCAATCATAGAATGCACCAAACATCCTCTAGAGTGACGGTAGCCTCACCAGTGGGGAGATGAAATGACATGTCGCAGTGCCACCTCTTGTCCAACAATGATAACATCCCTAGGTGAGTGCGCACGGGTGCCGCATATGCAATGTGCCATAATCCCTCAACCTTGAGTCAATCCTGGTCCCTATCACTTAGGTCTAGCAAAATACTGGCCAAATCTCATGACCGGTGCTCCCAAGAGTAGAGGACCCTTAACGTATCCTGCATCAAGAAAGGTCAATGTGTTAAAAAAATTGGAAAATTCTTGGTTGAATGCTCCAAAAAACGTCCCCAGTGGTGCAATTTGAGATGGTGTCGTAGTTTGATTTTACTGAAACTATGACGCTAGAGCCCAAAAAGAGCCAAATGGTGTTGCCACGGTGTACTTTCCCTTCTAGCATCACAATTTTTGTGAAATGGGCGATGCCGCGGTGCACTTTATCAAACTGACCCGCCGAGCCCGAGCCCAGTATCAGAGTTTTTAAACTCTGAATTACACTGATGCGGCACAAAATAGCACTCCGCGGTGCAGTTTCAATGTCGAGCAGCACTATATAGCGCCGCTAGAGGTGAGCCACTCCTTTAAAGCATTAATTAAGGAATTGAATGAAAAAAATGAAGCTTTCGTAAGGGTCACATACTTGTGCCCCAATGCCAAGTGGCCGCTAGTATGTCCGAACTCGATCAGTGATGTGTAGGGGAAGCTGTCGTTGTGCCATATCTGTTGGATCTTAGTTGTGTTTATGATTTGTCCTTGATGACAAAATCTCTTTCAATTGGTTTCCTTGTTAGGATGGTACTTTTTGCATATCACAAGTATCAGTTGTTTCTCATTTGGGCTTACACATATCGGCATGAGTATGGTAGGGTCTCCCTCATCCACTTTGAAATGTCTATCTTACCTATCGGCAAGACATTTCTGATGTCATGTCAATTGAATTTAACATACAAGCTACTTTCGGTGTGACATTCCCATTGTCTTGACGAAAGTGGAAAGATCTATCAGCATGACTTGTGTTCACCATTGGACGACTTACTAAATGAGTCAAGTCTCACCGACTAACACATAAGGTGGTTCATCAGCGTAAGAAATCCCTATCGGCATGTTGTTTCATCGAGCTTTTTGTGCCTTGGTGACCGACACAAGAAATATTATTCCGACAAGACTTGTCTTTTGTTTCAGTGACTGAAAGTGATCTCTATCGGCATATGTTATTATGTCGGTATGTGGTCTCAACGATATTGGTATGTCACACCGACCGCCGTTGAAAAATTGTATATCAGCATGAGTTTAAGGCTTTAGTGAAGGGTCACAATGAAATTCTTATGTCTCACTAACCATATGCATGTGGACATCTATTGGCGAGACATTCACGTGGTTTCGGTGACCGAGGATGAACTTATTGGCAAGAGTTGCGGCATCGATATAACATCTTAGCGAACTCACATTGTCTCACCGACCGAAGGAAAAGGAACATATCAGTAGGAGTGTTGTATTTGGTATGTGGTCTCACCGAAGACATATTGTCTCACCGACTTTGCACCGAAAGGTCTTATCGACAAAGGTTTTTCTTTGGTGTAATGTCATAGCGAACCCGTCAAGTCTTGATGACTAATTCTATGAAGTGCTTTCAGCAAGAGATTAGTATTGTCTCAGCGACTTAGAGTGGATAATTTTTTTTGGTATGACATAGTGTGCTCTTCAAGAGGTCTCCCCGACATTGATATGTCTTGGCGATACATAAAACAAAAGGAACATTTTGGTATGACTCATGTGCTCGAAGAAAGGTCTTGACGAGTTTGAATTCTTATACTAACCAACAACATAAAGGCATACATCTCGGTAAGAGTTAGGGGTTTCAGCGTGATATCTCAGCAAGTGACCTCCAGTCTCGCTGATGGAACACAAAAGGACTTTGGTGGCATAGGATCTAACTTGTCTCAATGACACAAAAGATGGTTGGTGACTTTCAGTATGACTCAAGCATTCTACGAGAGGTCTCCCTAATGATGGTATGCTATAGTGACACTCATAAGATAGAAGGCTCGTCGACAAGAAGAACCATGTGCCATAGTGACCAATGTGTATCATGTGGACTTTCGATGAAACATGGGGCAATCTACATAATGTCTCCCTGACAGTAGAATGTCACAACGAAAAACAGAGGGATGACTGATAGTGATAAAGTTGTTTTCGACATAGGTATTGAATTATTACGGCAACATGTTGATCACAAGGGCTCTCAGTAAAACAAAGATTTTTCTAGAAGATATCTCTCTGATATCAAAAGGCTATAATGATAGTGAATGAAACAAAAGGGCACGTCTCGGTGAGAAAGAATTTTGTGTCTCAATGACTGAAACAAATTTAACAGAAATGTGATCTCGGGGAAACATAAAGACCTTCGATATGGTTTCTCCCTGAGGGCAGAAGATCATGGTAACACACAGGGACCAAAGGAATGATCAACATTATAATTTCCTTTAGCATACTTGTCTGGATGTCTTAGCAAATGGTTAACGAAGACTCAAAACACTATGCTCAACATCATGGATTGGCATCGAATCTCAGAACTGTTACATGGTAGAATATTCATTGAGTTTCCTTTTTGAGCAGTTACATTTTTGAAATAATGGATGATTTGCAGTTCTCTGGATAAGCGTTACTATTGATTTTTACCATCATCTACAGTCTGTCATTATTCAGCTTCACATTCAAAAATCAGCAATAGAATTTCAGAATCTAGTGAAAAATGATTTTTGAAGATTTCTTCATAACTGACATACTTGAAGTGTATATATATAAACCAGTGTTGTAAATAGTAAAGTGTTACTGGCCAGTAATTCTGAGAGATAGTTATTTTTTCCGTATCAAGAGATGTATTGGAAAACTCTGTAATACAAAGTTGGATTCTTAGAGTATGAGGTAGATAAGAGTGTTGAGTTTCTTGAGCTTACTTGAAAACAAAGTGATAAGGGGTTGGTGCTCCTTGAGATTGGTGTCTCTAAATAAGGGGTTGGCGCTCCTTGAGATTTGTGTCTATAAATAAGGGGTTGGTGGTCTTTATGTTGGTGCTCAGAAATTATCCTATACGGCATTGTTAACAGTGGTTTTGAAGATTAAGCCAGTAAGGCAGTTTAGGAGTGGTTTTTATACCCCAGGAGGGTTTTCCACTTGATAAAAGCTTTTGTCTCTTTTTTTTTCTATGTGCTCTCTACTTTACAGTGTTGTTGTTTCTGTTCACTGATTATTACTTTTCTCAATTCTATTTATGAATTATTACATTCAATTGATGAATGCTTTAATCAGAGTAATATTGAGATCAAATCTGAGCTATGTTTTTGAATATTTTGAAAGTTGGTCAAATCTGTTAAGACACTAATTCCCCCCCCCTCTCAGTGTCATTTTAACTCCAACAATTGGTATCAGAGAGTAGGGTCCTCTAATAGGTTTTAATCACCTTGGATTGATCTTGGTCTTGGATTTTGTTTTAAATGGCACATTCTCAAGACAGTGCCTCTGTAACTAGAGCTCTGTTATTTGATGGAATACATTATGTGTTCTAGAGAATCAGAATGGAAGCTTTTCTTATTTATTTTGATGTTGATGTTTGGAGCATTGTTATAAATGCTTACAATGTACTAGCCTCTATTCCCACTGATTCTGCTAAGAAAAAGAGGTATGAAACAAATGCCATAGCTAGGAATGCCATCTTGTGTGGGTTAACTAAAGATGTGTTCATTAAAGTTATGCATTGCAAATTTTCTCATGATATCTGGGAAAAAATTGAAACTATATATCAAGGGAATGAGAAAGTCAAACTGTCAAAAAACATTACACTCAAGCATCGGTTTGAGGAGTTGAAAATGAAGGATGATGAAAAAATGGCTGAATATTTCCTAAGAGTTGATGAAGTTTTCAATGCAATGAAAGTTCTAGGTCAAGAGGTTAATGAATTTGATGTGGTCACAAAGGTTGTTAGAACCTTACCATCCAAATTTGAATCTAAGGTTTTAGCCCTAGAAGAAAAGAAACACTTTGATCAACTTACGTTATATAGCCTGCAAGGAATACTTACTGCCTATGAAATGAGAACTAGCAAAAACAATTCAATAGGAAAATAAACTACCTTTAACACTGAAAGGAAAGAAAAAGTCGAAGTTAGTGAATTAGAGTTGTCTGATTCTAAAGAATCCCATTTTGTTAGAATATTTAAAAAGGGATCAAGAAAATATAAGGGAAAAATTCCCTTTAAATGTTTTAACTGTGGAAAAATAGGTCACTTTGCTGCAAAGTGTCCCTATGATGATCAAATATGTGACAACGTGACAACTGAAAAACAACCTAAGAAGAAGGCCTTTAAACCTAAACGTAATTTCAACTTCATAAAGAAGACGAGTTTGTTTAGCAAAGATGAAACTGATTTTGAGTCTGAAGATTCATCAGCAGAAGAAGATGAAACCTTGTTCATGACTGAGATTACTCAACAAGAAGATACAAACATCATTGACATTGAAGAAGGTGAAGTAGATCTTGAAAGTGAACCGAAATGTGCTTTACAAGAGATCAGAAAACTCAAAAAACAAGTTCTTGCTCAAGAACATAAACCAGATCAAGAAATGGTCTCTTTGAAAACTCAGCTTGAAGAAGCTAAAAGAGTTGAAGACTGTCTTCGAGAGACTATAAGCTGCAAAGATCAAGAAATTCAAAAGCTGGAACAAGAAGTAGTCTGTCTTAGGAAGGAAATTAAAAAATATGAAAGCACTCTAAAACTAAATGAGATGCTCAGCAAGCAGACGATGTTCAAAGATAAAACTGGTGTTGGTTTTGAAAAGTGTGAATACTCAATTGACCCTGCAAAACAAAACTCCTCTTCTGAAGTCAAGGGTTCAAGTCCAAATCACTTCGATTTTGGTAAGAATCATGTTCAACCCTTGAAAGGTAATAGATCATCTTACAGATACAATCCTTTCTTCTATGGTTTTTTTTTTTTCAGGAACAAATTTGGCCATAAGGTGAGCACATGTAGGCTTATGAATCCTAGAATACCCAGGTTTGGTCTTAGACAACACTATGGTTTTGTTAGATAGATCAAATGTTTTAAATGCAATATTTTGGGACATTCTATCAAACAGTGTAGAACTGATCTACAATCTAAACAACAGAAAATTAAAAAGATTTGGAAACCTAAGACTATTAACAACATTGAGCATTCTATGTTGGTTCAAACTTCTTTTCATTCCAAGAAAAAAGACTTATGGGTCCTAGACATTGGATGTTTTAACCATATGACTGGCGGCAAGGATAAGTTTATAAATCTTGAAGATTATGTAGGTGGTTATGTTAATTTTGGTGATAACTCTGGTATTCAAATTAAAGGTAGAGGTTCACTTCTTCTGAATGAAGACACTCCTATCTATAATGTGTACTATGTGGAAGGTCTCAAGCATAATCTTCTAAGTGTTAGTCAAATCTGTGATAGTGGTTATCATGTTCCTTTCAATTCATAGGGATGTGAGATTAAGAACAAGCTTTGAAAGGCCATTGCAGCTGGAAGGAGGACAAAAGGAAATGTGTACGATCTTCTTGACACATCAAGCAATGACAATAATCAAGGTATGTGTCTAATGGGCCAAATTGAAGAGAACTGGTTATGGCATAAAAGATTAGGACACAAACTATGAAAATCTGGTTAGAATCAGTAAAAATCATAATGTTAGAGGTCTACCAGTTCTTAGCAAGCCAGAAAACTCTATGCGCAAAGAATGTTTAAGTGGTAAACAAACTAAAATCAGCTTCAAAACAAAAGAACATTCTTCTTCAAAACCTTTATAGCTTGTGCATACTGATTTATGTGGACCAACCAGAACAAGGTCTATTAATGGTGAAAGGTACTTTATGTTGTTTGTGGATGATTATACTAGAATGGTTTGGGTCACATTTCTTAAGCACAAATTAGAAGCATTTGAAAGGTTTAAAATCTTCTGTAAAATGGTTGAAAAGGAATCTGATCTGAAACTTAAATGTTTGCGATCTAACAAAGGAGGTGAGTTCACTTCTCAAGATTTTATTGATTACTGTGAACTGTATGGAATTAAAAGATAGTATGCTGCAACAAAAACACCTCAACAAAACGGGGTAGTTGAACGTAAGAATAGAACTATAAAAGAAATGGCTAGAACCATGCTAGATGAAGCTAAGTTGACTTATATGTATTAGAAAGAAGCTGTTCATACAGTTGTATACATTTTGAATAGAGTGCAGCTTAGGGTGAAATCTAAACACACTCCTTGTGAATTTTGATATGGAAAAACTACTTCTGTCAAACACTTTAAAATTTTTGGAAGTGTTTTATCAAGAAAGATGATGATAACCTTAGGAGCTTTCAATCAAAGAGTGATGAGGGTATCTCTTTGGGATACTCAACTCACAACAAAGCTTATAAATGCCTTAACAAAAGGCTTAATAAGATTTTTGAAGTTGTTAATGTAAAATTTGATGAAAGACCACATTTGTATGCTGAATCTTTGCAGGATAATGAGGAAGAAGAACTTGAACTAGAAATAATTTCAAAAAGAGCTGAAACAGTAAAGCTTAATACTGATCCAGCAAGCCCTAAAAATGAAACAGCAAGTCCTGAAAAGGTTGCATCAAAAGCTCTAGCTAAATATCACCCCAAAGATCAGATTATTAGGAATAAAAATGTAGGAGTTCAAACTAGAAAAAAGGCTACAGAATTTGATGAAAAGGCACAAATTGCTTTTTGTTTAGTTACTCAGTTTGAGCCTAAAATTTTTAATGAAGTCTGCTTACAGTTTGTTGGCTCACAAGATCAGGTGGCTGATATTTTTACTAAGCCCTTAGCTAAAGAGTTATTTGAAAGGTTGAGACTTTGATTGGGAGTTATCTCTCAATATTTACTTCTCTGATTTTACAAGCATTGGCTTGGGGGGAGCATGTTTTTTATTTTGATTCACTTACAGCTCTCCTACAATCTTGCTTGCTACACTGGTACTCTTTTTTTGTAGCTATTTCTCATGATATTTTGGTTGGCTTCTTAGTTGTGTTATGGAAATGCACATTTTATTCTATTCTTTGCCTTGAGGGAAAAAGGGGGAGAGTCATTTATGTTTTGCCATCAAGGACAAAGGGGGAGTTTGTTGGATCTCAATTGTGTTTATGGTTTTTCCTTGATGATAAAATCTCTTTCAGTTGGTTTCCTTGTTAGGATGGTTCTTTCTGCATATCACAGGTATCGGTTGTTCCTCATTTGGGCTTACACATATCGGCATGAGTATGGCAGGGTCTCCCCGATCCACTTTGAAATGTCTATGTTGCCTATCAGCAAGACATTTTTGATGTCATGTTGATTGAATTTAACATACAGGCTACTTTCGGCATGACATTCCTGTTGTATTGGTGACAGTGGAAAGATCTATCGGCATGAGTTGTGTTTACCACTTGGAGGTCTTACCGAATGAGTCAGGTCTCACCGACTAACTCATAAGGTGGTTCATCGGTGTAAGAAATCCCTATTAGCATATTGTTTCATCGAGCATTTTGTGTCTTGGCGACCGGCACAAGAAAGATTATTTCATCAAGACTTGTCTTTTGTTTTGGTGACTGAAAGTGATCTCTATCGGCATATGGTATTCCGTCGGTATGTGGTCTCAATGATATTGGTATGTCACACCGACCGCCGTTGAAAAATTGTATATCGGCATGAGTTTAAGGCTTCAGTGAAGGGTCACAGTGAAATTGTTATGTCTCACCGACCATATGCATGTGGACATCTATCAGCAAGACATTCACATGTTTTTGGTGACTGAGGATGAACTTATCAGCAAGAGTTGCGGCATTGATATAACGTCTTAGCGAACTCACATTGTCTCATCAACTGAAGGAAAAGGAACATATCTGTAGGAGTGTTGTATTCAGTATGTGGTCTCACCAAATACATATTGTCTCACCGACCGTGCACTAAAAGGTCTTATCAGCAAAGGTTTTGCTTTGGTGTAATGTCATAGTGAACTCGTCAAGTCTTGGCGACTAAGTCTATGAAGTGCTTTTGGAGAGAGATTGGTATTGTCTCAATGACTCAAAGTGGATAAAGTTTTTTGGTATGACATAGTGTGCTCTCCAAGAGGTCTCCCTAACATTGATATGTCTTGGTGATACATAAAACAAAAGGAACATTTTTGATATGAGTCATGTGCTTGAAGAAAGGTCTTGGTGAGTTTGAATTCTTATACCGACTGACAACATAAAGGCATACATCTCAGTAAGAGTTAGGGGTTTCGGCATGAGGTCTCAACAAGTGACCTCCAGTCTCACTGATGGACCACAAAAGGACTTTTTCAGCATAGGATCTAACTTCTCTCAGTGACACAGAAGATGGTTGGTGACTTTCAGTATGACTCAAGCATTCTACAAGAGGTCTCCCCGATGGCAGTATGCTATAGCGCACTCATAAGATAGAAGGCTCATCGGCAAGAAAAACCATGTGTCACGACAACCAATATGTATCATGTGGACTTTCGATGAAACATGGGGAAATAAACATAACATCTCCCCAATAGCAGAATGTCACAGTGACAAATAGAAGGATGACTGATAGTGATAAAGTTGCTTTCGGCATAGGTATTGAATTGTTATGGCGACATGTTGATCACGAGGGTTCTCAGAAAAATAAAGATTTGTCTACAAGATATCTCTTCGATATCAAAAGGCTATAGTGATAGTGAATGAAACAAAAGGGCACATCTCAGTGAGAAAGACTCTTGTGTCTTAGCAACTGAAACAAATTTAACAGAAATGTATCTCAGGGAAACATAAAGATCTTCGATATGGTTTCTCCCCGATGGCAGAAGGTCATGGCGATGCACAGGGACCAAAGGAATGATCGACATTATAATTTCCTTTGGCATACTTGTTTGGATGTCTCAGTGAATGGTTAACGAAGACTCAAAATACTGTGGTCGACATCATGGATTGGCATCGAATCTTTGAATCATTACATGGTAGAATATTCATTGAGTTTCCATTTTGAAATAATGGATGATTTGCAGTTCTCTGGATAAGCGTTACTATTGATTTTTACCATCATCTACAGTCTGTCATTATTCAGCTTCACATTCAAAAATCAGCAAGAGAATTTCAAAATCTGGTGAAAAATGCTTTTTGAAGATTTCTTCGTAACTGACATACTTGAAGTGTATATATATAAACCAGTGTTGAAAATAGTAAAGTACTACTGGCCAGTAATTTTGAGAGATAGTTATTTTGGCCATATCAAGAGATGTATTTGAAAACTCTATAATACAAAGTTGGATTCTTACAGTATGAGGTAGATAAGAGTGTTGAGTTTCTTGAGCTTAATTGAAAACAAAGTGATCCTTTGATATTATTATTGTAATTCTAAAATCTAAGGGGTTGGTGCTCCTTGAGATTGGTGTCTCTAAATAAGGGGTTAGTGCTCCTTGAGATTTGTGTCTCTTAATAAGGGGTTGGTGGTCTTTGAGTTGGTGCTCAGAAATTAGCCTATAAGGCATTGTTAATAGTGGTTTTCAAGATTAAGCTAGTAAGGCAATTTAGGAGTGGTTTTTATAACCCAGGAGGGTTTTCCACTCAGAAAAAGCTTTTGTCTCTTTGTTCTTCTAGGTGCTCTCTGCTTTACAGTGTTGTTGTTGTTTCTGTTCACTGATTATTACTTTTCTCAATTCTGGTTATGAATGATTACATTCAATTGATGAATGCTTTAATCAGAGTAATATTGAGATCAAATTTGAGCTATGTTTTTGAATATTTTGAAAATTGGTCAAATCTGTTAAGACATTGATTCACCCCCCCCTCTTAGTGTCATTTTAACTCCAACAATATCACCAAAGAGTTAGAGCTCAAATCTCAAGGTTGCTTGCGGAGGTGTGTGAAAATGACTTGAAAGTGACCCCTCGGGCCCCTTTTATGCCTAAAAATTAGGGTTTTTTAACCCTAAATAGTTGTCGTGCTAGGGTTTTGGACCCCTAAACTATTTTTATCTAATTGAGGGTTATTTTTCATCGTTTTATTGCATTTAGACATGTTTTCAGCCTTTTGGATCCCTTTCAGACCTATTGGGTTCTTTGTCACCTTTTTTTTGCGAGATCACCCAAAAAATTAAAAATTTTGTCCGATCTCTCTAGGGGGCATTATAATGGCATGTTCTCTCTCGCCATGCAGTAGTGGGGAAATTTTTTAAATATCAAATTTGTTTGGCTTTGATCGAGATCGTTTATTCTTTGAACCAACGCAACAAGTACATTGCTTCAGAGAGGGGCAAAATGTAGACACGTAAAATATACTGATTCACATTGTGCATCTAATCTTGACTTACTATCATCATTTCTCCCAGAATCATCCCTCGGTCTAACCATTTAATCAAATATCCTTATCTGATTAAACTCATCAACTTTCATCCCTTAATTAAATAAATCATTTTGTCTAATTTAGTCACTCTCTCTTGTTAATTAAATTAATCCATCTAATCTAATTATCCCTATTTAATTAAATAATCAATTTTATTTGATTAAATATCTAAAGTCTGTTCATTAAATTAAATAAATTAAAACATTATTTGATTTAATCTAACACCATCTCTTTTAATTAAATAAATCAAAATCCTTATTTAATTAGCCTCTTATCATATTCCTCTCTTATTTAATTTAAATCAATCCATAAATTTGAGTCAAATAGGTCACATCATCTAACCTCTCTCATTAAAATAATTAACCCTTGATTAATTTAATCTCATCTCATTGTTGTGCAGTTTTCCACAACACGCCCCACTTCGAGTAGGGACCCTCTTTTCATGAAGTCTTGGAACTTTGGTTTTATGAGATTCATCTTTTTAAGGTCTTGGGATGTTGGTCTTACTAGCTTTGGTCTTGCCTTGGGGCTTGAATTGGTTAAATTTGGGTTTCAGTCAAAATTCGGGTTTTGACCTGAGTCCAGGATTTTCCAGCCCTGGCAGATTCTCCCAGGCCCTAGTTCGTTGTCTGTTTACTACTGAATTTTCTGAAATCTGGGTTTCTGCTTGAATCCGGGATTTTTCGGGCCAAGCGGATTTTCTTGAACTGCATTAAAATCTCGAACTTTGTTTAAATCCCGGTTTCTACCATTTCCGCAGAATTTGTGTCCTTCAGGATTTTTTGTTTGGCTTGGTTTTTTTCGAAGTCCGTTCTGGGCTCGGGTTTCCAGATTTTTCTGACATGTCTTGTCACTCATTAATACTCGAAGTACCTTCGTCCAGGTGCGAGTTTGGATGGATTTAAGACCCTTTGGGTATCATTTTGGTTTCATTATTCCCTTGCTATCTACTTTGGCGTCTAAGTTCATTCTTCATTCGAGCTTTGATCATTGATTTTGAGTTGCTTGTGTGAGGATTGGTTGAGCACTGATCAAGGTTTTTGTCACTAGGGCACACTCATTTTGCAGTCGCTTCCTCGAGTTCAAGTTTCATCTGGACTGATCCATGGTAAGTTGTCATTGCCCTTCCATCAGTTTGCACGATGACTGAATCTTTTGAAGTTGATTGATGGTCATTTCGGGCCGACCCTTTGCTTGTTTCATAGTTATGTATTTGTCGAATTAGGATTTAACCCATCTTTTCATGAAACTTTATCACTTGCACCATGTGTACTTGTGTTTATCAATTAAATGGCAGGTATGTTAGTATGGATGGTGTTCTGGGTCAGATTTTGCCCTCTAAGTGCGTAATTTGTTGTATTTTGTGAGGTAAGGGTTTTTGGTGCTCTGCCCAGATTTTGTTAGGCTTGATGAATTTGCTGCAATTTGCATATCTTGTGCTTAGATTAAACTAGCCCTTGCCTTGAGAAGCCCCAGAGTGCTTTAAATTGATCTTTGAGGGTAGTATTTCAAACCTCGAGCTTACCCTGGTTTTCAAGGCAGAGGGTCTAGTCGTCAAAATTAGGGCATCATTTTTTTGCCATGAAGGTTAGTCATTTGAGAGATTTGGAAATTTAAATTCATGTGCATTTGAAATTTTGCTTATTGGCGTCGATTTTGACACCATTAAAATCCAAATAAAGAAGTTTGTATGATCATCTGATTAATGGTTCACGCGGTAGTGATCGTCAGGTTTCCGTGGCGTCCGCAGAATTTCGGCATACCCAGATTTTCCCGGTTTCGGCCAATTCCGTGGAGCATGGCGAATTCCAGAGTTTCAAGTTCACAAAAATCCATCCTATCCGGACTTTCTCGGTTTCCTACTTGGTTTCATTCCTTTTGTTTTTTTGAAGTTAGTGGTAATGGAGTAAATGCTAAATGATGATTTCTTGCTGCTAATGGATGGATTTCATGATAATTTCATAACCTTTTGATCATACTAATGACTTATTTGGTGAATGATGTATTAGTAGTAGGAATCTGTCTGGGTCGAATTTCTCTGAATTCCACCCTGACTAGATTTTCTTGGTTTACCTTATTTTCCCAGATTGCTTTATTTTTTTAGATTTTCAAGGATTGGCGATTTGTGATGGATCTTAATTGCTTTATGTGATTTCATACTAACCTTTGATTGGAATATGTGTGATAATTGGATGCTCATGATGTTCTTTTGTGAATGTAGGCTGAATCAATTAGGGCTGCTGCAGGAAAGTCTAGGGATGATACTAAAGCATCCTCCATTTCAGAGGCAGAGAGATTGAGATTGGATATCAAGAGTCAGATGCTTGACAGCAAAATATCCTTTATATGGTCTGAGGTCTCTGACACTAATGTTGGAGCATGGCGATATGAGGAATTCAAAGAAACAACTGCTCAGAAGGATCTATTGGTCCTGAGACAAGGGATGATGAAGTCCGGATTGGTCCTGTTAGAGTAATAAGTTATTATGCTTAATTAATTACATCACATTGATTAATTAATTAAGTCACTTATTCCTCTTTATTAATTAAGCTAAACTTAGGCACATTTATTAATTAATTATTAATTATTAAGTGTGCACACTAGGGTTTCATTTAGGGTTTCCCTTTTAGGGTTTCTTGATCTCCTTCATAAGGATTGATCACATTGTAATAATCGATTCTCTTAATGCATTTTTACTGAGAGGTTTTACAGAGAACATCTTTTTCGGTTCTTCCTCATATCTTTTGCATGTGACAGGTATCCATCTTGCATGCAAGTGATCTTGGATTCTAACAGGTCCATGTTGCAGGGTTCCCTCCTGCAATCCAGTGTTATGAGTTAATACTAGAGTGTGCCCGGTAGTATGATTTTGACACACAGAAGGTTGTAAGTATCGAAGGGAGAGTTTTGGAAAATTTCAATCCCATTTCTATTGCCCAAGCTTTTGACATGCCATATTTTCCATCTGTGTGTGCCTCAAACATGGATTTGGCCAAAATCTACTATGAGAATGAGCCCACCAAAGCCCAGCAAATGATTAATTCCTGGTTGGAGAAACCAAAGTCCTATTTTTCCAAACTGCCCAAGCAATTACACAGGGTTAAATTCGGATCAGATATATATGATGTGATCACATTTTTTAGTAGAGTGGTAGGTTTGAAAAGTGTCGGACTATTGGAAAATTGGATGGTCCATGTGATCAACAAAATTGAATAGGGTACTAATTACCATTGGGCAGGACTTATTAGTACTGTGATTGATAAACAACTGAGGGATGTCCTAGAAACAAAGAGGTTCACCATGTCTTCCTATGTGATGTATGTGTTGGCTAGATTCTACCCATACAGGGTTTTGAATCCAAAGGGGACATTTGGACAAGATATAGTTTATGACATATACCCGGAATTGCACTTAGGACACTGGGATTATAGAAGAGCAAACGATGCATTCACAATGCATATCACTAGGTTGCTTCAAAATTTGGAGCATGTGAGATTGTCTGATGGAGCAAAGGAGTTGATAAAGGGATATGGAGCTTGGTTCATCCAGTTTCCCACTTTCTCCTACATCAGAATTGACAGATGTCAAACTGCCCCATACAGGTTGCCTAGGTATCCGACTAATCATATTGTGCTATTGGAGGTTATAAGATAGATATGTGACTTTGATGCAATTGTTAAAAAGGCAAAGCATAAAATATTTTTTGGTGGAGATTTCCCTCTCAAAATTGGTATAGCTGAGGTATGTCCTTCTATCCAATCGGCACATGCAGCAGGGGATGAATTGGATGCTTATGGTTTTTCCTTCCATTCCAAAAGGACAAACTATGATATCACCAGGGAAGCACAGAAGAAGGCCACCAAGGAATACCGTCACAAGGAAGACCTAGAGGATTAATGGGAAAATATCAAAGATGATTTTGAGGCAAGGAAGAAAAGATACTCTAGGCTTCTGGTTGATGTGATTAGACAATATAATGTCAAGTTGATCACTGACCAGTTAGAGGATGATGGGAATCTAGTGCAAGATCATGCATATGAGTCTGTCAAAGATAGATCAATCAGAGAGATAAACTGGGCTGATGATGAGGTAACCGAGTTGGAAGACCTAATGGCCCCTGTCATGAGATTTACTACTTCATGGTTGAAGCATAAGGTTTGGGAGTTGGAAAGTGAAAAGGTACCTTGTACCTTCAATTTGATGGGAAATCTGGATCCCTTGTCCACCTCAGAAGAATTTGAGGAAGATGATCCCACAGGGAAAACTAAAGTCAGGTCACCCTTCAAAATTAAAGTTAGAGGCCCAAAGGAAAGTGAGGCAAAGCAGAAAAGAAAACCAAAGGGAAAGAAAAGAAGCCAAACTTTTAAGATAGGCAGGTCTTCTAAAGAGGAGGAATTTGAAAAGGCCGAAGAAGAGGACGCTCCTCCATAGCCAAAGAAGACAAGGACAACTAGGGTTTTGAAGAGAAAAGGTCAGGATACTTCCAAGGATGAGACTTTGATCATTGATGTGGAAAGTTCAGGAGAAAAAACCAAAGTTTATTCAAGGAGATCAAGGACTCCATCTCCTAAGGAGGCTATGCAAAAGATGGACCCTCTTCCAAAGGCTCTGGTTGTGGATCAACCTAGGGCTACTTCCCCTTCACCAAGTGTACCTGAGCAGGAGACTCTTGAGGAGGATGAGACTAATGGAGAGACAGAGCCATTCAAGGAAGGAGAACTTTTTGTTGCAGCAGCCGAGCTTGAGGTCAAAGATGAACAAAGGCACCCTTCTCCACTAGTACAATATGAAGATTCTCTAACAAGTAGCAAAGGCAACGGATCACCTGAAAAGGAGGATGCCCCTGTTATAACTCCATCACCTTTGCAAAAAGAAGAGATTGAGTTAGGTGATCAAGGTGAGCAGTCTCCTGAAAAAGAAAAGGATAAAATAGTAGAACAACATGAAGAGGCCAAGACGGAAGAAATTCAAGTGGATCCTGCTGTCCCGGATTGGTTAGAAAAGGAGATTACAAGAAGAAACAAATCATTGTTGAGGACACCCCTCTTCATTGGGATGAGATGCTGACCAAGATCGGTAAAGGTAAAAAGAAGAAGGTGGCAAAAGTAGTTTCAAGGATAGAAAGAGATGAAGCGAGTAACAAGGTCATTCACATTGCCACCCCTGCTATAGATAAAACTAAAGAAGAGGTCACTGGTAAGGATTACAATGTGCAGACTTTTAATCTTGGACCAACCTCTATGGAACAAGACATTGAAGAGTATGAAGGGTCCAGTGCAGTAATAATCAGGAGATTAAGGAAAGAAACATAGTCAAAACATGAGCTTAAAAGGGAGAATGAGAGGCTTAGGAAGTGCTTGGAGGATGTGATGAAACCTTTGCAATCTCTTCACCCATCATCTTCTGTTGCAACTGGTTTCTTGCCCAAAGAGACTATTTTTGAAATTGAAAAGATGAAGGTTTCTACCCAAATTGCAATGGACTGGTTGAAAGATGTACAAGTGAAAGGAGATGATGCCATAAAGGAAATCCTTTCAAATGGAAAGGATGCAGTAAGAGCCAAGGACTTATTGGAGCAAGTCCTATCTCAAGACAAGGAGGATGTCGACCTTCTATTACAGAAATCTAAAGTGATCATGGAATATGGAAAAGATCAGTTGGCTGTAGATGGGATCCTTCCTTCTTCCAGACTTAATGAGCCTTGGGAATGGTTCGAGGCCTTACAAGTTCAATAGAAAGCCATCAGAAAGATCCATAAATGAAAGAAACAAATAGATAGTGATCTGACTAGAATTTATGATGGATGCATTGCATTTTTTGAGATTATGACTGGCAGGAGGAAAATTGCTCCTAAATACCTGAGCCTAGAACAGTTAAGAGAATGGTGGCATGATGTATATGCCCGTGACTCTAAAAATATCATAACAGGACACCAGCTAGATGATGCAGCAACCTACTTGGCCGTGATGGATAAGTACCAGGCACATATAGGTGATTGGGACAAAAAATTTAAACATTCAAAAGAGGAGATTGGCGCCATTGAATGTTGGCTTAAAATTTTGCCTTTTCCACCTATCGCCGAGCTACATCAATTATTTTTGAAAGTTCAGGATCAGAACAAAGACAAGGGAGGCGATAGTTAATGCCCATTTTGAAGATTTGTGCTTCCCTATTATTATAGGGCATGTATTGATCCAGGCTACATTGGGGAATGTGTCTAGGCTGACCTTGATCATGTATCAACATTTAATGTGTGCCTAATTTTGAAATTCCTGAGGCCGACTTGTTTTGAGCTAAATATATTTTGTAAAATGTTTGGTTGGGCCGACATGTCTTGAGAATTTGCTATAAAGGGCATTCTTGCCTCATTGTAAGGGAGCTAGAAGAAAAATAGAGACAAGTTAGATTAAAGGAGTTAGAGCATTTTGTAATAGAAGTAGTAGTCAATTTCTTGAAGCAAATATTGTAACAAAACAGTGGAATTGTTGCAGAATTTTTGTAATCTAATACAATTGAAGGCATTGTGGTTTTCCTGGTGAAATATTTTGTGTTAGTTATCTTGCATGATTCCTGTTGTTTCATCTTTCAAATTTCTTAAATATTTTGGATTTATTATTTAGAATTGGGTCAGTTTGGTGAATGATGTACATGATTTCATTTTTGGAATTTTTGTAGCAATCTTTGGTCTATACTCCCAGTAACTAACTGATTGTAGTAGGATGGTGAAGTCAACCTGGACCATACATTCATTTGTGCTTAGTTTGATTGTGGATGAATATCTATGATTTGAAAATCTATATACCTTAGAAGATTGCACCGTTCTTGTGATATTGCATTGTGGGTTGATTAAGAATTGGTTATTTGAGATTGGTCCATTCCAGATATCTGTCATTTGCATTGTTCATTCTAGGAATAGTTTAGATCTTATCATATCTCTATGCCCTTATGTTTTGTTGTTTCTTTATCATCTGGTTAGATTCAGGACTTGAGATCATCATATTGTAAGATCTGATAAATTGGAAAGATACAGTCTGCTTGTAGTAAGGTTCGATTGTGATTAATAGCTTTTTCACATTTTATTTGAGTTGTTTATGCATTGTCATGACCTGACACCTGAGAGACCTTGGGGTGATTTCCAGTAACTTATAGTTGAAGATTACCTTTCAAGAGAGATAGAATATTGTATTCTGTCTGAGTTGTTGCTATGCAGAAAAAACCATCAATAGATTGGAGCAAGAAGGAGGGCCTGAATGAGCACACTAGATCATTTATTAAATGCCATCTCTCCTGAGAGATATAGAAGAAGTACTAGATCCACCCCAAGAGAAGAATACTTATAGGAATTACAGTTCCCCACTAGGTCAAGAAGGACTCGAGAAAGGGGAGAATCATCATCACCCATCCCTTCACCTATATCATCTGTATCTTCACTTCTAGAGGCTGAGGCTATACCCATCCCTGAGGCAGTTCTCGTTCAACAGCCCCAACCTATCGTTAACCAACCACAACCATGACCCCCACTTTTTCCAATGTCCTTCCTTGCTAATAATCCATTTCCTTTGTTTTTCAATGCTTACAATGTAATGCCCAAAAACCCTAAGCATTTCTGTTCAAAATTCCATGTTAATGACCCAAACAGGACTACAGAGGAGCATATCAGGATCTTTCAAACTTGTCTCAAGGACAGAGGGATTGTTCATGAGGATGTGGCCTATAGATTGTTTCCTTATTCACTAGGAGAAGAGGATTTTTACTGGTACAATCACCTCCCATCTGGTTCAATTCTCGACTAGAATGATCTTGAAACTTCCTTTTTACAAAAGTTCAGAATACCCATCAATGCCAATGAATTGTATCTGCAATTCACTAGAGTCAAGAGGGAGGTTAATGAACCCATATCAAGTTTTAATAATAGGTTTCACCGTGCGTACACTAGACTTCAAGACCCTTATGTTTTAGATAACAATACAACCCTGGGAGTCTATTATGAAGCACTGGACAGCCTTACTGCAATCTTTCTAAAGTGGAGACCCAATCCTCTAGCTAGCCTAACTGATGCCTATACAGAAGCCATCAAGCTTAGCACAGATTTAAGACAACATTTGACTGGACCATTGCCTTCTTTAAGACCAGTTGTACATCCCAATCAGGTTCAGGTAGTAAACCAGGCACTCACCAACCATACCCCAATCATGAATCTGGTGCCTTAATTACCTCTGGTGCCACATCCCAGTCTCCCCATGAGCCAAGTCTCTCCTGTGATAAATTTTCCCCAACAAAAAGTTAACCAGCCTATGTATCAGCAGCAACCAATGAGCTTTCCTGCCTATTTACATAATTCTAAGGTGTTGCATCAGTTTATAGGATCTGCTACAAAGCCTGTTCCTCCTCAGAGTAATCTGAGCTAGATCCCTTATGGAGATCCGAATAAGGATAGGATTGATGAAATGGCTAAACAGATAAAGAAGATAAACCTAGAGGTGACCTATTTAAGGAATCAAAATAGTCAATTACAAGCTACTTAGAAGAATATACAATCTAATCAGAATAGAGAATTCCCACAAGGGCAAAATTTTGACAGAGGACAATGCAACGAAAGAGGATTCCATAATGACAGGGGATATAATCAGGATAGGGGTTACAACCATGATAGAGGATTCAATAATGATAGAAGACAAAATTTTGATAGGGGACAAGGCAGTGGATCAGGATTTGATAAGAGGCAACTACAGGGACAGAGCAAGACATGGAATACAGGACCCAATAATGGAGGAGTCCCCACCCCATTGGATCAACAAGTTAATCAAGTTGTCAATCAATATGAAAATCAGCCAGTCAGTCAAGACAAGCCTCCCAGTGGTGTGTATCTGGTTGAGGTTGCTCTGTCGAGATGGTGTAGGCTCCATAAGACAAGCTAGCATTCAGAGTTAGAATATCCAGAGTTCCAAACTATAGCCTCCATCTTCCAGTATGAGGTGGAGAATAATGCAAACGGACAGGAGATTGTTCCCTCCACCCCTTATGATTCCCCTGTGCTAGTACTAAATCACGCCCCTTTCCCAGCAAGTGAAGAAAATATTCTAGAAGAAGAATCTGATTCCCAGGAAGATAAAACAGATCAAATCTGCAATGGGGATGAGGTGGCTTAGTTATTTAATGAAGAAGAAATGAATGATAATGGCCCCCTTGATAGTGAAGAGACTTATGTTGAAGAAGTACAGATGTTCCAGAGGCAGGGTAAATGATATGATTTAAGAGACTTACCTCATAGGTGCCCACAGGTTGGGGGACCCTTCACCATCTCTATTCCTCCTAATAATTTCAATACCCCTCTAGATCCTAATACTAGTAATAATCTGTCTTATCCGCATGTTTCCAGGTAGTATCTTTCAAAGGAAAGACAAGTTCCAACTGACCTACAAAAGGAAAAGGCTGTCCAAACAAGCAAAGACAAGGTGGAGGAACCTTCTAGGAAAGTCTCCACTGATATGAGTGAGGAGCAAATGGCTTCATATGTCGCTGAGGAGTTCAAGAAATTAAAGGTAAATCTTTCAACATTTGAGTTATTGAGGTTCCCTGCAATTAGGAAGGCAGTTCTAGGCACTTATGATGCACATCCAGTGTCATTGGATAAACCTTTTAGTGAGGATGTCAGCAAAGTTTCTAGTTCTCAGCCTGTGAAGACACAAAACCAGGCCCACAGTCTGACTAACCTACCTCCTGGAGATAAAGGAAAGGAGAAGGACAAGACCCAAGTGGCTCAAGTAGATACCCAGCCAACTTTGTTTCAAGGGAAGATGGAAACCCCACTATTCCTGATCTCTATGCACATATTCGGTAAGAATCTACATAATTGTTTACCAGATTCTGGTGCTTCCACAAATGTGATGCCATTTGGAGTTGTAGAGCTCTAGCGATTACACCTGCCGACTCTCAGAAGAAGGTAACCCAGTTGGATAGAATTGAAGTAAGTGTGGTGGGAGAATTAAACATGATTCATGTGCAGATAGCTTCTGACCCAAGGATTCAATAGGTTATCAATATTCAAGTAGCTGATATCCCTAATGCGTATGGCTTGATTCTAGGAAGAGACTTTACTAAGGCCTTGAATGGATATATGTCTACTGATCACTCCCACATGTGGCTTCCCTGGAAAGGAGTACCGAATTAGATCAGAATTGAGAGAGAGAGCCAAGAATGAAATACATGATTACAGAGTACCAAAATACTTCAACAGAAGTTTTGATATCAAAAGCAGGCATCAAAAATTATATGTTGTCAACTCAGTATGAGGAGTCAGACTTAGAGGAAGTCTGATGCTACATATGATGCCTATTGATATGGAGATAGAGTCCAACCATGTTACTATTTTGACATAATCAATTGGGGAAGAGGAAGAACTCGAAGATAATCAAATCAGCCTATTAGACAGTTTCCAGGACTTCATTAAACAGTGTGTTGAAAATCAAATTCGTCTAGGTAGAAGGATAAGCTTTAAGGAATTACTCTTGCCAAACTGGTGAAGAGTTCATAATGCTTCTTATTCAGAGTTGGAGTGTTGTTTATGCCAGACAGTAGTAGAAAGAGTACAGAAATGCCTAAATCCAATCCAGGCTATTGAGACAGATGTGCGAAACCCTCAAGAAGGATGTAAAAGCAAGAAACCTATGTAATCTGAGGAATTATCTAGCACTAATAACCTGAATAATGTGATAAAGAGGACTGCCACTGCTGAATGCTGGACTCTTAGATTTGATGGATCCAAATCCAAGCATGGAGCTGGGGCAGGGTTCAAATTGATTAGTCCAAAAGGTAAAAATTTCTTTGCAGCCCATAGAATTCAATTTCACTGCACCAATAACGTAGCAGAGTATGAAGCGTTAATTCATAGACTTCTTATGGCACTCAAGAAAAGGGTTAAGATTCTGCAAGTTTTCGGTGATTCTGAGTTAGTAATTAAGCAAGTAAGGAGACAATATTCATGCCATGATAGAAGAATGACTAATTATAGGCATAGAGTATGGGACCTCATTGAGAGATTTGATGCCTTCAATATTCAACTAATACCACAACAGAAGAATCAAACTGCTAATTCTCTAGCCTAAGCAGCAAGTACTTTGCAGCCTTTATCTTTATCAGGTTTGAAGTTCACTGTAGAATTGACTCATATGCCATCGGTTCTAGATAATGTTACTAATTTTTAGGTATTCGAAGATGACAAACACATTCTGGACTTTATCACAAACACAGACATTTTTTCCTCCCAAATCATTGATGAAACAAAGCTCCAGGAAGCAGAACTGGATTTGGAGGGAGTAATGAATCTAAAGTGTAATACTATTCCGAGGAGAATGGTACAGTTAGAATGAATTTTTGATATGGACAAGATCAGGGATCAGGAACAAGAGTCAAAGAAAGAATCTATCAATGGACAATGTGATACCTACAATCTGGGAACTAAGGACAATGCTAAGAACATTTTCATTGGCAAATTATGCACTCCAGAAGAAAGACAAGGAATAATTGAAGCACTGCATAGCTCTCCAGATATTGTATCCTAGAGCTATGAGGACTTGAAGACCTATGATACATCAATCATAACTCACACTATACCTCTGAAGCCAGGTGCCAAACCTTTCAGGTAGAGACAGAGACCTATTAACACGTTACTGGAGCCACTTATATAGAAAGAAGTTCATAAACTACTATCGGCTAGAATTATATTTCCTGTCAGGCATTCAACATGGGTGGTGAACTTGGTTCCAGTGAGAAAAAAGAATGGAGAAATTAGACTCTGCATTGATTTTAGAAACTTAAACAGATCATCAGAAAAGGACAACTATCCAGTCCCTTCATTGGATGAAGTACTTCAAGTAGTTAATGGATCTCAGATGATGTCCTTTTTGGATGGTTATTCAGGATACAACCAAGTGATGGTTCAGTACGAGGACAGGCACAAGACTGCTTTCACAACTAAATGGGGTACTTTTTCCTACCGAAGGATTCCTTTTGGACTCATTAATATAGGGGCTACCTTTCAAAGGGCTATGGTTATTGTCTTAAGAGATATCATAGGAAAATGCATCATTATTTATATGGATGACTTGCCTATTTTTTTTTAAAACGGAGGGGATCATGTCTCTGATTTGTGTAGAGTATTCCAAAGGTGCAGGGAATTTGGCATATCCCTAAATCCTAAAAAATGTATTTTCAGGGTAATAGAAGGAAAGCTACTCTGACACGTCATATCTAAAAAGGGAATTTCTATTGATCCAGAAAGAGTTGAGGCTATACTGAAGATTCAGCCACCTGCTAGCAAAAAGGAGATGGAGTCTTTCTTTGGCAAGATCAACTTTGCTAGAAAATTTATTACTGGATTTGCTGAAATTGTTAAATCACTCAATGCAATGCTGAAGTAGGATGCTAAGATCCAATGGACTACAGAAGCCAAGGAGGCATTTGTAGAAATCAAAAGGGCCATTGTTGATGCTCCAGTGTTGGTAAGTCCTAATTATAGTAAACCCTTTTTCATCTACTCATTTGCTTCAGACCATTCATGTGCTAGAATGTTAACTCAAAAGTCTGATGAGGGAAATGAGAATCCCATTGCTTTTATGAGTGCACAATTAAAATATGTTGAGTTGAAATATCCAAGTGTGGAAAAACAGGCATATGCCCTGGTCAGGGCAGTAAAGAAATTCAGACATTATATCGTCAAGAATAAGGTTTATGCAATTGTCCCGGATTCTGCAGTCAAGTTACTTCTGATGTAGAATGAGTTAGGAGAGCATAGAGCTAAGTGGGTGACAATGCTACAAGAGTACGATATTGAAATCTATCCCATGAAGCTAGTAAGAGGATAGGGACTTACTCAAACTATGGCTGAAATGGGGCCTGAATTGACTATCCAGAATTATAACATCGAGGAAGTTTCCCCAGATGGTTGGTATGATGACATAGTTTATTACTTTCCGAGCCAATGGTCTCCAAACCATCTTAATGCAGTTCAGAGATGAGCTCTGCAGTTAAAGAGTGATGGTTTCATGTTAAATGGAGTTGTTCTGTACAAAAAAAATCATGAAGGCATTTATTTGAGGTGTCTTGGGAAACAGGAAACTGAAAGGGTGATAAATGAATTTCACGAAAGTATGGCACTGGTCATGGTTCTGCAATTGCTATAGAAAATTAGATCTTAAGGGCTAGGTATTACTGGCCCACGTTATTCAAAAACATCCACCATCATGTCAAGACCTGTCACACCTGCCAGACTGCAGCAACAAGGGAAAGGTATGCGGCACTTCCACTCCAATCGGTCACTGAGGTAAGGCCTTTTGCCCAATGGGGTATGGATTTCATAGGCCCCATCAACCCACCATCTTCTGCAGGACACAGGTGCATTCTTACTATTACTGATTATTTCACAAGATGGACTGAGCCTTTTGCCTGTAGATAGTGTACATTTGAGGTAGTGATTGACTTTCTAGAATCTACTATTATTAATCGATTTGGATGCCCTATTTCTGTTGTCTGTGATAATGGTCTTGCTTTTGCATCTTTAAAATTTTCAAATTGGGCTTTTGATCATGGTATTATTGTAAAGTTTGCATCTAGTTATTATCTTTAGGGTAACGGTTTAGCAGAGTCCTCCAATAAGAACTTATTGACTGTCATCCGCAAGTTATTAGAGAGGAACCCAAAGGACTGGCATACCCAGCTTCGGTTTGCCCTCTGGGCAGATCGTACAAGACTTAAGTCATCCACTGGAACATCTCCTTATCACTTAGTGTATGGTCTAGAGCCAGTATTCCCTATTCAACTCAAGATCCCAACCTTGAAGTTTATTAATGAGTTTTATGATGAGGGGGATAAAAGGGAGGCTAGGTTGACAGAACTACTGCACCTTGAGGAGAAACAAGATAATACCATTGAGAATTTTTTCAAACATCAATGGGTAGTTAAGAGGTGGTTTGACAGGAGGGCTAAAGACAAATCCTTTAGGATTTCTGACCTTGTCCTATACTGGGATAAACCACATGATCAAAAAGGTGACCATGGGAAATTTGAAAAACTGTGGCTTGGTCCATATCAGATTGCTGAAATACTTGGAGATAATGCCTTCTGTCTGAAGACTCTTACGGGAGAAGATATTCCACTACCTATCAATGGGTAGTATCTGAAACATTATTTCCAATCCTGAGTTGTTTTCAGCTCCCCTACTTTGTATATAGTTAGTTTAGGTTTCTTTCTGTTGTTTTGTTTTGGTTAAAGTAGGTTTTCTTTTGGTGTTCTTTGTTCTTCTTTGGTTAGAGTAGGTTTGCTTTGGTTTGTTTTGTTTTGGGCTTATGTTGCTCTTGCTCCTAGTTCCTTCTCTTTCTGGAAGTCTCTTGTTGCATTTGTATAACAGTGGTGACAAAGTAGGTATGGTGTTCTTAGTATTTCCCTTACAAACTTCAATCACCTTTCCATAATGTCTTGGTACTAATTCTCTATCTAGTGTCATTTACCCTTGTGCTAAGACAAAGAGTCTTTCAGTCAGATTGAACATGAATACATTAGGGTCTCATACTTTCAAATATTAAAGATACCTGAAGTTGCAGAAGGTCCCTATGAGGTTTGAACAGGTGAAAAATCTTTTTCTGCTCTAGTGCCACTATGGTTCTCATCCCTGAGTGTGAACTTCATTATTCATAGGTTGAAGTGAAAATAGTGATAGGACAAGTAGTATAAAAAAAAAAAAAGAGAGAAGAGAATATATATATATATATTGAAAATTAAAAGGTTTGAATTCAACTCATTAGGGGAATTTGAATATCTCTACCGGGGCTATGGATGCCTGGCTGGTAGTAGAGCTATGTTCAGGAGGATCACAATGATAACCTCGTCGGGGCTATGGACGCCTGACTGGCAGCGAGGCTCTATCCAGTTACTTTTAGAGTATGAATCTTTATGTAGCTTGTTCATACCAAGTTTGGTTCTTGTTGCAACTAAAGGAGGGTAATGAATGCATATGCACACACTTCGACCATGGTGTTGGAAAGTTTGGATGACTGGGGTGTTTTTTTCGTTTAGCCGTAGGTAATGTCTAGATGGATGAGTTGAACCATAAATTTTGGGTTCTTGATTCTAGTAGGGACCCTCGTTTAGCCGTAGGTAATGTCTAGATGGATGAGTTGAACCATAAATTTTGCACAACACACCCCACTTGGAGTAGGGACCCTCTTTTCATGAAGTCTTGGACCTTTGATTTTATGAGATTCATCTTTTTAAGGTCTTGGGATGTTGGTCTTACTAGCTTTGGTCTTGCCTTGGGGCTTGAATTGGTTAAATTTGGGTTTTAGTCAAAATATGGGTTTTGACCTGAGTCCGAGATTTTCTAGCCCTGGCGGATTCTCCCGAGCCCTGGTTCGTTGTCCATTTACTGCTGAATTTTCTAAAATCCGGGTTTCCGCTTGAATCTGGGATTTTCTGGGCCGAGCAGATTTTCCCGAACTATGTTAAAATTCTAAACTTTGTTTAAATCCCGGTTTCTACCATTTCCGCGAAATTTGTGTCCTTTCGGATTTTCTATTTGGCTTGTTTTTTCTGAAGTCCGTTCTGGGCTCGGGTTTCCGAATTTTTCTAACATGTCTTGTCGCTCATTAATACTCAAAGTACCTTCATCCAGGCATGAGTTTGGATGGATTTAAGACCCTTTGGGTATCATTTTGGTTTCATTATTCCCTTGCTATCTACTTTGGCATCTGAGTTCATTCTTCATTCAAGCTTTGATCATTGATTTTGAGCTGCTTGCGTGAGGATTAGCTGAGCATTGATCAAGGTTTTCGTCACTAGGGAACACTCATTTTGTAGCTTCCTCGAGTTCAAGTTTCATCTGGACTGATCCATGGTAAGTTTTCATTGGCCCTTCCATCGGTTTGCACAATGACTGAATCTTTCGAAGTTGATTGATGGTCATTTCGGGCCGACCCTTTGCTTGTTTCATAGTTATGTATCTGTCAAATTAGGATTTGACCCATCTTTTCATGAAACTTTATCACCCGCACCATGTGTACTTGTGTTTATCAATTAAATGGTGAGTATGTCAGTATGGATGGTGTTCTGGGTCATATTTTGTCCTCTAAGTGCATAATTTGCTATATTTTGTGAGGTAAGGGTTTTCGGTGCTCTGCCCAGATTTTGTTAGGCTTGATGAATTTGCTGTGATTTGCATATCTTGTGCTTAGATTAAACTAGCCCTTGCCTTGAGAAGCCCTAGAGTTCTTTAAATTGATCTTTGAGGGTAGTATTTCAAACCTCAAGCTTACCCTGGTTTTCATGGCGGAGGGTCTAGTCGTCAAAATTAGGGCATCATTTTTTCGCCATGAAGGTTAGTCATTTGAGGGCTTTGGAAATTTAAATTCATGTGCATTTGAAATTTTACTTATTGGCGTCGATTTCAAGACCATTAGAATCTGAATAGAGAAGTTTGTATGATCATCTGATTAATGATTCACACGGTAGTGATCGTTGGGTTTCTGTGGCGTCCGCGGAATTTCGGCATACCCAGATTTTCTCGGTTTCGGCCAATTTCGTAGAGCATGGTGAATTCTGGAGTTTCAAGTTGTCCATGGAAATCCGTCCTATCCGGACTTTTCTGGTTTCCTACTTGGTTTCATTCCTTTCATTTTTTTGAAGTTAGGGGTAATGGAGTAAATGGTAAATGATGATTTCTTGCTGCTAATGGATGGATTTCATGATAATTTCATAACCTTTTGTTCATACTAATGACTTATTCGATGAATGATGTCTTGGCATCATGAATCCATCTGGGTTGGATTTCTCTAAATTCTGCCCTGACTGGATTTTCCTAGTTTACCTTATTTTCCTGGATTGCTTTATTTTTCTGGATTTTCAAGGATTGGCGATTTGTGATGGATCTTAATTGATTTATGTGATTTCATACTAACCCTTTGATTGGAATATGTGTGATAATTGGATGCTCATGATGTTCTTTTGTGAATGTAGGCTGAATCAAGTGGGCTGCTACAGGAAAGTCTAGGGGCGATACTGAAGCATCCTCCATTTCAGAGGCAGAGAGATTAAGATTGGATACCAAGAGTTAGCTGCCTGATAGCAAAATATCCTCTATATGGTTTGAGGTCTCCGACACCAATATTGGAGCATGGTGATATGAGGAATTCAAAGAAAGAACAGCTCAGAAGGATCTATCGGTCCTGAGACAAGGGATGATGAAGTCTGGATTGGTCCATGTGGCAGGGTTCCCTCCTGCAATCCAGTGTTATGAGTTAATACTAGAGTGTGCCCGGCAGTATGATTTTGACACACAGAGGGTTGTAAGTACCGAAGGGAGAGTTTTGGAAATTTTCAATCCCATTTCTATTGCCCAAGCTTTTGACATGCTAGATTTGCCATCTGTGTGTGCCTTAAACATGGATTTGGCCAAAACCTATTATGAGAATGAGCCCACCAAAGCCCATCAAATGATTAATTCCTGGTTGGAGAAACCAAAGTCCCATTTTTCCAAACTACCCAAGCAATTACATAGGGTTAAATTTAGATCAGATATATATGATGTGATCACATTTTTGAGCAGAGTGATAGGTTTGAAAAGTGTCGGAGTGTTGGAAAATTGGATGGTCCACGTGATCAACAAAATTGAACAGGGTATTAATTACCATTGGGCAGGACTTATTAGTACTGTGATTGATAAACAACTGAGGGATGTCCTAGAAACAAAGAGGTTCACCATGTCTTCCTATGTGATGTATGTGTTGGCTAGATTCTACCCATACAGGGGTTTGAATCCAAAAGGGACATTTGGACAACATATAATTTATGACATATACGCAGAATTGCACTTAGGACACTGGGACTACAAAAGAGCCAATGATGCATTCACAATGCATATCACTAGGTTGCTTCAAAATGAGAAGCATGTGAGATTTTCCAATGGAGCAAAGGAGTTGATAAAGGGATATGGAGCTTGGTTCATCCAGTTTCCCACTTTCTCCTACATCAAAATCGACGGATGTCAAACTGCCCCATACAGGTTGCCTAGGTATCCAACTGATCATATTGTGCTATTGGAGGTTATAAGATAGATATGTGACTTTGATACAATTGTTAAAAAGGTGAAGCATAAAATAGGTTTTGGTGGAGATTTCCCTCTCAAAATTGGTATAGCTGAGGTATGTCCTTCTATCCAATCAGCACATGCAGCAGGGGATGAATTGGTTGCTTATGGTTTCTCCTTCCATTCCAAAAGGACAAACTTTGATATCACTGGGGAAGCGCAAAAGAAGGCCACCAAGGAATACCGTCACAAGGAAGACCTAGAGGATTACTGGGCAAATATCAAAAATGATTTTGAGGTAAGGAAGAAAAGATACTCTAGGCTTCCGGTTGATGTGATTAGGCAATATAATGTCAAGTTGATCCCCGACTAGTTAGAGGATGACGAGAATCTAGTGCAAGATCATGCATATGAGTCTGTCAAAGACAGATGAATCAGAGAGATAAACTGGGCTGATGATGAGGTAACCGAGTTGGAAGACCTAATGGCCCCTATCATGAGATTTACTACTTCATGGTTGAAGCATAAGGTTTGGGAGTTGGAAAGTGAAAAGGTACCTTGTACCTTCAATTTGATGGGAAATCTGGATCCCTTGTCCACCTCAGAAGAATTTGAGGAAGATGATCCCATAGGGAAAACTAAAGTCAGCTCACCCTTCAAAATTAAAGTCAGAGGCCCAAAGGAAAGTGAGCCAAAGCAGAAAAGAAAACCAAAGGGAAAGAAAAGAAGCCGAATTTTAAAGATAGGCAGGTCTTCTGAAGAGGAGGAATTCGAAAAGGATGAAGAAGAGGACACTCCTCCACAGCCAAAGAAGACAAGGACAACTAGGGTTTTGAAGAGAAAATGTCAGGATATTTCCAAGGATGAGACTCCAGTCGTTGATGTGGAAAGTTCAGGAGAAAAAAACAAAGTTTATTCAATGAGATCAAGGACTCCATCTCCTAAAGAGGCTATGCAAAAGATGGAACCTCTTCCAAAGGCTCCAATTATGGATCAACCTAGGGCTACTTCCCATTCACCAAGTGTACCTGAGTAGGAGACTCCTGAGGAGCATGAGACTAGTTGAGAGACAGAGCCATTCAAGGAAGGAGAACTTTTTGGTGCAGCAGTCGAGCTTGAGGTCGAAGATGAACAAAGGCACCCTTCTCCACTAGTACAATATGAAGATTCTCCAGCAAGTAGTAAAGGCAATGGATCACCTAAAAAGGAGGATGCCCCTGTTAGAACTCCATCACCTTTGCAAAAAGAAGAGATTGAGTTAGGTGATCAAGGTGAGCAGTCTCCTAAAAAAGAAAAGGATAAAACAGCAAAAAAACGTGAAGAGGCAAAGACGGAAGAAATCCGGGTGGATCTTGCTATCCCGGATTGGTTAGAAAAGGAGATTACAAGAAAGAAACAAATCATTATTGAGGACACCCCTCTTGATTGGGATGAGATGCTGACCAAGATCGGTAAATGTAAAAAGAAGGTGGCCAAAGTAGTTTCAAGGATAGAAAGAGATGAAGTGAGTAATAGGGTCATTCACATTGCCACCCCTGCTGTGGATAAAACTAAAGAAGAGGTCACTGGTAAGGATTACAATGTGCAGACTTTTAATCTTGGACCAGCCTCTATTGAACAAGACATTGAAGAGTATGAAGGGTCCAGTAGAGTAATAATCAAGAGATTAAGGAAAGAAACAAAGTCAAAACATGAGCTTAAAAGGGAGAATGAGAGGCTTAGGAAGTGCTTGGAGGATGTGATGAAACCTTTGCAATCTCTTCACCCATCATCTTCTGCTACAGCTGGTTTCTTGCCCAAAGAGACTATTTCTGAAATTGAAAAGATGAAGGCTTCTACCCAAATTGCAATGGACTGGTTGAAAGATGTACAAGTGAAAGGACATGATGCCATAAAGGAAATCCTTTCGACTGGAAAGGATGCAGTAAGAGCCAAGGACTTATTGGAGCATGTCCTATCTCAAGACAAGGAGGATGTCGACCTTTTGTTGCAAAAATCTAAAGTGATCATGGAATATGGAAAAGATCAGTTGGCTGTAGATGGGATCCTTCCTTCTTCTAGACTTAATGAGCCTTGGGAATGGTTCGAGGCCTTACAAGTTCGACAGAAATCCATCAGAAAGATCCATAAATGAAAGAAACAAATAGATGGTGATCTGACTAGAATTTATGATGGATGCATTGCATTTTTTGAGATTACGACTAGAAAGAGGAAAATTGCTCCTAAATACCTGAGTCTAGAATAGTTAAGAGAATGGTGGCATGATGTCTATGCCCCTGACTCTGAAAATATCATAACAGGGCACGAGCTAGATGATGCAACAACCTACTTAGCCGTGATGGATAAGTACTAGGCACATAAAGGTGATTGGGACAAAATTGTTAAACATTCAAAAGAGGAGATTGGCGCCATTGAATGTCGGCTTAAGATTTTTCCTTTGCCACCTATTGCCAAGCTGGATCAATTATTTTTGAAAGTTCGGGATCAGAACAAAGACAAGGGAGGTGGTAGTTAATACCCATTTTGAAGATTTGTGCTTCCCTATTATTATAGGGCATGTATTGATCCGGGCTACATTGGGGAATGTGTCTAGGCCGACCTTGATGATGTATCAGCATTTAATGTGTGCCTAATTTTAAGGCCGACTTGTTTTGGGATAAATATATTTTGTAAAATGTTTGGCTAGGCCAACATGTCTTGAGAATTTGCTATAAAGGGCATTCTTGCCTCATTGTAAGGGAGCTAGAAGAAAAATAGAGACAAGTTAGATTAAAGGAGTTAGAGCATTTTGTAATAGAAGTAGTAGTCAATTTCTTGAAGCAAATATTGTAACAGAATAGTGGAATTGTTGCAGCATTTTGGTAATCTAATACAATTGAAGGCATTGTGGTTTTCCTATGAAATGTTTTGTGTTAGTTATCTTGCATGGTTCTTGTTGTTTCATCTTTCAAATTGCTTAAAGATTCAGGATTTAGTGTTTAGAATTGGGTCAGTTTGGTGAATGATGTACATGATTTCATTTTTGGAATGTTTGTAGCAATCTCTGTTCTATACTCCCAGTAACTAACTGATTGTAGTAGGCTGGTGAAGTCAACCTAGACCATACATTCATTTGTGCTTAGTTCGATTGTGGATGAATATCTATGATTTGAAAATCTATATACCTTAGAAGATTGCACCGTTCTTGTGATACTGCATTGTGGGTTGATCAAGAATTGGTTATTTGAGATTGGTTCATTCTAGATATCTGTCATTTGCATTGTTCATTCTAGGAATAGTTTAGATCTTATCATATCTCTTCGCCCTTATCTTTTGCTATTTCTTTATCATCTGGTTAGATTCGGGACTTGAGATCATCATATTGTAAGATCTGATAAATTGGAAAGATACAGTCTGCTTGTAGTAAGGTCCGATTGTGATTACCAGCATTTTCACATTTCATCTAAGTTGTTTATGCATTGTCATGACTTGACACCCGAGAGACCTTGGGGTGATTTTCAGTATTTTATACTTTAAGATTACCTTTCGAGAGAGATAGAATATTGTATTATGTCTGAGTTGTTGTACAGAAAACACCAGTAACACTCATGTCTCATCCTCTAGATAATACAAATTGCACATGAAAATAGATTTAATTCATTTATTAAATCTCTATTTTCCTCACAAGGCATCTTTTGGAATATTCTCTCAATTTGAATTCAAAATTTCCAAGTCAATATGTACATCCAACAAGGCAATAAATTCATCTTACATGTTCTTTGCGTTGAGCCAAGTGGCATTTATTGCATTTTCCCTTCCCTCTTACATGTCATTTAAACAAATTTGAAATTCAAAATTATTCATTTATTGGCATAAACCTCAAATCTTGCACATCCTCTATCCATTCATAGCTTGACAAGTGGCATCATATCATTGGATGAATGTTAGTCCCACATTTCTCAAATTTGGACATTCATCCATCTTGGAGTTTTATAAATAAAGAGCTCATATCCTCATTCTATCATCCACAAATTATGCAAAGTTATTATGCTCAAATATCTCTTGAATTTCATCCATTATCATTGAGTCATAGTTAGGTTTTTGGAGATTTTGGCTTGGAGTTCTCATTCTTCACCAACAAAGTGGATCAATCATCTTCAACACATCAAGCTTGTATCATAGGAATTGGGAAAGGGCCAATTTTCACATCAAATTGGCACCAATTCCCCCATAGGATCATGAGTTTGCACATCTAATTAGGATTTAATCTTTGTTTTATCATTTTCAGTGTGTTCTTTGTTATTCTCTTTCCTAGTTTGAAGTTGTAAATGGATTTCATGGGGAATCCTTGTTTTGGCTTGCAATCACTTGTCTAACTCATTTATTCTTGTTGTTTTGTAGGTACCAAGGTTGGGGTTCACACATGTTTTGTATAAGGATTTGATAAGTAGTATTGGTTTAGAATACATATTGATGAGATTGTAAAGCAATGTTATCAAGGATCTTATATGTTATGTGTTAAATCTGTCATAAACCCTTAGATGCTTATAAATTTGACTCCTCCAATGGATATATGGCACTGATCTAAGTTGTACTTATTTGTATGGTTTAGTATTTGTTTTCCTTTACCTAGAGCTTGCTACAAATTGCAAATCAGTGACTATCTTATACTTTGAAATTTTTTTGTAGTTATATCATGCTCCAAATATTTGATATAATTGATAAACAACCAATTCTATTTGGTATTATCCTATTATGTTGAGCTATTAAATGAGATTGTTTGTTGTTGTTAATTTTGTTTATGATGATGGTGTAGAGGTTGTAAATGCATTAAGGGATCACCCTCTTGGGTCTTGCAGAGCCCAAAGTGTAAGAGGTCTTTGAAATCCTCGTCAATTGGTCCAGGTCCTTTGAGCTACCCTTTATTGGAATTTTCAATTCCATAGGTAGATTAGAAGATCAACCTGCTTACCGTAAAAACAACCAACACCTTGCATATGTTTGTGGTGGAGGTATTAAAGAAGAATTGTATGCCTCTATTTCCATTCATTAGATCTACCTTAGCCTAGCATATACTTGGGCTAAGTCTACAATTGCTTCAGACTCACGTGATGAAAGCTATGTGTGATGAAATCCTAGACCTCAACCAACATGTGGGTAGATTATGGGAGTTTTGCCAAGACTTGAGGCTGGTCAATAAAAATGTGAAAGACTAAGCTATTTTATTTTTCTGTCTTATCTTATACCATTTTACGAGAATGGGGGTGCCAATGTACAAGAAGATCTTTGGAAACTAGGCATGGAAATAGAAGGTTAAAGAGAATGGGGGTGCCAAACTTATAGTACTCATTTCCCCTTAGTCATCGATTTTCCCTGAATGCCCTCAACCTCGTCCTCGGCGCTAGTATTGACCTTGTTTTCACTCCTCCAAAATCTTCTTCGGCACTAATATTGACCTTGTTTTCACTCCAAACTCTTTGTCGACGTTGGTATTGACCTTGTTTTAACTCCAAAATCTTCCTCGGCACTGGTATTGACCTTGTTTTCACTCCTCCAAACTCTTCCTCGGTGCTGATATTGACCTTGTTTTAACTCCTCCAAACTCCTCATCGGTGTTGGTATTGACCTTGTTTTAACTCCAAACTCTTCCTCGATGCTGGAATTGACCTTATTTTCACTACTCCAAACTCTTCCTCAGTGTTGGCATTGACCTTGTTTTCACTACTCCAAACTCTTCCTCAGCACTGGCATTGACGTTGTTTTCACTACTCCAAACTCTTCCTCGATGCTAGTATTGACCTTTTACTTCTCCAATTTGATGAGCTACAACTTGGTTTCATTAGGTTTTATAGTATGTTAATTAAGTTGAAAATTTTGGCGCCATTTAGCTAGGTTTTAATATTCTACAATATAGTTAAGTATATATTAGCTATATTTTACATAATAAATAATATAATTATTCAACTTATAATTATATATAATATTCTTTAACAAAATTATTAAATACATATAAAATTATTATAATTAATTAATAATAAAATATATATTATATAATACAAAATAAATTAATGTAATATATATTTAATATAATATAATAATATATTAATATGAAGAAACTAAATTTTGATTGGTTGTTCCATGTATGGCGTCAAAAAGGATGGCATGTGTCCTTGGGGAGTTATGCTCAGGTAGCATGCCATTTTGATAAGATATGATAATTCTTTTTAGAACCTCTTGAAATGCCTTACATTGCACTTAAGGACAAAGATAAATATAAGGAAGAAAATATAGAGAGAGATATTGACAAACATACAAATAGAAGAGGAGACAAAGGAGATAGAGAGTGAGATAAAGGAATGGGATGAATAGATAGAGATATGAGGGAGGTGATTGATATATCTCTCT
>VDFB02270651.1:746130055-746181569 GCA_007258455.2 Sequoia sempervirens | reverse complement strand
CTATTGGTCCATTTTTGTTCAATATAAGTTGTATTTTAAATAATTATGTGCTATTTTTATAACAACAAATAGATTTTTTGTGTTCAACTATTAGTCCATATGTGTTGAATATAAAAGGTAGAGATAGAAAATATTTATGGTTATCAATAAGTATTTGGTCCTCTTAGGTTGTATATTAATTTTAATTTAAATAAAAATATCATATTCTACAAGCAACAAATGATATTTTTTTTGTTCAACTATTGGGGGTTCCATGATTAAGTTTTGGTCGAACCTTTAAAAAGTCACATTTTAGACACTTCTCAAAATATCTTATGATGTTGCGAGTTGCATGATGAGTCACACCTCCAAACCTTAGTTATAGATAAATAAGAGACTAGTCTACATTTCAAAAAAAAAATGAAGGTTCTACGATATTCTAGTCAATTGCTACATGCTGAGAAAGTTAGCATGCACAATTACTGGGCCCTCTCCCCTGAAGGAATAATGGGACATCAATAGGACGATGGAAAAAAATGACTTAAGTTGTTTTAATGAGGGAACACGGGACCAACAAAAGACTTAGGAAAAATAAAGTCAGGTGAAGGAAATAAAATGATAAAACAAAAGGGGGCCCAGCCTAGACAAAGCGATGGGGGCTTAAGTCATTTTAAAACCTTCCCAAAAAGTAACAGACAAATAGATCCCATCCAAGGTGTAAGATGAACACTAGGGTTTTACATGAAGAATAAGGTAAAACCCCATCTTTAGGATTTTCCCAAACACCATAGATGACCAGAGACACAAGGTAGGATAAAATAGAACACAAAGAACAAAACTTTGAAGTTCCATCACTACCCATAACCCTAAACCCTAAACCATTAACCATTAACCCTTAAAAACTCTACCCTCTCTCTCTCTCTCAAGTCTCTCCCTCCTACTCTCTCTCTCTCTCTCTTACACACACACACACACTCCCTCTATCTCTCTCCCCTCTACCCTAAGCCCTAAGCCCTAAGTCCTTAACCCTTAAACTCTAAACCATTAAACCCTCTACCCTCTACATTTAACCCTCTACCCCTTATCCCTCTCCCACTCCATCCCTCTTTCCCTCTCTCTCTCAAGTCTCACCCTCCTACCCCCTGTCCCTCTCTTAGGTCTCTCTCTCTCACTCAATCACTTCTTCCTCCCCTCTACCCTTAACAATCTACCTTCTACCCTCTACTCTTAACCCTCTACTCTCTATCTCTCTCCCACTCCCTCCCTCTCTCTCTCTCACTAAATCCCTCTATCTCTCTCCCCTCTACACAACCCTAAAACCTTAACCCTTAAACCCCAAACCCTCTACCCTCTACCCTCTACCCTCTACCCTCTCTCTCTCTCTCTCTCTCTCTCTCAAGTCTCTCCCTCCACCTTTTCCCCCTCTCCCTCTCTAGGTCTCTCTCTCTCTCCTCTCTCTATATCTCTCTCCTCTGCCTTAACCCCTAGGCCTTAAACCTTAACCATTAAACTCTCCCCTAAAACCCTCCCCACCCTCTACCCTTAAAACATTTCTCCCTCATCTGTCTCCTCCCTCCCTCTCTCTCTCTAAGTCTCTCCTGTCCTAGCTGCTCCTCTCTCGAGTCTCTCTCTCTCCCCTTCCTCCCCTCTTCCCATCCCCTTCCCCTCTAACTCTCTCTCTCTCTCTCTCTCTCTCTCTCTCTCTCTCTCTCTCTCTCTCTCCTAGTCTCTCCACTCTCACAGTCGGCCCTCTACCACCCCTTGACATCGTCCTTAAATCTCTGCCTCTATTCTCTCTCCCTCTACCTATTGGTTTGTTTTTACTGTAAACCCGAGGTTTGGTCTTCTAATTTACCTATGGAATTGCCAATTCCAATCAAGGTAAGCTCAAAGGACCTAGACCAACTGATGAGGATTTTAAAGACCTCCTACACATTGGGCTCTACAAGATCCGAGAGGGTGATCCCTTAATGCATTTACAACCTCTGCACCATTATTGTAAACAACATTAACAACATATAATCTCATTTAATAGCTAAACATAATAACATAATACTGAATAGAATTGGTTGTTCATCAGTAATACCAACTATTTGGAGCATGAGATAACTACAACACATTCCACAGTTTAAAATAGTCATTGATTTTCAATTTGTAGCAAGCACTAGGTAAAGATAAAAAAAATATTGAACCATAAAAATTAGTACAACTTACATTAGTGCCATATATCCATTAAGGGAGTCAAATTCATAAACATCTAAGGGTTTATGACAGATTTAACACATAACATATAAGATCCTTGAGAAAATTGCTTTACAATTTTAGCAACATGTATTCTAACCCAATACTACTTATCAAATCCTTATACAAAACATATCCACCTACAATCCCATTCAAGAATTTTAATTAATTCTTTGAATTAAAGCCAAAATAGAAATCATACACACCACAAGAGTTAGATGAATGAGACAACCCTTGATTATCTTATTCAAAATTCAGATATGCATGTAGAATGCAGAGACATGAGTTTGAATTAATCATTTCAATTCAAATGCCAGTACTGTCATAAAACATCAAATCCCCATGAATTCAAAACCTACTACAGAATGACTCAAAACCTAAATTGCATTTTCCTTAAAACCATCGAACTTTACTATTTTCTCTATAACTCTATCTAGACTCGACCAAAAAATATCTAACTTGCTAACCCGTACTTCTAGCCTTGAAATTCTTCTTATAGAAAATGAAGGAGCAAACAAGCATTGGGCCAGAAAGTACCTCTCATTTCACATGTTTTTCTTCACAAAACTCTTGAGGACAACAGCTATACCTTCTTTATTTCTCATCCTAGGCCCTATTAATGCATCCTACAATTACAGCAGTATCCATGAGGCCTTTGACACAAGCTACATTAATCACTAAAAGTGTAAGAGCTCCTTTATATCATGTTTGGACTACAAAACCCTCAAAAATAGGGTAACTAGGCTGTATGCAAAGAATTGAAGCTTTCTAACTCAAATCAATGCCTTAAGCCCTCAAATCAGATTCAAATCAAAGCTAACACATATATTCACGACCTAGAATTTATTTCACATCAAAATATGGATGAATGTGACCATATAGTGCTGCATAATAGGAAAAATACAGAAATTTTGAAGAAAAACATAGATTTTCGAATGTTAAGAGCTTGTATTTTAAATCCTCAACCATCAACAACCATTACAATAATCGCTTAATTCCTTTTAAAGGCCTTTACACATCAACCACTAAACAACCACCTCTACAACTGAATTTTTAATCTTTTATGATCACATGAAACATAAAACACACTAATTTCAAGGTTGTTAACATCACTATTGAAATGTTTTAATTTTTTGACCTTTCAAACATTAAAAACATCATTAAATTAATTATGTAATGGCATAAAAAATTAAAAACATCATGAATTACTTATGTAACAACATAATTCAAATATAATTCTATCAAGATATTAATATCAAGCAGATAATATAATCACATAACTCATACATTTCAATGTCATTGATGTTTTTCTTCATCCAACTCTTTGTCTGTATCATCTAATCCAGATTCGACATTGTAAGGATTGGTCATATCATCATCATCGTCATTGATATCAGTTTTGATAATGTTATCATCCACATGGATATCATCTTCATGAACATTAAGTCCTACATCATCATGATCTAGTTCCTCCTCTTCGACATCTTCGTCAGGGACATCATCAACTAATTGTTGATCTTGATCATCATCTACATCATCTTCTAGTTCTTTGGTATCTTCTTCTTCCACCACATTATACTTTACTGTCCTTCCTCTTGGATCATGTCTAACAACAAATGACCAACCCAGTTTACCTGGAACCTCTGAGTAAAATACCTGCTCACATTGGCTTGGAAGAACATAGGGCTCATTTCCAGCTTGCTCAATCAACCTTGTATTAACCATGATAAATCCATTATCATATTCAATAACAGTTCTCTCAAGATCATTTTCATTTAATTGTAGCATGTACTATAGGATGATGAACAAAATTAATCTGAAGGACTTAAAGTCATACTCAAGTATATCATCCAAAATCCCATAGTATCGATTTTCTGATACTTTTGGATGTATGTCACTTCTAGATAAAACATTACTCACGTGGAAGACTGTAGTTATACCAAAATAACAAGTTTTCTTCATGTCGTCCAACATTTTGATTCAAAATTTATGACCATTGCACCACATAGCCTTGTGGTGTTTCACCTGCAATATGTCAAACATGTAAAAATTATTGCAATATCGTCAGTTGATAAACATATTTATTCTTGGCTGAATGTATGCAAAGAAAACAATCTCAACATATATATACATCAATATAATTGAAAATAATTAAATAATATGGGTGATTAATGTCTTTATACGTACCTATTTATGTCTTAAACCATATGCTAAATCAATTTCCTTTTGTGTAACATTAGAATCTCCATTACGACGAGCTTCTTTAACCAATGAAACCACACCTTCCCATGTTAATATGCGACCAGATTGTTGACATCATTCAACCCATGCCAACATCCAATCAAGATTTTTTGCGACATACAAATGTAGTGCATCCCACTCTCAACCAACTGTATAAAAAAAAAAAAAAATCATAAACGATGTATAATTAGTTAAATGCCATAGTATATGACCTTAATTTATAATTGATGTATATTGAAGATTAAAAATTAAATAAGTACATTATACATAAAAACCATATGTAAAATGTATTCCAATTAATCTCCATGACCATCTTATAATTACCTCTCACTTTCCTCAATCTACCTTTCTGCATCAGGTATTCCCCTTCGAATTTGTTAATGGATTTGGGATCCCAAATGCAATCTACATGGATCTTTGCTACAAAATTAGAAAAATATTCACTAATGTACACCATGGTCGGGTATACTATATATCCCTCCATCATAGAACCCTCAGGATGTGATTTTTTTCTAACCAAATCCTTCAAAAACTTCAAGTTCATCTCAACCATCCACATTGACCTTGTGTGTATAGGTCCACACAATTCAATCTCCTCAACTTGGTGTATGAGGTAGTGTTCTTGTGCATTGAAAATGTCGAAGGTAGACACTTTTTCATTTCACACATTAGACGAGGAATTTTTCTCTTCTAATAATTTATATCTTCTTTATGGATTTCTTTAGATGACAACCATCTACAAGTGATTCAAGGCACAAATATATTAATGAGATTTAACAAAAATATATAGTATATTACATAACAAGTAAAACAAAAGGAAATTATATGTATATAATGAATTGAAAAAATTTCACTACTTACCTCATGTATTTTCCAAGATCATATATAACTTGCTTGAAATTGTTGTCAAAGTTATCTGGGAGAGATAGAGGTAGAACATACTACAACAATTATAAAATGATATTTTCATTACTTTTCCAAAAGTAGTAAGCACAATACACTAAAAAGTACATGAATTATACAAGTGTATATAATATACCAGAATAATTACCTTAATGAAGGTATGCTAATCATGCGTTTTAATCCCCAACCCAAATTCACTTTTCTTTGTTATTATATTATTTATGTTCCTAGCAAATCCTATGGGAAATCAAATTTTTCGTATGACTTCTTTTATAGCATTGTTTTGTTGCTCTGTTAATAACCAAGGAAGGGAACTTATATTAATTTGGTCTCCATCGCTATTTAATTTAATCACATTTTTCATTGCATGATTGGCTTCCTAAATGTCACTACAAATTTTGATAATGTTTTCTTTGTCATGCCTTCCATCCAATATTTTACATAATGTTTCTATTATATTCTTTCTGATATGAATTGTATCAAACAAATGCACAATTTGTAGCTGCTCATAGTAGGGCAACCTACTAAATTGTATGGGATAACTTTCCAGTCCCTATGGAAGCCAACCATTAATGCCTTGATGACCTTCATGAAGCATATAAGTTAAAAAAATAAACAATGACAATCATTGTCAATAACAACATGAGTAAACATAAAAAAATATAAAAATATAAATTCAAAACATATCATATATGATAGATAAACAATTTGATCTAATGTATAACCTTGATGATTAATTCTATTATATTCCAACTTCCATAGGCGAGGTGTCATTCTTTGTGGTTTTGATGTAGTCTCCTCTTTCTCATTGAAAATATGTTTTTTAGTAGTTCAATACTTATGATTTCTATGGAGGAAGTGCCTATACTCATCAAACACCTACTTTCCTAAACTTGTTGAACAACGGGATTTCATCTTTGGACCACAAATTGGACATGCAAATTTTTCCTTTGTTTGAAGACCTGCAAGATCATATATAATTGGATTAAATATGCCAATTTTTATAATTATATATAATGAATAGATAATTTTAAAAACATGCATGATATCTACTTCATCAAATTAAATATTGTTAAAGTGTAGTCAAACATTATAACATACCACAAAAATGTGTTAGCCCTGGGGCATCATAAATTGTCCATACAAGCATTGCATGGAATTGAAATTGTATTTGTCCTATTGGTCTAGAGACGTCATACATAGTGACGCCATTCTATAACTTTAGTAACTCGTCAATAAGAGGATTGATATATACATTCATATCTTTAACTTGGTACTTACCTAGTTGAATGAACATAAAGATTACATAATTATTATAACCATTTTACTACAATATATATAAATTAATGTACATGACTATTGAATGAAAAAAATATAAGTCATTATGCAACAAATAAGACAAATGAGATGCTACTACATTAAATAAAATTGATGTAAACAAATACCTAGAACAATCATTGACAACATTATGTGCTCCCTTTTTATTGACATCCATGGAGGAATGTTATTGTTGATAACAAAAACAGGCCACACCAAGTAAATAGATCTCAGCTCTCCAAATGGATTAACACCGTTCGCTCCCAATGAAAACCTAAGATTATGAGGTTCTTTAAAGTGTGGCCATTTTTCCTCCATGTCCCTAAATATAGAACCATCTGTAGGTATTCGAAGAATGTCATCTCCACTTCTATTTCGTGCATAGTAATCCATAAATTGCGCTAATCTTTCACACCTAAATAATCATTACATACGTGGAATAATGGGAATATAATGAAGAACCTTGCAAGGCACCTTTTTTGTTAGTTGATCTGTTCGATATCTACTGATATGACATTTTGGGAATTTTCTTGCAAATTCCTGTTGTTTATGATATATAATATGATCATTGGGACATGCATCTATTGATTGATACTCCATTATGATATCTTTCATAATTCTAGATAAATCTTGGTATGAGCGAGGTAAAATATTTGATGGTGGTAACAAAAATTCACCAATCAATCTACAACAAAAAATAATTTGTTAATATAAAGAATATTAATGGTACATATTTCATCATTTATTTACTAGTGAGAAACTAACAACAGTTAAAATAGATGAAAAAGATGGCATATATGGCATACCTTAACATCTGTGAGATTGCTATGTTTGATAAACCATTCATAACCTTCAATTTCAATAAGAACAATACAACAGAGAGAAGTGTTGTTTGAGAGCCTTCATAAAGGGGCTCGTATGCCTTCTCAAGTAGAGGTAGATCATGAACAACATCAAAGTCATCTCGATCATCATGATCAGCTCTACCACTAAATGTGTCATGGATCAATGTATTTGTACCATCATCTTCAAGTGTTTTTTTCTGGCACATGATCATCTTCTTCCATAGGATCATTAACTTCAACTTCGATATTCACAACTCCATGTTCATCCACTTGCAAAACCACATTCTCTAGGCTGTGATAATCCATATCATCTACCCTAGGGTGCCCCACCTTTATAATAATGATAGACATAAATAAACCATGATCATGATCAAGTGATTATATATATATAAAATGTTAAAACGATATAAACATTTACAAATTCAATCAATATAAACACATATAATGAACAACTTACCAATGGACAATAATCATGTCCCCCTTCAACGTGACCATGCTTCCTATAATGTTTCCCAGCTGTTGTGATTAAAAGTCATGTCGTCTTTAAGCCCTTGCAATTATTGCAAGAACAATAGCATTTCCCATCACCCTTTCTTTTCAATCTAGCACACAATCTATCAAGTGTCTCTTCATTTTGTTCTAGACTAATATTATTTGACATGATTTTTCTTTACCAAGCTTGACTATTTAGATCTCTAAAAAATATCAAACTCACACTCCAATAATTTTTATTCATAGACAAGTAACAAAATCTAATAATTCTGATATTTTACACCAAAAAAATTTGGCATGCAACCACCCCTGCAAAAGAGAAGATAGTCTAAAGTTAATGACCCCAAAAACACTTTAAAATGCTAATTCCAAAACTTATTAAATTCTTATTTTACTAATTTTTGATGATTCCAACCATTAAGACTCCTAAAATCGAATAGTAGACGATCTGCAACTTCCTACAATGATGGAGGTAGCGGGCTAGTAAGAGAAAGTGACTCAATCCTAAGGAGCAACAAGTCAGAATCATCATTGCTAATGTCAATACAGATTTATCCTTTTAGTTAAATATGCAATGTGTCACTTCTTATGACGAGCTTATCCCTAGGGCTGTCAACATTGAGAGAGCCCTAATTGCACAAGGAAGCACACACTAGTAGAATTTGGAAAATAAATGACTAGGTGACTAAAAATTTTAGTCACAACAACTAAAAATGACTAAATTCTACTCATTTTTTTGTAACTCAGCTATAAATGAGTAAATAAATTACTAGTTTGGTCATTGATTAAAAATTATTTAGTCACACAAATAAAAATGACTAAATAGTTAGTCATTTATTTCGTTGCAATCCATTTGAATAAATCATTTAAGGAATCAAGAATATAGCCCGCCAATATACTCTAAAACTTTAATAAACATACCTTAAAACTTTCGTCGAAATCTTATTTTAGGTGTAGCCACAGAATGGAGTTTTCCTTTTAATAAACATAATCTAAAACCTTCGTCAAAAAATTATTTTCAAGCATAGACCGCCAAAATGGAGAAGTGTTTCCATAAATAATGACAGAGAACGGTGAGTAGATGTGTGTGAAAGGAGGCATAGGATTCATTGTTGCTTATCTCATTCCTGCTCTGCTCAACAAATCTTATATTGTTACTACTGCTATTTGTAATCTAGGTATTTAATTGACATATATTTGCATAATCTCAAATTTCTTCAAAAACTTTTGAAGTAGCAATGTATCCTATATAGGGTTTAGAATGATTTCTTTTAATTAAAAAAATAAATAAATGATGAATTTCCCTATAATTAGATAATGTGGAGATCTCCTAAATCTACCCCAACACACTATCCTCTTTGGAACTTTATTCATTACTCCAGCTGCTAGGGTTTTGCATGTGACATCTTTAATATCTTCATGACCGTGGCTTTTAAATAGATCTCAATATTTTCTTTAATCCTTTTCATGGTAACCCTTGAGTTCCATAATCCACCTTCAATCTCTTCTAATAATGGTGTCTTAAGTTAGACTGCATAGTATGCATATAAAGAAAGTCATTCATACCTACCATTGTTCCAAACAACCACTCACTACCTTGCTTAAAATGTTGCCTCCATAAGCACAATAGCATATTTTAAAATCATGGTTGCTAGTGATTGACCATTAAGGTCACCACTTTCATCAAGATAAAATGATATTTTTGTCTTCAAACTCAAGGCATTATGCAAGATAACATTGTGAATTGTTTGTTGTGTATGATTTGATTTTCTTCCTCATTTACTACTTTGCTAACTTCCTTTAAGACTGGGTATTGCACCCTCAACTGCAATCTCAAATAGCTCACTTAGTATCACTTGAATATTCCTTTCATGATCATCTTTCTATAAAATCAAACTATTCCCTATAGACTACCCACTTACTACAGGGGACTCATTTTTTCATGGTATTGTAGATCTTAAGATCCTTCAACCTTATTGACACTACTTCACAGTCCACAAGGTATTATTCAATATTCTCCCATCTTTGTTGAGTCTTAAACACTCCTCAAACATGCAATCCACTACCTCCATTATACATTAATGGCTAAGAAGAAATATTGAACCTATGATTACCACAATTACTTTATTTGGACAGTCATTCCCTGATTTCATTTTCCTTGTCTAACACTACCAAAAGTATTTGAAAAACCCTTAAGGTCAACAAGGAGGTAAAGAAACTCGCTATTAAAATCTCCACTTTACTATGCAAGGTTTGAGCTTTATTATCTTGTCACTGCTCAACCTCTTTTTGACTGTCACATCTCAAGTGACTATCATTCTTTTTATCATAGATTGAATTTTTAAATGTCACTAAGCTACATAGTGTGCTTGTTATTGCCTACAATCTTTAGATTGCAAGATTTTGTTATTAACCACAATGTCTCAATCTTTCTGGTATTTCAACCTCACTAGTCTGCTAGAGTTATTTTTTATGTCTCTACAGAGGCCTAGGATTTGTACCCTAATCATGCTCTTACCAATGCTTCTGGTGGTATTAAAAAAAACCTTAAATCTTGGGTCAAAAAATTAGTTGTCTTGACAAAGTTGTAGTATGATCTTGGATTGTATCCTAGAGTGTGTGGGAAGCTTGTGTTTGATCATTAAGGTATATAAACCTGATCAGGGAAATGTATCCTATATAGCATGGGTCTTTAATACTTTCCATAATGGTTATTAGCAGATCACATTATTATAGTTTCCGGTAACCCAAGATTGCATTTAAGTATGTAACAAACTTGGTTTGTAGTTTAAGCTATACAATTTTAAGTAACATTCATAAGGTTTAGAAAATCTTGATCACTCTCTAGAATAGCCCATTAAACATGGGTTGTGTTTGAATGCACTACATAATTGATATAACACAACCACTCTGCATATCAACCAGAGTTATAGGCTCTTTATTGCAAAAAGAGGTAATCACTCTTCGATCATGGTATAATTACATCCTAACCTATTAAACTTGAGACAACCTAAATGCACCCAATGATGATTGACACCTACATTATACAACCTGAATTAACTAAATTATATGAGTTCCTCCATTTCTATCACAACATAGACACATTAAACTTGGGTCACACATGAATGCATCCTATATTTGTTATAGCACAACTGTGCCACATGACCAATAAACTTATGGATCACATAATTACAGTCACAATAATTTGTTCCTTGGTTGTGATCTTATGGTGATTCCACACAACAAAATTTGGACATGAAACTCTCAAAACCCTAAATCTCTATAAATAAAATCTAATGAGATGTTGCTTTAAAATATGATTTTCAAACCTAGAACTACAAATCTGACTTCACAACTAAATACTACAAAAAGACAATGACTACCCTCAACCTGGCGATATCTTCTTGATTTTTTATTTTTATTTTTTCCAAGAAAATCATCTTTAGATCTTCACAACTGTCTCAAGTAGAGAAAAACACTGTTGCAATAAATTAGCAAACTCACTTTTCTTTATGTCAGCCACAATTTGATTTTTTTCTATTTTTCATGTGTGTCAAAATTTTGATAAAACTGATAGTCAAAATTGTGACGAAACCTGGGATCATCAAAATTTCAATGAACGTCAAGGATAAACTTCCAAAAAATTGAAAATTACACATCAAATTTTACAAGCACCCGACAATACATCAAATTATACATATTTCGTCAGACAATTTCATCATATTTTGCAGTCAAATGAGTTAGTGATAAATCATATGAATGTTTTCAATAAATTCCTTGTTGAAATCATGTCTGGTTTGCCTACAAGTCTATATGATGCTTTGGAGTCTAGGAGGTTGAGTGCCAAATCAGAAGAAGAAAATCTCTAGGAGGTTGAGTGCCAAATCAGAAGAAGAAAATCTCTAGGAGGTTGAGTGCCAAATCAGAAGAAGAAAATCTAAGGAAGAGAGTTCTTGTCGATTTGTGCTCGGAAATGACAATTGAAGAAATGGATTTATTCCTTGAAAAAGTTAAAAAGGAATTTAAGAACAAAACAAGGATAAATAAACTCATGATTAGTGAAACTAATGCTGTTGTCAGTGAACTAAGGAAATTCTGGAGAATTTTTGTCAAGGGATAAGATTAACATTGAGGAAATCAATACTAAAAATGTTCAAGGAAATGAGGAAGTGAATATGGAGGTAAATGAATTAGAAGAAGAGAATGTGAATGAGGAGAACATAAATGTATTTGATCCTCTAGAATTTGGGGATATTATAACTTCTCCTAATGAGGAAAATACAGAGACACTTAGCTAACTAAGGTTCCTACTAAGGTGCTAGCTGAGGAAAAGGAGGTACATACTAAAGAAGTTGAAGTGCCTAAAGTCAATCCTAAATCAGAATCCAAGGTTGAAAAAGAAAAGGATTAAGAAATCAGAATAAAGGAAGTGAAGGAATCTCTATTGGAACAATAGAAAGAGTCAGATCCTAAGTTGGATGAAAGATCAATTAACCTATCTACTCTATCTCCAATTCAGATGATGAAGGTCACTAAAATTACTCAAGCCAAAGAAAGTGAGAAGATACTAAAATCTCACATAGAGGACAGTGAACTACTAAAGCTTGCATCTGGAGTTTTATAGAAATTAATGCCTACTTACGTTTTCTACCCATCAGGTTCCTCCTCCGATGAGTTAAAGAAGCTAATAAATTTTGTACATTCTCATTTTCAATCTTTTGAAAAATCTACTTTGGTTAAAGTGAAAAAGGAGTTCAAGGAGAAGAGAGTTGGTATCCTAAATGAATTGATTGCCAAAGACAAAGCTCTATTAGGCACATGCATGAAAAATATTCAAGATACTATGTCTGAAGGAGGAAAAGTGTACAAATCCTACTTGGTCTTGTCAAAATTTACTGAAGCAAATGAGAAGAAGGTGAAAGACATTGAAAAATAGTTGGTCACTATTTCCAATACTTTTGACCAATTAGCCGGTAGTTTTTGTAAACAAGAAAGTTAGGTAATGTCTTTTCTCAACCAAATAAAGAGTTTGAAACTTGAAAATGAAAGGATTATTGGCAAAGTATATTAACTTAGGGGACTAATAAGTCCAAAGATTGAGATAATGGTAAATGCTCTAAAAGAAGCTAAAGATGCTATGGCGACTCCTAATCTGGTAAGTCTCAAAGCATCAAAAACTTTGTCATATCTACTTTGTGGTCATACAAAAATTTTGGAGAGTTTGAGAAGTGTATGGTAATCAAACTTAAGTGGATTAAAGAATAACTTTGCAGACGTCTTCAAATTTTTGTAAGTCTCAGGTTATGTTTGTAAAACTTTTCAATTTTGGATTCCCCAATTTTGTCATTGATGTCAAAGGGGGAGAGAGTGAAGTGAAAAATGCCTTGACATTCTTAGGGGGAGCAATATTTTGAATTTTGGTAGTGTACTTACTAGTTTTGACACTTAGTCATTTTTCACTAAGTGTTTCCATCAATTCCAAAGGGGGAGATTGTTGGCATATGGCATCTAGTTTTGTCATTGATGGCAACTGAAGTCATTTCCATGGTCTAGAAATCAACATATATCATACCAGCAGATAAAGTGTAATGTTGTGTGTTACCGACAGAATAATTGAAGAACAGGGTATCTAGTCAGTCAGTTAATCTATCTACTTCACCAGATCATTGTTTTGAGTTGTGGATACCCAAGATTACTTGTTGAGCATGTACATTATCTTATTACTAAATTTTATGGTGTTGCATCATTCATTGTATGAGCTTGGAGGTTCGGTATGATGTTTTCTATCTATTTGTTCATTGTAGCTGACTGAGTCAATGTGATGTGTTTTGGATGTGTAAAGAAAAATTATTTAAAATATTTTTATATTCAAATTTTTAATTATGGGTCCCAACTATAGTCTAGCCAATGGTAGTAGATCCACATTGAAAATTTAATTGTAAATTTGTGTCGATAGTTGATAATTTTTCCAAGTTTTATTAAGACCGACGTATAGCAATTTTATTTCTAGATGCAGATATATATAAGAGACTCAATATATCATTTGGCATGTGAAAAAGAAGTGTTGTGGTGTGTTATAATCATCAAGAAAAGTGATTAGGTGATTATGCATAGTTTCACTTGTACATTAAATTTTTTGCAGTGTGAAGAGGAGAACAAAATTGTTGAATCACTCAGAAGGATAACATATTATCTATAGAGCGTAATTAGAATTGTAATTAGGAATTATGGATGCTATTTCATCATTTCACTCTTTTGGATCTATTCCAAATCATTTTAGGGTAGTGATCCCATTCCTTTTGAGTAGTTAGCTCTAGGTAATGAGCTTGAATGCAAGTGCATTCCCATTTTGTACTTCTCATTTTGGGTAAACTCATATGATATTGTGGATTGGCCATCCACCATGGCTTTTCACCTAATAGAGTTTCCACGTAAACTTTTTGGTGTTATGGTGTTGTGATTATTTTCTTTCTGTTGATGCATGTTTCTTTTGTTGAATGGTTAAGTTAAATGACAAAATAATAAAGTTGAATTTTTGCATAACACTAATTCTCCCCCCTCTCAGTGTTTCTTGTTTGCAACATAGATATCGAGATGGCATATACCACACTTTGTTAAAATTTGTTTGACTTGACATTGATGCCATTTTTTTGTATGGACATACACTTTATTATTGGATAATTTGATATATAGAAGTTGAGAATTGAAATAATTTGTTTGTCATGTGCATGTTTAAACTATTAAAAAATTTAATATTGAGCAATGGTTAAGTATCAATGTACAATAGGATAAAAAACAATGGCTATATTATATAGATGACAATAAAAAATAATGAATAATGGTTAAAATAAATCATATATTTCTTAGTTATATTATGGTTAAATATTATAGTTCATAAAACTTCGAAGAAAAGAACAATGGTAAAGTTTAACATTTTAACTTTAAAGTTTAAATACACAAATGCCATTGTCTCACACTATATATTTCATATTGCATTATCATTACATATTAAAATTCAAAAAATATCATAGTTTTGTGTTGATAAAAATGCCAAAGTGATGCAGAGCAGGGTGGTAAACTCTCAAAAAACCTACCCTTTAATCTTCCTTCTAGACACAAAACACCATTGGAAAGTCATGACTAGGGTACATAAGCATTAAATCAACAATCATCTTCCAATGAAACACTCACCAACACTCCAAAACTCAAAACCCTCACTTTTGACAAGTTTCAAAAGGGGTTTATTGAAAACATCACCTCCAGACCTCTCCTCACTATTTCAATGCCTCCAACACCTTCAAATATGTCTTCCATTGCTTAATTAACTCTTACAAAGTGTTGCCCCAAGTGTTTAGCATCACTACATACTCTTAACCTCCAAATTTCACTCAAAATACACATTCTTGACAACTAGGCATCATGCCCAAATGCCCAAATGGCCACCCCTACTCCTAAAATCATGCGCACATTCCCCCTACACCTAATTATGCCATTACATTGAGTTATAGTAGAATACAATGGGTGGAAAAGACATTTGGTGAAAAATTCCATGCTGCCCTTGTGGAAAAAGCATGAATTTAGGCCTAGGAGGCATAGCTTGAAGTAGCAAATTAAAGCAATAGTTTGTAAGAAGGTTAGAACCTAGTTGTTTTAATGTGATTAGGTGGAGTTTGATGTGATTAAAGATCTACAAAGGCATGGTAGGTCATTTTGATGTTTGGGCTTGAAGCCCTAGTTGAACAAAGAGTTAAAATGGGTGAAATTGAGAGCTTTTAAGAAGGAAATGTGTGATAAATTTGGGGCCAGCATAATTTGAAGGTGAATTAAGTTTTTGCATGATGAAATAAGAGTGTTTGAAAATATTTTGAGGTTTAATGAGGTCTGGAGATGGGTTTTTCAATAAACACCTACTTATTTGGTGAAAAATGAGGGTTTCACGAAAGAGGTTATTAGCAAGCGAGTTTTGACTCAGTGGTTGAATAAATTTTGGTTTTGGAGGTATTTTGAGGACTATCCAATGGTATTTAGAGTGGGAAGCAAGATTGAAGGAGAGTTCCTTTGTTAAAGTGGGCTAATTGGAGCCACTTTTCGAGCATTCAAGGTCAGTTTGATGGTATCATTCCAAAGTAAGTACATGTGATTGATTTTGCATAGTTGTTTACCTACCTTTCATTGCATCACAATAGAGCTTATGACCAAAGATATTAAGACACCCTAAGCACTAAATAGTGCAAGGGCACTAAGAGCATTTTATGCAAATGTTGACAATTGAGGTATTTTGGTTGTTTAGGGGTATTTGAGTCTTTTTCTTCAAACAATAAGGTCATTTAGACCATTTTATGATGTAAGGAGTCATTTTATATGTCTTTAGGTGGAGGGAAGGCCTGAGTTGCAAAATATTGCAAAAATTGCAAAATTGTGTAAGAGTTGTCAAAATTGCAACTTCTTGTCAAATGGTGGAAGTTCAAGAGTCATATTGTTGTATTTTGTGGGAAAATTAGTTGGAAGTTGTTTATTAATGTTTACGCATGGTCCTTTCTCACACCCAAATGTGCCAAATCGCTATGAGCTACATTCAACCGGTTGAATCCCTTAAGAGTTTGAAGTGAAAAATGGCTGCAAACTTTAGTATGATGTTACTCGAACACTGTGATGCTTAGAAACCTCTCATCTAATCTTATGAGATCATTATGTGCCCCTCTATAATAACTTCTCTTTGTTTTCACTATATCAAAGGCATTTTCCTATGGCCGCAAGATTTTTCTTGGGGAAAAAGTTGTCAAATGCAAGTAGTGCAAAGTTGTAAAGTGGTGCAACTTTCATTATACAACTCATTTGACCAAACTAACTATTCCAACGCATCTGATTGGGTATGTTTGCACTAGGTATGGTCCTCCTTTTTACCCAAATGCATCGGATCGCTATAAGCTACGTTCAACCGGTTGAATCCCTTAAGAGTTTGAAGTGCAAAATGACTGCAAACTATAGCATGACATTACTTAGACACTTTGACGCTTAGAAACTTCTTGTTTGAGCCTATGGAATAATTTTGTGCCCCTCTACCATAGCTTCTCTTGGTTTTCTATATCTCAGAGGTGTTTTCCTGTGGCCATGAGATTTTGCTTGGGGAAAAAGTTGTCAAATGCAAGTAGTGCAAAGTTGCAAAGTGCTCCAGCTTTTATTCTGCAACTCATGTGACCAAACTAACTATTCCAAGCCATCTAAGTGGGTATTTTTACACTAGGCATGGTCCTCTTTCAAACCCAAACATTGTCGAATCGCTCCAAGCTATGTTCAACCAGTTAAATCCCTTAAGAGTCTAAAGTGAAAAATGGCTGCAAACTTTAACATAACATTACTCAAACATCATGATATTTAGAAACTTTTTGTCTAATCCTCTAGGATTGTGCTATGCCCCTCTACAATAATCGCTCCCAGTTTTCACTATCTCGAAGGAATTTTCTTGTGTTGGCAAGATTTCGCTTGGGGAAATAGTTGTCAAATGCAAGTAGTGCAAAGTGGCAAAGTGGTGCAAATTTTTCTTTGCAACTCATGTGACCAAACTAACTATTCCAACACATTTGAGAGGGTATGTTTATGCTAGGAATGGTCCTCTTTTGCACCCAAACATGCTGAATCACTCTGAGCTATGTTCAAATAGTTGAATCCTTTATGAGTCTGAAGTGCAAAATGGCTACAAACTTCAAAGTGCTATTACTCAGAAACTGTAATTCTTAGAAACTTTTTTTCTGAGCCTATGGGATCATATTGTTTTCCTCTACAATAACCTCTCTTGGTTTTTCACTATCTCAAAGGTGTTTTCCTATCACAACAATATTTTGCTTGGGAAAAAGGTTGTCAAATGCAAGTAGTGCAAAGTTGCAAAGTGGTGCAACTTTCATTCTGCAACTCATGTGACCAAACTAACTGTTTCAACGCATTCGAGTGAGCATGTTTATTCTATGCATGGTGCTCTTTTGAACCCAAACATGTTGAATTGCTTCGAGCTACGTTCAACCAACTAAATCCCTCAAGAGTCAGAAGTGCAAAATGGCTGCAAACTTCAGCATGACGTTACTCAGACACTATTCAATGATTAGAAACTTCTCTTCTAAGCCTATAGGATCATGTTGTGCCCCTCTATAATAACTTCTATCATTTTTTGCTATCTCAGAGGCGTTTTCTTGTGGTGGCAAGATTTTGCTTAAGGAAAAAGTTGTCAAATGCAAATAGTGCAAAGTTGCAAAGTGGTGTAACTTTCGTTCTGCAACTCGTGTGACCAAACTAACTATTCAAATGCATCTGAGTGGGTATTTTTACACTAGGCATGGTCCTCTTTTTCACCCAAATGCGTCGAATCGCTCCAACCTACGTTCAACCGATTGAATCCCTTAAGAGTCTAAAGTGCAAAATGGTTGCAAACTTTAGCATGATGTTTTGAGACACCGTGATGCTTAGAAAATTCTTGTTGAAGCTTGTTGGATCATATTGTGCCCCTCTATAATAACCTCTCTTGTTTTTTGCTATCTTAGAGGCATTTTCCTATGGTGATGAGATTTCATTTAGGGAAAAAGTTGTCAAATGCAAGTAGTGCGAAGTTGCAAAGTGGTGCAACTTTCGTTCTACAACTTGTGTGACCAAAATAAATATTCCAACACATTCTATTGGGTATTTTTACGCTAGGAATGGTCCTCTTTCACACCCAAATACATTGAATCTCTCCGAGCTACGTTCAACCGGTTGAATCCCTTGAGAGTCTAAAGTGCAAAATGGTTGAAAACTTTATCATGGCGTTACTTGGATACTGTGATGCTTAGTAACTTCTCATCTGAGCCTATGGGATTGTGTTGTGATCCTCTACAATAACCTCTTTTTGTTTTCTCTATCTTGAAGGCATTTTTTAATGGCAGTGAGATTTTCTTGGGAAAAAGAAGTTAAATGCTAATAGTGCAAAGTTGCAAAGTGGTGCAACTTTTGTTTTGCAACTTGTGTGACCAAACTAACTATTCCAACATGTTCGAGTGGGTACATTTATGCTATGCATGTTCCTCTTTCACACCTAAATATGTTGAATCACTCCGAGCTACATTCAACTAGTTGAATTCCTTAAGAGTCTAAAGTACAAAATGGTTGCAAACTTCAGCATGATGTTACTCAGACACCGTGACACTTAGAAAATTCTCATCTAAGAATATGGGATCGTGTTGTGTTCCTCTACAATAAAATCTCTCATTTTTCACTATTCAAAGGTGTTTTCCTATGGTGGCGAGATTTCGCTTGGGGAAAATGTTTTTAAATGCAAGTAGTGAAAAGTTGCAAAGTGGTGCAACTTTCATTTTGCAACTCGTGTGACAAAACTAATTGTTCCAACGTGTCTAAGTGGGTATTTTTATATTAGGCATGGTCCTCTTTTGCATCCAAATGTGTTGAATTGCTCTAAGCTACGTTGAACCAATAGAATCCCTTAAGAGTCTGAAGTGCAAAATGGCTGTAAACTTCAACATGACGTTAATGAGACACCATGATGTTTATAAACTTCTCATTTGAGTCTATGGGATCATGTTCTACCACTCTATAATAACCTCTTTCAGTTTTAACTTGGAAGGAAAATAAGCATTTCTAAGTCAAGAGCAAGTCTACCCAATCTTGGCAAGGCACAAGCAAAGTCTGCCATGCCCATGATCAAGGAAAATGTCCAAGATGATGCAAAGTATGCTTGGGAAAGAAAATATATGTCCAAACTATTGTCAATTCCACCCTTGGATTGAATAATTCTTTCCCAAGAGAAAGGTAAATTCTGCCCAACTCAAAGCATACATGGAAAAGACAACGTAAAGTTGGCCCAGCTTAAAGCATACATGGTAAAGATAACTTAAAGTCCACCCCAAGCTGAAAATAGGAGATGGAAAACATATCTTGAAGTCTGCCTTAGGCCAAGGTCAAAGGGGACATCCAACATGCTAAGATAGTTCCTCATCATCTTCCATCCAACCAAATTGTTCCAAGCTAGCATGTCTAGGTTCAATGAACTTGACACTTCATAATGCAACAACTTTTTATTGTTGGTTTATATTTAGCAAAAGGACAAGTGTCCCCAAATGTAATTTTCTCATTGTTTGAGAGGTATAGCTGTGACAAACCCTAATTAGGGTTTTATTTTGTAATCTTAGTCATTGATTTAAAATCAATCTTGGCCATTGAATTATATTCAAGGAGCCTATAAATTGAGCTCACCCCTCATCTGTAAAACATGGGAGCATCCATCACATACTACTAGTTCACTACCTTGTTTATTCTTTCACTTACTATTATGATTTGATATATTTTTTCCAAGCATCGATCACTTGTCGGAAAGCACTTGTTGTAGGCTCTTAGCCACAATAGCAAGACAATGAACTGCTAGATAAAATGCTTGGGTAGATATGTATGAAAAATGTGGTAGCATAGACAAGGTAGTAAATATTTGAAAAAATTCCTTAAAGAAATGTGGTCTCATGGTGATGGAATGACATGACAATCCAAGGAATTTGATTGTCATGGCATTCTATCACCATGAGACCACATTTATTTGAGGCATTTTTTCAAATAGTTCGCTACCTTGTCTATGCTATTGCTTACTATTACGCTTTAATGGATTTTTTCCAAGCATCCATATAGCTTGTTTGAAATCACCTATTTTAGACTTTTAGCCATAGAAGCAAGGTAGTGAATTGATTGATAAAATGCTTTGGTAGACATGTATGAAAAATGTGGTAGCATAGACAAGGCAGTGAACTATTTGAAAAAAATCCTCAAAGAAATGTGTTCTCCTAGTGATGGAATGCCATGACAAGCACATTGAGACCACATTTATTTGAGGATTTTTTTTGAATAGTTAATTTCCTTGACTATGCTATTTCTTATTATTATGCATTGATATATTTCCAAGCATCCATAGCTTGTTTTACAAGCACCTATATTAGGCTTTTAGCCATAGCAGCAAGGTAGTGAACCGTTTGATAAAATGCTTTGGTAAACATGTATGAAAAATGTGGTAGCATAGACAAGGCAATGAATTGTTTGAAAAAAATCCTCAAAGAAATGTGGTCTCATGGTGATGGAATGGCATGAAAATCCATAGCAATTTGCATGTCATGGAATTCCATCACCATGAGACCACATTTCTTTTAGGAATTTTTTTCAAACTGTTCATTGCCTTGTCTATAGTATTGCTTGCTATTATGCTTTTGATATATTTTTTCCAAGCATCCATAGCTTGTTAAAAAGAACTTGTTTTATGCTTTTATCCATAGCAACAAGGCAGTGAACTATTTGACAAAATGCTTTGGTAGACATGTATGAAAAATTTGGTAACATAGACAAGGCAGTGAACTATTTGATAAAATGAGTCAAAGAAATCTAGCCTCATAGAATGCCATGATAAGAATATGCAATTAGCAACTGCTCCTAATTATTATTTATGCAATGTGAAGTAATTTCATAACTTCTTAGGTTGAATTTGTAAAAACTATATTGTAATTGAAATTTTGTCATCTATCAACATCTAGTTATTAGTTATGTAGTGTGAAGTAATGCTTTGACTTTGAAAGATGTGCAATAAAATGTAATCAATGATATGAATATAAACTACAAAAAAATATTTTTTACAATTCATTAGTTAAAATATTTATTTTATTTGCTCTCTATATCTCTATATGCTATGGAAATACCTTTCAATTTCAAAATAAATGGATTTTATCTCTTGTTCTACAATTTTTTACATTATTTTTAAATACGATTTTTTCCCGACTTTTTAAAAAACTCTTATACTTTTGGTTTTTCAAAATTTTCCCAAAAGAGTTTTGTTGCTATGCATTGGAAGCATGAAGCATACACATGAATACACACACTATACGTGAAGTATACATGTGAATAAGTGAAGCATACATGCGAATAAGTGAGGCACAAGTAATTGAAGCATTCTAAAGGATACAAACCACCAGGAATGGAGCTTATTTACACAATATGCTTTAGATGGAGCTTATTGAGCAATCGATAGTAATTAATTAAGCATTAGGTGTAAACAAAATCCATGCCTACAAAATTCAAGCATACAATTTACACAATACAAATGATAACATCATTGAAGAATGGTAATAGCAAAATAAGATTTTTTTAATCAAAAAGCCATAAGGTATACAATGATATATATTGATAAAAGTATATACAATATATCCAAAATATCCATATAGGCTTAGTACAAAGGAGCCATATTATGGACATTAAATTTCACGTATGTATCGATAGTACAAAACATATGTACCAAAATGCCACATAGACATGCATACAACAAACGACCCTAAACAGTCATTTCCCTCTATGGGAAGGAAATAGATCCTGTGCTGCCTTTGAAATTTGGCTGGATGGAGTGACTGTTGGTTCTCTGCTCTTTCGAAAATGCTCGCTAGTCCTCCTCTCTTCACTTTGGACCTTCAACTAATACAATAAATTGTAAAGATGTTAATACACAAAAATTTAATTGTGGAATGACATATAATAAAATATAATCACTTACCGCATAAAGATGGTCATCATTCACATTTACATCATTACCACGTCCATGATCTGGAGTGACAACCACCTATAGCAACCATCAAGAAATAAATTAAGCTACACAAAAGTATCATGAAAATTTTCTATAATAGACCATAAAAGAGCAAATATAATGTCAAATTGACTAATCTATTGCATACCTCTCTCAATGGATCAGAGCTAGTTATTGTTGCAGCAACTCCGTGCTCCATTGTGCCACCAACATCACCAGGGTTCTCTAATGTCAACATCTACAAATGGTAAATGAAAGAGTAAATGATAGGGTGAACTATTAAATGTTAATGGGATGGGATTAGGAAGGAATAAAGGAACAAAAAGTGAATTAGGAGAAGATAATGTGACACAATCAAGGAATACAAAATGCAATGCTTGTGTTTGTCATCAATTTTTTAGATTTGTATATGCAAAATTATGAAAACTAGATAACATTATTTTACAACACCATTATTGAATAAAGGCTACCTGAGTGTAAGTTGTTTGAGGAAATGAATTGCGAGGTGTGGAGGTCAAAGGTCCACTAGGAAACTGTTTGAAATCCAAAGCATGTTATGAGACAAACATTAAAATATAACATTCAATTGTTCAAATTCAATAATAATATCTTAAATACTAGTTGTATACCTATGGACTCAATGTTGAGAATGAATATAGGTCTATAGGAATGGGGAACATCTCATGAACACTCTGACCCTAGAATTTCATCATATCAAAATTCTACTAATTTACTTATTCTTAAATTTCAAAATATAATTTAATAAACAACACTAAATGAACTTGTTGAATTTTACTTGAGTGTCAATGTCAAATATCATTCAACAAATCATCTGTGAAATCCATCGCCTCTGCAATTGATGTAAGTTGTGTAGCTGCATCCTGAGCACTCTAATAATCGTACATGCAAATTGCACCACAAGTGCCATAATGGTGGGGTGGAGCTCAGGGCCTACATGTCTCCTCCACACCAGGCTCTACTAGAGGCCTCACACATTGTAAAATGGTTTGGGTGAGTGATCCAATCAACTCCAGTGTGTCCACCTCTACACTATCCTTAACAATGGAAGGAAGGATGACATGCTCCACCATGGGGCTAGCCAAGGGTCTCGATGCCAACTATGGGTTACATTGTACAATAGGTCTATCATGTGTGGAGGCCTCAACTCTACCTTGAAAGTCTAAGATGTTAAAATAATTTGGCATCTTATTGAGGATAAACTCACAATAGAGTTTCCTCAAAAAGTATTGTGCTACCTCATGGTTATTGTACAAAGGTTGGTCAAATACCATCCACCACTACTCCCAAAGTTTATTTTTAATTAACTCATGGTAGCACCAATGGATGGGGAACCTCCTGCATGTATGAGACAAAGGTGCATTGGTTTTTGGGTCTATAAATAGGTCACACAAGTCAACTTTGCTATTTTAATTTTTTTAACATCTGCATATGACAAACCTCTAACATAATATTGTCTCATCGCATGCCTCTGATTTGACCAAATTTTTATTTTCTCGCTCATTCCTCCTACATGAGATATAATTGACTTCAATGATTAAACAATCCCTCTCCTATAAGGGTGGGTTTCAGCATGCTCGGTTAATCTTCCAATTAATTGTTCAATGTCTCTTTTATTTTTTTTGAATTGATTTAGAATATTTTCTTGTGTTCCTTGAGGATTCCTATGAATTGATGGAGGGGTTTCAGGTTGCTCTTGAATAGGAGTCTCTTCCTGAGGGGGTAACTGTGAATTCTCAATGTTTGGAGGTGGAGTTTCATTCCCTAAGAATTAGAAAAACAAATATTGTAAAAACCTATTTCAATCTGTATTCTAAATAAAATTCCAAATAAATAGAATAAAAACACACACCTCTTCACAATCTTCAACATCTTTGACGTGTTGGCGACATGCTCATGAAAAATAGCAAGCTAAAGATGCAAATTATGGATGATATTTGGCGAGCACGAGTTGCATACCTCAAATCCTCCAAGCCAAGTCGTGGGTTGAAGTGAAATGGGGTTTCAAAATGTATTTTTTTCATTTATTTACCTTTGGCATTTGGAGCACGCCAAATGGCCAATTTTGGCCTTTTTTTGTGAATTTTTACAATTTGACACCTAAATTGTGTCACAGATTGGTGCACTTACCCAAATAGAGCAAGAAAAATTCAATAGAACCTTTTGTAAATATAAGTTACAAACTAGGTTTCAATATTTTAAAGGAACATATATATAATATATATATATATAGAGAGAGAGAGAGAGAATGCAAATAAAGTTGAGTTAATGATATTAGTCAACAAGATTTATAATATTTTAAAAAGACGCATATTTATAAAAAAAAAATTAATATAACAAGGTGACTTAAGAATATGTATCAACTTAAGAGATAATAATTGATTATATGGGTTATATAGGAGAGTCTTAAACTAAGAGACTATATATGAGGTGGTTTGGTAAAATAATTAATATTTTTTTTTGTTAAATATGTAAAATAAAAATTATCGTAGGTTTTATCCTAAGTATCCTAAATATATAATTATCATTCATCTAAATAATAAATGTATTAGCCTCCAATTCATTTGAAATTTTTTAAAATGCAAAAATGTCTTTTGGTGAAAAATCCTTCTATCCTAATGTAGAAACTAGCATAGTTTGGGAATGAGGGAGAAAGGTATAGAATCACGAGGTTGATACTCAAAGGAGATCTTAAGAAAATATAATTTGGGAAAGAAATTAAAAGGTAATAATTAGCTAAGGGAAATGTTTTTAATTGAAATCCTTATTCAACACTATAAAACTAGAGCTAGCAAAGGAATCCCTAGAACCAAAATTGTTCAATCAACATAAAAGTCTTGTTGTATAGTTTTTCGCACACACACCCCGCTGAAAGTAGGGACCCTCTTTGCTTTTGTTCTTGGTGTTTTAGCCATTTTATTTTGAGGATTTTATTGCTTGGGAATGTGCTTGGATGTTTACCTTGCTTTCCTTGATGATCCCTCTTTGGTGTATATTGAAAATCTTAAGTTTTTGACAATTTTTAGATTTTCCTCCAACTTCGGGATTTTCCCCTGCTGGCAGAATTCCCCAAATTCCTTCAAATCCTAGTGGTGGTTGCTTTACACTATTTTCTACAAACTCTCTTCTCTCACTAAATTCTATGTGGATCAAATTTTCCTGAAGTTTTGTCACCCTATTAGATTCTTGGATTGTGTTTGGTTGTCTTGTCAGCATTAATGCTTGTCTGTACGATTTCTGCAGGGGTATTTAATCAATTTTTGGGGAGTTTTGTGCCATTTGGTTTCATCATTTTCTCTCTTTTGGTTTGGTGCTTGGTTGGATTTGGTGTATTGGATTTGCGAGTTATTGGATTTAGTGGTGATTTTCTTGGGCATGATCTATTGATTGCTGGGGTGCTAAAGATTGTTACCTATCATTGTTGTAATCTTCATCAATGGTATGTATGCATTGCCTTGCTTCTAATTGTTGAATTTGAATGCATCTTTAGTGTTTTGGATGTTCTTGATCTTTGAATTCCTGCATGTTTGGGCACTGAACATTTTGAAGCTAGGGTTATTCGATTCTGTTAGAGTGATGGCCCAAGTGAGTTTGTGATCTTATTTTTGATTTCATTATAGGGTAGCTTGCTTGTGTATGCCATAATGGAATTTTTAAAAAACCCAACAAATGAGTAAGCTGAGTCCAAGCTTGTCCTATGCATTCATGGCAGAATTTTAGGGTTTCTAGTTTAGGGCCTCACCAATTCCTCTTGATTTACTTTAGGCTGAGTTTCAAATTCAAAGATAATTTTTAGGAGGTTTAAATCAAACTAGTTTCAACCCTAAGGTCATTAAATTTGTGATTGTTTAATCAATTTGAGTGAAGTCGTGAAGGAATGAAAGTATCCAGAAATCTAAGGTCTTTGTGGAATTCCCTAATTACCAAATTTTCCCAATTTTCCATTTTCCCTTTGCTTTCCCAAAAATGTGTGGTAATCAGGAATTATGTTGGCTTCGCAGATTTCTGCTCCCTCTGGATTTTTATGAAATTTCCTTTGTTCCTTCAATTTTTTGGAATTCATACACTATTGTTGTTTTCGTGGATTTTTGTCCCAAGTGGAATTCTCTAAAACTTTGGGAAAAATGAAGAACCAAGAGGTAGCATGATTTATTAGCTAGTGATTATGCATTGTATGATCAATTTGAGTTTTTTAAAAATGTACCATGCTACTTCTTAGTTAATGAAATTTGACTACATGATTATTGGGTGCTTTTATGATTATTTCGCTAGAATATGGCTGGATGGGAATTTTTTGAAATTCCTCTTTGACCTGGATTCCATGGGAGGACTGAAAACCCAAATTTTGAGATGATCAATTCTTATGAGGTTTTAGTGAATGTTGCTTATCATGGGGTTTATATTAAGGTTGAATATTTTATTTTTGATTAATTAACTTAGGTTTTATATGATCTTTATTAATTTTTCTTTGTTGAATGCAGGCTCAAGTAAAGTAGTGACAAGTGGAACTAAGGGTAGAGTGATGGATCCAAGTGCAAAGGGGTCTTCTATTTCTGAGGCAGAAAGAGTCAAGATGGATATCAAGAGTAGAACTCTTAAGAGCAAGCTTACTTCTATTTGGTCAAAGGTAACTGATATAAATGTTGGACTATGGAATTATGAAGAATTCAAGACTAGGGTGTCAGCATAGAACCTACCTTTGCTAGCTAGAAGAACATTGGAAATAGGGTTGGCACATGTAGCTGGATTCCCTCCCAAAGTACAATGTTATGAGTTGGTGCTTGAGTCTTCTAGACACTATGGCAAAGGTACACAAAGGATAGTTGGCCCTCAAGGAAGAATTGTGGAAAATATAAATCTTGTGTCAATAGTCCAGACATTTGACATGCCTAACAGATCTCATGTGGTGGCTTTTGATATGGATATGGAAAATAAGTTCTATGATGAAGATACCATCAAGGCCCAACAAGTCATCAATTCCTGGTTGGAGAAGCCTAAGTCCCACTTTTCCAAGTTACCCAAGCAGCTATTCAGAGCCAAATTTTAGAAAGAATACTATGATGTTATCACCCTTCTCAGCAGGGTGGTAGGGTTGAAGAGTGCAAGAGTATTTGAGAATTGGATGTTCCATGTCATTGTGAGGATGGAGTAGAATGTTAATAATCATTGGGAAGGTATTATAAGTGCCATGATTCATGAATAGATGTGTAATGTCCTATACACTAAGAGCTTCATAATGACTTCTTACCTGTTCCATGCCTTAGCTAGATTTTATCCATATAAGGGACTAAGTACAAGGGGTGTGTTAGGACAAGAAATAATTTATGAGTTTTATCCACACCTACACTTGAGTAACTCAAGTTATAGAAGGATGAATGATGCATTCACCATGTACATCACTAGATTGCTCAAATGTGTAGAGCATGTAAGGATATCTGATAGTGCCAAGGAGTTAGTCAAAAGGTATGGGGCTTGGTTCATATAGTTTCCCACCTTTTCATGCATAAGGATAGATGGTTGTTAGAGGGCTCCATACAGACTTCCTAGGTATCCCACAAACCATCTTATACTTCTGGAGGTCACTAGGAAGATATGTGATTTTGATGCAATTGTGAAGAAGGATAAACATAAAACTAGATTTGGTGGTGACTTCCCTCTGAGGATAGGAACTAGTGAAGGATGTCCTTCCTTTAATTCAGCCTATGCTTCTAAGGAAGAAATGAGTACTCTTGGGTTATCCTTTCATTCCAAGAGATCTAGGTTTGATAGGACTGGTGAAGCACAAAAGAAGGCCAGTAGGGAATACAACCACAAGGATGATATAGAAGAGTACTAGGCTAATTGTAGTGATGAATTTGAGATCAGAAAGAAAAAAAATTCTAGGCTACCTGTTAACTTAGTCCAGCTATATAATGTGAAGGACGTTCGAGATCAAGTTGAAGATGATGGAGATTTGATTTAGGGCCATGATTATGAGGTAGTAAAGGATAAACCATTCAGAGAAGTAGACTCATTGGAGGAAGAGAAAATAAAGTTAGAACAACTTATGACTCCAGTGGTTAAGTATACAAAGGTATGGCTTAAGCATAAAATGTGGGAACTAGAAAGTGAATGTGTGCAATACACCTATGATCTAATGGGAGACTTGGAGTCTCATTCCACTTTTGAGGAGTCAGTTGAGCAAGATCCTAAGGGTAAGGGGAAGGTGATTTCTCCTTTTGAGATCAATATTAAAGATCTTCAAGTGGAGGAAGTAGAGGAGGCATAAAAACAAAGAAAGCCTATTGCAAAGAAGAGGAAACATATTTCAAGAACAAAGAAATCAGCAAAGGATGAGGCTGAAAAGGAAGATAAAGAAGTTAGTGTTCCTGTGCCCAAGAGAAGGATGGTAATATTTTCACAGAAGGAAACAGAAAGCTCTGAGGGAGGGGAGGAAGTTATCCCACCTGTGATAAATGTGGAGAGATATAGAGAAGGTGTTACAGTCCCCCCTAGTAACTTATGAGGATTCACCTACTAGGAGTAAAGAAGATAGACCTCCTCAGAGAGAGGAAATTACAGTTAATATTTCATCAACGATGCATGAAGAAGAAGAGTAGAATAAAGAAAAGTAAGAAATAGTTGAAAAGACTCCTGGGAAATAGGATTTAAATGAAGATACACCCTAGGATCAGCAAGATGGAGTTAGATAGAGCAATGTGCAATTTGATACTACTGTTCCAGGCTGGTTGGACAAATAATTTAAGAGTAAACAAATTATTGTAGATGATACCCCTCCTAATTGGGATGAGTTATTGGCAAGTATAGGAAAGGGTAAATGAAAGAAGAAAGCCAGGGTCATCTCCAAGATTGAGAGAGATGAGGAAAATAACATGGTGGTCCACATAGCTACTCTTGCTCCTGATAAGAATAGGGATGATGTTACTAGAAGTGATTACAATGTGATGACTATTAACCTAGGGCCCACTTCCATGGAACAAGAGATTTAAGAGCATGAAGGCTCCAGTGTTGTAATATTGGGTAGATTGAGGAATGAAGTACAAACCAAGCAAGAATTGAAGAGGGATAATCTAGCTTTTTGCCACAAGAAACCATAATGGAGTTGGAGAGGATGAAGACTACTAATCATGCCATAGTGAATTGGTTACAGGGCATGCAAACTAAAGGAGATAATGCTATCAAGGACATCCTTTCAACTGGTGGAGATGTTATGACATCAATAGATTGGTTGAAATGGCTCAAGATAAAGAATATCTAGATCTCCTATTGTAGAAAACCAAGACCATTATGGAATATGCTAAAGATAAGCTACTGAGTGATGGAATTCTCCCTTCCTCTAGAGCTACAGAACCTTGGGAATGGTTTGAAGTTTTGAAAATAAGGAAAAGGGTTTTGAAGAAGGTGTATAAGCAGAAGAGGCAAATTGAAGACACCCTGACTAAGATCTACAATAAATACATTTCTTTCTTTGAGGTGATGATAGGGAGAAAGAAGTTTGCACCAAATAATTTAAGCTTAGAATAGTTGATAAAATGGTGGCGAAATGTATATTCTCCAACCAATGAGGACCCAGTTACTGAACATCAGTTGGATGATGCGGCCACCTATATTGTAGTAATGGATAAATATCAAACCATGAAGGTGGAGTGGGATAGGTTGGTGGAAAAATCAAGAGAAGATATTAAATCCATTAAGAGGAGAATTGAGGTTTTGACTATGCCACCTATAGCTGACTTGGATAGGGTACTTTTGATGGTGCATGATAGGTTGGAGCTAAATAAGGATAAAGGGGAAAGTAGTTAATGTAGGGCTACATCAGAATTTTTGCTTCCCCATTATTTCTTCTCTTCCTTCAGATACATTGGACTGAGCTTTGTTGGAAGACCCCAAGCCGACCTGGATAGAATACTTACATTTAATGCCCACTTTGTTTATTTTAAATTATCCTTGGCCGACTTGTTTTGTGGCCATTTTTTATTGTAAACCTAATTGAGCTGACATATCTTGTGGGTTTCTATAAATATGGCATTCTACCTCATTTATAAGGGCTAGATAGTTTTACTTTGAAGTGAATTGAGCAATATAGAGCAGGAGTTAGAGTTAGAAGTTAGTTTATTTTGAGCAAGTGTTGTAACACATAACACTAGAATTGTTGTTGTTATTGGGTGATTCAATACAATTGAAGACATTGTGCTTTTGGTGAATTCTCTTGTGATGATTTATCTTGCATGGTTCTTGTTCTATCTTTTAAGATTGCTTGAGAAATATTAGATATATGTTATATTTAGAATTAGATATAATTCAGTGGTGTTTATGGTTTGATGCTTGAGGTGTTTGTAGCAATCCCCGGTGCATACTTTTTGTAGCTAGTTGATGGTTACTTGCTTTGCAAAGTTAGCCTGACATTATATTTGTTGTGCTTAGTTCAATTGTGAAGGTTTATTCATTTCAATTGCAATAGGGTTAATTTGGACGAATGTTCATGATCTAAAAATCTCTAATACCTTAGAAGATTGCACTATTTCTATGAAATTGTAGATATTTTTGGGTTAAGCAATAATTAGTTTATGAGGGGTTGGTCCATTTCAAGTGTTTCACCATTGGTGTTATTAATCTTAGGAGTAGTTTTAAATTTAGGAATCTCTTTAAAACCTTAACTCTTTTGCTATTTCTTTGTCATTTGGGTTAGATTTAGGATTAAAAGTATCATCATATTGCTAATTTTGATAAGCTTTGAGATTCAATATTTGCTTGCAATAAGGTCCCTTTGTGATTACCAACATTTTCACATTTATCACTGAGTTGTTTATGCATTGTCAAGACCTAACATTAGAGACCTTGGGGTTATCTCTTGAGGCCTGCTAATAGAGATTTACCTTTCAAGAGAGATAGGATACTTGTATCTTCTCTGAGTTGTTGTTGTGTAGAAAACACCATCAATAGATTGGTGCTAAAAGGAGGTCCTGAATAAGCAAGTTGGATTGATTTTTGTTTGCCATTTCTCCTGAAAGATTCAGAAGAAGAACCATATCTACTCCATGGGAAGAGGACTTTCAAGAGTTTCTAGCTCCTACCAGGTTAAGAAGTACCAGAAGAAGGGGTGAGTCATCATCCACCCAGCCACTCCCATCATCTCCTTCATGCTCATCTTCATCAAGTTCATCTTATTCTAATTATAAGGAAATTCCCATTCCCCAACCTCAGCCGGTCATAAATCAGCCATTACCACCCCCACCTCCACTAATGGATTTCCTTGCCAACAACCCATCTTCATTAACTTTCGATAATTACAATGTCATGCCTAAGAACCCTGAACACTTTTGTTCAAAGTTCCATGTTAATGATCCTAATAAAACTGTTGAGGAGCACATCAGAATCTTTCAGACTTTCCTAAAAGATAGAGGAATCAATAATGAGGATGTAGCATGTAAGCTCTTTCCTTGTTCCTTAGGAGAGGATGCATTCTACTGGTACAATAATTTACCTCTTGGGTCTATTCAAAATTGAACTGAATTGGAGACTACATTTCTACAGAAGTTTAGGATTCCCATTTGTCCCAATGAGCTTTATCTTCAGTTCACCAATGTTAAGAGAGAATTATATGAGCCTATAGGGTCCTTTAACAACAAGTTTCATCATGCCTATACCCAATTTGGAGGCTCCTTATGTTGTTGATGAAGCCACCACTTTAGAATTCTATTATGAGGGACTTGATAGTCTGATAGCTACCTTCATGAAGTGGAGAAGAAAACCTCCTACCACTCTGCTTGATGCATATGTAGAGGTGGTGAAGGTTAGCACTGCTTTAAGACAACATTTATTTGGGCCTTTACCATCACTAGGACCCACTTCCCACCTTGGGTAGGTCCTAGCTCTTAATTAGGCTCTTACTAATCACACTCCTCTCAAGAATCTGGTACCTCAGTTGCCTCTGGTTCCTCACCCAAGGCCTCCTATGAGTCAAGTTCCACCTACAATCATCTACCCTCAACAAAATGTAAATCAACCTCTTCATCCACAGCCTCAAGCTAGTTTTCACACATATCTATAGAATTATGAAGTACTGAACTAGTCACTGAATACCAATACAATAGTAGGATATCCCCAAAATAATGTGAATCAACCTCCATATAGGAATCTTGATAAGGAGAGACTAGATGAATTGACTAAACAAGTGTAGAAGCTGAATATGGAGGTAACTTATTTAAGGAGCCAGAACTATCAGCTCCAAGCTACTCAAAGAAGTATGTAGTCCAATCATAACAGAGAAATTTGAGAAATTCAATAAGGGAAGCATTTTGATAGAGTTCAGCACTCTGAAAGAGGATATAATAATGAGAGAGGGCAAAATTATGATAAAGGACAATCTTTAGGCCAAAACTTTGATAGAGGCTAGGTTGGTGGACAAGGGTTTGATAGAAGACAACCACCCAGGTAGAACAAAACTTGGAATACAAGGCCTAAAAATGGAGGTGTCCCCACCCCATTGGATTAGCCACTCAACTAAGACAAGCCTCCAAATGGTGTATATTTGGCAGAGGCTACTCTATTGGGACGGTGTAGGCTCCATAAAACAAGTCAACATTCTAAATTAGATTGTCTAGAATTTTAGACATCAGCTTCAATTTTCTAGTATGAGGTGGAGAATAATGCAAGTGGTCAGGAAATGGTGCCATCTACTTCCTATGATTCATCAGTTTTGGTACTCAATCATGCTCCTTTTCCATAGAGCAAGGAGAATGTTCTTGAGGAAGAATCAGACCAGCTTAAAGAAGAGGCAGATTAGGTGTGCAATGGAGATGAGATTACACAAATATTCAATGAAAATATAGTGAATGATAATGGCCCCCTAGATGAAGAAGAAGCTTATATTGAAGAAGTACAGACATTCTAGCAGCCTGTTAAGAAATATGACTTTAGGGACCTACCACACAGACGTCCATAGGCTGAAGGCCCCTTCACCACTTCCATCCCTCCAAATAACTTTACTATGCCTCCAAATCCCAATGCCAGCAATAATCCACTATATCCTCATGTGCCTAAACAATACCTATCAAAGGCGAGACAAGCACAAATTGATTCATCCAAAGGAAGGAGTGTTGAAGCAAATAAGGATAAGGTTGTGGAATACCCAAAAGAAGCCCCTGCTGATCTGAGTGTAGAACAACTAGCCATATATGTTGTAGAAGAACTCAAGAAGCTAAAGGTAAGTCTCTTTGCATACAAATTATTGAGAATTCCAACTATTAGAAATGCAGTTCTAGGAGCCTACAATGTGAATTCAGTATCACAAGATAAATCAGCTAGTGTGAGTGTTAATAAAGCATCCAGTTCCCAAGTAGTGAAAGGCTAGAGTCATATTCATAATCAAATCCATATACCACCTGGAGATAAAGGGAAAGAGAATGATAAAACTCAAATTGCTCAGGTGGATACCCCTTTGGCTCTGTTCCAAGGTAAAATGGACACTCCTCCATTTCTAATCTTTGTTCGTATATTTGGTAATAACTTGCACAACTACTTGTTGGATTCAGGTGCTTCTACCAAAATAATGTCTTTTGGTGTCTGTAGAGCCTCAGGTATTACTCCTACTGATTCTCAAAAGAAAGTTACTCAACTAGATAGAACAAAGGTCAATGTTGTAGGGGAACTAAACATTATTCATATGCAGGTTGCCTCTGACCCTAGAATTTAGCTAGTTATTAATATACAAGTGGCAGATATACCTAATGCTTATGGTTTTATTCTGGGAAGAGACTTACTAGGGCCTTAAATGGATATGTATCAACTGATCACTCTCATATGTGGCTTCCTTGGAAGGGAGTGTCGAATTAGATAAGGATTGAAAGAGAACCCAGGATGAAGTATATGATTATAGATTATTAGAACACTTCCAATGAAATATTGATATCAAAGGTAAGTATGGGTAATTATGTGCTTGTAGCCCCTTTTAAGGAGTCAGATGTAGAAGAGGTCCGTATACTACATACAATGCCTATCGATCTCACAACAGAATCTAGTAGCACTATAGCTTTGGTGGAACCAATTGAAAATGATGATGATCCTGAGGATAATCAACTCAGTTTGTTGGATAGTTTCCAAGAATTCATTCAAAAGCATGTATTGAAGATCATATTCAGTTGGGTAGAGGAATGACTTTTGGAGAATTACTCTTGCCAAATTGGTGGAGTCCATAATGCCTCCCACTCTGAATTGGACTGTTGCCTCTACTAGGTTGTAGTAGAACAAGTGCAAAAATGTATCAATCCCACTCCAACAATCAGAATTAACATATAGAGTATTCAAGAGGATCCTAAATGAAAGAAAGTGATGCTTTCTAAAGAACCCTGCAACACAAACAGTGTGAGAGATACAACAACAAATTCTACAATTGCTGGTTGTTGGACTTTAAGATTTGATGGATCCAAATCAAAGCAAGGAGTTGGGGCAGGATTTGAGCTAATCAATCCAAGAGGTAAAACTTTCATTAAGAGATATCAAGTTTCCACAATCCATAATTATGATCAATTTTGCTTCTGGTTTTGATTGTGTTTGAGTTTTTTGTCATCGACGTTTCGGATCACACTCCATGATCCATCATCAGGATGAGAGAGAGCATAAGGAAGAGAAATGAATTGTTGCAGACCCAAGCCACCTAAAAAGGAGAGGAGTTACACACAAATCGAGGAGAAGACATAATAAAGCAAAATGAAAATGATAATAAGAAAACATGATAAATACAATAGAGTTCAAAAAGATAGATGTTAGTCGAAAAAAACAGCAGTAGTCATCAGTAATTTGTAATAAAAATTCAAAATCATTAAAAGGGATAAACGAAAGCTATTAATATCAATATTATAAAAAAATATTAAAAACTAGAGATAGTTTGTAATTAAATAAAAATAGTCAATAAAATAATTAAAGAATAAAAAGTTAAAGAAAATAGAAAGTAAAATAATCAGATAATATAGGAACAATAAATATAAATTATATAATATATAGAGAACTATATAGATATATGAGAAACTAAAATATATATACATAAATCAAATAAAAATGTATTAAGTTTATTAACTAACTATCTATTAAAGAATAAAAATAAACAAAAAACACATATATTTTTTTTTTTATATTTTACTTTTATATTTTTCATTTATTTTATTTTATTAGATAGTTGGATTTATACTTTTATTAGATAGTTGGATTTATTTTATTTTATTTTATTTTATTTTTTTCTTTTTCTAATATAATTAAAAGATTATATATTTGTCTTATATATATTTCTATTTAGTTTCTCATATATCTATATAGTTTCTCATATATATATTTATATAATTTATTTTCTTGGGGCCTTTTTCCTTTATATTTATCTGATTTATTTTTACTTTTATTTTTATTTTCATTTTGGTCTCTCTTTTGCTTATGTGATTTTGATTGTTCTTTATTAATTGGATTTATTTTATTTATTTTTATTTAATTTTTCGTATATATATTAATATTTAGTTTTTCATATATATTTTTAGATATATAGTCTATTGGCTTGGGGCTTTATTCCGTTTTATTTATTTAATTTATTTGTGGTTTGTGTCCTTTGTCTTTGAACTTTTTCGTTCTGGTTTAATGCTTTTGATTGGGTACTTTCATTTACCTTGTTGTTACTTTATTCTTTGTCCTTTTCACTCTTAGAGTTATGTTTGTTTTAGTTTATTCTCTTTGGCTTGTTGTTCCTCTTTTTTGTTTCCCCCCCTCCTTCTTAATGTATTTTTGCTTAATTTATTGTTTCGCCTCTTTGAACTCTTTTAGTTTTTCATGAGCTTCATCTTTGTGTTTTGAACTCTATTGTATTTATCATGTTTTCTTATTATCATTTTCATTTTGCTTTATTATGTCTTCTCCTCGATTTGTGTGTAACTCCTCTCCTTTTTAGGTGGCTTGGGTCTGCAACAATTCATTTCTCTTCCTTATGCTCTCTCTCATCCTGATGATGGATCATGGAGTGTGATCCGAAACGTCGATGACAAAAAACTCAAACACAATCAAAACCAGAAGCAAAATTGATCAAAACTTTCATTGTTGCTCATAGACTTTTTTTTCATTGTACTAATAATGTAGTAGAGTATGAGGCTTTAATTCATGGGTTCCTTATGGCACTAAAGAAAAAGGTTAAGATTTTGTAAGTTTTTGGGGATTCTGAGTTGGTGGTCAAGCAAGTCAAGAGGCAATACTCATGCCATGGCTGAAGGATGACCAATTAAAGGCATAGAGTATGGGACCTTATTGAAGGATTTGATGCCTTCAACATTCAGTTGGTACCACACAATAATAACCAAACAACTAATTCCCTCGCTCAGGCAACCAGTACTTTGCAGCCTTTATCTCTCTCTAGACTGAAAAATTTTACAGTGGAATTAATGCCTGTGCCTTTAGTACCAGACAATGTTACCAATTTCTAGGTATTTGAGGATGATAAGCATATTTTGGATTTTATCACAAGTTTAGATGTCTTTTCTTCTCAGATTATTGATGAAATAGATCCTCAAAAAGAAGGGATGGATTTGGAAGGGGTCATTAATTTGAAGACTAATACTATTCCAAGGGGAATGGTGCAGTTGGAAAGGATTTTTTATATGGATAAGGTCAAAGATCAAAAACAGGATGCTAAGAAAGAGTCAATTAGTGGACAATGTGAAATGTACAACATGTGGAGTCAAGATGATATTAAGAATGTCTTCATTGATAAACTATGTACCCCAAAGGAAAGGAAAGGAATAATTGATGCATTAAATACATATCAGGATGTGATAGCTTGGAGTTATGAGGACTTAAAGACCTATGACACATCAATAATAACTCACACTATCCCTTTGAAAGCAAGAGTAAAACCCTTCAGGTAGAGGAAAAGACCGATTAATGCCCTGTTGGATCCCATTATTCAAAAGGAAGTGCAGAAGTTATTGTCTACTAGAATCATATTCCTAGTTAGAAATTCAACCTAGGTTGCAAATCTATTTCCTGTGAGAAAGAAGAATGGGAAAATTAGACTGTGTGTGGATTTCAGGAACCTTAACAGAGCATCAGAAAAGGAAAACTATCTAGTCCCTTCGTTGGATGAAGTACTTCAAATTGTTAATGGGTCACAAATGATTTCTTTCCTAGATGGCTACTCTGGATACAATCAAGTTATGGTATAGTATGAAGATAGGCACAAAACTACTTTCACCACCAAGTGGGATATTTTCACTTATAGGAGAATTCCCTTCAGATTGATCAATGCAGGAGCCACATTTTAGAGGGCTATGGAGATTACTTTTAAAGATATAATTGGTAAATGCATAATCATTTATATGGATGATCTGACAGTATTTTCCAAGAAGAGAGGTGACCACATAGCAGACATATGCAAAGTGTTTCAGAGGTGTAGATAATTTTGTATATCTCTTAATCCAAAGAAGTGCATCTTTGGAGTTACTAAGGGAAAGTTTTTGGGACATGTTATATATGAGAAAGGAATTGTAATTAAACCTGAGCGAGTGGAAGCAATACTTAATATTCAACCACCAGCTAGTGAGAAAGAAATGAAGTCATTCTTTGGAAAAATTAACTTTGTAAGGAAGTTCATCACATGATTTGTAGAGATAGTCAAGCCACTGAATGCGATGTTGAAATAGGAAGCCAAGGTTGAATGGAGTGCTGAGGAAAAAGAAGCATTTGCAGAAATCAAAAGGGCCATTGTTGAAGCTCTTGTTTTGCTGAGTCCTGATTATGATAAGCCATTTTACATATATTCATTTGCTTCTGATCACTCCTGTGGTAACAAGTTGACTCAAAAGTCTCATCAAGGGAATGAGCATCCCATAGCATTTATGAGCGCACCACTAAAAGATGCAGAACTAAGGTACCCAAGTGTCGAGAAGTAGGATTATGCCCTAGTTAGAGCTATGAAGAAATTTAGACACTATATTCTCAGAAACAAGGTCTTTGCAATAGTTCTTGACCCTGAGGTCAAGCTATTGTTGATGCATAATGAGCTAGGAGAGAGCAGAGCTAAATGGGTGACTATGTTACAAGAGTATGATATTGAGATTCAACCCATGAAGCTGGTAAGGGGGAAAGGACTTACGAAAATAATGGAAGAAATGGGCCCTGATCTTGCAACCCAACATTACAATCTTGAAGATGTTTCTCTAGGGGAATGGTATGATGATATTGTTCACTATCTCCTGACTCAAAGGTGTCCTAACCACCTTAATGCAATACAGAGAAGGGAATTGCATTTGAAGAGTGATAGATTCATGGTGAAGGGAGTTGTCTTATACAAAAGGAACCATGAAGGTGTCTACATAAGATGTTTGGGGCAGCAGGAGGCTGACAGAGTCATGGAAGAATTTCATGATAGATATGGCACTGGTCATGGATAGGCACAGTCCATTGTGAATCAGATTCTGAGAGCTGGTTATTATTGGCCCACATTGTTTAAAGACACACACAACCATGTCAGAATGTGTCATGTGTGTCAAACTGCAGCAACCAGAGAGAAGTATGCAACACTCCCACTTCAACCAGTCTTTGAGGTAAAACCTTTTACACTGTGGGGAATGGACTTCATAGGTCCAATCAATCCACCTTCTTCTGCAAGCCACATGTATATTCTCACTGTCACTAATTATTTCACATGATGGACTAAGGCTCTTGCATGCAAACAATGTACTTCTGAAGTGGTAATCAATTTCATTGAATCATGTATTATTAATCAATTTGGATGCCCTTTATCTTTATTTTGTGATAATGGTCATGCATTTGCGAGTATGTGCAGGATCATGATGGGCCAAAAAGTGGCAATATGATGGGTATGTGGCTGACGACTAGTTTTTTACCCAAAATTGATGAAACAAAAAGGGTTTTAAAGGAGATTCTCATCTTTCCACCAATATAAATTATTCTTTACTTTGAATTTAATAAGTAGTTATTATTCATTTTCTATTCAAATTTTGACTAAAGTCCTAATTGATAGGCTGATTGGAAAACATCTATAGCTTTCAAATGGTATCACATTTTTTGAATCCAAAACATGCATCACATTCTATATTTTGCATACTATAGGATTAAAAAAATAAAAAAATAATTTCATAAAGTTTTGACCAAGTTAAGGTGGTCAGACATACAATTTCTTATATTTTTTAAAAAGTTGTAATAAAAAATTCATAATTAATTATTTAATTGGAAGAAAATTACAAAAAAATATGCATCACATCGAGACACAAGTCCTTTACTTATATCTAAGATCTTATAAAAAAAATTATCATTTTATTGTGGTTAGGGTGGTCAGAAAAACACATACTTCTTATTTTTTCCCTTAAATTTAAGTACCACTGCATTGAAATTTCAAATTTTCACCAAATAGATTTTTTTTTTAAAGAAAACCTAGTAGTTTAGAAACTACATTCATTTTTCTATAGATTCTATTCTTACATATTTTTGAAATAATATAAATAAATTATTCAATTTTTTACATCAAGTTTCCTACCTCTGATTTTTCTAAATTTTTTGCCACTTAAAGGCCTATTTTTTCCATGATGATCCTGTACATACCCTTGCATCATTGAAATTTTCTAACTTGGCCTTTGATCATGGAATCATAATAAAGTTTGCATCTAATTACTATCCACAAGGTAATGGTTTGGCTAAGTCTTCCAATAAGAACCAATTAACAGTCATCTGTAAGTTATTAGAGAAGAATCCCAAGGATTAGCAAACTCAACTTAGATTTGTGCTCTGGGCAGATCATATGAGATAGAAGACTTCCCTAGGAACCTCTCCTTACCACCTTGTGTATGGATAGGAACCTGTATTTCCTATTCAATTAAGGATCCCCACTTTATAGTTCATTAATGAATTTTATGATGAAGAGAATAGGCGTGAGGCCTGCCTAGAAAAACTTTTATACCTTGAAGAAAGAAGAGATGAAGCCCTTGAAAACTTTGCCAAACATTAGCGGGTAGTCAAAATATGGTTTAATAGGAGAGCCAAGGTAAAATCCTTTAGAATCTCTGACTTGGTTCTTTACTGGGATAAAGCCCATGATTGTAAGGGAGAGCATGGTAAATTTGACAAACTCTGGCTTGGCCCTTATCAGATTTTAGAGATTCTAGGAGATAATGCTTTTCGCTTCAAAACTCTCACTGGAGAAGCTATCCCACTGCCCATCAATGGGTAGTACTCGAAGCATTACTTCCAACCCTAAGATGTTTACAACTCTTTTCCTATACACATAGTTAGAGTAGGTTTCCTTTCTATTGGTTTGTTTTGGTTAGAGTAGGTTTCCCTTTCTGCTTTGTTTTGTTTGTTTCTTTTTTGGTTAGTTTAGGTTTGCTTTTGGATTGATTATTTTTTCTCTTCTCTTGTTTTGGGGATTTCTTGCTTTCTTCTGGGTGTGTTGCACCTGCATGGCAATCATATTATTATCTGGATTTGTTCTAAATATTTCTTTTAAAAACTTCAATCTTTTTTCCAAAGTCAGTTGGTGAAAGTTATCTATTTGGTGTCATATGTATTAAATGTTTAGAGTGGATAATCCAGGGGATTAAGTTAAATCTAGAATGTATTTGGGTCTTATATTTTACAAAGATCTTTTAAAATTCCAAGGTTGCAAGGGATTCTTATGAAGTTTACCTAGGTGAAAAATCTTATATTCTACTTCAGCGCCACTGTGGTTCCCATCCCTAAGTGTGAACTTCATTGTTCATAAGTTGAAACAAAAGTGAAAAGAAAAAAAATATCAAAAGAAGAAAAAGAGAAAATATTGAAAATAAAAAGAATGAATTCAACTTATCAGGAGTATCCAAGTATCTCTACTAGGGCTATGGACGCCTGGCTGGCAGTAGAGCTATGCTTAGGGGGAATCATAGCGATAAGCTCCTCAGGGCTATGGATGCCTGACTAGCAGCGAGACTATATCCAGGTTGCTTTTGGAGTTTGAATCTTTATGTAGCCTAGTTAAACTTAATTTGATCCTCATTGTAACCGAGGAAAATAGGAATGAACACATATGCACACACTTTGACCCTAGTACAAAGATGGTTTTCTTATCTTTGAGTTTTGAAGCTCATCCAAATTGATGACCTAATGCAAGGACTAAAACTAGAGATTCTAGGTTCTTGATTCTATTTTGTTAATGAAATGCTCTGGAGCATTTTCCCAGCAGGAGTCACCATTTGTTGTGTAGTTTTTCGAACACATGCCCTGCTAAAAGTAGGGACCCTCTTTTCTTTCATTCTTGGTGTTTTGGCCCTTTGATTTTGAGGATTTTCTTGCTTGGGCATGTGCTTAGATGTTCATCTTGCTTTCCTTGATGATCCCTCTTTGGTGTATATTGAAAATCTTAAGTTTTTGACAATTTTTGGATTTTCCTCCAACTTCAAGTTTTTCCCCTGCTGGCAGAATTCATGAAATTCCTTCAAAACCTAATGATGGCTTCTTTACACTATCTTTCAAAAATTCCATTGTCTCACCAAATTCTGCGTGGATCAGATTTTCCCAAAATTTTGTTACCCTATCGAATTCCCAGATTGTGTTTGGTTGTCTTGTCTGTATTAATGCTCATCTGTATAATTTTTGCGGGGGGTATTTAATCAACTTTTGGGGAGTTTTGTGTCATTTGCTTTCATCATTTTCTCTTTTTTGGTCTGGTGCTTGACCTTGAGTCCTTGGTTGGATTTACGAGTTCTTGGATTTGATGGTGATTTTCTTAGGTGTGATCTATTGATTGTTGGAGTGCTAAAGATTGTTACCTGTCATTGTTTAATCTTCATCAATGGTATGTACACATTCCCTTGATTCTAATTTCTAAATTTGAATTCATCTTTCGCATTTTGGATGTGCTTGGACTTCGAATTCCTGGATGTTTGGGTGCTGAACATTTTGAATCTAGGGTTATTTGATTCTATTAGAGTGATGGCCCAGGTGAGTTTGTCAGCTTATTTTCAATTTCAATATAGGGTAGATTGCTTGTGTAGGTCGTAATGGACCTTTTGAAAACCCAGTAAATGAGTAAGTTGAGCCAAAGATTTTCCTATGCATTCATGGCATAATTCTAGGGTTTCAAGTTTAGGAGCTCACCAATTACTCTCGATTTACTTTAGGCTAAGTTTTGAATTCAAAGATGATTTTTAGGAGGTTTAAACCAAGTTGGTTTCAAGCCCAAGGTCCTAAAATATTCGATCATTTAATCAATTTGAGTGAAGTCGTGAAGGAATGATAGTATCCATAAATTTGAGGTCTTCGCGGAATTCCCTAACTATCGAATTTTCCCGATTTTCCATTTTCCCTTTTCTTTCACAAAAATGTGTGGTAATCCAGAATTATGCTTGCTTCACGGATTTCCACTCCCTCTAGATTTTACTAAAATTTCCTTTATTCCTTCATTTTTTCCAAAATTTCTAGACTATTGCTATTTTTGTGGATTTCCATCCTAGGCAAAATTCTCTAAAACTTTGGGGAAAATAAAGAACCAAGAGGTAGCGTGATTTATTAGCTAGTGATTATGCATTGTATGATCAATTTGAGTTGTTTAAAGATGTATCATGCTACTTCTTAGATAATGATGTTTGACTACATGATTATTGCGTGCTTTTATGTTTATTTTGCTAGAATCTTCCTAGCTAGGAATTTTCCGAAATTCCTCCCTAACTTGGATTCCACGGGAGGATTGAAAAACCTAAATTTTGAGATGATCAATTCTTATGAGGTTTGAGTGAATGTTGCTTATCATGGGGTTTATATTAAGGTTGAATATTCCATTTGTGATTAATTAACTTGGGTTTCATGTGATCTTTATTAGGATTTCTTTGTTGAATGCAGGCTGAATAAAGTAAAGCAGTGACAAGTGGAACCAAGGGTAGAGTGATGGATCCAAATGCAAAGGGGTATTTTGTTTTTGAGGTAGAAAGAGTCAAGATGGATATCAAGAACAGAATTCTTGAGAGAAAGCTTAGTTATTTTTGGTAAGAGGTAACTAATACAAATGTTGGACTATGGGATTATGAAAAGGGTGGCAGCACAAAACTTCCTTTACTCGATAGAAGAACATTAGAATCAGGGTTGAAACATGTAGCTAGATTCCCTCCCATAGTGTAGTGTTATGAGTTGGTGCTTGAGTGTTCCAGACACTATGACAAAGTTACACAAAGGATAGTTGGCCCTCAAGAAGAATTGTGGCAAATCTAAATCTTGTGTCAATAGTCCAGACCTTTAACATTCCTGACAAATCTCATGTGGTGGATTTATATATAGATATGGCAAAGAAGTTCTATGATGAAGATACCATCAAGGCCCAACAAGTCATCAATTCCTTGTTGGAGAAGCCTAAGTCCCACTTTTCCATGTTACCCAAGTAGCTATTTAGAGAAAAATTTAAGAAGGAATACTATGATGTTATCACCCTTCTTAGCAGGGTGGTAGGGTTGAAGAGTGTAGGAGTATTTGAGAATTGGATGTTCCATATCATTTTGAGGATAGAGCATAATGTTAATTATCATTGGGCATGCATTATAAGTGCCATGATTCGTCAATAGATGTGTAATGTCCTGCAGACTAAGAGCTTCACAATTGCTTCTTACTTGTTATATTCCTTAGCTAGATTTCATCCATATAAGGGACTAAGTACAAGGGGTGTGTTTGGACAAGATGTAATTTATGAGGTTTATCTATAGCTACACCTGGGTAACTCAAGCTATAGAAGGCTGAATGATGCATTTACCATGTACATCACTAGATTTCTCCAAGGTGTAGAGCATGTAAGGATATCTGACAGTGCCAAGGAGTTAATCAAAAGGTATGGGGTTTGGTTCATACAGTTTCCCACCTTTTCATACATAAGGATAGATGGTTGTCAGAGGGCTCCATACAGACTTCCTAGGTATCCCACAAACCATGTTATACTTTTGGAGCTCACTAGGAAGATATGTGATTTTGATGCAATTTTGAAGAAGGATAAACATAAAATTGGATTTGGTAGTGACTTTCCTCTGAGGATAGGCACTAGTGAAGCATGTCCTTCCATTAATTCAACCTATTCTTTTGAGGAAGAAATGAGTACTCTTGGGTTATCATTTCATTCTAAGAGATCTAGGTTTGATAGGACTGGTGAAGCACAGAAGAAGGCCAGTAGGGAATACAACCACAAGGATGATATAGAAGAGTACTCAGAAAATTGATGTGATGAATTTTAGATCAGAAAGAAAAAGTTGTCCAGGCTACCTGTTAACTTAGTCTCTCTATATAATGTGAAGGTTGTTCCAGATCAAGTTGAAGATGATGGAGATTTGATTTAGGGCCATTATTATGAGGTAGTAAAGGATAAACCATTAGGAGAATTAGACTGGTTGGAGGAAGAGAAAATAGAGTTAGAACAACTTATGACTCCGGTGGCTAAGTATACAAAGGTATGGCTTAAGCATAAAATGTGGGAAATGGAAAGTGAAGGTGTGGAATGCACCTATGATCTAATGGGAGACTTGGAGTCTCATTCCACTTCTGAGGAGTCAACTAAGCAGGATCCTAAGGGTAAGTTCAAGGTAAGGTCTCCTTTTAAGATCAATATTAAAGATGTTTAGGTGCAGGAAGTACATGAGGAAAAAAATAGAGAAAGCCTATTGCAAAGAAGAGGAAACATATTTTGAGAACAAAGAAATCAGCAAAGGATGAGGCTGAAAAGGAAGATAAATAAGTTAGTGTTCTTGTGCCCAAGCGAAGAAGGATGGTAAGATTTTCACAGAAGGAAAAGGAAATCTCCAAGGAAGGGGAGGAAGTTAGCCTACCTACAATAAATGTGGAGAGCTCGGGAGAAAGGACATAGGTATATACAAGGAGATCGAGAACTCCTTCTCCTAAGGATAGTGTGCCAAGGAAGGATGCTCCTTCAGTCACTCCTGCTACAAAAAATCATAATGATATTCCTCTTTCTCATGAAGCCCACAAAGATTTAGGTGAATCCAAGGAGGTAGAAAGTCATCAAGGTACAAAAGGAGAAGAATTTCAGGAAGGTGAGCTCTATAGTGCTAAGGCAGAAATAGAGAAGGTGCTACAGTCCCCCTAGTAACTGTTGAGGAGCACATCAGAATCTTTCAGACTTTCCTAAAACATAAAGGAATCAATAATGAGGATGTAGCATGTAGGCTCTTTCCTTGTTCCTTACGAGAGGATGTATTCTACTGGTACAATAATTTACCTCTTGGGTCTATTCAAAATTGAACTGAATTGGAGACTACATTTCTGCAGAAGTTTAGGATTCCCATTAGTCCCAATGAGCTTTATCTTCAGTTCACCAATGTTAAGAGAGAATTATATGAGCCTATAAGATCCTTTAACAACAAGTTTCATCAAGCCTATACCCAATTTGGAGACTCCTTATGTTGTTGATGAAGCCACCACTTTAGAATTCTATTATGAGGAACTTGATAGTCTGATAGCTACCTTCATGAAGTGGAGAAGAAAACCTCCTACCACTCTGCTTGATTCATATGTAGAGCTGGTGAAGGTTAGCACTGCTTTAAGACAACATTTATCTAGGCCTTTACCATCACTAGGACCCACTTCCCACCTTGGGTAGGTCCTAGCTCTTAATTAGGCTCTTATTAATCACACTCCTCTCAAGAATCTGGTACCTCAGTTGCCTCTAGTTCCTCACCCAAGGCCTCCTATGAGTCAAGTTCCACCTGCAATCATCTACCCTCAACAAAATGTAAATCAACCTCTTCATCCACAGCCTCAAGCTAGTTTTCACACATATCTATATAATTATGAAGTACTGAACTAGTCACTAAATACCAATACAATAGTAGGATATCCCCAAAATAATGTGAATCAACCTCCATATAGGAATCTTGATAAGGAGAGACTAGATGAATTGACTAAACAAGTGAAGAAGCTGAATATGGAGGTAACTTATTTAAGGAGCCAGAACTATCAGCTCCAAGCTACTCAAAGAAGTATGTAGTCCAATCATAACAGAGAAAATTGAGAAATTCAATAAGGGAAGCATTTTGATAGAGGTCAGCACTCTGAAAGAGGATATAATAATGAGAGAGGGCAAAATTATGATAAAGGACAATCTTTAGGCCAAAACTTTGATAGAGGCTAGGTTGGTGGACAAGGGTTTGATAGAAGACAACCACCCAAGTAGAACAAAACTTGGAATACAAGGCCTAACAATGGAGGTGTCCCCACCCCATTGGATTAGCCAGTCAACTAAGACAGTCCTCCAAATGGTGTATATTTGGCAGAGGCTACTCTATTGGGATGGTGTAGGCTCCATAAAACAAGTCAGCATTCTGAATTAGATTGTCTAGAATTTTAGACATCAGCTTCAATTTTCTAGTATGAGGTGGAGAATAATGCAAATCGTCAGGAAATGGTGCCATCTACTTCCTATGATTCATCAGTTTTGGTACTCAATCATGCTCCTTTTCCATAGAGCAAGGAGAATGTTCTTGAGGAAGAATCAGACCAGCTTAAAGAAGAGGCAGATTAGGTGTGCAATGGAGATGAGATTACACAAATATTCAATGAAAATATAGTGAATGATAATGGCCCCCTAGATGAGGAAGAAGCTTATATTGAAGAAGTACAGACATTCTAGCAGCCTGTTAAGAAATATGATTTTAGGGACCTACCACACAGACGTCCATAGGCTGAAGGCCCCTTCACCACTTCCATCCCTCCAAATAACTTTACTATGCCTCCAAATCCCAATGCCAGCAATAATCCACTATATCCTCATGTGCCTAAACAATACCTATCAAAGGAGGGACAAGCACAAATTGATTCATCCAAAGGAAGGCGTGTTGAAGCAAATAAGGATAAGGTTGTGGAATACCCAAAAGAAGCCCCTCCTGATCTGAGTGTAGAACAACTAGCCATATATGTTGTAGAAGAACTCAAGAAGCTAAAGGTAAGTCTCTTTGCATACAAATTATTGAGAATTCCAACTATTAGAAATGCAGTTCTAGGAGCCTACAATGCGAATTCAGTATCACAAGATAAATTAGCTAGTGTGAGTGTTAATAAAGCATCCAGTTCCCAAGTAGTGAAAGGCTAGAGTCATATTCATAATCAAATCCATATACCACCTGGAGATAAAGGGAAAGAGAATGATAAAACTCAAATTGCTCAGGTGGATACCCCTTTGGCTCTATTCCAAGGTAAAATGGACACTCCTACATTTCTAATCTTTGTTCGTATATTTGGTAAGAACTTGCACAACTACTTGTTGGATTCAGGTGCTTCTACCAACATAATGTCTTTTGGTGTCTGTAGAGCCTCAGGTATTACTCCTACTGATTCTCAAAAGAAAGTTACTCAACTAGATAGAACAAAGGTCAATGTTGTAGGGGAACTGAACATTATTCATATGCAGGTTGCCTCTGACCCTAGAATTCAGCAAGTTATTAATATACAAGTGGCAGATATACCTAATGCTTATGGTTTGATTCTGGGAAGAGACTTACTAGGGCCTTAAATGGATATGTATCAACTGATCACTCTCATATGTGGCTTCCTTGGAAGGGAGTGTCGAATTAGATAAGGATTGAAAGAGAACCCAGGATGAAGTATATGATTATAGATTATTAGAACACTTCCAATGAAATATTGATATCAGAGGTAAGTATGGGTAATTATGTGCTTGCAGCCCCTTTTAAGGAGTCAGATGTAGAAGAGGTTTGTATACTACATACAATGCCTATCGATCTCACAACAAAATCTAGTAGCACTATAGCTTTGGTGGAACCAATTGAAAATGATGATCATCCTAAGGATAATCAATTCAGTTTGTTGGATAGTTTCCAAGAATTCATTCAAAAGCATGTATTGAAGATCATATTCAGTTGGGTAGAGGAATGACTTTTGGAGAATTACTCTTGCCAAATTGGTGGAGTCCATAATGCCTCCCACTCTGAATTGGACTGTTGCCTCTACTAGGTTGTAGTAGAACAAGTGCAAAAATGTATCAATCCCACTCCAACAATCAGAATTAACATATAGAGTATTCAAGAGGATCCTAAATGAAAGAAAGTGATGCTTTCTAAAGAACCCTGCAACACAAACAGTGTGAGAGATACAACAACAAATTCTACAATTGCTAGTTGTTGGACTTTAAGATTTGATGGATCCAAATCAAAGCAAGGAGTTGGGGCAGGATTTGAGCTAATCAATCCAAGAGGTAAAACTTTCATTGTTGCTCATAGAATTTTTTTTCATTGTACTAATAATGTAGTATAGTATGAGGCTTTAATTCATGGGTTCCTTATGGCACTAAAGAAAAAGGTTAAGATTTTGTAAGTTTTTGGGGATTCTGAGTTGGTGGTCAAGCAAGTCAAGAGGCAATACTCATGCCATGGCTGAAGGATGACCAATTATAGGCACATAGTATGGGACCTTATTGAAGGATTTGATGCCTTCAACATTTAGTTGGTACCAAACAATAATAACCAAACAACTGATTCCCTCACTCAGGAAACTAGTACTTTGCAGCCTTTATCTCTCTCTAGACTGAAAAATTTTATAGTGGAATTAATTCCTGTGCCTTTAGTACCAGACAATGTTACCAATTTCCAGGTATTTGAGGATGATAATCATATTTTGGATTTTATCACAAGTTTAGATGTCTTTTCTTCTCAGAGTATTGATGAAATTGAACCTCAAAAAGAAGGGATGGATTTGGAAGGGGTCATTAATTTGAAGACTAATACTATTCCAAGGGGAATGGTGCAGTTGGAAAGGATTTTTTATATGGATAAGGTCAAAGATCAAGAACAGGATGCTAAGAAAGAGTCAATTAGTGGACAATGTGAAATGTACAACATGTGGAGTCAAGATGATATTAAGAATGTCTTCATTGGTAAACTATGTACCCCAGAGGAAAGGAAAGGAATAATTGATGCACTAAATACATATCAGGATGTGATAGCTTGGAGTTATGAGGACTTAAAGACCTATGACACATCAATAATAACTCACACTATCCCTCTGAAAGCAAGAGTAAAACCCTTCAGGTAGAGGCAAAGACCGATTAATGCCCTGTTGGATCCCATTATTCAAAAGGAAGTGCAAAAGTTATTGTCTACTAGAATCATATTCCTAGTTAGAAATTCAACCTAGGTTGCAAATCTATTTCCTGTGAGAAAGAAGAATGGGAAAATTAGACTGTGTGTGGATTTCAGGAACCTTAACAGAGCATCAGAAAAGGAAAACTATCTAGTCCCTTCGTTGGATGAAGTACTTCAAATTGTTAATGGGTCACAAATGATTTCTTTCCTAGATGGCTACTCTGGATACAATCAAGTTATGGTATAGTATGAAGATAGGCACAAAACTACTTTCACCACCAAGTGGGATATTTTCACTTATAGGAGAATTCCCTTCAGATTGATCAATGCAGGAGCCACATTCCAGAGGGCTATGGAGATTACTTTTAAAGATATAATTGGTAAATGCATAATCATTTATATGGATGATCTGACAGTCTTTTCCAAGAAGAGAGGTGACCACATAGCAGACTTGTGCAAAGTGTTTCAGAGGTGTAGATAATTTGGTATATCTCTTAATCCAAAGAAGTGCATCTTTGGAGTTACTAAGGGAAAGTTTTTGGGACATGTTATCTATGAGAAAGGAATTGTAATTGACCCTGAGCGAGTGGAAGCAATACTTAATATTCAACCACCAGCTAGTGAGAAAGAAATGAAGTCATTCTTTGGAAAAATTAACTTTGTAAGGAAGTTCATCACATGATTTGCAGAGATAGTCAAGCCACTGAATGCGATGTTGAAATAGGAAGCCAAGGTTGAATGGAGTGTAGAGGAAAAGAAGCATTTGCAGAAATCAAAAGGGCCATTGTTGAAGCTCTTGTTTTGCTGAGTCCTGATTATGATAAGCCATTTTACATATATTCATTTGCTTCTGATCACTCCTGTGGTAACATGTTGACTCAAAAGTCTCATCAAGGGAATGAGCATCCCATAGCATTTATGAGCGCACCACTAAAAGATGCAAAACTAAGGTACCCAAGTGTCGAGAAGTAGGCTTATGCCCTAGTTAGAGCTGTGAAGAAATTTAGACACTATATTCTCAGAAACAAGGTCTTTGCAATAGTTCTTGACCCTGAGGTCAAGCTATTGTTGATGCATAATGAGCTAGGAGAGAGCAGAGCTAAATGGGTGACTATGTTACAAGAGTATGATATTGAGATTCAACCCATGAAGCTGGTAAGGGGGAAAGGACTTACGAAAACAATGGAAGAAATGGGCCATGATCTTGCAACCCAACATTACAATCTTGAAGATGTTTCTCTAGGGGAATGGTATGATGATATTGTTCACTATCTCCTGACTCAAAGGTGTCCTAACCACCTTAATGCAATACAGATAATGGAATTGCATTTGAAGAGTGATAGATTCATGGTGAAGGGAGTTGTCTTATACAAAAGGAACCATGAAGGTGTCTACATAAGATGTTTGGGGCAGCAGGAGGCTGACAGAGTCATGGAAGAATTTCATGATAGATATGGCACTGGTCATGGATAGGCACAGTCCATTGTGAATCAGATTCTGAGAGCTGGTTATTATTGGCCCACATTGTTTAAAGACACACACAACCATGTCAGAATGTGTCATGTGTGTCAAACTGCAGCAACCAGAGAGAAGTATGCAACACTCCCACTTCAACCAGTCTTTGAGGTAAAACATTTTACACTGTGGGGAATGGACTTCATAGGTCCAATCAATCCACCTTCTTCTGCAAGCCACATGTATATTCTCACTGTCACTAATTATTTCACATGATGGACTAAGGCTCTTGCATGCAAACAATGTACTTCTGAAGTGGTAATCAATTTCATTGAATC
>VDFB02270651.1:746004731-746129955 GCA_007258455.2 Sequoia sempervirens | reverse complement strand
CACCTTTTATGAAAATGGACTTAAAATTAATGTGAATATGAAAGACATATTACAACACTAAACAAAGGAAACATTAAGCTCATTTTATTATTAATTATTCTCAAATTAAGTGTTAAAAAGGGATAGTTTTTCCTACACTACATTTTTCCCCACTTTAGTGAGAGGATGACTCCATGTCAAACTCACATTGAAGTAGACATTCAAGATACCTATGTATGCAAAAATGACAAAGACACACAATCATACAACATCAAAGACCAAGAAGATCAAGCCTAGATTGTTGAATGTGATGTGGAACACATCTAATCCATTGGTTTTTTTTGTCATGCTTACTCTTGTTTTCTCTTTTAAATACCAACTAGATCTTCAAGGAAGCATATGGATTTTCCAATTCCAATAATCAGCAACCTAAAAGGGGTTGGCCAATGAACAAGATAAAGAAATTAAGATTTCCTCCTACACTTTGGGTTCTACAAGACCCAAGAGGGTGATCCCACAATGTACTTATAACATTTCCTCACAAGACTTTGACATACATTGCATGTTAAGCAGAAAAATTCTCATATCTATGACTTGACAAGTGATAATTTGTGAAGAATTGGAAAATCCTTTACACCTTTACAACTTGGAGTAGAGAATGGGAAAATCAAAAAATAAATACAACATCCATCATCATTTTATGTACAATTTCAATTAAATGACTTGTTCTTTGATGTGATCTAGCTAACTAGATATATCTGAATTTTACTTAACATATAGAACAGTGCATTATCTTAGGCTAATGAGGTCAAATTCACAACATACTGTAATGCAACGACAAAGGAATTAGACATTTTTAGACTATTATGGATTTGCATTACAAATTCATAACTCAAACTTTACATACAAAAAATACTTGGAGATCCTACGAATTAACATACAAAATAATGACTAAATTTAAGCATTTAAATCAATTACTTGAATTGAAGCAGAAATGCAAACACACATCCAACCACATTAATTGGATACCAATAAAATAATCCTTGAGATCATTTCATTTCTAATTCATGAACAAATCCATAGGAAACAATCTATATGTAATTTTCCATTATCAATTCTCAAATGCTATAATTGTTGCAAAACCTTTAAGTTGACTATAAATGTAAACCCATAAATTTTTAGGATCTAAGACAATTGCTTAAAGAATGCATAACAATTATAGTTCCAATCTCCAAATTACCAAAATGAAATCAATACCACAACATATTAAACTAATGGAATTGACAAAAAGATGGAATTCAGAAAGAGAGACAAGACTAAGAGAATGCAAATAGCTTGATAACAGAGTTAATTGTAAGAACGACTATGTCTTTGGACCCCTCTCCAAAGACTAGACCAATACGATTAATATCTTCAAAAATTTGGCATTACATCTGTTTACAATATTTTCCCTTCAGGAATGATGAAATTCCAACATTCTCCAAATGTACAGGATCAACAATTCATCTCTCTGAAAATTATCTCAAGTCTTCGACACCTAAATCATGTATAATCTGGATGAACCCTAAGCCTCTAACCCCCCCTTTTTATACAAAAAAATTAATCAATTTGGTTCATAACCAATTGATTTTCAAAACCTCCCAATATCCCCTTTACATAGAAAATATTATTTCAAAATCCCCCCCCTATTTACATAGGGATAATCCATCCATCCAATTTTACATAAAATCTTAACTAATCAATCTCTTCAAATTATTTAAGCGATTTATTTTATCCTTTCCAGACTTTTGTTTATACAAAGGATTTTCATTTAAATCCTTATAAATTTGATTGTTTTATTTTTAGGGGTAATATAGATTAGCAATTTGATTTTTAGAAATAATGATTAAATTCCCCTTAAAAAGGGGGATTGCCCACCTACATGGGTGGCTCCCCATAAAGTGTGGGCCACCTCCCATGGTAAAGGTGGCACCCCACTTTATGTGGGTCGCCTCCCATAGCATGGGTGGCACCCCACTTAATGTGGGTCACCCCCCATGAGATGGGTGGCTTCCCACTTAATGTGGGTGCCCCCTATGGTGGCGATAACTTTTAATTTATATATTTTTTGTTATATTATTATTTTATTTATATATATATCCATATATATTTTTTGCCAATAAAATTTTGCTAAATGGAGGGATGAGGTGATGTTGTGTGCCAAGGGCTGATTGGTTGTTGAGTTGACTAGGTGCTAACATCATCGGGGCAATTTTTACCCAATCTTTGACCTTCCGTAACTTCGTCATACAAACTCTATTTTTCGTGAAACAAACTCTGCCAGAATCATGACAATGAGCACAACACAATGGCATTGACTTTGACCAGTTTTGATGACTTTGATTTTTTCCCTTTTTTTGGTCTAGTTTTGAGAGTTGACCAGAGGTTTGACCATATATATCTTGAGCTCTGGGACTCTGATTGACTCCATTTGAGTTGCATTGGAGTCAAGGTCTCAAGCACTTTTTGATGATGCCAAAACTGGAGAAAAATGGAGAATTTTAAAATTGACGAAAAATCCTCCATATCAGTCCTCCCCACTGGAGAGCTTTTGGACCTTCAAAAGCTAGTTACTCAGAAAGTGAGGGTAAAGTTCCCTCACTTTACCAATCTCTATCCATTTTTTCTTGCTTGGATTCATCCCCTTCAATACAACTCTGAGGTACTCGACTGCTCCTCTTCATGAAGTCTTGGTTTTCCTATCTAGTATGATGTCTTCAGGAAACTATGGCATGTACTTTGGTTAAATATCATCAATTGATGGAACTTGAATGTCAGTATCCTCATCCAATATCATCAGATGTTCATACAGCTTCAAGTTCTCAACATTGACAACTGAATAGATCTACATATATGGAGGAAGATTAAGGCAGAAGGCATTAGTTTTGATCTTTTCCAAGATCTCAAAGGGACCATACCAAATCAGCTTGAGCTTCCTTCCTTCGCCTTGCATTCTTTCCTTGCTAATGTGTAACCAAACTCTATCTCCAACCTGAAAATGGTGATCATTGTGATGCTTATCATGTCATGCCTAGTATTTTTCTTGAATCTTCTCCAATTGTGCTTCCACTGCCTGATGGATGGCTTGGACTTTCTGGATGAACTTCAAAGCCTTCTCTGAATCATGGTGTCCATCTTCAACATCATCTTTCCCAAAATAAAAATCCATTAGGGTCTTAGGCACATAACCAAAAGAAGTCTCAAAAGGAGATCTCTTTGTAGAAGAGTGTGTCACATGGTTGTAAGAATGCTACACATAGTGAAGACTCTCATCACACAACTTGGGATGTTTATTGCAGTAGCCTCTGAGTAGATGCACAACTGTCTCTTTTACTACGTATGTCTATCCCTCAATCTATGGATGGAAGGTTGTACTCTTCTTCAGTCTAGTGTCCATGATTCCCCACAAAGCTGACCAACATCCCCCTCAGAATATCAAATCTCGATCCAATACAATAGAAGTAGGTAACCCAAAATGAACCCATACAAATTGGAAGTACATTTGAGTTGTCAGTTTAGCAGTGACTTATTATTTACATGGCATTAAAATACACATTTTGTTGAACCGATCAACTACTTCAAACAAGTAATCATGTCCCTTCCTAGACATTGGTAACCCCCCAACAAAATCCAAACACACTTTCCAATGGATGAGATGGGATAGGTAATGGTGTGTACAACCCCAGTTTTTTGTTACTTGGTTTACTAGTTGCACACATAATGTAACCCTTAATGTATTTGGTTACAATTTCTTGCATTTTAGGCCAGTAACAATATTTTTACAATTGAGAATTGTTTTAGTTACCCCAAAATGTCCTGTAATCAAAGAGGTATAAGCTTCATAGATTACATGTGCTTGTTCATCTTTTAGAACACATAACTTTCCCAAATGATAAATTTTTTTATCTTGCACATAATAATCTTTCTCTTCTATCTGTTTTCCTACAATTAGAGTTGAATAAATATCCTTAAATTTTTCATCATTAGCATATTTTTCCTGAAAGCTTTTGAATGCACCATTCAACTACCTTTAAGGATAATCAAATAATTCATAACAGGAGGTGTAGAAAGTATATCTGCTACTTTCTTATGGGTACCTTTCTTATACTTAATTACCAAGTGAAACTATAGTAAAAATCCCATCCATTTGAAATGCCTACTTTGTTGTAGTTTAGATTGTGAGTGCAAGTATTGTAGTGGTTGGTGATCTGTGTGGATTATAGTTTCTTTCCCCATTAAGTAGTGTTTCCATTTCTTAACACTCTAAACTAATGCATAAAGTTCCTTATCATAAGTAGGATAGTTAATAACTACACCTGAAAAAGTCTTAGAGTGATAGCAGATTGGTTTACCTCCTTGCATTAGCACTGCTCCCATGGAAAATCCACTCACATTTGTCTCGATCTCAAATGGTTGGTGTAAATCTAGTAAAGCCAGAACTGGTACAGTGCTCAACTTTTCCTTCAAAGTGTTGACATCCTTCTACTGTGGACCTCCCCACTAAAAAGTTATCTTCGTACTTGTCAATGCATGCAATGATGATGTAATGTGGGAGAAGTTTGCAATGAACTTTCTCTAGTACTGGACTGCACCTAAGAAACTTATGACTTCTATTATAGTACTTGGCTTAGGCCATTTTACAATAACTTCGACCTTTGCAGGGTCTATTTTCAATTGACCATTTTTGACGACATAGCCCAAGTACACTGGATGTCTTAGCAAATTCACATTTAGATGTCTTTACATAATTTTTTTCTTTTCTCAATACATCAAAAAATTTCTTTACATGAATTACATGATCATCCCAAGTTCAATTGAATACAAGAATATCATCTAAATAGACTATGACAAAAACATCAATAAAAGGATGAAAGACATCATTCATGACTCTCATAAATGTAGTTAGTGCATTGCAAAGCCCAAAGGGCATAACCAACCACTCATAAAGTCCCTATTTTTTCTTAAATGCAATTTTCCAAATGTCATCTTTTGTAATTCTTATTTGATGATATCCGCTATGCAAGTCTAACTTAGTGAAATAAACGGCATGTTTTAACTGATCAAGCAAATCATCAATTTGGGGAAGAGGATACCTATTATTTATCGTTATTTTGTTCAAGGCTCGATAATTGATGCACATTCTCCAAGTTCCATCCTTCTTTGGAACCAACACAATTAGAGAACTACAAGGAGATGTACTAGGACAGATGACTCCTTTTTCCACCAACTCTTGAACTTGTTTTTTGATTTCTTCATTTTGCAAAACTAATAAACAGTACACGTCAATGTTTGGAAGAGGCACATCTTGCTGCAACTGAATTTCATGTTGTATCTCTCTCTTAAGTGGCAATCCCTTTGGCTCCTGAAATAATTCATCATAAGTAGAAACTATTTTGACCATCTTAGTTTTACGCTTAGGATCACACCCTTTAAATGCTTCAACTTTCCCATCCTCTTTGGGATTTACAAGCATTAACACAAAGTTCTTACTAGAGTTGACTAACCTTTTCATTTGACCAGCATTAACTAGTGTAAGATTAGTCTTGACCTTGTGTGCACGTACAATATATTCTACCCCATATTTAAAAAGATGATACTTGTTCTCCCCCTGTTAAATATTTCCTTTCTATCATACAGATAAGGACTCCCTAACACAATCCCACAAATATCCAGAGGTACAACATCTACTTCTACTTCATCAATGAAGTTAGCAGTGATGGAAAAACTCAATTTGCACTGTTTTGTCACCTGCAACTGTGCATCATTACATACCCATCCAAGTGGATAGAGCTTAGGATGAGGAGTAGTAGTTAGATTCAATTTCTTAACAACCTCTTCAAAAATCAAGTTGACTTGAGAGCCCGACTCAAATAGTGTATCAATCTTTGTGTGTTTAGTTACCACACGAATGTGAAACAGTTCATTCTATTGTTTATCAACTTTAGGAGTGGATACTTTACTTGCATTAGAAATACTTGCATTAGAAGAGATAATTATACCTTTCCCTTTACCTTCGATCCTGACAACAATGATTTTTGTCTCATCTCTAGAATTAGATCCAAGATTTTGTTGAATGAATATAGTAGCAGTAGTCTTTTGTTTGCCTTTATTTCCTTCAAATCTTTTCGTCCTTGCCTCCAGATGTAATTTCTAGCACCTCAATTCATCATGTCCCTCTTTCTTACAGTGTGAGCATGTGGGTTTTTCACCCTCTTTCTTAACCATAGTTGTCTTCTTTCCTTTACCTTTATCCTTTTCTTTATCTTTACCCTTAGAATTTCCCTTAGACTTAGATGGTTTCTTAACAAACTTATCAATGAATGATCCCTTGCCTCTAGACTCTAAGTGGGTAGCTTGGACACAAAATTCATCAAGGTTATTGGGATTCAAAACCAAAATTGAATGTCTAAGGTAGGAATGAAGACCTTTGATGTACTTCAACAAAGTATCCTAAGTGTAAAAAGGAACATCTAATGCAATAGCCCTTTTACGAAATTCATGAGTGTAATCTTGAATGGACTGACCTTTCCTTTTCCTAAACATCTGCCAGTTCATCATTAGTTGGTGCATGCAGCCTAAGGGATATAATTACTTTTTAAGAGCACTTACAAATTCTATCCAGGACAAGTTGACTTTACCATGTTGGGAGATTTATGCCCTAGTCCTACTCTCCCACCAAGTTAGAGTTGTACCCCCTACACGAAGAGTAGCAAGTTGGATCCTATTAGCATCATCTACGAGGTTTGGACTCTATAATAGTATTCAACCTGTTGAATCTAGTCATCTAGTTTTTTCAGCATTTAATTCACCACAAGGTATGTGGAAGATCATGATGGGCCAAAAAGTTGCAATATGATGGGTATGTGGTTGACGACCTTTTTTTAACCCAAAATTGATGAAATAAAAGGGGTTTTTAATTGATATTCCCAACTTTCCACCAATATAAATTATGCTTTACATTGAATTTAATAAATAATTATTATTCATTTTCTATGCAAATTAAGACTAAAGTCCTGATTGATAGGCTGATTGAAAAACATCTATAGCTTTTAAATAGTATCAGATTTTTTGAATACAAAACATGCATCACATTCTATGCTTTGCATACTATAGGATTAAAAAAAAGAAAAATTGAATTTCATGAAGTTTTCACCAAGTTAAGGTGGTCAAACATACGAGTTTTTTATATTTTTTAAAAGTTGTAATAAAAAAATCATAATTAATTATTTACTTGGAAAAAAATTACAAAAAAATATGCATCACACCAAAACATGAGTTCTCTACTTATATCTAAAATATTATAAAAAAATATTAACATTTTATTGTGGTTAGGGTGGTCGACAAACACCTACTTATTTTTCCTTGAAATTTAAGTGCTACTGCATTGAAATTTCAAATTTTCACCAAATAGATTTAAAAAAAAAAAAACTTAGTAGTTTAGAAACTACATTCAATTTTCTACAGATTCTATTCTTACATATTTTTGAAATAATATAGATAACTTATTCAAATTTTTACGTCAAGTTTCCTAACTCTGATTTTTTTGGATTTTTTGGCACTTAAGGGCCTATTTTTTCCATGATGATCCTGCACATACCCCACAATACTTTGGTAAGTCAAATTTTACATCCAACTTAATTTTGGGCTTATGTGCACCCTTAAAGGATTAAAAGGCATAGAATGAGTAGAAGAAGGGGAAGAAGGAGAAGAGGGAGAAGAAGGAGAAGAGGGAGGTGTCTTTGGAGGCTCATGATCATCTCCTAATTTATTTCCTTTGCTTGTACAAGCTTCTTGTCTCTGCATCCTTTCTTGGCTCTCTTGGAATAAGACTTCAACCATGGCCTTCATGTCGAGAAAAGCCTTCTGAAATTCCTTCTCACCAAGCTCTAAACATTGCCCATTATTTGGATATGCCATCTATGTCCGTGAATGAGCTCTTCATCTTCCAATCTTTGGATTATACTCTTCAAGTTTTCCTTCACCTCTTTGAAGCTTGGAGCACGTTAGCATTCAAATCTGCAATACTAGTCAAAACATAGCACTGATACCAAATTGATCTATTTTAGGATCTAAGACAATTTCTTAAAGAATGCATAATGATTACAGTTCCAATCTCCAAATTACCGAAATGAAATCAACACCACAACATAATTAAACTAATGGAATTGACAAAAAGATGGAACTCAGAAAGAGAGACAAGACAGAGAGAATGCAAATAGCTTGATAACAGAGTTCGTTGTAAGAACGACTACGTCTTCGGGCCCCTCTCCAAAGAGTAGACTGATCCGATTAATATCTTCAGAATTTTGGCATTACATCTGTTTACAAGCTTTTCCCTTCAAGCACGACAAAATTCCAACATTCTCCCGATGTACAGGATCAACAATTTGTCTCTTCAGAAATTATCTCAAGTCTTCAACACCAATCATGTATAATTTGGATGAACCCTAAGCCTCTAATCCCCCCTTTTTATACAAAAAAAATACTCAATTTGGTTCATAACCAATTGATTTTCAAAACCTGGGGTGCCGGTCCCAGCCCAGTTGGTTAAGGTGTTCCCTATCGCAGGGTGCCCACCATGGGTTTGACTCTCTGGCGCTCCCGTGGTACCGGTTGGTGTGTCCCGCCAGCACTGCCGGTCACAGTAAAAAGTTTACCGGTGGTGGGGGGTTATATGGGGGGTCGTGCTGCACCCGATTCCCCTCGTTAAAAATAAAATAAAAAAAAATTGATTTTCAAAACCTCCTAATATCCCCTTTACATAGAAAATATTATTTGAAAATCCCCCCCCCCTTATTTACATAAGGATAATTCATCCATCCAATTTAACATAAAATTTTCACTAATCAATCTCTTCGAATTATTTAAGCCCTTTATTTTATCCTTTTCAGGATTTTGATGTTACAAAGGATTTTCATTTAAATCCTTATAAATTTGATTGTTTTATTTTTAGGGGTAATATGGATTGGCAATTTATTTTTAGAAATAATGATTAAAGTCCCCTTAAAAAGAGGGATTCCCCACCTACATGGGTGGCTCCCCATAAAGTGTGGGCCACCTCCCATGGTATAGGTGGCACCCCACTTTATGTGAGTCGCCTCCCATAGCATGGGTGGTGCCCCACTTAATGTGGGTCGCCCCCCATGAGATGGGTGGCTTCCCACTTAATGTGGGTGGCCCCCTATGGTGGGGATAACTTTTAATTTATATATTTTTATTTATATATATTTTTGTTAAATTATTTTTTTATTTTTATTTTTAATAATTTTTTTCTTTTTTTTTGCCAATAAAATTTTACTAAATGGAGGGATGAGGTGATGTTGTGTGCCAAGGGCTGACTAGCCATTGAGTTGACTGGGCGTTGATGTCATCGAAGCAATTTTGACCCAATCTTTGACCTTCCATAACTTTCATTTTTCATGAAACAAACTCTGCCAGAATTGTGACGATAAGAACTACACAATAGTGTTGACTTTGGCTAGTTTTGATGACTTTGATTTTTGCCCTTTTTTCTGGCCTAGCTCTGAGAGTTGACCAGAGGTTTTACCATATATATCTTCAGCTTCAGGACTCCGATTGACTCCATTTGAGTTGTGTTGGAGTCAGGGTCCTAAGCACTTTGTAATGATGCTGAAACTGGAGAAAAATGGAGAATTTCAAAATTGACGAAAAATCCTCTAGATCACTTTCCCAACTCCTATGATGCAATGTTGATGAATGATGAAGGTTGATCCACTTTGTTGAAGATTCAATTGAGCTTCATGATGAAAAAATTACATTTAACCTAGCTAAGACTTTGATAAAATTGATGAAAATGGTGATGCTTGAGGATGAAATTGAGCATAGTAAACTTGCTGAAATTGTGGATGCTTGTGGATGATCAAAATACAAAGGAAAGCCTTCTATTTATAGAAAGAAAAGATGGAGGAATGATCAAAATGAAGCAATGTGGGATCATTCAACATTCAATGGGAAAGTGCCACTTGTCATCATGCTAATGGACAAAGGTTGAGCACATTTTGGAGAATGTGCAAAGAGAGGGAGATTCAAATTCAAAAGATGGCTTGAAGGATGAGGTGAAAGGTTAAGTTAATATCACTTGGCTCAAGAAAAGGACATGTAAGAGATTTTAAATGTTTTGTTGGATGTACAAACCCTTTTGGATGGATTTTTAAAATTTGGGGAATATTCCAACCATTGATGCCTTTTTGAAAGAAAATAGATGATTTAATAAATTGATAAATTTATTTTCATGAGCAAGTGGCAAAAGCTAGATGATTTGATGGATTAGGATTAAATTAATTGGGATTTGATTAATTTAATGAGGGATTAGCTGATTTGACCACTTGATTTAGATTTTTGGATTGAAATAAATAAAAATGAGAGGAAAATGATTTAGACTTAATTAAATAAAGATTTTGATTTATTTAATTAAAGAAGATGGTGTTAGATTAAATCAAATAAAGATTAATTTATTTAATTGAATGGAATGACTTTAGAGAATGATTAAATAAAATGAATTATTTAATTAAAAGAGGGACTATAGGATTAATTAAATAAATAATAACTTATTTAATTAAAAGATGAATTGTGATGAATTTAATTAAATATAGATTATTTAATTAAATGATTAGTAGAGAGATGATTCAGGATGGACTGGTGTTAATAAAATTAGGATCAGGTGTGATTGGTATATTCTCCATGTCTACATTTTTCCCCTCTTTGAAGGAAAGTACTTGCTGCATTGGTTCAAGGAATAAATTGTCTTGATCAAAATTAAAAAATTCTCTAATTTTTTCAAATTCCACACTACTGCCCCAATGAATAAAGAATTACCTCATTATATTGCCCCCTCAAGAGATCAAGCGAAAAGGTTCAATTTGAGGGTTGATCTCATGACAAAGAGGTTCAAAACTAGCTTAGCTCAAATGTTTGAAGTAGAAAAATTTGATGATGTAGACAATAATCAACCATGGGTAACCTCATGTCTACTTTGATATATTACACACATTTGATCCTGATTTTGTACCATGATAGTTACATTATTGATTATATATATATATATATATGAGATGATTATTATGTTTATATGTAATGGATGATATGGATGCACATGATATGATATGATGATGCCTTTATGATTATGCAAATGGATGATAAATGTATGGTTTATGAGATGCTTAGAATAACCAATCTATATTATGCAATGCATGTGAGATGATCAATGTTTCTTATATGATATGATATACAGATTATTTGTGGATGCAGGATGGATGCATTAGCGATGATTTATGATTAATTGTCATGGCACCATGTTAGTGCAAAGGGAAATAAGAAGAAAATAAGATGATGACAAGAGACACCAACAAGCCAAATTTATTAGAGATGATGATAATGATGATGACGATGATGATAATTTTCTTACCGAGGAGTTGGGATTTTTAAAGGGCCAATTAGCTTATGTTTGATAACACACATAGGCACAATGCATCAAGGTATAAAGAACCAGGATGGCATTGTACCTAGTGCGATGGACTTTGACTTGAAAAACAAATAGGAGTATTCTTGTTCACACCTAACATACAGAAACCTTGCTAGGGTGCACTTCCAGAGTTTCAAACATTTTAGACCAAAACACAGAAAGATATAACCTATCAATGCAATAGTCAACAAGCTATCCAAAACACCTTCCATACATATCTAACAAAGAAAGTATTCGCCAAGTTATATTATAAGAATGTCCAACAAGAACAGTAGAAAAAAGATAATGATCATTGCCCCATTCCTTTCTCTCTAAATCATTTTGAGTAGACATTATCGAGAGGTCATTGGAATGAGTGAAATAAGATAAATAAAAAATAAAAGATTAAGTACACAAACAAGTCAATGTTCTTCACACCACTAGCCAAAGGGATATGTTTTGATTAGGATAAGAATCCAAAGTGATTTTTCCAAAGATAATGCCCATTGTAGGGAGGATTCATCCTAGGACATGTTAGTGGATGGTGGCAAGTTGATAGGTAGCTTGAAAGGTTGTTGATATAAGGTTGAATAACATGTTTGCAGATGATCAAGAGTTTTATTTTGCATTTAAAATTTTGTTGTTTCAATTTTGATTTTACTTTTGAAGTTTTATTTTGCTGATTGTTGTGGTTGTTTTTGTTTGTATTGCCAAAGAATGAAGGTGACGATCAATTTATTATGGATGGAAGTTTATTGTAGGTGAAGCGAGATGGGATGGATGGATTTTTTCAAATATTTGGATGTTTTGAGACTATTTTTGGATTTTTTGTTTTTTGAATGTTTTTGTGTTTTTTGTGTATTGGGAGCTAATCAAAGATTAGCCTTGCCTACGTTTAAGCTCAGAGACAATGTAGTTTAGACTCCATGTTTTTGATGTTTTCTATTTTCATGAATTTTTTTGGATTTTTACATGATTTTGACGTTTTGGATATGTGTGATGATATTATTCTTTGTTATGGGATTTTGTTGAAAAACAAGCTAAGCTTCATTGATCAGATTGATGGATTGATGATGATAACATTGTTGAGGTTATACAACAATGCAAGGATAGTGTTAAGAAACACAAGGATTGGGAAGGATACCCTGAGATGATGATGGATTGATTAGATTTGATTGATTAGGATTTTGAAGCTTGATTTGGGACCAAATTTTTTTTGAATTATTTGATATGACATTGACGTACAAATTAGATGTGACTGATATTGAATTTTTGGATTGATGTTTGATTAAAGATAAAGCTTGATGAGGAACATCTTCTCATCAAAATATGTCATGAGCTAGTGATTTGGAATTTTGCCTCACAAATGTTTGACCATTTTGATTTCACGTTTGCCAATGTTTGGATCACCACATAAGTTGGAAGATATAGATCAAGATTTATTCTTAAAGCAAGATGTAAATATCTACCACTAGTGTCTAGAAATGTTTGAAATGCCATCGATGGATGCTTGGATAGGTGTGTGGATGGATGGATATGGTAAGCATGCAAATGATGCCAAGGATTATCTTGTGATAAGATAAGGTATTCAAATATAGGATGGTTATTTGGATGATGCTTTATGGCTTAGATAATGTTGGATAGGATAGGATCAATGAAAATGACCCATTTCAAGATGTTTACCATAAGCAAGTGTAAAGTGTACACCAAATTTTTATCAAGATTAAGATAACTTAGACTATGGATGTAGATATATGCAAATGGATTGGAAAAATGTTTGGATGAATGGATTTTATTATGGATGAGATGAATGGAATGATGGACTTTATTATCAATGAGATAAGATGCTTCCACCTAAAATGTCACATGTAGATGCTTGATTCTAGACATGATGCCTATTTTCCAGGTTTTCATCATGGTACCTGTCCAAAGCGCCACCGTAGTGGTTTTCACTAGAGGATGATTTTTCTCTTTACTGTTTTCAATCCTTTTTTTGGATTTTTATAATTTTTTTATTTTTTTTGTATTTTTCTGTGAAAGATTCTAAGCTAGTGTTGAACCACTAGGTGGTGTGAATGTAGATGCTTCTTTTATAATGTGTCATTGATATCCTACTTGAAGAACCTATTTTGCTAAGATGCGTTAACTTGAGTGAAACTTTTGACATTCTTGATCTGCTTTGTTGATATTGGAGTTAACTTTGTCTTTGTGCTCACATCACAATAGGATGCCTTCTGAATCCTTATGATGAAGTGTTGTTTCCAATACATGGTCAATGTGAGAATTTTATATCATGCATGGAGGCATGGATGGAGTGTGTCTAGGGATAAAAAGATGGATTCGTTAATAGTTTGGAACCTTTGACTCTCCAAACTTGGGAAGATGAGAAATGATGGGTGGATATAGAAGTGTGCATGGAATTAGGACTAACTTCTTGATATACTTTGTATGTTTCTTGAAAATCTTGATTTTTCTTTTGTGGACATCTTTAATGGATAATTTTCCCATTTTTATTTGTCCCCGTAGTTTCTTTGACTAATGGAGTTTGATAGGGATAATCTTTCTTTGTATTCTTTGGTATCCATGTGTATTTGATTTGCCCTTCATGCTTTGCTTATTTTTCTTTGATAATGTTATTCTTGATTTGATTCATATCTTTCGTTTGATGTTGGTCCCGATTCGTGGATGAGGTGATGGGAGGATGAAGATTCGTGACGTGGCTGGTTGTAGTACTGGCATCAGTTTCATCATAAGGATTCTTTGTGCTCCCTATGTTGACATTTTTTTGAGATATAGTTTCCCCTAGTATGGTGGTAGTAGCACCTTTGTTCTTTGATTCTCCCTATTTCAAGAGTTCTTGTTTAGAATGCATTCTTTGATAAATGACCACTATAGATGACATTATTTCAATTTCTTGATCTCTTGACTCTGGAATATCCAGTTCTGTCTAGCCTATTTCCTTGAGTGGATAATGCTAGATATATTCATACATGATGTCCTCAGTCTGAATTTGGGATATATCTTATCCCAATGTTGACAACTCAATTTGACTGTAGGAATCAATAACCTGCTCTTTTTGTGTAATAATGTTAGGAGTAAGGGAATCCTATTCTAAATGAAGATCATCTACGCGCCCATCCAAAGAAAGCATCTCATGGGTAGATGGAGGAGTATGTGCTATGTGGATATGATCATCATTTGTGACATTTTGTATAGATAAGAGAGTGTCCATTAAATAATTGTAGTATCCTGGAGATACGAATTCTTGATCTTGATTAATCTTGGAATTTCTTTTGGCATGCTTTGGATCAAATTCTTGACATGGGTTAGTTTCAAAGGATGGATTGCCTACAAAGGGTTCTTGGATATCTTCATTAGGAGTGGGAAGTGGTTCAATATCCTTTTTATCTTTGAGTGAACTTGGATCAAATTTTGAGTTGAAAATTCTTTCAATATCTGCAACCATGAGGTTGAAGGATGTCAATATGTCTTGGAAAGGATCATTGCTAGACTTTGATGAAAGATGTTGATCTGTTTTGGATTGAATTATTTAGATATGTCCTCTAACTCTTTGGATGATGTAGAGACATTTTTAACATGATTATTGGTCGATGGATTTCCAATGTTATCACTAATGATTGAATCCTGATCATTGTCCCCAACAGTTATTATTTTTGATCAATAAGTTCTTGGATAAGATTTTTGAGTCGAACACAATTTGATGTCATTTTTCCCTTATTTTGTGATACTCACAAAGGTGCTTCTCATCATACCAAGGTCATTTTACCAAGGGTTATTGATAGTTTTCATAGATAGGTATTTTAATGAGATGTTCCTACACCAACTATTGCATGAACGATTCGATTGGTTTCCCAAGTGGTGTGTATTCTTGTTTGTTTCCTTGTGAGATTTGACTTTGTGGTGATTGAATTTGGACATGTGGTGATTTATTTTGGACAATGTTATGATTTGGGATGATGTTTGGATTTGGCATGATAGGTTGAAATTGAACATTGTTGTGGTTGGGAATCACATTGCCTTGATTTAGGTAACTTTTATTTTGCATGGTGTTACCTTGACTTGGATCAATACATGGAGTTGTTAACATATTGTTTGGTCTTTGAAAAAAATTTGCAAACATATCCATCCCAAATTTTACAAAGTGTGGATTTGAAATGGTAATGTTTGGTAAAGTTGTACTTGGTATATTCACATTTGGCATGTATGATTCAGTGGGATAGTGTTGCTTCTTTGAAGACTCATGCATTGATTGTTTGATTGATATATTTGTAGGTTCGTACTTTGATTTAAATCTATCATTGGGAAGAGTGTTCCAAAACTTAGATTGGGAATGCTCACATTTTTTGTGCCATTGAGGTTTGTAAGAGATAATGATCCCATGTATGGATTGTATAAATGTGAGTTTCAATAATCCATTGGTTTTTTTAAGGCTTTGATATTTTGGTTGACTTAGATCATTCATGATGTATGGAGCAAGTTTATATTCCATGTTCCTCTTGTGTTTTTGACCTTGTTGCAAAAGTGAACCTCTAAGGTGTTTAGGACCAATGATGAGATGAAGGATGAAAGGGGTGAATGGTATGGGTGTTTAACTTTTAAGACCCTTGGAAGAGATACTAGACTTTAAGACTTTAGGATTTTTTATTTTTTATTTGATTTTAATTTTTATTTGGATTTTTTATTTGGATTTGATTTCGATTTGATTATGAACACATAAACTTCAAGAGGTTATATGTTTTCTTGTAATAAACTTCTCTACAAGATGATAATTTAACTAGGTGTATGGGGAAGGATTCATCCACACACTTAGCCAAACAAGGAGATTTTGATGTTGATTTGAAAGATTTTACCAAAATTCTAGTATGAATGATTTTTCCAATGGTTCGAAAGTTGTTTGTGAGATGGGATTTGATTTATGTTTGAGATGGATGAAATTATTGGTTGTTTTGATCCTAAATGAACCTAAGAGAGACTTGTTTACAAGACCAAGGTTTTGAAGAACATGTTTTTCCCAAAAACTAGTTCAAACCAAAAGACCAATGTTTGCATGAAAAACCATATGACAAAAGATACAGAAGCACATGTGTGCGGCTCAATTTATTTTATCTTGATTAATGAGTTTCTTGTACCACAAACAATTTCTCGATTAAATTTTCAAAATAGATGTCTAAAGTCCTAATTCTCTTTCATCCCACAAAGTCAATTATGTGGAAATCAAGAAAATCAAGGAAAAATTTACCTAATGTTTAACTTTAGTAAGCAAGTTGACATATAAATCCAGGTTTTTAGAAACCTCTAACGATAAAATCCCAAGGGCAAGCAATAACACATGAATCTTGTCAAAAAAAAAATTCTTTGTAATGGGTTTTGATGACAATGTTGAATGTTTGTTTCCAAATGCTTATGAAAAAGAAAAGTGTTTTGTTTCCAAGAACATGCAAAATCCTATGGATATGAAAGACTGTATTTGTTGAATCCCCACTTGGACAAGCCCAACTACACTTATATTTAGCAAATGGTTAGATGCTTGACCCCATTGGCACCTCTCCATGAGACTTATATGGGGCAGCCAAGCATCAACACCCATGAAACTCCCATGGCATACTTTCCATTTCTACTAAAAACCATAAAAGTGTGGGGCAGCTTCAGAACAACTGTTCTTGCACCAAAAAATAGATCAAGGATTTTGGCCTTTTCTAAACAAGGATTTTAATTCAGCCTTTCCATTCGTAGGGATTGATCCATGTGACGAGAGATCATTGTTACCTTTCTCATCAAAACCAACTATGTAATACTGGCCTTTGTTCTAGTATCCACACTTATATACCGGTTGGAAATACACTTGGCTTTAGCATGTTATCATTTGGGTCATTCCCTGGGGTGATTACTATTTCCCACAAGGAAGGCCCTCTAAGATAAGAAAAATAAATCAAAATAATACCCATAACTCGATCAATCTTTGTTTAGAAACAAGGAGAGAGCACACGTGATATGTTCCACTCACACTCACAAGTTTTGTTCAATTTTAATTTCAAAATGAAGTGTGAAGGTAATTACTTACATAACCCAATATCACCAAAAGCCTTTTGATTCTCAAGATCATTGTGAGGCACGAGAGAAGTGCACACATATTTTAGATGATATTATTTTGGGTAAGTGATTACAAAAAAAAGAAACATTTGTTCATTTTAAACCCTTAAAGAAATGATTTGATTCTTTTTAGTGTACCAAAAGGAAAAATGAGAGTTGATTGTTCAATTTCTAAGTCCCAAAACAAAATGTAGTAAGTTTTCTGGTGGTTCTTTTAAATCCCTTTTATTGTTCTTTCTAATCCCAAATGAAAATTATTGAGTCCTAAAACTTGAAGATAACAAAGCCTTAAGAATGGGATTATAATTGCTCCCAAAGTGTTTAAAAACACATGTTACAATCATGTGATAATGATTTTTCTTTGACTTCCATTCTCCATGATCCTTTAAAACCTACAATCCAAGCTCCAAATGTTAGATGAAATCAAGAAACAAGAGGATATGAGGGTTAGATAAATGATTAAGCATACAAACCCTAAAATTTAGACCAAGTTTCATGGTGATTTGACATTAGGTGAAAATTTGAAAATTTTAACTCTATCAAAGTTTGGAAACACCTACATCATTGGATATCTTATGAAATTCTACCCCATTTCAAAAAAAAAAAGCTCTGAAAAAAACCAAAAAATTGACCAAGATATGGCCATTTTAAGATTGAGTGCAAAGGCAAGAAATCAAAAGTGGCATAGTTTGAAAAGGTCAAAAGTGTAGTTTGAGCCAATGGTGTAGTTTAAAAAGGTCAATGGTGTAGTTTGAGCCCAGCAGTGTAGTTTACAATTTTGAATTTCTAAGCGGGAAGACCTTAGCAGTGGAGTTTGGAGTTTGAAGCAGTGCTGTATGGAGCTAGTGGGCTGTTAGCAGCTCTGTATGGCACCACTAGATTGTCAGCGGCTCTGTTTCCTGTAGACACAAAAAATCAAGAAAAAACCATGGAAATTTGTCAAAAAAACATGTTAAGAACTTGAGATTTTCCCTCCTTCTAGTGCCAAATGTAGAACCCCAATCCTAATACCTGTAAAACACAAGGAACAAACACATTAGAAGATTCAAATGCAAGTAAGAATTAAGATTCCCCATGAAATCCATTAGCAATGCCAAAAATAGGAAATATGAATGAAGAGCACAATGAGAAAGCAATGAAATCGTAATTATGCAAGCAAACTCTTGATCCCATGGAGGGAATTGGTGCCAATTTGATGTGGAAATTGGCCCTTTCCCAACTCCTATGATGTAATGTTGATGAATGATGAAGTTTGATCCACTTTGTTGAAGATTCAATTGCGCTCCATGATGAAAAACTTGCATTTAACATAGCTAAGATTTTGATAAAATTTATGAAAATGGTGATGCTTGAGGATGAAATTGAGCATAGTAAACTTGCTCAAATTGTGGATGATCAAAATACAAAGTAAATCCTTCTATTTATAGAAAGAAAAGATGGAGGTATAATTAAAATGAAGCAATGTGGGATCATTCAACATCCAATGGGAAAGTGCCACTTGTCATCATGCTAATGGACAAAGGTTGAGCACATTTTGGAGAATGTACAAAGAGGGGGGGGGATTCAAATTCAAAAGATGGCTTGAAGGATGAGGTGAAAGGTGAAGTCAAGATTGTGAATCCCTAATCCAAATACCTGCAAAACACAACAAATGAATACATTAGGATATAAAATGCAAGTAAGAACAAGGATTCCCCATGAAATCAATTAACAAAACTCAAAATAGGAATGAAGAGAAGAAAATAATGAAAGAACAAGAAAGTAGATTAAATCCTATTGAAAGCAATGCAAACTCTTGATCCCATGGGGGAATTGGTGCCAATTTGATGTGAAAATTGGCCCTTTCCCAACTCCAATGCTAGCTTTGATGATTTGATGAAGATTGTGATCCACTTTGATGAAGATTGATGAATGCTCCAAGCTAAAATCTGCAAAAACCTAGCTATGATTCAATGAGATGGATGAAATTGCTATGAATTTGAGTATAGTAAAGTTTACTCAATTTGTGGATGATGAGATGAGGAGATTAACCTCTTATTTATAGATTGATAAGTTGAAAGCATGCCCAAAATAGAGCAATGTGGGACTAAGAATGAGCCAATGACAAAATGCCACTTGTCAACTTGTGAATGGATGGAGGATGTGCAAGTTTTGAAGAATGTACAAAGAGGGGGAGATTCAAATTCAAAATATGGCTTGAAGGATGAGGTGAAAGGTGAAGCAATGTCACATGGCTCAAGAAAAGGACTTGTAAGAGATGTTAAATGCCATGTTGGAAGGGACAAGTCCTTTGGGGGAGATTTCAAATTTGAGAATATTCCATCTTTGATGCCTTTTTGAATGAAAATAGATGATTTATAAATCAACTAAATTGATTTTCATGTAAAGTGTGCAAAATCTAGAGGATTTGAATTGATTAGGATTAAATTAATCATGATTTGATTAATTTAAGGGGAGATTTAGCTGATTTGACTATTTGATTTAGATTTTAGGATTGAAATAAATCAAAAAGAGATGAAAATGATAGAAGACTTAGCTAAATAAATATTTTTGATTTATTTAACCAAAAGGTGATGTTAGATTAAATTAGATAAATGTTTAATTTATTTAATTTAATTAGATGAACTTTAGAAATTTAATCAAATAATATGGATTATTTAATTAAATAAAGATAGGAAGATGAAATGACCTAGCTAATTACATAGAGATGATGATTTAATTAAAATGGGGATTTATTTAATTAAAAGGGGAATTACGATGACTTTAATCAAATAAGGCTATTCGATTAAATGGTTAGACAGAGGGATAATTTAGGATGAAGCGATGTTAGTAGATCAGGATCGAGTGTGCGATATCCATTTGTATATTTTTGATGTCTACATTTTGCCCCTCTTTGAAGCGATGTACTTGTTGCGTTGGTTCAAAGAATAATCTTGTTGAGATCAAAGTCAAAAAATTCTCATTTTTCAGATGCCCCAGCAGAAAGAAGTATACTGGTACATTGCCCCTCAAGAGATCGAGCAAAAATATTCCATTTGAGGGTCAATCTCACGATAAAGAGGTTTAAGATCAGTTCAACTCGAATATTTGATGTAGACAGTCATTAGCCATGGGTAGCCTCGTGCCTATTTTTGATATATAACACCCACTTGATCCTGATTTATACCATGATAGTGACATTATTGATGATGAGATGATTATGATGTTTATATGTAATGGATGATATGGATGCACATGATATGATATGATGATGATTTTATGATTATGCGAATAGATGATAAATGTATGGTTTATGAGATGCTTAGAATAACCAATCTATATTATACAATGATGAAATGCAATGCATGTGAGATGATCAATGTTTCTTATATGATATGATATTGTATGCAGATGGCTTGTGGATGCAGGATGGATGCATTAGGGATGATTTATGATTAACTGCCATGGTACCATGTTAGCGCAAAAACCAAGAGATAGAAGAAAATAAGAGATTCCAACAAGACATGAGATGTTGATGATGATGATAATTTCTTGCCGAGGAGTTGGGATTTTCAAAGGGCCAATTACCTTATGTTTGATAACACATGTAGGTACGATGCATCGAGGTATAAAGAACTAGGATGGCATTGTACCTAGTGTGATGGAATTTGACTCAACAAGCAAATAGGAATTCTTGTTCACACCTAACATACGGAAACCTTGCTAGGATGTACCTAACAAAGCAAGTATCCGGCAAGTTATTTTACAAGAACGTCCAATAAGAACAACAAACAAAAGATAATGATTGTTGCCCCATTCCTATCTCTCTAAATCCTTCATTCGGATATCATCGAGAGGTCCTTGGAATGAGCACAATAAGATAAACCAAAAGAAAAGATCAAGTACACAAACAAGCCAATGTTCTTCATACCTTCAGCCAAAGGGATGTGTTTTGATAGGATAAGAATCCAAGGTGATATCCAAAATGATGCCCATTGTCGGAAAGGATATATCCTAGGACATGCATTGTATAGGATGATGATGGTTGATAAGTTGATTGATAGGCTTTTGATATAAAGTTGATTGACATGTTTGAAAATGATCAAGACTTTGATTTTGTTTTAAAGATTTGTTGTTTACTTTGATTTTGATTGAAGCTTGCTTTTGCCGTTGTTGTGATTGTTTCTATTTGTGTTGCCAAAGGATGAAGGTGTTGATTAGTTTATTATGGATGATTGATTATTGTGGGTGCAGAGATGAGATGGATGGATTTTTAAATATTTGAATGTTTTTGACATTTTGAAATGTTTTGAGGCTATTTTTGGTGTTTTTCGAGATTTTACAAATGTTTTGATTTTTGATTTTTTGAATGTTTTTGGATTTTGTGTTTTTTGAATGTTTTTGGATTTTGATGTGTTTTGAATGTTTTTGGATTTTCGCATGATCTTGAAGATTTTGATATGTGTGTGATGGAATCAATGCTATGTTTTGGGATTTTGTTAAAAACCAAGCTCAGGTTGATTGATCAGATCAATGGATTGATGATGATGATGATAACATTGTTGAGGATACACAACAATGCAAAGATTTGATTGATCAAGATTGACAATGATAACATTGTCGAGGATGCACAACAATGCAAGGATTTGAATGATGAGGATTGATGATGATAACATTGTTGAGGATGCACAACAATGTAAGGATAGTGTTAAGCAACACAATGATATCTCGAGATGATGATGGGTTGATTGGATTTGATTGATCAGGATTGTTGATGCTTGATTTGAAACAAAAGATGTTTGGATGATTTGATGTGATGTGTGAAGTGCAACCTAGGTGCAATTGATAGCGATTATTTGAATTGATGTTCGATGAAAGATGAAGACTAATAAGGAATGTCTGTTTGTCAAAATATGCCATGGGCTAGTGATTTGGATTTTGGATTGCAAATGTTTTGACCAATTTGATTTCACGTTTGCCAATGTTTAGATCACCACATAAGTTGGAGGATATAGATCAAGATTTATTCTTGAAGCAAGATGTAAATATCTGCCCCCAATGTCTAGCAATGTATGGAATGCCATGGATGGATGCTTGGATGGTTGTATGGATGGATGGATATGTTAAGCACACAAAGGATGCCAAGGATTATCTTGCGATAAGATAAGGTGTTCAGATAAAGAATGCTCATTTGGATAATGCTTCATGGCTCAGATAACGTTGCATAGTATCGGATCAATGAAAATGACCCATGTCAAGATGTTTAACATAAGCAAGCATAAATTGTGCCCCAAAATTTTTCAAGATCAAGATAACTTGGACCATGGATGTAGATGGATAAAGATGAATTGGATAAATTGTTCATGGATGAATGGATTTATTATGGATGATATGGATGGAATGCTGGGTTTATTATGGATGGGATAAGATGCTTTCACCTAAACTAGTGCACATAGATGCTCAATTCTACACATGACGCCTGTTTGCCAAGTTTTCGTCATGGTCTTGCCCAAAGTGCCACCGTAGTGGTTTTCACTAGAGGACGATTTTTATCCTTACGATTTTCAATCCTTTTTTCTTTTTCTTTTTGGATTTTCTTTTCTTTTCTTTTTTTTTTTTCGTTTTTTTCTGAAATATTTTAAAGCTCATATTGAATCACAAGGTGTTGCTTATGTAGATGCCCCTGTCATAATGTTCCATTGATAGCTTGCTTGAAGAAGTTTATTTGCTAAGATACGTGCACTTGAATGCAACTTTTGAGATTCTTGATCTGCTTCATCGATACCAAAGTTGAATTTTTCTTGGTGTACACATCATGATAGAGTGCCTTTTGAATCCTTATGATGAAGGGTTGTTGCCAACACATGGTCAATGTGAGAACTAGATATCATGCATGGATGGAGTGTGTTTAGGGATAAAAGATCGATTGGTTAATAGTTTGGAACCTTTGACTCTCCAAACTTGGGAAGTTGAGCAATGATGGGTGGATACGGAAGTGTGTTTGGAATTAGGACCAACTGCTTGATATACTTTGTATGTTGCTTGAAAAGCCTACTTTTGCTTTTGTGGACATCTTTGATGGATAATTTTCACTTTTTTATTTTTCCCCATAGTTTCTTTGACTGATGGAGTTTGATAGGGATGATCTTTCTTTGTATTCTTTGATATCCACTTGTATTGGATTTGTCCATTGTGCTTCTCAAATTCTTTTTCTTTGATGATATTCCTCTTGCTTTGATTCAAATATTTCTTTCGATGTTGGTCCCAATTCATGGATGGGGTGATGGATGAATGAAGATTCATGACATGGCTAGTTGTAGTATTGGCATTGGTTTCATCATAAGGATTCTTTGTGCTCCCTATATTGACACTTGCTTGAGACATAGTTGCCCCCAGTATGGTGGTAGTAGTACCTTCATGCTTTGATTTCACCTTTTCTGAGAGCTCTTGTTTAGAATGTATTCTCTGATAAATGACCACTGCAAATGATATTTTGATTGGATGCTCTGCTGACTTCAGAATATACTATTTTGTCTGACCTACTTCCTTGAGTGGATAATGATGGATATCTTTATTCATGATGTCCTTGGTCTAAATTTGGGATATGTCTGATCCTGATATTGACAACTTTGTTTGACAGTACGAATCAATAACCTGCTCTTTTTGTGTAACAATGTCAGGAATATAGGGATCCTTTTCTGAATGAAGATCATCTATGTGTCCATCCATAGAAATCATCTCATGGGTAGATGGAGGAGTATGTGCATCTTGCATAGAAAGGAGAGTGTCCATTACATCATTGTAGTATCTTGGAGATACAAATTCTTGATCTTGAGTGATCTTGGAATTGCTTTCGACATGCTTTGGATCAAGTTCCTGACATGGGTCAGTTTCAAAGGATGCTTGGATATCTTTATTAGGCATGGGAATTGGATCAATATCCTCTTGATCTTTGAGTGGACTTAGATCAAGTGTCGAGTTGAGCATTCCTTCAGTATCTATAACCATGAGGTTAATGGGGGTCAACATGTCTTGGAAGGGACCATTGCTAGACCTTGGTAAAAGATTTTGATCATGCTTTGGATCAAATTCTTGAGATATGTCCTCTAACTCATAAGGCAATGTAGAGACATTTTCAACATGATCATATGTCAATGGATCATGCATTATTTCAATAGGATCAAATAATCCTAAGACTCCTTGAAATAGATCACTAAAAAGTGGTTCTTGATGTATGGTGAGTTGATCATCGAATGAGGTGGAAATGTCTTTAATTGAGAGATATTGATCATTGTTTTCAACAATTGTGGTGGAGAGATTGTGAATGTGTTCAGCCATTGGGTCAAGTGATGTTGAGATTTCTTGAATTGGATCATTGTTGGGTATCGTTGGCAGATTTTGATAACGATTGAAAAGTGACTCTTGACCTATGTTGATTTGATCTTTGGATGAGATAGAAACATCTCCAATGTACTCTTTGATGGACAGATCTTGATCATTGTTTTCAACAATTGTCATTTTTTCTATTTGTGCTTGCGTTTGTTGGGTAGCTTGAGAGGCTTGTTGCACTTGTTGAGCTTTTCTTGCTTGTTGTGTGGCTAGATATTGTTGGATGGCCTTTTGGTAGGTTTGGTGAGCTTTTAGTGCAATGTCATATTGTCTTGCTGCGTTTGGTTTTGGTGGTAGTGGTGGTGTATTTGGAATTGTGTTGGATGTAGTGAAAAATTGTTGAGATACACTTGGAGCGATCATGGTAGTGATGGGTTGAGATATGATGGGTATGATAGGGGTGGTTGGAGTGATCGAGGTGATAGGAATGGTTGGAATGACTGAAGTGATAGGTCTTTGGGAGACCATGTTTTGATTTGGGATCAATGTTGTTGTTTGATTAGATACCATCCATTGGTGTGATGTCAATGGTACATTCAAAAGTTTTGATGTGATGGTTTGACTGGTGTTAGGTGGATTTATTTGGATGGAGTGATTGGTGCTAGGTAAAGGGGCAAGCCCTAAACCAAGGAATGATGTTGATATGGGTAATGGTGGTGGAGATGTCTCTTGGCGAAATGATTCAACTATTTTGGTAAGTGTAGCAATTTGATCTCGCCAAATTTGTTCTTGATTTCAATCTTGACTCCCTTGATATAGTTGATTTGGTTTTTGTTCAAGAAAATTTGGGATGTGTACTTGTGTTTGATTTGGGATGATGTTCAGATTTGGCATGATAGGTTGAAATTGAACATTGTTGATGTTGGGAATCACATTGCCTTGATTTAGGTAACTTTGATTTTGCATGGTGTTACCTTGACTTGGAGTCGTTAACATCTTGTTTGGATTTTGAATAATATTCGCATGATTTGCAACAATATTTATCCCAAATTTTGTTGGATTCATGTTTCAAAAACTTGTGCTTGGTACATTCTCATTTGGCTTGTAGGGATTTGGTGGGATGATGCTATTCATTTGAAGGATCATGCTTTGATTGTTCAGTTGATAGACTTGTAGGTTTGGGTTTAGATCTACCATTGGAAAAGGTGTTCCAAACTCTTGATTGTGCATACTCACATTTGTACCATTGAAGTTTGTAGAAGCTAATGATCCCATGTATGGATTGTATAGATGTGAGTGTTGATAATCGATCAGTGTTGTAAGGCTTTGAGCGTTCAATAGATTTGGATTACTCATGATGTATGGATCAAGTTTGTATTCCATGTTCTCCTTGTGTTTTGACCTTGTTGAAAAATGACCTCTAAGGTTTTTAGGACCAATGATGAGATGGAGGATGAAAGGGGTGAATGATATGGGTGTTGAATGTTTTAGGAACTTTGGATCAATACTAGACTTAGGGTTTGATTTTGATTGTTTGATTTGGATAATGAACTTGAAACCCTAAGATGTTGGATGTTATCTTAGGATGAACTTGTTCAAAGGATTGCTGATTTAATTAAATGTATGAGAAAGGATGCATTCCCACACACCTAACTAAACAAGGTGATTTTGATTTTGATGATTTTCCTAAGTCTAGAATGATGTTTCCAAAGCTCTAAAGTTGTTTGTGTGATGAAGATGGTAAATGTTTGGAATTTGGATGAAGTGTTTGATTTGATACTAAGTGAACCTAAGAAGGACTTGTTTACAAGGCCAAGGTTTTGAAGAACATTCTTTTCCCTTCAAACCAAAAGATCAATGTTTGCTCAAAAGACCATAAGACAAAAGATACACAAGCACATGTGTTGGGTTCAATTGATTTCATCTTGATTAGTGAATTTATTTTACCACAAACACTTTCTTGATTATATTTTCAAACTAAGATGTCCAATGTCTTAATTTCTTCAAACCCCACAATATATGTTATGTGGAAATTTAATGAACTTAAGGCAAAGGGTTTTCCTATTGTTTACTTAAGAAGACAAATTGAGATATAATCCAATGCTTAGAAACCTCTAAGGATGTGAATACCAAGGGAAAGCAATAACATATGGATTGAGTCAATGGTATTTGTCTTCAAAAGGGTTTCAAATTTAGATGATGTTAAGTGTTTGTTTTCATGATGTTTTCAATCAAGCAATGCATTTTGTAACCCAAGAATAAGTACAATCCTCTAGATGTGTAAGACAATATTTGTTGGATTCCCACTTGGACAAGTCTAGCTACGCTTATCTCTAGCAGATGGTTAGATGCTTGACCCCACTAGCTCCCCTCCACGACACTCACTTATACGAGGCAGCCAAGCATCAACACCCATGAAACTCCCATGGCATGCTGTCCATCTCTACTAGAAGACCGTAAAAGTGTGGGGTGGCTTTAAAACGACCGTTCTTGCACCAACAAATAGATAAAGGATTTTGGAAAATTCTAGCACATGGGGGTTTTAGTAAGGACTTTCCATTCGTAGGAGTTGAACCAACATGGCAAGAGTCCCCTTTTAGAACCATCTTTTTAGAGTCAATTGTGTGATATTGGCATTTCTTCCAATATCCACATTTATATCACGGTTGGAAATACTCTTGGCTTTAGAGTGTTACTAGTTAAATCATTCCCTTGGGTGAGTACTTTTTCCCCAAGGCAGGCCCTCTAGGATAAACAAAAGTGAATGAAAAATAATATTCGTAACTTGATCAATCCTTGTTGGCAACAAGGAGAGAGAATGTATGCAACAAAGCCCCCACTCACACTCACACAATAGTTTGTTCAATTTTAAACCCAAATCGAAGTGTGGAGGTGATTTCTTTGTCTTAACCCAAAGTCATGGAAAAGGCCTTTTGATTCTTAAAATCACTATAAAGCGTGAGAGAAGCACATATGTCCTTTTCCAATGCCTTTAGTCTAAGTGAGCCTTCACGAAAAACACAACTACACTTGTTCTTTTTAGATCCTCAAAGAAAAATGTGAGTTCGTTTTAGAGCACCAAATGAAGTGTGAGAAATTGCCTTGTTCAATTGTTAATCCAATAAACAAAATCTAGTAAGTTGTGATCCTAAAGTTTGTTTTAGCCTTTGCAAGAAATGGAAAAGGTTCTTTTTAAGCCCAAATGAAAACTAGTGTCCTAAGAAGGAGAAGGTAACAAATTCTTAAAGAAGTGTTAAACAAACACTAAAGTGTTTAAAAACACTTTGATTGAACAAAATATCTTTGTCATGCTTCTCTTTCTTTTGATTTTGATTCCCAATCTACAAAAGTGATCAAAACATTAGATGAGATAAAAAACAAATGGACATAGGGGTTAGATGAATCATTTACCAAAACACCCTAAAACTTAGCCAAGTTATCATGTGTTTTTACTTTAGATGAAAATTTGAAAATTTTAACTCATTAATAATTAAGAAACACCTACACCATTGGATATCTTACAAAATTCTACCCTATTTTAAGAAAAAAAAGCATCAAAAAATACCTTCGTATGACCAAGATATGGTCATTTTAAAACTGACTCATGGCTACTAAAACAGTGATCATGGGCGCTAAGACAGTGATCATGGACGCTAAAACAATGATCATGGGCACTAAAAGAGCATTAAAGAGCGTTAAAAGAAATTTAAAGAGCGCTAAAATGACAAAAATTTTAAAAAAATGTGTTAGATTTGTAATTCAAGCCCTCCTTCTAGCGCCAAAATGTGAATCCCTAATCCAAATACCTGCAAAACACAACAAATGAATACATTAGGAGATCAAATGCAAGTAAGAACAAGGATTCCCCATGAAATCCATTAACAAAACTCAAAATAGGAATGAAGAGAAGAAAATAATGAAAGAACAAGAAAGTAGATTAAATCCTATTGAAAGCAATGCAAACTCTTGATCCCATGGGGGAATTGGTGCCAATTTGATGTGAAAATTGGCCCTTTGCCAACTCCAATGCTAGCTTTGATGATTTCATGAAGATTGTGATCCACTTTGATGAAGATTGATGAATGCTCCAAGCTAAAATCTGCAAAAACCTAGCTATGAATTTGAGTATAGTAAGTTTACTCAATTTGTGGATGATGAGATGAGGAGATTAACCTCTTATTTATAGATTGATAAGTTGAAAGCATGCCCAAAATAGAGCAATGTGGGACTAAGAATGAGCCAATGACAAAATGCCACTTGTCAACTTGTGAATGGATGGAGGATGTGCAAGTTTTGAAGAATGTGCAAAGAAGGGGGAGATTCAAATTCAAAATATGGCTTGAAGGATGAGGTGAAAGGTGAAGTTAATGTCACATGGCTCAAGAAAAGGACTTGTAAGAGATGTTAAATGCCATGTTGGAAGGGACAAGTCCTTTTGGGGGGAGATTTCAAATTTGAGGAATATTCCATCTTTGATGCCTTTTTGAATGAAAATAGATGATTTATAAATCAATTAAATTGATTTTCATGTGCAAGTTGCAAAATCTAGAGGATTTGAGTGATTAGGATTAAATTAATCAGGATTTGATTAATTTAAGGGGAGATTTAGCTGATTTGACTATTTGATTTAGATTTTAGGATTGAAATAAATCAAAAAGAGATAAAAATGATTAAGACTTAGTTAAATAAATATTTTGATTTATTTAACCAAAAGGGGTGATGTTAGATTAAGTTAGATAAATGTTTAATTTATTTAATTTAATTAGATGAACTTTAGAAATTTAATCAAATAATATGGATTATTTAATCAAATAAAGATAGGAAGATGAAATGACCTAGCTAATTACATAGAGACGATGGTTTAATTAAATTGGGGATTTATTTAATTAAAAGGGGAATTACGATGACTTTAATCAAATAAGGCTATTCGATTAAATGGTTAGACAGAGGGATAATTTAGGAAGAAGCGATGTCAGTAGATCAAGATCAATTGTGCGATATCAATTTGTATATTTTCGATGTCTACAAATATCACTTGGCTCAAGAAAAGGACATGTAAGAGATTTTAAATGTTTTGCTGGATGTACAAACCCTTTTGGAGGGATTTTTCAAATTTGGGGATATTCCAACCATTGATGCCTTTTTTGAAAGAAAATAGATGATTTAATAAATTGATAAATTGATTTTCATGAGCAAGTGGCAAAAGCTAGAGGATTTGATGGATTAGGATTAAATTAATCAGGATTCGATTAATTTAATGAGGGATTAGCTAATTTGACCATTTGATTTAGGTTTTTGGATTGAAATAAATAAAATGAGAGGAAAATGATTTAGACTTAATTAAATAAAGATTTTGATTTATTTAATTAAAGAAGATGGTGTTAGATTAAATCAAATGAAGATTAATTTATTTAATTTAATGGAATGACTTTAGAGATTAATTAAATAAAATGAATTATTTAATTAAAAGAGGGACTATAAGATTAATCAAATAAAAAATGATTTATTTAATTAAGAGATAAATTGTGATGAATTTAATTAAATAGAGATGATTTAATTAAATGATTAGCAGAGAGATGATTTAGGATGAACTAGTGTTAGTAAAATCAGGGTCAAGTGTGATTGGTATATTTTCCATGTATATAGGCTCACATACCATATCAAAGCTATCCTCTTGAAAAATTTAATAAGGCACAATAATGCAAGGCGAGGTTCCACAGGAAAGAAAGGTGTGTTATGCTAGATGGCCTTGCATTTAGAGTTCAATCTTCATATGGCTTAACAAGTTTGATTATTCTAAACACGTATGAACAAGGTAAGGATCCACTAGAAAGAAAGGTGTGTTATACTTTGTGGCCCTGAATTTAGGGTTTTGAGCTTCATAAGGCTAACAGTATGTTTTATGTTAACACTTATGAATAATAATGCTAGTAAAAATTTTTGTTCAAAGGGATTCTACTTAGTTCATGTAAGGTCTTCTTCTTAGGGAACATCATGCTTAATATCTCCAAGAGAGGACAAGTCAAGATTAAAATATTCACAACTTAAGGAATGCAATGTGTTACATCACCACTAAGAGGAATTTTTTAAGCTAAGAAATATCGCACTCTTGGAGGACATCAAACCCGATGACACCACCAAGAAAAGGATGCATTAAAAGAATAAAGAAAATCACACCATGAAACATGAGAAATGTCAAAAGATATTATCAATCTATGCCCCCACCTTAAAGTAGTTGCTAACACCATTTTTGAGAGAAATTTCTTTCAAGTAGCCAATGTTCAATCCTAAGGCATGAGAGCTTACTCGGAAAGACCTATGCGAAGTCATATCTTTTTGAAATGAAGCTACATCATGAAAAAGGAAGGAGGGGTTTTCCCCAAAAATATATAAGGGATCTATGGATACATGGTTAGTATATCTTTGCTACAATTTTGTTATAGAGCTTGGAAATGTCATCATTCCCCAAATACTCATAGAAATGGAAGAATAACACAAAGAGAGTGAAAACAAAGAAAAGGCCTTTCAGGTCAACATGGAAGAGACCTAACTACCTCAATTCCTTACATCATCCCCAAAAGGAATACACAAGACAAATGAAAAAGATAAAAATTGTATGATAGAGAAGAATGTAGATACAAATAGAGGAATGCACAAAAAGAGAGATACATCAAATAGAATAGTAAGGGGGATCACATTATGGACATGTAATCACATAATTAATTCAACTCATTATGCACTTGTTCATCAATCTTTGTAATATCAATGTCATCATCTAGATTAATCACAACATGAGGTCAAATGATAATGTCTCTAGAAGGTTCTTGTTTACATTGTGGCGAGGGAAAAGATACATCATGCCTTGTAGGAGATAAGTTTGGATTTTGATTTTCTATGTTGCTCTTTTCTTCTTTAGTTTGTAACATACAATCAATAACATGATGTCTACATCTACGCTCTCTATAATTTCAATTTCTTCCTAATCTTTTTTCGATTTTTGATTATGTAGGAGTGATTTTTTCAACAATAGGTTTCTTTTCTTCCCTTAATGGAGGAACAAAAGGAACCATGGGAGGTTGTTGAAAAACTTTCTCTTTGGCTTTGTAAACTTTTTTTATTTTAGGTGGCACAATAGGATTGTTTTGATTTTCTCCTAATCTCTTATATGAAATGGTAGGCTACTTTTAGATTTTTGGAAGGGATTTTTGTTCAATCATTGAATTTTTAAGGATAGGTGGCTCAATTACATGTTGAGGCATATTTATAAGGGATAATTCTACTATGCACTCTGCCTTAAACTTTTTATACTCTTTGAAAAATTAGTCCTCACGAGGTCTAATAGGTTTAATAGGATCAAGAAAAAAGAAATCCAATAAAAAATTCCCATGGGAAGACACAAGATTAAAGCCACTATGGTGCATAGTAAATATTTTATTGCCAAAGGGATAATTTAGACATTTACACACAACCAATTGGATGAAATTCATGGAGCGGAGCCATGGATAACCTAACTTCACACAAAATTGGTCCAACAATGGGATGATGGTGAATGAGACACTTAATATTTTCAGTTTGAATTTTAGAGGGAGATTTATTGAGCCTATCGTAGGGAAAGAAAAACCTTTATGCATTTTAATCCATTCTTTTGATTGGTCATATGTATCTTGATAAATTTCATACACAAATAGGAAATCTTTAGTATTCACATTCTCTACATAGATAGGATTAATGAATATCCCATTAGTAGGCTTGTCATTGATTCTTCCAGTTATGTAAAGAGGACCACACAAGTTTGATTATGTCTTTTTATGAGAAAGCAATATCAAGGGTCATTTTGGTTAAGTCTTTACAAGGTTTATCTTCAATAAATGACACCACTTTAACCACTTCTTCCATATTTTCATCTTTTGTGGTCTCATCATCTGTATCAAAATTCATCACATCATTCTTTGTTTCACTAGCTTTGATAAATGAAATAGTGTGTTTCGGCATGGGATTTGTAAAGATTTGTAAGTTTTGGTTAGGAGGAGCTACAAACTTATTACCTTAATCATTCACACCTACATCTAGAAGATGATTAGAATCAATGAGGTCTTGTACAATATGTTTAAGACACTTACAATATTTTGTATCATGTCCATTTTGTTGGTGGTAATGGCAATAAGATTTTGATCTATATTTTGAGGGTAATGGTTTATTAGGATCAATAGCTTTTACAACAGGTAAGGAAATCATGTTCTTTTCCACAAGTTGCAACATGATATTATGAAGGGTATCACATAGAGGGATAAATTTTGTATTCCTATCCCCAAAGGAAAAAGGATTTTTCTATTTAGAGCAGCCACTTGTTTATCAAATTGTTGATTTTTTTGAGGGGAATTAAGTTGTAAAAAGCCCCTATTCTATTTCTTGAAAGGTTGGTAACTGTTTTGAGGTGCGGATTTTAGAATTTTCAAGGTGGCTGGGTGGATTTTTCACATCACAACTACTAACCAGATTCTAATAATCATGCAGGGTTGTGCATAATTGTGTGAAGGAGGGAAATATCATCATCTCAAGCTTTTTTTGAATTTTTTCTTGCAAGTTGGAAATAAATATTCTTTGAAGTTCGGCATCAGGAATCTTAATGTTTACTTGTGAATAAATCATTTGATATTGTGCTATGAAATCAATTACTTTCACATCATCCTTTTGTTTACATTTCATAAAGTCATCTAAATTCATATTTGGAACCATATGAATTTGGAAGTGATTGTAAAAGGAATCAATAAGTTCATTGAATGAACGAATTGAGTTATTCGGTAAGGAGAAAAACCACTCTAAAGAAATATATTTCAAGGATCTAGGGAAGAGTTTAGCTAAGAGCTTATCTTCAAAAATAAAATCATTACATAGGGCTATGTAAGCATAAACATGGCTAGCATCATCTCCTTTACCACCATATTTCTCAAATCTAGGAACCTCTATACCTTGTGGCATATGTGTTCTCAATATCTTTAAGGATAATGAATTGGTTTTGATGTATTGTGAAGGTTGTCCATTTTTGGTTTAATTTAGGGTTGCAATTTTTTGTTGAAGGGATACAACATTTTGCAAACTTGTGTTAATGGTCAGATCATTGTTGATATTATGAGATGGTGGGAATAAGGTGGAGTTATGTTTGTTGAGGGAAAGTGAATTGAATGTTTTCAATGGGAGATGGTTGAGGAGATATGATATTTGAATGCATAAAACTAGAAGGATTCCCAACAAAAAAACCTAAGGAAGTGTTGACATTGTTGGTAGGCTGAATGGTTCTAGTAACATGAGTACTAGTGTCTACAGGAATGGAGATATGGATCATTTAAGGAGGAATTAAAGTTCCACCTTAGCTTTGAGTATACCCCAAAGCTTGAGCACAACTAGTCATGGTAGACATGTTATCATTGATAAGATGACCTAGACCTCACATAACCTCCACTCCCTTGTTGGTATCAATCATTATCCTTAGGTTATCTAAAGTAGAAATTACACTAGTATCCATTTTTTTATTATGCACAAAGTCTTGTAACCTTTCTAGGCCTTCATTCATTCTTTTTAAATTTTCTTGTGGGACCTGAACAACATCATGCACATTGGTTGTAGGTAAGGAAGTCATTGGAAACGAGGTATGAATGCTATGACCCATAGGAGGTTGATTATCAACACTATTAGAGAGAGAGTTAGAAAACCAAATATCCATAGCAAATGGTATATCATGGGATGACATGAGTCTCGAACTATGTCCCACAACAATATTGCTAATAGAACATCAAGTTGTAAAGCTAATACAAGTTTTACAAACTCAATTCCAACCCAAAATGGAAAGATGGAAAAATCCAATGCAATGACTTACAATGCAACTTTCAGATTCTAAACAAGGTAATTTGTTGATTACACTATGTAAAATCTGAAAATGAAGTCTTGAAAATACAATTTTGAAATCACAAAATGCACTAATTTTACAAAATTAAGCTAGATATGATCAAATCAAAGCAACAAAATTTTTGCAAATAGTAAAAACAATCTGAAAGTAACAATCAAAATGTAGACATAAATATTTTAATGTTAAAAAAATCAAAATATGGCCTGATCAGGGACTCATTCGCCCTAGGGAAAATGGGTCCTAGATGAGGGTTTTGAAACATTTTTTTATATATTTTTAAGTGACTTTTAGTGGTTTCTAGATTCTAGTTTGATACAACAAGTGTCAGTTTCATTTTCTTGTGAATTCAATGTGGAATGCAATTCCAAATTATGACAAAATGACAACCTAGAAAAACTAGTTTGATATGCAATTTTTGTTTCAATTTTCAAATACAAGTTAATACGATGTATATGATATGAAATATGACTATTTTTTTTTGTATTTTTCATATTTAAAGAATGAAAAATATGTAATCCTAAAACCTTAAATGAAATGCAAGGACAAGACACCCTAAATGAGACCTAATTCAATACAAAGTGATGCAAATGAATGCAAGATCTAAATCTAGGATGAAAGGGGACTCCAAAATCAAAAAATAAAATGATCAAACTTAGGTTCACCAAAATGAAACTTAGTAAATTGGGGTGGGGTGATTAAATTCAAATACATGTATGATGCACCTATTTCCCCAATTTCATTCAAATTTGTGCTATAAAAGATAGATCTCTGAAAACTAACAGAACTAACTATCAAAATGCAAATCTGGAAAAGGGTAAAATGTTGTGTACCTTTCACCAAAGATACTTTTTCAAACCTCACTAAGGAATAATTCACCCTATTGTGAATGGGTCCTAGCTAAGGCTCCTAAAAATTAGTTTATGGGTTATGTTATGCTCAATTTGCACTCCCATATTCTATTTGGTCAGTGTCGAAAGGATGAAAATAAATCCTGTAGAAGAGCTTCTTGAAAATTTTTCTTGCAACTTTGACAACTAAGTTGCAACTTTCTTCAAATTTTCTCCCCAATTCATCTTCAACCTAAAATATGCAATCACACATCAAAGAGAGAAAAATGTTGTTTTGTTAGGGAATAGGGGTTTTCCTTCATCAAACCCTATTTTGGTAATTAAACCTTGAAATGAATGAAGTCATGAAAGGAATGATGAATGAAAAACAATATGTAACAACTCACAAAACATTACTTGAAACCTTGGAGTATAAATCTGCAAACTTTCATGAAGTGGCCTCAATGAATGAAGATATTAATCATGAAACTTGATACATATGAAGCAATTCCTTTGATATACTTGAATTGATCTTTAACACTACATAACATATGAGCTCAAATAACATGCATGCTGCAACAAATCTTTGACATGATGAAAGGAATCTTGATTGATGCAATAATCTTCTATAAATCTACCCTTGAAATGCACTGAAATTTCTCTTGAATTTCTCTTGATCTCATAAACTTTTTATTAGGATGCTTGTATAGAAAACTCTAGGATCTTAGGATAAAACATAGTAAAATAACCTTATATTTATACATAACTTAAGATTAATTCTTGACATTTACATATCACAAGCCAACATTGAATTATGGATTTGAAATCATTAAAATGTCATCAAAAACATATTTCAAAGAGGGGTCCTAGGTCTAAGTGATACACTTTTATTAAAACGGCCCTAAGCTTAATATGAATATGAAAGACATATTACAACACTAAATCAATGTAGCATTAAGCTCATTTTATTATTCCCAAATTAAGTGTGAAAAAGGAATACTTTTTCCTATACTACATGGACTTATAGAATGTGAGCTCATAACACAATGGATTGTTGCAACTAACATGTAGAAGATAACTCAATGCATCTTCATGATTTGGCATGATAAATCATAATAGCTCCTTGAGCATAATTTCTTCCTACATTTTGATGTCTTGCAACCTTCAACTATATTAATGAAAAAAATTGTAATAATACTACCAAAATGCTTGATATTTCTACTCTTGACTTCACTTGACTGATTTTAGGACACTTGATTTTCTCAAATTGAGGTGCTAAGATTAAAATGGTGAAAATGTGCCTTATATTTATATGCAATTAATCTAATTTTCCAAAAAATAAATCTTTGATAGATAATAATTAAAATTTGGATTTCAAATAATAGATTGCTGACAACAACATATTTTAATTTGGAGCCAAAATAAGTAGTCTAGGGCATAGGGATCTCTAGAATAGATTCCTAATTTTTAGGTATTCCAAGTGTTGGGGGAAAATATTAAATTCCTATTTTAATTTTTCATGTTTGATTTTCCAAGAAATGTTCATAAAACATGTAATTAATGCATAGTTAGGAAATTAAATGCATAATTAGTTCCAAACATGTAGGAGGGAGAAAAACTTATTGTGAAATTATCAAGGGTGATAATTTTTAATGCTACAAAGATATTTAAGAAACTAAAAAAAAAAGGGTAGAGGAAAAGAATTTAGAGGTAGAGTGTTGCACATATGTTGCAAGTGTTTTCAATGATGTCAATAGTTGGTCATTGATGTCAATAGTTTGGAGATTGTTGGAGTTGTTGAAGAAGTTTTCCACTATGTTGTCATCTATATTGTGGTTTGATATCAATATCTAGTGTATTAATGTTGTGCTCATGATTGTGAGATGGTGTTGCATATGTTGTGTGGTTGTGATAAGGAAATGTTTGTGATGTCACTGATTTTCTTCGTTTCCAAGTGCTTTTGAGAAAATTTGAATAAAAGAGTGTGTAGGCTGTTAAAGGTGTGTTCCATGTTGTGTTTTGTATTTCTTCATGGTTGAAGATATGCTTGGGTAGTTTGGATATTGTTTCTAAGTACTTTCCCTTGGAGTGTTGAGTGATGAGTTGCTCCACAAGCTTTAATTCATATGTTGTGTTTTGTGGCAGTGTGTCTAGTTGCACAAAATAAATGTGTTCTTTAGTTTTAGGTGGTTGAGATAGTGGTGTTGAATATTCTAATGTTGTGGAATATTCTAGAATGTTGATATGTGGTTTGGGTGGTGTTTGCAGACCTACAGAGATGTGAATGTGGTCACTTGTTAGTGTTAGTGTAGGTTTGGTTGACCAGGCATGCTAGTGCTAATTGTGGAGGTAGTTTATTGTTCGTGGAGGTGTGGTGATGCATGTCGATGTAGATTTGGGTCCTAGTTAACCCATGGAATTTTTTTCCTTCACTTCTTTCCATCACCGAAAAGTTTGGTGCTGACCTATTTGGTGTTATACATTTGAGGTGCATACGTTTCATTAAGGCTGACCTAATTAAGATTGTTTATGTCATGGATGGTATCTATGCAAGGTGAGTTGGAGATTTTGTAAGGTGTTGTGATATGTGAATGTTATCAAATGTGGTGATATGAGTGTGAGCTCAAATGCTTATGACTTTGGATGCTAAGTGGAACCACTTTTCTTTTCTTGGTAGGGAAGATTTCAAGAAGCTCAAGTTGGAGGGTGGGTATCTCAACAAGATCCTTACCTTTAGGGCTTAGACCCACTTTTTCAATGAAGTAATGTTTAGGTTGATTAGGGGAAAAGGGGACCTAGAGGGTTTTCCTTTAATAAGGTTAATTTTGACATTAGAATGAACCTTTAGATTAGAGGAGGGGGTAGTTGCTAGATAATATATTTAAAGGGCCATGATTATGCCTTGGTGTAAAGGAGGGTAGGAACATTTAATAATGCAACATTAAAAGAGTTGAATAGAAAGAAAGGGAGATTAATTTTCTTACCATGGAAAAGGTGATTCAAAATTAGAAAGTGGTACTTATGCACAATCTTGAAGTGGCCTTTGAGGGTAAATTACTTCATATAATACGGACTCATCAGGGCCCAAGGAGTTAGAAGCTTGTCACGATTATAACCATTTTGAAAGTGAAAAAAATTATCTTCTCCTCTAAAGAAGTTTGGAATGAATATTTTGTAATCTCCATTTCTTTTTATTTTCATCTTGGTACCTTTGTAGGAGAGACTTGTGGCTTTGGATATTAGCTCATAAAAAACCTAAAAATTTGCACTACTAATGGTAACAACTCCTCTAAACTAGGAGTTAAAATTTTTGGAAGTTAACTTGTCATTGTAGCCCAACAAATTTTTGAGAAAAGGAATGAAACCACCTCTTTGGAAGAGCTCCTAGAGCTCAATATTCTATTTAAGAGCATCATAAGAGACATGTTTCATGTGGATTGATAGCCCACCCATATTAGCATGTGCATACACACAATTGAGACTTAAGAGAATAGAGAAAGTTAAAGGAAGGAAGCGGGGAAAAAACACAACAAAACCTTTAACCCCTTTTCTATGAATTCTAATGTTCTTTTTAGTGTTTAGGTGGTAGTGTAAAAAGAAAGGAATCTTATTTCTTTTGTCAGGATCACCTATGATGGATGTAAAAAGGCTATAGTAACATATAATCCCCATTATCTTATGGTGAGAAACAATAATGGCATGATTAATAAAAATGAGATGGGTAGGTCCCTTAAAATAAGCAAGAAGAGGTATTCACACGAGTAGGATGTGGATATCCAAGATGTATCTAGAAGTGGGTTGCTAAGTGTGAGTAAGATTAATAGTAACACCTTGGCCTTAAAATCAATGCTTTACCTATAATGAATAAAATAATTCCAAGATAATTTAGTAAAAATCTAGTCGATATAATCCCTCATGAGAGCCTTAGGGATATGGTTGTTACAGTCCATGTAGGTCTCCTTTCTTGAAGTAATGTTGATAATGTTGGAAATATGAAGCAATAACCCACTTGAAGATAGAATTATTCAATGTATCACCAAGAAGAATACCATCCACATGAAGAATAAAGTAGTGCACTATGAGCAAGAAAAGAACTTTATCAAATGATGATCTATGATGAATTGATCTAGAATGATTTATAAATGTACAAAAGCATTCCTTATATAGGTAAGGAGAAAGGCAGTTGGATAACCACCTTAGTTGCAATCATTAAATTCCTAATTCACAATTATAAATGCATGAGAGAAATATTAAATGCCTAGATAACTACATGCCTATTAATGAGATATGGTCCCATTAAATACTATTTTCTACAATGCCACCTAGGAAACTAACTCCTAAGTCAACTTATTAATGATGTGAATAGGTCCTCACTAAGAACTAGTTAGGAAATGACCCCATTCATACTAACACCCCCAATAAATGCAACATGGGAGTATAGTTATTATGAAAATGATGCAAATTCAATGATGTGTCCCGACTACTAGGCCATGTTAGGTACCCACGTACACATGATAATGTAATCTCTTAGAAATGGAGAAAAGGAGAAAACCTCATGGGATAAAACTCCTCCCCAAAAAAGAGATATAATGCAAAATATATTGCTAATCATGTATAAGTAATGAAAGTGATGATGGAGGTCTCAACATCAATACCCCCCTAGAACTACATACATCACTGGAATACAATATAATTATCCCTCCATTGAAGGAATATTTGGAGACTATATTTCCCCCCATGAATGAAGTGTCCTTAAGGCCACTGAAAGAGGTCTAAAGAAAAAAGAGTATCCAATGATGACAAATCACATGTCTCCTCCTAGGAAGAAAAAAATCCAATGGTGAATGCTCAAGAAACTCCAAATCCATGATGAAGTGAGAGGGAAGAATCCTCATATATGGAAATTTTGAGAAGGAATCAAGTGCCTCCAAGGATGTCTCACCAAAATTAGGATCCCTAATCAAGGTCAAAACAATAGAATGTGGAGACTCAAGAATATCCTCCAAAGTAGAATCCACATAGAGGAGATATCTCCCCTCAATAATGTCCTCCAAACTTGAAGAAGTAGCCAAGTCTACAATACTTGAAACAAATCCATCTTGTAATCCCAATTTTGGAAAACTGAATATGTCTTGGTGGACTGAATGAGATGATCATCATGATAAGGAACATCATCATGATAAAAATGAGAGAAGTTATATACCCATGACTGATGATCAACCACCCCTACAACAATGAGCTTTCCAAGATCATTCTAAATGAGAACTGACTCATATGTGAACTCAACTATATTGCCTCCATGGGTAATTTGATAAAATAAAATAATATTATGTTCCATCTCAAGAATGTAAAATACATCTTAGAAATGACTTGAACCCAAATTAATATCACACATACCAGCTACATGAACCATGGGAGCATTAGCAATCAACATTATATTATACTTAGGTACTCTATCGATCCCTAGAATAATGTGATTAAAAGATATAGTAACGTGCATTGATTCTCCTAAATCAATAGTCCAACCTTCATGTCTATCAAAAAATATAGTAATCAATGCTTTACCCTTTCCTCTATACGAGGTCAATCCTATTTCCTTTTTAGGTGGTCACTCCTCATGTGTGGTAGAAGAAGGTTAACTAGATGAAGAAGGAAATGAAATATTGTGATCCTTGAGAAATTGTTTCAACTTGAATGAATCTCCTTCTTGAAACATACATGTTCACTATGACCTTTCTCTTGGAAAAAGGTACATGTGGGCTTCTCCATCTTAGATTTTCCCTCTTTCAAAGAGGTGTTAGAAGTCTCACTAGATCCTATCTTAGCTTTACCTTTCTTCCCTTTCCCCTTAGGTGGTGTGATGAGTAGTGCATGAGACTTTGAAGTAACATCATGTTGACTAAGCTTTGATTTCTCCCTAGTTAATCACTCACAAAAAGTCTCAAAATATGGCATAAAAAATTTATCACCCAACCCATAGACGAATAGAATGAAATAGAAAAATAGTAAAATACACCCTTTACCTTGACAAGATCAAGAATATGCACTCCTTATCATTTTTATCCTTATTGCATCCTACTAACTGAGTACATAAAGAATTGAACTTCACCAAATAGTCCTCAATTGTATGATATGCATCAATGGAAATGGCTACCAACTCAACTTCTAATTACAATGTTCTAACATCACTTATATAACCAAAAAGATTCTTATATTTTTCCCATACATGTCTAGGTGTAGTACACTCCTAAATGTGGAAGGAAAAAGAATCTAAAACATGTAATGCAATCAATCTCATCACCTCATCACATTTGTTTTGATGAGAAAACTTCTCATATTCTTTAGTGAAATTTGATTGTTCCTTAGCCAAGGTAGACCATAATCCCCTAGACCAAAGAATCCTTTGTATCTTCACCATCCATGTGTGATAATTGTGAGGAGTAAGAATCTCATAACCTAATTCTGGCATGTGTGCAAAAACAAAAATCTACCAAGAGGGAAATATATCTAATAGAAATGTTGTGAAACATCCAATATATGATGTGTGAGTGAATATAAAGCCTCCAATGCAAACAAAGTTTCTCCAAATCACAGTATGTCCAAGATATCAAGAAAATTCCACAAACTGCTAAAACTTGATAGAATACACCTGGGGCTAAATCTAGAAAAAGTGGATGGAATCAATGATAAAACTTTGAATCACCTTTGCAATGCTAGTAGAATCTCCAAAATCTGACAAAATGGTTAAAATGTATGAGTACGGGAGTCCAAATGGAAGCACTGAATTCAAATGAATATAATTTTTACTCACATAAAAATATGGAAAACTACACTACACAGTTGTGAAGTACAGGAAACCAACTTTTAGATGATATCTTGTTTGCAAAAATACGATATCCTGGAAAAAAGTTATGCTCCATTGAAAAATACTGGCTTGTTGAGGGGCGCAAGCTAAATGGGTGCAAAAATTAGTCACCTAGGGAAAAAAATTCAGCTCCTAGGCTGCAATATGATCACAAGGCTAGAGTTGTAGAAAAAAATCATGCCACTAGTGCTGGCAGTGGGGTTATGCATCGACGAATCTATGGGTGAAGTCATTCCAAGGCATAGCTCTCGGTTATGGATATGACCACTAATAGTTGAGGGCTTAAAGCCTCAGGTGGTTGTGAGAGCATAGGGTACTGATGGGAATGTAGAGTGATCGGTGGCAAAAATCTTCAGTGGAAGCAACTGGTTCGATGGGAGAAAAGGCATCAGCAATGGGAGAGAAGGTGGTGAGAGGCAAAAAGAATTAAATGATTTGATAAATCACTGACAAGGAATACTTCTGCCTGCAAAAGAATTAATAACTCCTACAAAAGTTGCAACCTATAAACCAAACCAATGATATGCAAATATTTTGATGTTTCCTTTAGGAATGGAACATAGAATTTTGTCTCCACTAGGGTTTAGAACCTAGGTAAAAAATATTCTATATATTCACATTCAAGGATGATCTTAGAGATCTGACCCCAAGAGTGGAATAGAGGCAAGAGATCTAATAATAGGGTATCCTAAGGTATGATTTCAGATTACAAGAGGGGTTCACCACCAAGTTTAAACTTGGAAAAGATAGTAACATGCAAGATGAAACCCAAAACCTAGCTTGATGCAATGCTTAACTAAATGACTTGGAAATGCAAACAAAGAAAAACATTAAACTATAAAATAGAAAGTGTTCACCTAGAAGCTTGCTGGAGATGGAATGGAGCTCTAAAATCCTAAAACAACTGAATTTTCTAGCCTAGGGGTACTCATTTGCCATTTTGGGTGAATCAGTCCCAGATTTGGGTCTCTGCATAGGATCAAGTTTCAGCCAAATGGGTATCCAAATATACAAAGATCTCTAAAAAAATGTTATAGTGGGACTCATTCACCACTCTTGGCGAATTAGTCTAGCTTGGACTTTCTAGAAATTCAAAGTATGGATCTGCTCTTCTCAGTTTGTTCAATCTATTCCTCTAGGTTTTTAGATCTGAAACTCTAATTTAAAGGTTGTAGATGACCTTTTAGTGAAGATTTTGACCTTGCAAATGGGGAGACAACTCCAAAAATTTTGCAACCTAATCTTCAATGATCTCCAAGTCTTCAAAGCACCTAGATCTACACTCACACAAAGAGAGAGAGAGAGAGAGAAAACTCATTGATCGTTAGTGAAAAGGGGTTTTCCTTCCGAAAACCCCATTTAAGTAATTAAACCAAATGATGAAATAAGATAATGATGCATGAATATGAAGTAATGAAATTAAAACCTTGCCATGATGATGAATCCAGAATTTCTGCAATAATTGATGAAGAATCTACTCTTGAAGAAACTTGAATTCCCTTGTGAATTCTTGAATGCTCTTGTGAACTAAATTTGCTACTATGAATGCTCTCACAAAATTATTGGATCTAAATGAGTGAAAGAACCTTGTATTTATACTTAATTATGCAAGAATTCCCAAAATTACAACACTACAAGCTAACATCAGATATAGGAGGGCAAAATTCAGCCAAGAATTTGAATTAATTTCAATTTTGGGCCACACATGACTCATTCTCCCAAGATAGTGAATGAAACGTATCTAGCATAATGTATGGGACCCAAAAATCAAAAGTTCTTAGAAAGGTGTAAAAATAGGTTTGGGACCCAAAAATCTAGGTGGGACTCATTCACCCAATCTGGTGAATGAGTCCCAAATCACTAAATCTAAGCCACACAATCTAAAAACACCTTAATTATGATTGGGTAATGATGGGTGTCAGGATTATCCCAAAAAGATGCATTAAATGAGGCTTGTGGATGAAAAATGGGGCCAATTAAAGTATAATAAAATCCAATTATTAATTACAAGCCTAGAAAAGTGTGAAAGTGTGTTACAACGCTTTACAACAATCTAAATAAGGCAAGATTAAAGTTGATTATGCTTAGTTAATTGATAAAACACCATTAAAATTTATTATTTCACAAGGGCCCAACACCTAATTTGAATGTGTTATCCACATTACAACATTAAATCAAGGAAACATTAAGCCAAAATCACTAGAAGGACCTTAATAAGTCAAAAAATGTAGAAGGGTTACTTTTTCAGTGACTCCATCTAGACCCCACTTTAGTGAGAGAATGAACTTTCTTCAAACTCACACTAAAGTAGAAATTCAAGAGGGGTTCCAAGTGTATCGATGTGGGTGGTCTAGGAAAACAAAGATCGAGGAAGTGGACAAGCCCCTAGAATCTAAGATCCTAAGTCAAACTGACATAAGCACAAAAGGGACACACACAATGGTGTATGATATACAACAAAACAAGATACACAATCATGCAATGTCAATAAACTAAAAGAAAGAAGAACAAAAATAAGAATAAATGAGAAGTTGGATCAAGCATTGACCATTTTTCCAAAACATGCATACTCAGTCTGAGTTGACGAAACCCTTGGGTGTCTACCAGGTGAGAAGTCCTAAAAACTGAGACACATACACATCTATCTAGTATGTGCTCACACACATGCAAGTGTATATGGGGAGATTAATGCCTTGGATTGGAATTCCCACTCAAACCATACCAAAGTTATACATCCTAATAACTTTAATAATGTGCCACAATAAAATGATTTTTGAGCTTCATGAGGCAAGAAAAACTTCATGTGCTTGGAGATCATGAAAAAATAGGATGGCACTATAGGAATGCAAGTTGTGTTATGAAAGGTAGCCATATATCAACAAATGCAAAATGTAACATGCAAAGAATGTTAAAAGGAGTCTTGCTTAGTTCATGTGAGATCTTTAATTTAGGGAACATTGTGCCTAATGTCTCCAAGAGAGGACCAATCAAAGAATAGAAAATTCACAACTTAGGGGATGCAGTGCATCACATCAAGCCACTAAGAGGAATTCAATATGTTAAGAGAGATTGTGCTCCTAAAGGACATTACACCCAATTACATGCACAAAGAGACAAGTGCATCATATGAAGTAAGAAAACTGCACCAAGAACTGAGAAAAAGAAAAATGCAAAAGGAATAATGTCAATGTATCCCCCCACTTTAAAGAAATTGCTAAATACCATACTCTGAGAAATTACTTTAAAGTAGCAAATGAAAATTTAAACAAGGAAGAAGACATGAGAGCCAACTTGGAAAGCCCTATGCCAAGTCATATGTTTCCAATAAGCTACGTCATGAAAAAGGTAGTATGTCACATGCGAGCTGGCTTACCACATCCCAAGCTTGCTCTAATATGTTCATGAAAGGTGATCAACTAGACGAAAGAGGCAAAAACAAGTGACATACGAGGTCAAGGTTAACTAATCCCTTTCCTCCACTTAGTGCAGAATAAGGGTGAGCCAAATAGGATGAAAATAAGTATAGTTAGAGGAATTAGGTGCTTCAACACATGGAAGAGCACCACACTCCTTGGGATAATGAATTTTGTTTTTTAAAGCCTTACATCCATTAGTGGAACGACCATGAATTCTATGATAAACATAGAATGAAGTCTTGTAGTAAAATTTCTTTCGGGTTTTTGGAGGGAGAGGTATCAAGCGATCCTGGAGGAGTCTTAGCAAGATATTATCTTGATCAATAGTAGAACATGTTCCTTTAGTTGCACAAGATGTCATACAACACTAAATTATAAGGCTTTTGATGAAAAGGGAAATAAGGGTAGTAAACCTAGATCTTTCTTGAAAGAGTATGGTATGTCGGTTTTCTTTGAGTGTTAATTTTATCTACGTGTAGGAGGGAGATGTATTTGATACCATAACAATCTTACAAGTTGGATGAAGGTAGTTTATGCTTCTAAGAAGGATCAATTTCTTTATGAGAACAAAAATCCTTGTTACTGTTATGTGTCACCCATTCATGAGGGATGGGAGTTATATAACCCCCATCACCACCATGGGGTAATGTTGTAGAACTAAGTTGAGTGAATGAAAAAAAAGTTTGTTTTGGTTTAGATTTTGATATTTTTCTGTCTCCTACAAAGGAAGGTGTAAAACCCTAATTGGTAGTAGAACTTGTATCTGAAAAGGAATCATCTGTATATGACTCTTTGGACTTCGAGGGTGAGATTATGGAAACCTTGTTGAAATGAGGTGTAAAATCTAATGACCCCAAATTATCACAAAAAGATTTTAGTGTTGATATCAACTTGTATAGGTTCATGTTTTGATTTTGGAATGAAAGTATTGGAAATGTTGTGATCATATGATTCATAACTTCATTCATCTACTTCAACTATGTATACCTTGTTGTTGTATTCAAACTTCATTGTGTGGTGAAGAGTAGATGGGACTCCTTTCATAGCATGAATCCATGGTGTCCCTAGGTAAATATTGTATGAAAGAGGTCTTGTCATGATATGGATATGAGTGGGAAACACTATAGGGCTGACCTCAATTTAGGTAGTGTGATCATCCCTACTAGTTTCCTATTAAAATTGTCAAAGCCATGATCATGAACATAATTAATTTGAATGATCCTTTTGTCCATTCCAATTTTTTCTAAGAGGTCAATGCTACCAACATTAATTTTTTCTCCATTGTCTATGAGAGTGAGCCTAACTATAGTTTCATTAATGATCACCTTTATCATCAAGGCTTCATTCTTGTTTTGAGTCTCACGTGAGGGAAATTCATACTTAGGGAATATGATTCCTAATTGTGTGACTTGTCTGGGATGAAAGGGGGATATTACATTATTCAACTGCATAGAATCTTGGATCTCCTACTTTATTGGTAATAGTTCTTGAAATAGGCACTTGTATGTAGGTGATAGTTGACTAAGTTGCCATATGGATATATTAGCAGGGGTCTTCTTAAGATCTGCAACTATATTATGAATAGGTGAATGAGGAGCACTAGGAAAAATATGTTGAAGTAATGGTGATGTTGTGGGGGATATTTATGGTCCCATAAATGTTTGAGAAACTATTATATATCTTGGTTGCTACAAAAAAAAATTAGATTGCATCGTATATTTCAAGAAATCTATTATTTTCTAATGTTATTCGCTAATGGGAGGTGACTTAGGAGGCTCAATAATTAAAGGAGATCTAATTTATGTCATCATAACCTCAAGAATCTTGTCTTTACTTGCATGATCTCTTGGTGAAGGGGATTCTAATGTCACTTCACCTAAGGAAGCCTTATTATATGTGTCAATTTTTAGATTTCCTTGCACCATGATATCCTCCCTAGGAGGAGAGTTTTTAGGAGAACTATGAACCAAATTTTCTTGACATTCAAAGGTTGGTTCTTCTAAAATGACATCATTTTAACTAGGGGAATGATCAATGGTTGAATTGTCTTGCTCAATAAGGATTTCCCTAGGTGAAGGGGGACAAGTAAGATTCACATGACTTTCATTGATTATGTTTTCTAATATCAAAGTATCTTCGTCACCACTAGGAGGGATACTAGAAAAAGAACAAATGTCATTGTCATGATTACCTATGGTTGTGTTGTATTGTTCATCAATGTATTGTCCACTAAGATAGGTAATATCTGAGAGAAACAAATAGGACTCTCAAAACTCTCATTGATTGTTTCTTCTAAGACCAAAATATCTTATTTGCCAATAGGAGATATAGTAGGAGAAGAACAAATATGATCATTAGGAATGTCCAAGGTTGGATTTTGTTTCAGTAAAACACTCTCATAGGGAGGGGATATGAACTTTTTCTTAGCATTCCTAGATATGTAAGACACTAACATTATTTGAACAAAAATTAAAAGCACTTGTAAACATCTTATGCAATGCTTTAACAATGTAAACAATGCATGTCCAAAGATGCAAAACACTTTTATCCAATGTATGCCAGACTTTAAGAATGCAAACAATCTGTATCCTAAAATGAAAAGCACTTTTACCAAACTTATGCAAATTTTTATGATTTTAAACATTGTATATGTAAAAGTGAAAAATACTTTTATCCATACTATGCAAAGTTTCATAAATGTGAGCATTTTCAGATCTAATGATGCTTGTAATTGAAATGATTTAAAAAATGACTACCCTAAATTGATGTTTTTGACCTAATTGCATAAAACAAATGTTCCCAAAAATTTACAGACTTATAGTATATGTTTTTAGGAGGCTTAGAAAGCACATAAATGAGGTTTTTGATGTTGTAATAGCTAGTTTAAAATCTAGACTGGGACTGATTCGCCCAAGGTGGTGAATGAGTTCTAGTGGGGATTTAAAAAAAAAAAATAGAAAATTTCAATTGACTTTGATGATTTTTATGTTGTATGACCTCAATACTAAATGAAAATGTAGTTTTTAGATGTTTTTCAATGATTTGAGATGCAAAAATGCAACCTATATGCATTTTTACTAATGCAAAAAAAATGAAACCCTAGAATTCCAATTAACTAATGTAAAATGCAATGAATTGTGTTAATGCAAGATAATTCTAGAATGATGATGGACTCCAAATCAAAAAAGGAGGTATTCAAAATGCAGGCTTACCAAAAGAGAACATAGAATTTTGTCTCCACTAGGGTTTAGGACCTAGGGCAACAATCTTCTATACTTCATATTCAAGGATGACCCTAAAGATCTCACCCCAAGAGTGAAATAGAGGAAAGAGATATAAAAATAGGGTATCCTAGGGTATGAATTTAGATTACAAGAGTGATTCACCACCAAGTTTAAACTTGGATGCAAGATGAAACACAAAACCTAGTTTGATGCAATGCTTAACTAAATTACTTGGAAATGCAAACAAAGTAGAACATTAAACTATAAAATAGAAAGTGTGCACCTAGAAACTTGTTGGAGATGGAATGGAGCTCTAAAATCCTGAAAAAAAACCTAATTTTCTAGCATAGGGGGACTCATTTGCCATTTTGGGTGAATCAGTCCCAGATTTGGGTCTCTGCACAGGATCAAGTTTCAGCCAAATGGGTATCCAAATCTACAGAGATCTCTAAAAAAATGTTACAGTAGGACTCATTCGCCACTCTTGGAAAATGAGCCCAGCTTGGATTTTCTAGAAATTCAAAGTATGGATCTTCTCTTCTTAGTTTGTTCAATCTATTTGTCTAGGTTTTCAGATCTGAAACTCTAATTTCAAGGTTGTAGATGACCTTTTAGTGAATATTTTGACCTTGCAAATAGGGAGACAACTCCAACAATTTTTTAACATAATCTTTAATGATCTCTAAGTCTTTAAAGCACCTAGATCTACAATCACGCAAAGAGAGAGAGAGAGAGAGAGAGAGAGAGAGAGAGAGAGAGAGAGAGAGAGAGAGAGAGAGAGAGAGAAAACTTGTTGATTGTTAGTGAATAGGGGTTTTCCTTGGTCAAACCCCATTTAGGTAATTAAACCAAATGATGAAATAAGATCATGAAGCATGAACATGAATGAATTCAATTAGAACCATTCCATGATGATGGATCTTAAATTTCTGCAGCAATTGATTAAGAATCTACCCTTGAAGACACTTGAATGCCCTTGTGAATGCTTGAATACTCTAGTGAACTCAATTTTATATTATGAATTCTCTCACAAAATTTTTGGATGAAAATGAGTGAAAAAACCTTGTATTTATACTTAATTATGCAAGAATTCCTAAAATTACAACACTACAATCTGACATCAGATCAAATAGGAGGAAAAAATCCTACCAAGAATTTGAATTAATTTCTATTTTGTGCCACACGGGACTCATTCACCCAAGATGGTGAATGAGTCCCATCTATCATAATGTATGGGACCAAACAATGAAAATTTCTTAGAAAGGTGTAAAAAAAGGTTTGGGACCGAAAAATATAGGTGGGACTCATTCGCCCAAGGTGGTGAATGAGTCCCAAATCACTAAATATGGGCCACACAAGCCATAAACACTTGAATTATGATTGGGTGATGATGGGTGGCAGGATTATCCTTGAAAAGATGCATTAAATGAGGCTTGTGGATGCAAAATGGGGAAAATTAAAGCATAAGGAAGCCCACTTATTAATGAAAAGTGTAGAAAAGTGTGAAAGTGTGTTACAACACTTTACAACACTCCAAATAAGGTAATATTAAGGTTGAATATGATTAAAATTATGTTTATTATGCTTAGTTAATTGATAAAGCCCTAGAAAAGTGTGAACGTGTGTTATAAAACTTGACAACACTTTTGCAAGGCACCATTAAAATTTATTAGTTCACAAGGGCCCAAGATGTAATGTGAATGTGTTATCCACATTACAACATTAAATCAAGGAAACATTAAGCCAAAATCACTAGGAGGGCCCGAATAAGTCAAAAAAAGTAGAAGGGTTACTTTTTCGGTGATTTTAGGGGAAAGCAAAATATCATTTATATATGCCAATAAAATTTTTAAACCCACTATGAAGTAAAAAGTCGACTTTAAAATATTAAAATAAAGCTTCTTTTAGTATATATGCCAACATTAAAAAAATCAACCACCAAATAAATATTTCCCACGTAAATAAATATTATGCCACTAATAATGATAATATTCTGAAAAATATTAATCAAACCCTAAATAATTTTTTTATGCAACTATAGAAAAAATCCCAAATAATGATTTTTTTTTTTTTGAACCTATAATGTTGAATAATTCTAAGAGGGGAGAATATTTTTTTGCAATAGGGGAGGAGGAAATTTTCTTGCAAGTTCTACGATATGTACAATACCCATCCAATATAGCTAAAAAAAACCTTTTTTGACCTTTAAATGATAAGGTTGAATTTCAATGAATGGGTAGGTGATCCTTAGGTTTTTAGACCTTCTAAACACAACAGAGAGGTCAGATCTGACCCAAAGTGCCTCAAAAATTAGTTTCCTCTTAGATGAGAACAACTAGCACTTCAAGAAAACCCTCCATCCTTTGATAGTCTCCTCATCTCAACTTCTCGATATGAGATGGATATCCTATGGCCTAAGCTCTAATACCATGTTGGAAATATGAAGCAATAATCCACGTGAAGTTGCAGTTCTTCAATGGATCACCAAGAAGAATTCCATCCACATGAACAAGAAAGTAGTGCACTATGAGCAAGAAGAGAACTTGATCAAATGATGATCTATGATGAATTGATCTAGAATGTTTTACAAATGTACAAGAGTCTTCCTTATATAGGCAAGGAGAGAGGTAGTTGGATAACCACCTTAGCTATAATCATTAAATGCCTAATGCAAAATTATAAATACATGAGAGAAATATTAAATGCCTAGATAAATACATGCCTATTAATGAGATATGGCCCCATTAAATACTAGTTTCTAGAATTCCACCTAAGAAAATAGATCCTAAGTAAACTTATTAATGACATGAATAGGTCCTCACTAAAAAATAGTTATGAAATGACCCCATTCACACTAAAAAAATACACATCAAAGTATTGAGGACAAATAAGCAAATATTTCCCAAACCACACAAAAAATCTGCCAAGTCACCACATCCAACCTTAGAGTGAGTATTCATATCAAGGAGAGCAAGTAGCAGTCAAGTATATCCTATAAAAGGATGTGTTGAAAGGTTCTTGGGAAATTTGAATTCAAATTCCAATAGTCCACTCAGCATTTTGCAGACCTAGGTTGTAAACAAAGTCTACAACACAATTATCTTCTCAAAATATATAACAAATTTTAACCTAATGAAATCCCTCAAGGTCCCTTTCACAATTTTCAATGATTCTACATATCTTCCAAGGAGGAGGATTTTCATTCAAGAGGATATTCATAACAAGTTAGGAGTTAGCTTCAATTTCTGCCTTATGTAACCCCGAGCATGGGATTTTATTAATCCACCACCAAGATTCCATAGCTTCAACAACACTATTAGAGTTGATTTGTTGAAAAATGTCACTCTATGTTTGGGAGATACATCAACACTTTTCTCCAAATATCATTCAATAAAACCCTAGAGATCTCAATCTGATGGTAGAATGAGGGAAAGAGATCTGAAATAGTGTGTCCTATGGGTGTGATTAAAGATAATTAGAGGGTTCACCACCAAGAAAGGGCTTGGAAAGATGAGATGTAAATGACATGTGAAGTACTACGCAAAACCTAACTAAATGACCTATTAAATGAAACTAAAAATTAGGATAACAAACTAAGAATGATGAGGTCAAAACAAGCTCCAAAACCCTAAAAACCTACTATTTAGTTCCCACTAGGGCTCATACACCTGTCTGGGTAATTTAGTCCTAGACTAGGGTTTTTATGCCAAAACTAAAATCTCATAGTGGCTGATCTAAATTCAATAGAATATGGAAAATGTATTGTATTAGGAATCATACGCCACAAGTGGTGTATCAATCCCACTCTACATTTTTAGAGGGTCAATACTTGAATCTACTATCCTATCTCTACTCTTCCTTCCAAGATTTGTTTTTGGATCTAAAACCTTGATGTGTGACCTGTAGGTGAATTTCTGTGAAGATAGAAACATTGTGATGACTTGATAACTTTCTTCAACCTTCCAACCTATTCTTCAAAGGTATCCAAATCTCAAGACACCTAGATTTACAATAAAACATGTAAAGAGAGAAAAACTTGTTGACTGTTAGGAAATAGGGGTTTTCCTTGGTCAAACCTCATTTAGGTAATCAAGCCAAATGGTGAAACAATGAAATAAGGACATGAAACATGAAACTTGAGCAATGATACCTTGAATGGTGTCTTGGAATGTAAATCTGCAAGCTAACATGAAATGACCATCAAGAATGTAGATCTTTATCCTAAATTGGATGTGAAACAATGCTTGCAAATGGATCTTGAATACTACATCACAATACTAGCTCAATAACATGCTTGACGCACTATGCCTTTGACATGACAATGAATCTTGAATTGCTGCAACAAATGATGAATAAATCTGCCCTTGAATGCTTTAGAAATGCTCTTGAATGTCCTTGAATACTCTTGTAAACTCTTGAATACTCTTGTGAACTCAAAATTTCTATAAGGAATGCTATCTTAAAAATATTAGGTGGAATAAAGTGAAATAACCTTGTATTTATTCTTGTTTATGCAAAATTTCCCAAAATTACAACTCTACAAGCCGACATCATATCTAGGAGAATAAAATCCTAGCAATGATTTGAATTTAATTTAAGTTTAAGCCACACAAGACTCATACACCAAAAGTGGCATATGAGTCCCATTAGGCTAGGCTTTGGGACATATTTTTCAAGAAATCCTTATATTAATGTGAAATCCAAATTGAGGCCCCAAAACTTAGGTGGGACTCATACACCCAAGGTGGTGTATGAGTCCCAGATTGCTAAATTTTGGCCACACAACACAAAAGCATTGATTTTTAGTTTATTATTTGATATACGTCAAGATTATCCTCAAAAAGATGCATCAGTTCAGGCTTGTGGCTGCAAAATATGACCAAATAAGGCATAAAGAATCCCAATAATTAATAGAACCCTAGATTAGTATGAAAGTGAAAGAAAACACTTAACAACACCCCAAATGGGGTACAATTAGGTTCATTTAGTTCACAAAGACCCAAAAAAGTGTGAAATTGTAATGGATGGCATTTTTCAACACTACATTTAGCCCCCACTTTGGTGAGAGGAGGAACTTGCTTCAAACTCACACTAAATTAGAAAAACACACATAAAGAGGGGATCCAATGTACCGAAACTAGTAATATAGGATGGCAATGATTAATGTAAAGAAAAATCAGATGCGGAAAATGATTCTCCTAACGTGAATACCTCAGGAAAGAATGTAGATACACTTTAAATTTTACAATTACAGTCCAATTAAGATGCACTATGAAATAGACAACAGAAATAGAGTATTTGAAAATCACACATGAACACTAGATATATGTGGGAAAACCCTTATGGGAGAAAAACCCACCACACTAAGAGAAATCACTTTGTATTATAGTAATGAAATTACATACAAATTCCAGACTTATCTTTTTGGTGTCATTATACAGCAGCATTCACCATTAACATTCTTGTATAGGAATCTTCACATTACAGTCCACAGAATTCATCCACTGATACAATCACTCAACAACCTATCGATTCAACCAATAATCCAACTCCATCACAATCAACAATCTCAAAATGTATCCATGGTGTTCCCTGACTGTTGAACTTCCTCAAAGGACCGTCACAACTGATTGTCTTCCAACTGTCCCCATTTGGTTCCTCCTATTCATCCACGAGACTCCACATAGGATGATCTTACTCAGTCAACATAATTTGCAATGTACTGGCATCTCGGTGAGACACTAATAGTGTCTCGCTGATGCCACATAGACTTCATATCGATGTCGCCAAGATTCACTATTATTGCTAAGATGTTCTATCGAGCCTCATGAGTTACATCGAGTCACCAAAGGTATACCGAAGACACAAGTCATATTGATCTCCAAAAGATAGTCAACAAGACATACCGATATCGCCAAGAGGTTTCTCTGAGACATAAAGGTTACCCTGAAGACTTCTCGTGGAGCTCTATGACTTACCCCGAAAACTTCATCTGTCGCCAAGAGTTATACCGAAGATCCCAAAAGATGTCCCTGTCGGTGAGACCTTCAAAATTCGCTAAGATGTCTTCCCGGGACCTTTGAGTTACCCCGATAGCCATTGGCTATCGGCAAGATATTCACCACCGCTAAGAGGTTTCTTCGATCGCTTTGAGTTACACTGAAGAACGTTTGGATGTTTCCTCGTTGGCGTGACTTTCTCCATTCACTAGGACTTCTCACCGAGCCATATGTTATGACGAAGACACCAACAGTATTCCTATTGGTGAGACATTAGCTTTCGCTAAGATGCTTCACTGAGCCACCATGTTACATCGAAGATCATGGTCGCCAAGAGTCTCCCTGAGATACGATTGAATGGCCTGTCAGCCAGAGGTCTCCCGAGCACTATGAGGTCATGACAAATACACTGTCACAATGATAGACTCCACAGTGCAACCTTTCGGCAAGAAATTTGCAAGGTCACAATGACCTATACAAACCAGAATGAATCAAGCTACTAGTCGGCCAGACAATGAAGATGTTACAGTGACTTGGCTCTAATGGAGGTTTCAGCCTGTATAGTTTGACGCACATATTTCCAACAATCTTCCACTTGATGAAGAACATATAGGCACGTCCAAAGCACATCATAACTTACTGAAAATCATGGGCACTAAGGCCCATTGAACTGGCACACCACCTGAACTTATCTGTGCTCACTGGCTTTGTCAATGAATCTGCAACATTCTCCAAAATATCAACCTTTTCCAAACTAATCTTTCCATCCTCAACCATATCTTGTACAAAATGGTACTGAACATCAATATGTTTCATCCTAGCATGGAAAGTAGGGTTCTTTGCCAGAAAAATTGCATTATGACTGTTACAAAAAATAGTTATTCCCCATACATCAAAACCAATGTTAGAACACAAACGTTTCAACCATATAGCTTCTTTACAAGCATGAGTAGCTACCATGTATTCAGCCTCCGTAGTGGACAAAGTGACTACAACTTGCCGCTTGCTCATCCAACTCACTGCACCACCATTTAACATGAAAATGTATCCACTGGTGGACCTCCTACTGTCAATGACCCCTGCCCAATCAGAATAAACATAACCATGAATGCTAAAAGTCCTTTGTGATTCAACCAAATTCCCATGGTAACACAAAGCAAAATCTGAAGTTCTCTTCAAATACCTAAACACTCTCTTCACAACATCCCAATGCATTCTTCCTAGATTAGCCATAAATTGACTAAGGACTCCCACTGCTTGGGAAATGTCTGGCCTTGTACAGACCATTGCATACATTAGACTGCCTACTGCACTGACATAGGGTACATTGGTCATGTCCTCCATCTCAGTAGGATATTTTGGATAGTCCTCAACAGATAGCTTCATTCCATGCATGATTGGAACCACTAGCTTTTTGCAATCATTCATACAAAATCTCTCAAGAATAGTCCTTACATACTTAGTCTGACTGAGCCAAAGCTTTCTATTCTTCTTGTCCCTAGTTATCTCCATCCCTAGAATATACCTTGCTGCACCAAGATCCTTCATTTCAAACTTAGCAGACAACTGAGACTTAAGATCAGAAATCATTAGCTTACTATTTCCTATGAACAACATATCATCAACATAGAGAGCAATAACTAATACTCGATCACTTTCAGCTTTATAATATACGTAGTGATCAGATTTTGATCTCACAAATCCCAAAGACAATACAAATGTATCAAATTTCTAGTACCACATTCTAGGTGACTATTTTAACCCATACAGAGACTTCTTTAATTTGCATACTAGTTTTTCTTTACCTTTTTCAACAAAATGCTCAGGCTGGGACATATAGATTTCTTCTTCAAGATCACCATGAAGAAATGTTGTCTTCACATCTATCTATTTGACCTCTATGTCATACGCAGCTGTAAGTGACAATAGAAATCTAATAGATGTCAGCTTTGCTATAGGAGAAAATATTTCCCCATAATTGATTCCCTCTACCTGGGAATAACCCTTTGCAACTAGTCTCGCCTTGTACTTTTCTACACTGCCATCTAGACAAATATTTTTCTTAAGTACCCATTCGTAGCCAACAACCTTCCTGCCTTTAGGCAAGGGCACCAGACTCTAGGTTTAATTCTCATCTAATGATGCCATCTCTTCTTCCATGGCTTCCAACCAAGAATTTGAATTAGACATTTTAAATGCCTCTTTCACTGTCCTAGGCTCATCAGTACTAGAAATCAAAGCATAGGCACAAGTAGAATCTATCAAAGAGAACCCGTACCTATTTGGTTATTTTCTTTCTTGGGTTGACCTCCTCACTTGTTGAGGCTGAGGTTCTTCAAAACTTTTGGAACTGCTCAAGCTCTCCTTAGTTTCAGGTACATTTTGAATTTCCAATTCCTCTTTCTCTAGTGTAGGAGGAATTATTGCTACATCCTTATTTTTATTTGACTTTGTCTCTGACTGTAGATCCAAAGTGGAAGGCTTTAGCTCATGAAAGATTACACTTCTACTATATACAACCTTCTTTGTATCAGGATTCCAAAGCTTGTATCCTTTTATGACAGTGCTATAGCTAATGAAAATACATTTGACGGCCTTGTTCTCCAATTTATATCTTTTCACATCTGACACATGAGCATATTCCTCACATCCAAAAACACAAACATGTCTAAGTGAGGGCTTCTTACCAGACCATGCTTCCAAGGGTGTTTTCTCAACAAGGGCAAAATTTGGAGAATGATTAATTAAATAACATGCAGTAGATACAGCCTCAGCCCAAAACTTCTCCTCCAAGCCAACACTACTAAGCATACTTTGTGCTCTCTCCATCACTGTCTTATTGAACCTTTCTACAACTCCATTTTGCTATGGAGTATAAGGTGTAGTCTTGTGTCTTTTAATTCCATGGTCTTTGCAATATCTTTCAAATTCATCAGAACGGAACTCACCGCCATTACCAGTCCTTAAGCATTTTATTTTTCTACCAGTCTGATTTTCAACAAGATTTTTAAATTCCTTAAATCAACTGAACACTTCTGATTTACTTTTCAAAAAATAAACAAATGCTCTTCTTGAATAATCATCAATGAATGACACATAGTATCTTGACTTAGACAAAGAAGGAACATCTACTAGACCAAACACATCTGAATGAATATAGTCTAACAAACTAGAAGATTTATGAGGACTGGAATAAAATGAAACATGGTGCTGCTTTCCATATATATAGTGTTCATAGAATTCAAATTCAAGATTACAATCTTCAAGCCCCTCAACCAAGTTTTTATTCTTCAAGGTTTTTAAACCTTTTTCTCCTATGTTGCCTAACCTATGATGCCAAAGCATAGTCTTCTCTGCAGAAGTTTTACTTCCATAGAGTTTACATAATTAGGGATATTTCCCTCTTTACCTCCATGAGCAGCTTTCAGTGACTTTCAAGAGACACTGTTACATTGAATATCCTGTGCATCCAGCTTGTACAGGGTACCAATTTGAGCACATCTAGCCAACACCAATGAACCTCTAGTCATCTTGTAGCCATTTCCAAAGAACGTAACTTGTACACCAATATCATTTGGAATACTTATAGACAATAGATTTTGAAATAGACCTGGTATGTGCATAACATTATATATTCCCTTTAATACTATTCCATCAGGGAATTGTATCTCGAATCTTCTACGACCAACAATCTCCAAAGTTAAATCACTCACCAAGTACACCTTTCCACCATCATATTCTTCATACTTTGTGAACCACTCCCTATGAGATGTCATGTGGAACGACGCTCTAGAATCAATCAGCCAGACATCATCTCATGCCTATGTAGCCAAAGCTACAATGAAGGCAACACCATCACTATGAGAAGAACCATTATTAGAAGAGCCCTTCTTCTTTTTCTCCTCTTTACAATCCCTTCGGACATGACCAGGTTGCCCACAGTTCCAACACTTCACCTTGGACTTCTTGCCAAGAGACTTTGATCTCCCTTCTTATTTCAATTTGGACTTCTTGTCCTTCTTCTTGCCTTTCTCCTTTGGTCTTCCTCTAACAACAAGAGCTTCCTTCGCCATCTCAGAATATTTCCTTCTCATCTCTTCTGACAACAAAGATGCAACAACATCTTAAATCTTGAAACTGGATGTTGTACTCTCAATCACCATCACCAGATGATCCCATGAGTCTGGCAAAGAATACGATAGAAGCATACATCGATCCTCTTCTTCAGTCTTCACACCAGTAGATGTTAATTGAGAAAGTAGCATATTAAATGTATTCAAATGATCAGCTATAGACCCTCCTTCTTGCATTCTCAAAGAGTATAGTTTCTTCCTCAAGAATAGTTTATTCACCAAGGAATTCCCCTGATAAATAGACTCTTGTCTCTTCCACAAAGAAGATGAAATCTTCTCCTCATGCACATTTAGAAGCACTAAGTTTTCCAAACAGAGCCTTATCAGCCCCTTAGATTTCCTATATGCAAGGTCCCAATATTCTTGCTTCATGCTTGTAGATTTCACTCCAGCCATAGCAATCCAAAGATCACAGTCAACAAGAAGATCCTCCATCTTGAATTTCCACAACTCAAAGTTATTGCCGTTGAACTTCTCTATTTCAAACTTTCCATATGTACTAGCCATCTCAACCTGTAATGAGAAATAACAATTTTCTACAAGAATCCCACTAAACAAAACTGACTAAAAAAACCCAACGTACCCACAAGGATAACACAAATGGCCAGGCTCTGATACTACTTGTAAGGAAAAAACAAATTTGGAAAATGATTCTCCTAACGTAAATACCTTAGGAAAGAATGTAGATACACTTTAAAATTTACAATTACTATCTAATTAAGATGCACTATGAAATAGACAATAGAAATAGAGTATTTGAAAATCACAAATGAACACCGAATATATGTTGGAAAACCCTTATGGGAGAAAAACCCACCACACCAAGAGAAATCAATTTGTATTATAGTAATGAAATTACATACAAATTCCAGACTTATCTTTCTGGTGTCATTATATTGTAGCATTCACCATTAACATTCTTGTACAGGAATCTTCACATTACAGTCCACAGAATTTATCCACCGATACAATCACTCAACAACCTATCGATGCAACCAATAATCCAACTCCATCACAATCAACAATCTCAAAATGTATCCATGGCATTCCCTGACTATCGAACTTCCTCACATAACTGTCACAACCAATTGTCTTCCAACTGTTCCCATTCAGCTCCTCCTATTCATCCACGAGACTCCACATAGGATGGTCTTACTCAGTCAATAGAATTCGCAATGTACTGGCATCTTGGTGAGACACTAATAGTGTCTCGCTGATGCCACATAGACTTCATATCGATGTCGCCAATAGTCATTGTTATCGCTAAGATGTTCTATTGAGTCTCATGAGTTACATCAAGACACCAAAGGTATACTGAAGACACAAGTCATATCGAGCTCCAAAAGATAGTCAGCAAGATATATCGATATCACCAAGAGGTTTCTCCAAGACATAAAGGTTGCCTCGAAGACTCCAACATAAAACAATGTCGGTGAGACATGTAGCTCTGGCAAAGACTTCTCATCGAGCTCTATGACTTACCCCGAAAGCTTCATCTATCGCCAAGAGTTATACCGAAGATCCCACAAGATGTCCCTGTCGGTGAGACCTTCAACACTCACTAAGATGTCAGTGAGAGCCATCAGCTATTGGCAAGACATTCACCATTGCTAAGAGTTTTCTCCAATTGCTTTGAGTTACACCGAAGAATGTTTGGATGTTTCTCCATTGGTGTGACTTTCTCTATTCCCTGGGACTTCTCACCAAGCCATATGTTACGGCGAAGACACCAACAATATTCCTATTGGTGAGACATTAGCTTTTGCTAAGATGCTTCACCAAGCTACCATGTTACACCGAAGATCATGGTCACCAAGAGTCTCCCTGAAATACGATTGGATGGCCTATCGGTCAGAGCTCTCCCGAGCACTATGAGGTCATAATGATACACTATGTCACAGTGATAGAATCCATAGTGCAACCTTTAGGCAAGACATTTGCAAGGTCACAATGACCTATAAAAATCAGAATGAATCAAGCTGCTAGTCGGCCAGACAATGAAGATGTCACACCGACTTGGCTCTAATGGAGGTTTCAACCTGTATAGTTTGAGGCACATATTTCAAACAATTAAGAGGGATGATCAACCCCCAAGATCAAGATCTTATTTCAAACCAACATAGGCACAAAAGAACACACATGAAAATAATGTAAGGAGAAACAATGAGGCACAAGCATACACTGTCAAAGACATAAAGAGAGAAAACAAAAAAAACAAAAGAGGGATGGATCAAGCTTTGACTATTTGTCCCACACACTATGGATCAGATCTATGTTGTTCTCCCAAAAATGCATGCTCACTTTGAGGCAATAAAACTTCAGGTTGTTCACTGGGTGTGTATCCAAAAGGGTGAGACGCATGGGCTAGTATGCACTAACATATATACAAGCAAGTGGTTGTGGGAATGTCACACCTAAGTTTGGATCCCATACACACAACAATACCAAGGCTATACCTCCTGATAAATTTGATAAGGTACCACACAAAAATTAACTTTGAGCTTCATGAGGCAAGCAAAGCTTTATATGCTTGAAACTCATGAAAAAATAAGATGGCCCCATAGGCAAGCAAAGTTTGTTATGCAAGGTGCCCATATAACCAAATTTATAAAATAGTGTAAGGTATGTTCAAAGGAGTTTTTCTTAGTTCATGTAAGTCTTTAACTTAGGGAACATTGTGCATAATGTCTCCAAGAGAGGACCAATCAAATAATATAAGATTCACAACTTAGGGAATGTAGTGTGTTGCATCAAGCCACTAAGAGGAATATAATATGCTAAGAGAGATCATAGTCTTTCAGTAAATCACACCCAATATCACCAGAAAGAGAAAGACACATCACATGAAGTAAGAGGACTAACAATGAAACATGAAATGCAAAATAATAATGCCAATGTATGCCCCCACTTTAAAGAAATTACTAAACACCATGATGTGAGCAATTAATTTAAAGTAGCAAATGACAAATGCTAATAATAAAGAGGACATGAGAGCTTATTTGGAAAGCCTTATGCCAAGTCATATGTTTCCAAATAAAGCTACATCATGAAAAGGATTTTCCCCCAAAATGTGACAACTAAAGATAACTCAGTGCGTCACATGTGAGCCAACTTAAGTCATGTTTCCCACATCACAAGCTTTCTCTTATATATACATGAAAGGATGTCAACTAGCCAAAAGGGACAATGGAAAGTGACATATAAGGACAAGGTTGCTTATCCCCTTTCCCCCACTTAGTGCAAGACAAGGATGAACTAAGGTGATTGATGAGGAACATGCTAGAGTTAAAATTAGTATCAATTAGAGGAACAAGGTGCTTCAACACAAGGAAGGGCACCATAAACCTTAAGATGTTGAATTTGACTACTCAAATCCTTACATTCATTAGTAGAATGGCCATGAACTCTATAATATGCATAAAATGAATTCTTGTAGTAAAATTTATTTCATGTTCTTGGAGGGAGAGATATCAAATGATCTTGGAGTTTAGTCTTGACAAGATACCCTCTCTATCAAAAGTATAATATGTTGCTTTTTGTGAAAAAGATATCTCTTTCTTAGTACAAGGTGGCATACTTATGCAATGCTCTTTATATTTTGAGGCTTTGTACTCTCCTATACAAGAGGGTGTAAACTTTATCAAATTTGAATCATTAGTGTTTTGTGTGATGGCATTGATAATAAGTGAGGATTTTGTTGTTTCTTTCATTTCTTTCAAAGGATAATAATCAAGACCACTAGTGTCTATCAATTTAGGATGCACTATTGTTAAAGTTGGATTAGAGGGATCTTTTCTAACAGTGTTGACATTAAGTGAAAACTTGATTATTTATTTCAAGGGAGAATACCCAAGACCATTAGTTGTTTCTTGCATGTTAGGCTCTATTGGGACATGAATACCTTGTTCTCTAGCTCCACATCCTTTTCCACTATATCCAAATTGTTTCATTAGTTCATAACCTTTTTCTATAAATATTTTTCATTTATTTTGGATTTGGTGGTTGTTCATAGTCAATTTCGTCAAATTTTGTTATATAATTTGCTTCTTCTTCTAAAGTGGTTGAAGTGGATTCTTTAAAATTTTGTGTTGACATTACCACTTTTTCTTTTCCATTTTTAGAGTCTTTGTTTATGAGATTGTATTCTCCCATGAATGATGTGAAATATAAGGAACCCCAATCATCTTTTAATAACTTTGTGACTTCCTCAATATGATTTCATGTGTCTTTTTGTTGCATGGGTTCTACTTGTGTTGTTGGTGTCAATGTTTTCAAATGATTTTCCCTATTTTTCTCAATGTTTAAAAAACTGTTTGTTTAGGGTCAACTTTGATTGTATAGACTTTGTTTTTGTAGACATATTTCATGATACGATGAAGAGTATAAGGCACCCCATTCATTGCATGAATCCATGGTCTTCCAAGAAGAAGATTATATGAAAGATCATGAGGCATAGCATAGATCGGTGTTTCTAATGTGGCGTTTCCAACTATAATAGGAAAAGTGATCACACCAAGCAGTTGTTTTCCTACATTGTTAAATCCCTTAATAGATAAAGAATCAGGTTAAATTTTTTATTTATCCATGCCAAGCCTATCCAAAATGGTTACACTAGAAACATTAAGGTCTAAACCATTGTAAACAAGATTTCACTTTATCCCCATCATATTATATCAAGCTATTTTTATGAAAGCTTCATTTTTTTTTGCACTTCCAAAGGAGGGGCTCACTTTGGTGGAAAAAAATGCCAGCATTCATTTCTTCAATCACAGTTGCTATGTCATTTGGTTGTGCATTGGAAGGGATAGTAATTTTTTATAGAGCATGTTGAATCATGTTATGATAATGAGGAGAGGCTTGAATAAGGTCTCATAATGATAAAATATTAGCAGGAGTGTTCTTTAGTTGGTCAACAAGATTGTACTCCTTTTCACCTTGTAAAGGAAAACAAGGAGGGCCAGGTAAGATAGCTTGAGGTAATGGAAGGGATGTTGAAGGTGTTTTTATTGGTTGTGGATTGTGTCTAGTGTTATATGTATGAGCAATGGTATTATAATTCGATTGATGTGAAACATTATTCTAAGGTGGGTAAAGGATAAGTTTAGTTTTTATTTTATTTTATGGTCTTTGTGAGGGTGGGTAAAGAATTAGAGGATTCTTAGGATGTCCCATAGGGTATGTAGCAGGTCCAATGATCAATGGGGATTTAACGTACACTTTTGCATTCATAACCTCAATGGTTTCTATTTGATGTCTTTCTAATGAAGGGGAGTCTAATGTCATCTTTTTACTATCATCCAAGGAAGTCACATCACTATTATTTAAATATATGTGTCAATGCTCTAATTTTCTTCCATCATGATATCCTCCTTAGGAGGTTAGTTTTTAGGAGAACTATGAACTAGATGTTCATGAAATTTGAAGGTTGGTTCTTCTAAAATGAATTCATCAGAAGGGAGTTATCAATGGTTGGATTGTCATGTTCAATAAGGTTTTCCCTAGGGGAACAAAGACAACTAAGAATCTCATGAATCTCATTGCTTTGATCTCCTAACATCAAAGTATCTTCTTCACAACTATGAGAGATACTAGGAGAAGGACAAATGTGATTGTCATGATTATCCATAATTTAATTCCTTTGTCCTATAATGTCTTCCAAAATAGGATAGGTAGGGGTAGGAACATAATGAGGGTTGTCATAGATCTTAAAGGTTTGATTATCTAACACCGATATATCCTCATTATTTATAACATTATCCCAATAGGAGAAGATGTTGGGAGATGAATTTAGACTAGTTGAAGTGGTATGTAGGTAGGTTTCAATGGTCTCTTGTTGTGTTATGTGATTGTTGTGACTACCTATTATTTTTTCCTCTTGTTTACTAATGCATTGCTAATACGAGAGGTAAGAGGAGAGAAACAACTAGGGTTCTCAAAGATCTTATCGATTGGCTCTTCCAACACCAAAATATCTTCTTCACAACTAGGAGAGATATTAGGAGAAGAATGAATATGATTGCTATGATTTCCCAAGGTTGTATTCTCTTTCACTAGAATGTTCTCACAAGAAAAAGGTGAATGGAAATAAGGTAGAATTATGTTTAGAAAGGTGTCTATGATCTCATTCTCTTGTGCCAAAATATCTTCCCAAGGGGGAGGAAGAGAAGGACAAACAAGACTCTCATGATTCTCAACAATTGCATCTTCTTTCACCAAGATACCTTTGTTACAAATAGGAGAGATGAGAAGGCTTGTAGGTTTAAGGAAAGAGTCAACATTTTCATTCTCTTGTACTAAGAGACTCTCATAACTATGAATTGTATTGAAAGAATGACTAATGTGCTTATTTACTAACTTTTTCTTTGCAAACATGGAAAAGATAGATAGTAACATTTGTGAAAAGTAATCTATGCAAACTTAAAATTGAAAGACTTAAAATCTAATGCAATCACCTAGAATGAAATGTGTAAATGCAATTTTTAGATTCTAAACAAGGTAATTTGTTGATTACACTATGCAACAATCTAAAAACAAAGTGTTGTAAATGTAATTTTGAAATTAAGAAGTGCATGAAATGAATTGATTTTAGCTAGATCTAGTGAAATGCATGTAACAAAAACTCAAGAAACTAAAACAACTATCTAATGACAGCAAAAAAAAGTACAAACATGATGTTTTTAATGTTGTAAAAGGAAGTTTTAGGGCTGATCTAGGACTAATTCGCCTAGAGGGGCATATGATTCCTATTCAGGGTTTTTGGAGGGATCAAATGTTAGAAAATGTACAACAAAAAAATCCCACAAAGTAGCAAAAATTACCTGTACTAGGAGTAAATCACCTAGAGGGGCGTATGAGTCTTAGATTAGGGTTTTTGCACCAAATTCTACAAATTTTGAGTTTTTTATAATGTTGCTAACTTTTATGATGTCTGAAATATTTGTAATTGTAGAATTTCAGTGAAATTTAATGATCTAAGATGCAAAAATGCAACCTATATGCACTTTCACTAATGCAAGATTTAGAAACCCTAGATGCCAATTAACTAATGCAAAACCTAATGAAAAGTTAATGCAAGCTAGATCCAGGAATATGATGCAATGAAAATTAGAAAAGAAGGCGTTCTAAAGGCTAGGTTCATGTTAGGTTCATCAAAATCATTTGATAAAAAATTTCACTCTATGTTTGGGAGATAGATCAACACTTTTCTCCAAATATCATTCAAGGAAACCCTAGAGATCTCAATCTCATGGTAGAATGAGGGAAAGAGATTTGTAATAGGGTGTCCTAGGGGTGTGATTAAAGATAATAAGAGGGTTCACCACCAAGCAAGAGATTGGAAAGATAATAGATGTAAATGACATGCAAAGTACTATTAAAACCTAACTAAATTACCTAGGAAAAGAAATTTAAAATTAGGATAACAAACTAAGAATGAAGAGACATGCACCTGGAAGAATGATGAGGTCAAAAAAAGCTCCAAAACCATGAAAATCCTATTATTTGGTGCCCACTAGGATTCATATGCCAGTCTGGGTGCTTTAGTCCAAGACTAGGGTTCTTGTGCCAAAATTGGAATCTCACAGTGATTGATCTGAATTCACTAAAATATTGAAAATGTATTGTACTAGGACTCATATGCCACAAGTGGCGTATTAGTTTGAATTTTCTTTTTTGGAGGGAAAAGACCTGAATCTACTATCCTATCTCTACTCTTCCTTCCAAGCTTTGTTTTTGGGTCTAAAAGCCTGATTTGCAACCTGTAGGTGACTTTTTGTGAAGATATCAACCTTGTGATGACTTGATAACTTTTTTCAACCTTCCAACCTAGTGTTCAAAGGATATCCAAGTCTCAAGACACCTAGATCTACAATCAAACATGTAAAGAGAGAGAAAAACTAGTTCATTGCTAGGAAATAGGGGTTTGCCCTGGTCAAACCTCATTTAGGTAATTAAACCAAATGGTGAAACAATGAAATAAGGACATGAACCATGAAACATGAACACTGATACCTTGAATGATTTTTTGGAATGTAAATTTTCAATCTAACATGAAATGTCCATGAAGAATGTAGATCTTGATCTCAAATTGGATGTGAAACAATGCTTGCAAATGGATCTTGACTACTACATCACAACACTAGCTCAACAATATGCTTAATGCACTATGCCTTTGACATGACAATGAATCTTGAATTGTTGTAACAAATGTTGAAGAAATATGCCCTTGAATGCTTTAGAAATGTTATTGAATGTCCTTGAATACTCTTGCAAAATCTTGAATTCTCTTGTGAACACAAATTTTCTATAAGGAATTCTCTCTTGAAAGTATTAGGTGAAAGTGAGTGAAATAACCTTATATTTATACTTGTTTATGCCAAATTTCACAAAATTACAACAATACAAGCTGACTTCAGACCTAGGAGAATAAAATCCTGCCAAGAATTTGAATTTAATTTATATTTAAGCCATGCAAGACTCATACACTAGAATTCTCATATGAGTCCCATTAGGCTAGGCTTTGGGACATGTTTTTTAAGAAATTCTTAGATTAATGTGAAATCTAGATCAGGGCCCTAAAATATAGGTGTAATCATATGCCCAAGGTGGTGTATGAGTCCCAGATCACAAAATATGGGCCACACAATACAAAACCATTAATTTTTTGATTGGTCATTTGATATATGTTAGGATTATCCTCATGAAGATGCATTAATTAAGGCTTGTGGATGCAAGATAGGACCAAATAAGGTATAAAAAAATCCCAATTAATTAATAAAACCCTAGATTAGTGTGAAAGTGTAATCTTGAAAACACTTTACAAAACCCCAAATAAGGCACAATTAGGTTCATTTCATTCACAATGACCAAAATAAGTGGGAAAATGTAGCAAATGACATCTTTTGACACTACAAGAGTTAACACTGTGAGAACCCCAATCCTAATACCTCCAAAACAATGAGAAAAAACACATTAAGTTAGAGATTGCAAGCATGAACAAGGATTCCCCATGAAATCCATTTACAAAGCCCAAATTAGAAAAATAAACAATGCAGAACACAATGAAAACAACAAAATAGATTGAATCCTAATTTAAATTTGCAAACTCATGATCACATGGGGGAATTGGTGCCAATTTGATGTGAAAATTGTCCCTTTCCCAATTCCTATGATGCAAGATTGATATGTGTTGATGATGATTGATGAATGATCCACTTTGTTGATGAAGATTGAGTGCTCCAAGCTAAAAACCTACATAACCTAGCTAAGAACTCAATGATATTTGATGGAAATGGCTAAATATTTTATCATAATAACTTTGCATAATTTGTGGATAATCAAATGAGGATATGAGCTCTTTATTTATAGAATGCTAAGATGGATGAATGTACAAATTTGAGCAATGTGGGACTAACATTCATCCACTGGAAAGATGCCACTTGTCAACCTATGAGTGGATAGAGGATATGCAAGTTTTGAGGATTGTGCCAATAAATGCATATTTTTGAATTTCAAAATTTTTGAAATGACTTGCAAGAGGGAAGAGAAAATGCAATAATTGCCACTTGGCTCAAGGCAAAGGACATGTAAGATAGAGTTATTGCCTTCTTGGATGTATATGTCCACTTGGATTTTTTGAATTCAAACTTGAAGGATATTCCAAAAGATGCCTTGTGAGGAAAATAGATATTTAATAAATGAATTAAATCTTTTTTCATGTGCAACTTGCAAAATCTAGAGAATGGGACATGATAAGAGATTAAATTAATCAAGGGTTAATTAATTTAATGAGGGATTAGATGATGTCACCTATTTGACTTAGATTTATAGATTTGTTTAAATCAAATAAGAGAGGAGTATGATAAGAGAATAATTAAATAAGAATTTTGATTTATTTAATTAAAAGAGATGGTGTTAGATTAAATCAAATAAGGTTTTAATTTATTGAATTCAATAAACAGATTTAAGATATTTTATCAAATAAAATTAATTATTTAATTAATTAGGGATAATTAGATCAAGATGGATTGATTTAATTAACAAAAGAGAGATACTTGATTAAATAACTAGTTTATTTAATTAAGGGAGGAATATTGATGAATTTAATCAGATAAGGGAGTTTGATTAAATGGTTAGACCAAGGGATGATTTGGGATGAAATGATGTTAGTAGGTCAGGATCAGACACACAATGTCAATTGGTACATTTTACGTGTCTACATTTTGCCCCTCTCTGACGCAATGTACTTGTTGCATTGGTTCAAAGAATAAATGATCTCAATCAAAGGAAAAAAAAATTATTATTCAAATTCTTACCCCACTATTGCCTGGTGAAAGAAAACATGCCATTATATTGCCCCCTCAAGAGATTGGATGAAAAATTTCAATTTTTGGGTGATCTCATGAAAAAAAGAGGACAAGGTGCCTGACAGGTTCGAAAAGGCTCCAGGAGGCTGAAAACATGTCTAAATGCAATAAAACAATGTAAAATAGGCCTCAACTAGATAGAAACAGGTTTCAGGGTCCAAAACCCTATCAGGACAACCAATCAGGGTGAAAAAACCCTAATTTTCAAGCTTAAAAGGGGCCCAAGGGGTCACTTTCAAGTCACTTTCACACAGCCATTAGCAATCTTGAGATTTGAGCTCTGACCTCCTGACAATATGGTGCAATGACAACTTCCTCTGCACATTTCTGATCGAGTTCGGTTGTACCAGTGGCAACTTGGCATCAGGGCACCAGTAAGTGACCTTTACTTGAGCTTCATTTTTTAATTTTTAGCCTTCAATTTATGCTTTTAAAGGTTAGTTAGTCTGCAGCGGTGCTATATAGTGCCACTCAAAAATCAAACTACGTCACTCGGTGTCAAATAGCATTGCGACGGTGCAGTTTGGAGTTTGAAAATAGACTCCAAACTACGACGCTGAGCTCGGGGTTGGCAGGGTGGTTTGGAAACTGCAACGCAGAGGTCCTGCATTTGTTCAAAGTGTGCCATTGGAAGAAAAAGTGCATCGCAGCGGTGCCATTTTGGTCTTTTATGCCCTAGCGTCAAAGTTTGATTAGAAATCAAGCTGCGACACCTTCACAGATTGCACTACTAGAGAGGTTTTTCAAATTCCTCATGAAGAATTTTTCAAAAATTTTAACATGGTGTCCTTCGTTGATGCAGGACGCAGCAAGGGAGCTCTACTCTTGAGAGCATAGGTCACAAAACTTGTTCATCTATTTGAGGGACCTAAGTGACAAGGATCAGGATCAACTCCAGGTTGCGAAGTTATGGTATATCGCTTACTCTACACCCATTCGCACTCACTTAGGGATGCTGTCAGTGCTGGCTGAGAGATGGTAGAGCGATACCTCTTCTTTTCATCTTCCTACTGGTGAGGCCACCGTCACCTTAGAGGACATTTGGCATATTTTGAGATTGTCGATTCATGGTCAATGAGTGATTTTTGACATAGACAAGGGGTGTGATGCTTTCCATAGAACCCTCACCACAGAGGACATCATTTTTGGGAGGGGTAGATACAGCTCGAGCGGCACAGGATCATGGAACCTCCCTTCCGCTTAGTTATTACATCTATTATTTTGGGTCTCATTGTCCCTGACAGACGAGGCTGATACTTCAGTTCTGACTAGGGATATTGCTAGGAGAATATGGTTCGAGACAGGTCGGTCCATTTTTCTTGGGGGTCGGTGCTTCTTGCTTCTTTATACAAAGATCTACATGAGTACATGTACATGGATGGCAGAGCACTCGAAGCAGGGGTGACTCTTCTTCATGTCTAGGCATGGGAGCACATTGTTGTGCTTTGACCATGAGTTGTTTTAGTTATGATAATGCTAGATGATCCCCTTGTGTGGCGATACAGAGGCGGTGTGTCTCTTACACACACCAGTGAGCATGGGATCCCCTACTAGAGGAGGGTCTTGGACAAGATAAAGGTTTTAACTTGGCAACCGTACCTTGGTCTACCTGAATGGACCGACAATGTTGATAAATTGTTCTATGCCTGCCAAGACCACTATATGCAGGGGCAGGAGTACACAATAATTGAGAGGTACTTGCCTGGGCATGTGCAGCATCAATTCGGTGAGTCCCAGGATCGCCCTGATGATGACTATGTAGCTATCTTCACCTACACCATGACACAAGTTTCATGGGAGTAGTATATTCCTACCTCAAAGGTCATCGACAGTTTCAGATAGTTGGTGGCTCGGCCATGGGCCTACGATCAGGGGTCTGTAGATCCAGGCATGGCATAGGAATACAAGGATTGGTTCCAACATCCCCTATGATTGACTATTCTAGGAGTAGTCCCAGATCAGTAGAAAGTGAGAGGCAGAGAGGGAGGATGATGATAGAGGGCTGGCACACAACAAGACCAGCCAATTGGGCCCCCAGTTCATCTAGGGTAGGGATATGTACTGATGTCAGATTAGCAGTAGGTGCCACTAGGTGTACCACCATGGGTTGAGGATTAACCTAAGGTACAGCCTCAAGTACAGCTAGTAGTATAGCTAGTAGGGTAGGTGGATCCTCTGGATGCATTGATTGCACATCTATAGGCTTAGGTCCAAGTTGTGACAACCAAGAGAGATCAGGTTAGGCCTGAGAAAGAGCAGCTCAAGGCTGAGAGGGATCAGGCCATTCAACAGACATAGGTTGTAGAGTTACACGCAGCCACAGAGCTAGGAGATAGCAGTTAGAGAGTATGGAAACCTCCTCTTCTTAGGGTACAGTGTCTGTTCGGTCTTACAGGAATGTCATCTAAGAGGCCGAGTACTATCAGAGGCACTATCATGAGGCTGTACCCAAAGGAGGATGGGTCCTAGAGTACTCACAACAGACTAGCTACAGACCAGCAGAGGGTCACGGTGATAGGGGCGAGGGCAACATACATGGGGATAGAACTTGATCGAGATGATACGATACTTTTTGTGCCTTATGGGCTCCTTTTTGATAGCTCAATGGGCCTTTTGTACTAATTGACCTACATGTACAGTGATCTAATTATTATTTGTACTATAATAGTTATATTATTGATGATATATGAGATGAGCTGATGATGATTTTGATGTGATGCAATTTGGTGCCATTTATTTATGCATGTATGGATGATTCTACTTCTATATGTTTGTGCAATGATGTTATATGATGCTATATGATGTATTTATGGATGTATTTATTTTTGATGATGTATGCATTATGATTATGACTAATAGATCTATATTATGTTAACCTATGATATGAAAATGTATTTATGTGATGTGCAATGATGTTGTCTATATGATGATCTATTTATGTCGATGCAAATGGTGATGTGATATGTGATATGGATTGTAATATGGAAAATGATATGGTATATACATGAAATTTTATGTGAATTATGCTTATATATGAATAGATTATGGATGGATGTATGCTTTGTATGTGATGAATTTTGTATGTTCCTATTTGTGCTTATAATGATGTGGAATGATTTATGCAATGAATGATTTATGATGCTATTTATGAGATGACATGGATGATTAGTGGATGATATAATGCACTATAAATGTGATGGTCATGATATGATGCAAATGAGATGCTTTTTTAAGATGCTTAGAATAAAAAATATTATTATCCTAAACATATTAAATGATTATGTAATGTATGTGATGCATTTAATATGATGCAATGATATGTTAATGCACAGTGGTACATGATGATGCATAATGTAATTATGAACGTAATGTGTGCAATGGATTATCTTATAATGCTTATGTACCTATTATGTATGATTATGCAATAGGTGGTAATGTGAAATGGTGATGACATGCTTATATAAATGAGTGTTATGCAATGATTTATGCAATGAATGCAATGTGATGTAATGTAATGGATGAAATGCAATAAAATGGATGTGCTTATCTATGAAGAATGCTTATGATAACATGTTTATATGATGATGGAAATTTACAGCATGTGTTTCCTATATGTTATGTTGATGCAATTTGCAAATGATTTATGGATGCAGGATTGATGACGACGATGATGATGGTGGTGATGATCTACTGTCATAGTACTTTTGTTAGTGTGATGCATAAGAAGAGAAGAAGTTATTTCAACAAGACACAAGATGATGAAAATGAAAATGATGATGATGATGATTTCTTGCCAAGGAATTAGGATTTTCAAAGGGCCAATTTCCTTATATTTGATAACACACGTGGTACGATGCATCAAGGTATAGAAAACTAGGATGGCGTTGTACCTAGTGTGATGAACTTTGACTTGACAAACAGATAGGAGTATCCTTGTTCACACCTGACATACAGAAACCTTGCTAGGGTGCACTTTAGAAGTTTCAAACACCTCAGACCAAAACACAGAAAGCTAAACCTATGAATGAAATAGTCAACAAGTTGTCCAAGACCTCCTCCATACATACCTAACAAAGCAAGTATTTGCCAAGGTTATATTACAAGAACATCCAAAAAGCATAGCAAACAAAAGATAATGATTGTTGCCCCATTCCTATTTTTCTAAATCCTCTTGTTTGGATATCATCGAGAACTCCTTCGAATGAGCGCAATAAGATAAGTCAAAAGATAAAGACAAAGTAAACAAACAAGCTGATGTTCTTCAATACCACTAACGAAAAGAGGATGTGTTTTAAAGGATACGAGCTGAAACTATTGCCAAAAGATAATGCCCATTGTAGGAAGGATTCATCCTAGGACATGTTAGTGGATGGTGGCACATCATTTCATTTTATCCAAAGTGTTGTTTCAAATGATTGATATGGAACCAAATCAATGATGAGTTATCGACACAAAGAGATGACCAATTTGTTTCCTCACTGACTTAGACCTAAGACTTGACGATTTGAGTTTTCATTTTCAACCTGCTAGACTTGTTTCTGATTGTCTTACCAAAGATTGAGGATGGCGATCATTTATGATGAGTGATGTTATTGCGGGTGTAAGCGAGATGAGATGGATGGATTTTTTCAAATATTTGGATGTTTTTGACGTTTTGAGATGTTTTGAGGTTGTTTTTGGTATTTATTGAGATTTTTAAATGTTTTGATTTTTGATTTTCCAATGTTTTGGGGTTTTCTGAGATTTTAACCAAGAGACTAACTTAAAGACCTATCCTAGGGGCCTCAGGGGCTGATCAATAGATTATCCTTTCCTACATTATACACACAGAGACCATGTAGTTTGACTAACAACTTGACCAATTTACAGATGATGATATACATGATGAGATTTTAGTTTATTATGACAGATGCCTAAAGGATTGACCTAAATGTCTTGGGGGAGGATCAAAGATCAACCTTACCTACATTAAAAGTTTAGAGATGACGTAGTTTGACAAGATGACTCTATTTTGGGATTTTGATGATATGATGTTTTGACCTGTTTTGGGATTTTGATGATATGTTTTGAATGTTTTTGGATTTTTTTATTTTTGATGTTTTTAGATTTTTTGATTTTAAGGACTTCAAGAATATACACGAATTTTATCTGATAAGAACATGCCCCCAGCATGATGCTATAGACTACTCCAATAAAGGCAGGAAAAACTGACCTTGAGGATGGGCTGAGTAGTACTAGGAGGGATCATAATACAACATGACCAAGCTATGGTGCAGATGCAGGTGGATGAGTGATGGATGGAGATCCAAATGTGATGGATGATGGATGGATGATGCAGAACAAGCCGTAAATATCCTAGTGGATGGAAAGTGCTTATTTACAAAAGGCTCCTATTTTCCAGGTTTTCACCAAGGTACTTGCCCAAAGTGCCACTAAAGTGGTTTTCACTAGAGGATGATTTTTCTCTTTACTATTTTTTGAATCTTTTTTCTGATTTTTTTGGATTTTTTTGCTTTTTTAATTTTTTTGTTGTTACCAAGATGCCTGTTTGCCAAGTTTTCACCAAGGTAACCATTTTTTCAGGACATTTTCTAATTTTTTGGATTTTTGGTTCTATACCTTGAAAGATTTATGCATACAACTTTTGAGATGAGAGCTATTCATGGGCTCTTGTAGAGGTTCCCCTTCAGGTGTTGATAGCTGATATGCCCCTGACTTATAACTTGTTGTGATAATCAATAGTCCCAACCAATTAGGTTCAAATTTCCCTTTGCTGCTTGGATTTGGGACATTCTTTTGATTTTCTTTTAATACTAGTTCTCTGACTTGGAAGGTCCTGCTTTTGATTTTCTTATTGTAGCTCTGTTTGAGTCTATTCAGATAGATTTGCAAATGATTCAAAGCATCTATACATCACTCATCCAGTAGCTCCAGCTCATTTAGTCTTGATACTCTATATTCTTCATCTGTGATGAGGTTTTTTAGTGAAATCCTGAGTGATGGTATCTCCATCTCAATGGGGAGTACTGCTTCTGATCTGTAGACCAAGCAAAAAGAGGTGGCACCTATGGGTGTGTAGATGCTGGTTCGATAGGCCTAGAGGGTAGGATTAAGTTGCAAATGCCAGTCACGACCTGCATCATTGACTATTTTCTTGAGGATTTTTAGAATGGTTTTGTTGTAGCTTCTGCTTGTCCATTGCCTTAGGGATAGTATGGGGTGGAGAAGCGATGTTGAATTTTGAATTTTTTGCATAAGTCATGGACCTCCTGATTCTTAAATGGTGTTCCATTATCTGAGATAATGACTTGTGGAACACCATATCAGAAAATGAGATAGTTCAGGATGAACTTTGAAATTTACTTCCCAGTTATGTACGTCATAGGTATGGCCTCCACCCACTTAGTAAAGTACTTCATTGTAGTTATGATGAATTTGTGGCCGTTAAATGAGGTGGGTGTTATTTTTCCAATGAGATCAAGTCCCCACTACGAAAGGGGCCATGGTGTGACGATAGGATGAAGCTCTTGAGCTGGAGCATGGATGAGGTCCCCATGCTGCTAACATTGTAGACATCTTCTCGCATAATCATGTGCTTCTCGTTCCATTGTGGGCCAATAATACCTCATCCTCAACATTTTTTTGGCTATGGTCATTCCACTCAAGTGTGAACCACAGATACTGTTATGTACTTTATTTAGAGTGCTTAATGCCTCCTCAGCATTTAAGCAATGTAGTAGGGTTGCTTCTATGCTTCTACAGTATAGGGTATCTCCTAGGATGAAAAATATGGATTCCTTTTTGACAAAGGTTTGTTTTAGGTTTGAGGGTAAGTTAGCAGGTATGACTCCTATTTGAAGGTATGTGTAAATGTCATGATACCAAGGATCGCCAGGACCAAATATTTTACACACATTTTTTGATTCTGGTACCTCGAATGCAGGCACGAGAAGCTGCTCAATCATGAATTCATATTTTGGAATGTTGTGGGGGATGTCGAGGAAGGATCCAATTGTTGACATGGCATCTATTGCTCTGTTGTTGGTTCTAGGAATCTGCTCAAATGTAATTTTGATGAAGGATTCTTTGAGGGTCTCCATGAATTTCTTGTATGGAGTGAGCTTTTTATCCTTGGTCTAGTATTCATCATTCACCTAATTTATTATAAATTGAGATTCTCTGTATACTTTGAGAGCTATAATGTTCCACTACACTACTATTCTGAGACCTATGGTTAAAGCCTCGTACTCCACAATGTTGTTGGTGCAGGGAAATGGCATTTTGTAGGACCTTGGTATGCAATCTCCTTATGGGGTGATAAAGAAGACACTGGCTTCTGATCCATGCTACGTGTATGAGCCATCAAAGTATAGTTTCCAGTGGTTAGTTCCATTGAGATTGAAAATAGATTCATCTAGGAACTCTGAGATGAGAGGATTTTCTGAATAGATTGGTGCTTCTAAAAGTTGATCTGTCATGACTTGGCCTTTAATTTCTTTCCTCTCTACATATTTGATGTCATATTCTAACAGTATCATCACCCATTTGGTCATTCTTCCCATGAGCATTTCCTTTGATAGTAAGTATTTGAGAGGGTCAATTTTGGCGTTGAGTTTTATTTTGTGTGCCAACATGTAATGTCTAAATTTCGATGATGCAAACACTACTGTGAGGCATGGTTTTTCATTGAATGAATAGTTTAGCTCATGACCAACCATTTTTATACTAATTTAATAGATGGCCCTTTCTATTCCATTTTCATCATGCTGAGCTAGGAGAGCTCCAAGGGCTACTTCTTTTGTTGACACGTATAGAATCAATGGTTTTCTTGGGCTTGGTGGCATTAAGACTGGTGGGGTCAGTAGATATTCCTTGATTTTATTGAATGCCTCTTCACACTTGGTATCCCATTTGTACACTACTCCCTTGTGGACTAGGTGAGAGTATGGGTTTTGTTTGTCCATCAACTGTGCTATGAATCTTCGAATGGATTGGAGTCTGCCTTGGAGACCTCTTAATTTCTTTAGTGTTTTTGGTGCCTCCATTTCAAGGATTGCTTTTACCTTTGCTAGAATTACCTTGATACCTCTCATTGACACTATATATCCTAGCAATTTTCCTGATTGTACACCAAAGATGCACTTCTTTGGGTTTAATCTGACCTTGTACTCCTCTAGCCTGTCAAAGATGGCACTAAGGGTTGCTATGTGATATTTTCTCTTTTTGGACTTGGCTAGAATGTCACCAACATAATCTTCCACTATCTTATTGATCATGTCATGGAATATCAATGCCATGGCCCTTTGATATGTTGCTCTTGTGTTCTTTAATCCGAATGGCATCATGTTCCAGAAGTAAGTCCCCCATAGACATGTGAAATCTATTTTGTGTTGTTCCTCTTTAGCTATCATGATCTGATTATACCTTGAGAATCCATCCATTAGTGACAACATCTCGTGTCCAGCTATCATGTCTACTATCATGTTGATGTTTGGAAGCGGGAAGTCATCTTTCGGACATGCTTTATTCAAGTCTTTGAAGTCTGTACAAATTCTTATGTTCTGATCAAGTTTTGAAACAAGTACCAAGTTTGACACTCATTCTATATAATCTATCATTCAAATGAATCTTGCATCTTATATCCTTTTTAGCTTCATTTTGACTAATAAGGTAATTTGAGGGTGCATTTTTTGAAGATTTTGTTTAATAGGCTTTGCTTCGGGATATAATGCTAAATGGTGAACCATGGTCTCTGGATCAAGCCCTGGCATGTTAGCATAACTCCATGCGAATTTTATTTGTCTCTCTCTTAGGAAGGCTACTAGGAGCTCTTTCTCTTTTGATAGTAATGATTCTGCATAGAATGTGATGTGCAGGGTTGCCTCTATTCCTAGGTTGACCGAATTACATTTTTCTGCTAGGACTGTTGATTTTTCTTGATGAATAGTTGTAGAAGTAAGATTGAATCCCTCATCCTCGGGCACCTCAGAGAGGTTTTCACCATTGGATGCATCCTTTCTTTTTACTTTTTTCTGGTCAAAGAGTGCCACAGTGTAGTTTTCACTCAAGGACTTGGATATTATCCTTAATTTTTCACTTTTGCGACTGAGGGATTCAATCGTTTCCCCTTAATAGGCATGTGTATCTAGCTTGATTATGAATCCTACTTTATGATCCCCATTTAGAATGTTATCCCACAATCCAATGAATTCTGAGAGCGCCACATCATTTTTGAATGTATCAAGAACTGGTGGTCCTCGTTGGTCATAGTCGATGAGTTGGGGATATACTAGGTGGATCTCTTGATTTTTGTGGTCTAATTCAAAAGATAGGGTGCTAATCATGCAAAAAAGAGTGGTATCCTCAAATAGTCTAGGTAAGTTGGGTGTGGGGTCCTCGTCATTACTACTACTATAGATGTTAGTTATATCAAATGTAAAGTTATCTATGACACAACCTGTAGATACTGCGGTTGGCTAAGGAGGATTATTAACCCTACTAACTGGAAGACTTCGGTCACATATGGTTATACTCAGAGGGGTACATCCAAGGCCAATATTTGTTATCGGTCACATCTCTGGCATGATAGGTATTATAAGCCCATTGTCATTTCTCCCAAGTCTTTGTTTTTTGTCATAGCCCATTGTGAGCATCATTTGTAGACCCTTGCTTATGTCATCCATTGGTAAGTCAGCTACTAGTCTTCATCTTGATATAGCATATGAGATGGATCTACCTCAATAAATTCTCAGTGAAGATCTCCCCATCTTGTAAATGTGGGATAGTCCACAGGAGACATTTGGGATATGGAGGCTTCATTTATTTGAGGACGTCCCCGTGATCTAGGAGATTGTGGTAACTCTCCTACCACAAAAGAATTATTAGGGAGCTTGTATTTTCCACAACCTTTATCTTGGATGATGACCTTAATGTCAGAGATGGTGGGAATGGTGGGAATGGCAAGTGTCTCTATCATAGAAGTGGATGCGAGAGTGGCAGGATCGATGTATGGTGTGGATGGGCCCTCATCATTTTTTGGTACTTTGGGGATTTTATAGTACTTTGCTTCAATGATTTTGCAATAGGAGAAAGGTTTTGGATCTCCAAGGATGGTAACTTCTTTCCCTTTATGTGTAAATTTCACACATTGATGGAAAGTTGACGCTACTGCTTTCATCGCATGAATCCATGGGCATCCTAGGAGAATGTTATACGGCAAGTCAAGGTCCAAGACCTAAAAAGTGGTTTCCATGATGGCAGGCCCTACTTGAAGAGGGAGTTTGATTGTGCCCTGAGACACTCTTTCCTGATCATCATATGCTCTTATTGTGATACCCTTTCCTTTGTTGATAGAACCCTCTGATATTTTCAATTGCTTGATGAGACTAAGAGAACATATATTCAAGCCTGCACCTCCATCCACCATGACCCTTTTGACTTTTCTCTTGTGTACAATGGCTTCTAAGTGGAGTGCACGGTTGTGAGATGGTTGAGTGGGGAAATCCTGGTCAAAGAATATGAGGAGATTTGGCATAATGATATTTCTGACCATAGCTTGGAATTGTTCCGCGTCAAGATCCACAGGGACAGTGGATGAAGCCAATGCTTCTTCTAGGATTTTCTTATGAGCTGATGAGATCTTTAGCAACTCCATAATGGAGATTTGTGTAGGTGCTCTCTTGAGCTGACCTAGGACATTGTAGCCAATAGGGATGGATCTAGATTCAGGGACTTTGTTTCGCTAGGATGATCCTGCGATGGTAACTTTTCTGCCTCTTGTGGTGACTCCACAATCTTTGGCTTGGGCACCTTTGATGGTGATGACCATGCAGTTTTCATCTAGAGAGGTGACAATAGTTTCATATACATAATTCACGTTGGTGCCTTTCCCCTTATCAGTGTTATTATTAATCCCTTTATTGCCATGATTAGGCATCAGATTTATGTATACCTTAAGATCTTGGTTTCCTATTGGTTGTTCCTTGTTTATAATTCTTTTCTCGATGAGATCTTGGATTGTGTTTTTTAATCTCATGAAATTGTTCATGGTATGGGCTTTGATTTTATGGAATTCATAGAGTTGATTCTCATTATACCAAGGAGGTTTCACATCCGGTTCTTGGTAATTATCAAAGGTAGGAGCCTTGATGAGTTTTTCATCTATCAACTTCTTCATTATCTCTTCAAGTGGTTCCCCCAAAGTGGTGTATTTTCACTTGGGATAACTCTTGTTCTGTTCGGGTGGTCCCCTTTGATAATTGAGAATATTGATTGTCAGATTGTTGTGTGGTTGTTGTATTGCATGATGATTGTTTTGGTGTTGGATTTGAATTTGTTCTACGGGTGTATTTTGGAAAGGGGCACTAATGACCACCTTGGCATCAACAACACCATCATTAGTAACATTTTTGTTCCTTGCACACGTGTGAGGTTTATCATTGTATTTGGAAGGTGGGTGGTTGTTTTGTTGTTCAGGGTATGATGTTGATCCCGAGGATTGAGTCATAAGGGCTCATTCGATGTTGAGGGACTTGAAGATCAACTGATCATATGTGGTGATCCCTTGAAACTTGAGATGAAATGCCAAGATGCCATCAAGGTTGGATATAATGGTGCAAACTTGTTGTTATTTAGGCATGGTCCACTTGCTCCAATTAGCCTTGGATCACCATCGTTGTAGGAATGAAGTGAATGATTCACCCTTTCCTTGTTTTAGAGCTAAAAGTTCTTCTAGACTAACATCCATTAAAATGTTGCATGCATAATTTTTAATGAATGCATCTATAATCTCTTGGAATTTTCTAATGCCTGAAGGTAGACGAGAGAACCATTCCATAGCATGTCTAGCCAAACTCCTAGGAAATAGCCACATCAGATAAGTATCGTCATATCTGACCTCCATGCAATGAACCTAAAATTCCCTGATGTGATCTTCAGGGTTTCCTGTCTCGCAATATTTGTCAAATTTTGGGATCTCAAATCCCTTGGGGAATGCTTTCATCACTAGGCTCCTGTCAATGGATAGGGGTACAAGTTGCTTAGTATTTTTGTTGTTCACCCTGATTAAAGATCGAGCACTTGTTGTGAGAGCAACCTGATTTGTGTTGTTACATCATTTTGTGGATTAAGGGGTGGGATGAAGGTGTTTTGGGGGTTTTCAATTGTCGATTAGATGGGTGGGTTGTTTGGTGTGCTGTTTGATTGGATTTTCACATTATGCCAAGCTAGGTATGCCTGCACCTACTACTATATGAACAACACTTTTTGTTCTTGTTGTTGCTGCTCTAAGATCGCTTGTTGTTGTGCTTGTTGTTGTGCCTATTGTTGTTCCAACAACACTTGTTGTTGGGCTTCTAGGATTGCTTTCTATTGTGCTTGTTGTTGTTCCAACTGTGTACCTTGGAGTTTTACCCTATTTTAATATGCAAAATATCTTAAAATGCAAATGATAAAACACTAAGAACACTTCAATGATTAGTCTAAAGAGTGATAAAACAAGGAAAATAGATGAAATAAAATACAAATCGATTATACCTTCCTTGTTTTTGAAGACTCCTTGGTTGGCCCTTGATTTAGATGAACTTGTGTGCTCCTTGGATGGCTCTTTGGTGTAGCTATATGCAAGATTGAATATGCAAGATGATCAAAGTGGATGGCTAAATGATGGTGAATGCTTGAGAATGCAAATTAATAGCATAAGGTTGCTCAAATGAAAAAGTGTTGAAAATGCCCTTGAGGAGGGGGTATTTATAGAAGAATTTGAATTCTCTAGAGAATTCAATGGTTGAGATTCATCCAACAAGGTCAAGATGAAGGGCTATGGTGGGTTGAGAACTCACAAGCCCTCACATCTTGACATGTGGATGATGAAGTGGCTAAGAGGGGATGAGGTGTGAGTGAGGTGGTGAAAAGTTACATGAGGTGGAGGAAGGACAAGTACCCTCCAAGTACATTGGGAGATGGGAAGAACCTTGGGTGGATAAAAGTGAATTTTAAATTCATAATGATTGGAAGAGTCTGGTGGATAAAACAATGTTCCCAAAAGGTGGGAGTTTGTCACATGTGGCTTGATGTGACAAGTCAAAGATTCTAGAAGATGCATGGGAAAAGGGGATTCTAGGAGGAATAAAAATGATTTAAAAATTCCTTGGGGGATGGGGAGAGAAAATGAAAGAATTTTAAATTAATTTTAATAAAAAAGGTTAAAATGACTAAATTAAATAAATTGGTGTATTTATTTAATTTAGAGAGGAAGAAGGTGAAAGATAAAGCATTTAGTTATTAAATTAAATACTTTACAGATATGAGAAAAGGTGTAATATTAATTTAATAAATTAATATTTAATATGATAGACGAAAATGGAGTAAATTTTATCATATAGGAGTGATTAAATTTATATGTCTACATTTTTCCCCTCTTCGAAATATTGTTAGAATAACAGTGTTTTGAATAAAAATAAAATGCAAATGAGGGAGGAAATGATAGATGGTGATGCCCCTAGCATGGAAAAGGTTGAAGATTGGGGATTGAAGATGCCCCCTTGAGAGGACATGCGGGTTGAAGAGAACACAAGTGTGCTGTCAAAATAGATGATGTGATGCAAGGGGAGATAAGGAAGATGACAAGAGAAGAGGATAAGCGATAGGAGATGGATGAAGCACAAATGGATTTTAGGACAAAAGGTGATGTTGCCCTAGTCAAGGTATAAGCATAAAGGGGTTGACGATGGATGGAGTGTTGTCAATGAGGGAATGATGGATCCAAAAACAACACGAGGATAGGGAAGGATACATCCCACTTAGTGGTAGTGATGAGGGAAGGATACATCCCAAAATACCATAGAAGGATTGGGAAGAATATCTCCCGATGATGAGGATGAAAGTGTTGTTGATGAGGGAAGGATACATCCCAAAACAATATTGAAGGGATAGGGAAGGATACAAATGGATGATGATGATGATGATGGGTCAAGGCGGGTAACAAGACTAGGGACAAGACCAAGGATTTGATTAGATTATTTGTGCAGGGTATGAGTTGATGAGGTTAGGATTGAGATGTGAGATGGATGAAAGGTATAAAGATGATAGGGGGAGTGTTGTTGATGAGAAGAGATTGGATGGATAGATGAGGGATAGTGATGAAGGGTGAAGGGATGGGGGGAATTTTGATAGATGGGAGGATGGGGGATACATGCAAGATGATGGAATGGAAAATGAAATGCAGTCCTAATGCGATTTGCCATCTTTGTAGCATTGATTTTCGCTATAGCATAAGACACCTAGTACCAGGGTATGTGGAACCAAGGCGTATTAGTGTCTAATGCATGAAACAAACACAATAGATAAGAAGGCTTTCCCAACACCCCAAAGTCACAAAGAAAGACCTTGGTCGGACCAGGTATTGAGATAACCACAAGCACAAAAAGATGCCCCAACATAACACAAGACCTCAGGGATCTTGGTGGGTACTACGTAGGACAACCAAGAAGACACAATCAAACAAAAGATCAAGATATGCCCCTATGTGGACCAATCAAAGGATGCCATAATATGATGGATTATGGTGGCCTTGACAAGTGATGATAGGGAGCTCAAATGATAAACAAAAGCCAAAAGCATCAAAAGATCGCAATCAATTTCAAATGTCCTTTGCCATAGGATCAAGGGGATAAATGGGATTGATGAGGTATGTTAGGAAGGATGCATCCTATTGAGACTGATGATGGATACTAAGCTAAAAGATCGATATGATGTAGGATATTCAAAACTGATTGGATTTGTTGATACAAGTGGATCTTGTTTGTTAAGAACCAGCTAGAAAAGGCATAGCTTGATGACACGACACAAGGGAGACAAGACATGAGACTGACACCACCTAAAGACCTAGGGGCTCGGGGGCTAATCAAAGATTAGCCTTGCCTACATGAAAACACAGAGCCCTCGTAGTTTGGTAAATGGCTGTCGACTGACCATGGATAAAAGTAGAAAGAGGATGATGAATGATGATGACAGATGACAAGGAACAGAGAGACAAAATCCAAGACTAATGATAGATGATATAGGAGTGGACGGAGAAAGTAGAAAGACTGATGCTAGATGATAGAAGAGTGGATGGACAAATCAGAATGTCTAATGATAGACGATAGAAGAGAAAAGTAGACAATGAAGATCGATGATGGAACCCTGGGGGCGGATCAAATGATCGACCTTGCCTACGTGAAAGCGCAAGGGCAATGTAGTTCGACAGGACCAAAGGAAAACAATGGGTAAAGGATGATAAGATGATAGGATAAGTGGATAAAAAGAGGGGACCGATACGACAAGATAGGATAGACCTGTTGGATTGGATAGGATGATGACAATCACATAAAGCTCAGGGATGGGATAGTTATCCAAAGCATTAAAATGACTTGGGAGGATGATATGATAGATAGATGAGTGATGAAAAGTGATAGGGGATTGAAAAGATGTGCAAGAGAAGCAGGGGTGATGACGATGAGATAAATGGCATTGGGTTGCATGGGGGAGGCCTATAGCCAGATACCAATGACAAGGGATTGTGAGATGGGATGAGGATAAAGATGAAAGAATGGATAGAGATATAGGGATGGCGGATGGGAGGGATTGTTTGGATGGATGGGAATATAAGGATTGGGAGATGAAAGGGATGCTAGGATAGATGATTACGAAGATAAGGATGGGGAGATGGAAGGGATGCTGTGATAGATGGATAGGGATAGAAGGATTGGGAGATGAGAGGGATGCTAGGATAGATGGATATGAAGATAAGGATGGGGAGATGGAAGGGATGTTATGATAGATGATGTCTCCAAGGACCATGTCACAAAGGAAGCAGATGCCCCCACTCTAGATATGTCATATATGAGGAGGCATGAGGGATAGAAGACAAGTGGATGGGAAGATAAAGGAGATAACTAGATGAGGATAGGATGGGTGATTAAGGAATATGATAGAGCATGGATAAAGGGAATGTATACCAATAGGTGTCCAAAGCATGCATAGATAGGTGCCCTATTTTGATCAAGATCACAAGAAGGATGGAGGGATGGGAAATAAATGGGATATGATGGTAGGATGTAGAAGATAGGTGGGATGTGGGGGATTTATGAAGAGGGCGGATAACAGGAAGATGGGTGCATAGCTGGAAGCATAGTGGATGGAGGGAATGCATATCAGGAAGTTGCCCCCAAGTGCAGATGGGGATTGACGCATGACGCCTATTTGCTAGGTTTTCATCATGGTATTTATCTAAGGCACTTTTTTGCCAAGTTTTCACCATTGGATGAATTATTTCTCTTTACTATTTTATTTTATTTTATTTTTTTTAACTTTTTTGGATTTTTGACTTTTTGGATGTCATGCAAAAGGAGATGGGTAAGGATAAGGAAGTGGATAAGCATATTTAGAAGACATGTGATAAGGATCAAGGTGTTAAGAGCCCATGTTTGAAGTGAATGTTGGATGTTGGTACAACCTTATTAGGATAAATGGATTATGCATGAGGATGAATTAGAGGGATTTGATTGGGTTGATACATGGGATAATGGATGGGATGCTAGAAAGGGTATGGATAGAATGATGGGGTGGATATGTGATGGGGAGATGTGTTCAGGACCAACATTGGCACATGTGGTGGTGGATGTGAAAAGATAATAGGATTAAGGGATGGAGAATGTGGGGATAATGGAGGAGATGGAATGGTGAATTTCGGGACATAAGGACCCAAAAGCAGACTTAGGAGATGAAAGGGGTGTATGATTAGCTTTTGGATTAGCGACTTTGGATGTTCTTATAGATTTTTCATGTGATGGCATTGCATCTTTTTTCTTTGGGATCCACATGGTTTTGATCTTTACTTTGGTGGGTCTTTGTGGCCTATGGATTTGATGTAGATTTAGATTTTTCTTCTCTTCACCATGCCTTTTGGAGGGGACATGGGGAGCCATAGATTCATGTGGATGCTTGGATTTAAGCATTTTTTCTTTAACAACCAAAGTGATTTTAGTAGAAATGGGATGGGTGTGAGGAGATGGATGATGTGGAGTGATGGAGGTAGAATTATGAGGATTATGTGTAGATGGAGGATGTTTAGGTATGTGCCTTTGTTGATCCTAATTATAGGATATGTTAGAGGGATGTTTATGATGGATTTAGATGGATAGGTGTTGGACGGATGAAAGGATGAGACGGAGGAGGTGATCTTGGGATATATGGACCGAAAGCAATCATAGTGGGTAGAGGGTCATAAGAACCCAAGATGGATGGAGTAGATGAAGGGTGGGAGATGGTGGATGGAGGGATGTAAGGACCCAAAATGGATGGAGCAGATGAAGGAGAAATATGGACGGTTGTTTTGAGGCAATACGATAGAGGAGGAGGGATGGCAGCATATGGTCTGGTGGAGTGGTGGGAAGAGCTGACATTTCTTTTGGAAAAGGCTTGTTGAGGACATCTAGAGGTTGTACCAACATTTTTGGATTGCGAGTCATGAGTAGTACATCCAAGACCTTGCAGATACAAATGTTCTCTAGCTTGGATGGGCTCTATAATACCTTGTTCATGAAGGCCTAAACCTTTTCCTTGATAGTTGATTCTCTTGAGTATTTGATCTAGGACAATATTTTTGTTATTCTGGAAGAATGATGCGAGTTCATTATTAGGTGGAAGAGGAGGGTTGGTGTATATGCTTTATTTTTATTCTGCGAGGAGACCACCATGGAGGAATGTGAGAGGACCAAGGGGATATGCAAGTGGTGTGGGGATAGCATTTTTAGGCAATGATGGGGGATCATGAGAAGGAGATGATGGGATAGCAACATCAGGAGAGCGAGTAGGGGCCATGGTAGGATCTAGATTTGTGGTAGTAGGCTCATGTGATGGAGATGGAGATGGAGTAGTGGAAGCTTGAATGACAAGGGGATCATGGGATGGAATGGATGGGGGACTATGATCTTGAGGTGGACTAGATGGGATGGTAGGATCTTGATCTGGAGAAGGGGATATGCTGGCATGCTTTGGATTAGACTCTTGGCATGACTCATCATGTGCGAGAGGCATGGTAAGAGAGTCTTGTTGGGACTCTTCAAGTGGGGAAGATGGAGGGATTGAAGATTCATGAGGTTCATTGGAATGGGTTTTGGTGCTACTAGGGGTAGGAGGAGTGGATTGGATTTGGGTGGATCTAGGAGTAGAGGGAGTGGATTGGAATTGGGTTTCTTTGATGGATTCGATAGTTCTTGGAGTAGGAGATGGGGGTTCAATGGATTTAGTGGGTTCAATAGTTTCAATGGTTTGAGCAGTACTAGGGGTGGTAACATCAATAATAGGTTTGGTATGGAGAAGGGTCTCATCACTAGTGACCGTGGATGATGGATCTAGATGGAATGGTTCCATGAATTCAAGATGTGGAGTTGGGGATGGCTTCTTTGTAATGAGTCCTTGGAGAACTTCTGAACTAAGAGACTTGCATATGGTTGGCTTGGCTAGGGTGGTAGAAATGGATGATGGATTATGGATTGGTGGACTAGGGTTAGATGGAGGAATGGGATTGAATGTAGGACTATGAGTAGATGGGGGATTAGGATTGGATGGAGGACTAGGAGTAGATGGATGAATGGGATTGGATGGAGGATTAGGAGTAGATGGAGGATTAGGAGTAGATGGAGGACTAGGATTGGATGGAGGGTTAAAGTAAGGATATTAGAGTGGTGAATTAGGATAGGGGGACATGGACTGTGGATTAGGAAAAAAGGATATAGGTGGTATAGTGGAACATGAAGATGTGGGTGCTGGATTATAATAAAGGTATTGGGATGATGGATTAGGATGAGGAGACATGGATGTAGGATTAAGGTAAAAGGGTGTGGATGTAGCATTCCTATGGGAAGATTGGGAAAGAGGATTACGATAGGGGGACATGGATGGGGAATTGTAATAGGAGTATTGGGATGGAAAATTAGGATAAGACGATGTAGATGTTGTATAAGAGGATGATGTAGATGAAGGACATGACAAATATGGGGATGAAGAAGATACTAGATAGCCATTGTCAAAGGTGGCATAAGGAGCATGATCAGGCATGGATGAAGACATAACAGGATAGCTCATAGGAGTGATTGGATTTTGGAAAGTGGGTGGAGAAAGCTTACTAGATATGATATTGTCAAGTGGATCTGTCATATACCTCTTGATCGACAAGACTTTTGTTATTGTCGTCAACGTAATTAGGGTTTCCCTTGACTACTATTGATGGAGGATGAGGATTCATGATGATGACAGGATAAATAAAATGGATCAAAGATGATGGACTAAAGCTCAAATCAGGATTTAAGTCAAGCTTAGATCAGGATTGGATTAAAGTTCAAATTAGGATGATTGGATGATGCGATGGGATTGATTTTGATTTTGAAGGAATTCAGTAGATGGATGATTGGATTAGGTAGATGATTTCATGAATTTGATTAAAGTACTAGATCGATTTGATTAGATAGGATCAAATGATTAGATGATGTTGATTGGATAATTGTGATTGGATGAACTTGATAGGATTGGTGTTCATGGATTGATTAGATGATTGTATGTATTTGATTAGAGGAATGGATTGGTTTGACTAGATAGGAAGAAACAAAAGGTACCACTAGATAGAGCTCAAAAAATTGATAAATTTTGGTTTTTGGATGAAGTCGATTCGACGTATGGTTTGTAAATGACTGCCCCAGGAAGTTAGGCGCATGTCCACCCCACGATGCGGGGCATGGCCGCCCTAGGATGGTCAAATTCTTGATATGAGGAAATAAAAGGTACCACTGGATAGAGCTTGAAAAACTAAGCAACTTTGGTTTTTGGACAAAGTCGATTCAACATACGGTTTGAAAATGATGGCCCCGGGAAGTTAGGGGCATGTCCACCCCATGATGCTGGGCATGGCTGCCCCGGGATGGTCAAATTCTTGATAGGAGGAAATGGAAGGTACCACTAGATAGAGCTTGAAAAACTAAGAAACTTTGGTTTTTGGACGAAGTCGATTGGTTGTACGGTTTGAAAATGATGGCCCTAGGAATTTAAAGGGGCATAGTTAGCTTTCTATAGTAAATTAGGGGCATAGTCAGCTTTCTACAGTAAATTAGGGGCGTAGCCACCTCTCTATAGTAAATCAGGGGCGTAGTCATCTTTCTATGGTAAATCAAGGGTGCTTTTCCTTTTTTCCACAAAATCAGGGGTGCTTCCGCTTTTCTGTGGTAAATCAGGGGCGCTTCTGCCTTTCTAAGGAAAATTCAGGGGTACTTCCACCTTTCTATAGCAAAATCAGGGGCACTTCTGCCTTTCTACAGTAAATCAGGGCTGCTTCCACCTTTCTGTAGTAAATCAGGGGCACTTCCCCCTTTTGCGGTAAATCAGGGGTGCTTCCACCTTTCTACAGAAAAATCAGGGGTGCTTCCACCTTTCTACGGTAAAATAGAGCTTGGTTTTGATGGAAATGGCTATGGAAAGGACTCAAAATAATAAAATAAGGCCAATGTATCAAGGATTTCACGGGTTTTTCACAAGAAAACACTTCGAGCAAGAACAATCCTATGATTAATGTTAAGGGTATGGCTAGGAAAGGTCTTAATCTAGGATGCACAAGGCTTCTAGGGAGTCCTCGATATACTCTTGGTACATGAGGCACAACCGTGAACACTAGCCCATCACAAGCATTAGTCAGGAACCCCAGTGAGATACTGAAAGGCTCAGACAAACTTTTCACATCTATCTAGGTATCACCCTAGCTTTGACGCTTCACCAATTATGACGTGACTGGATTGGGCTATAACTTTCATTCTCCCCCCTTTATATACCCCGTCGGTACACGTGGTTGGAATCATCCCTTGGGTTGATGAAATCCCCAAGCAGGTTCCACTAGAAAGAAGACACTAACCATTTCCAACTACTCCACAGGCTCACACAAAGTGCAAGGGGAAAGTGAAAACAAATTAATGCCCCCTTGGGTGACACAATAATAGACAAGCACAACAAGCAATAAAGGTTACTTCCCCCTAATTAGACTATGTTCAAACAAAAAGAATAATTTTTTAAAAATTTGATCAAATAGATGGCCTTGCAAGCAAATGTTAGCTATCTTATCCTTCATTATTGGTTGATTACGCCATAATATGCTTCTAAACTGTGCTATTTTGGGGTGGCTACCTTTTTGTGGTAAAAGAGGGGCGCTTCTGCCTTTCTGCAGCAAAACAGGGGCGCTTCCGCCTTTTTGTAGCAAATCAGGGGCACTTTCGCCTTTCTGTGGTAAAACAGGGGTGCTTCTGCCTTTCTGCAGTAAAATAGGGGCGCTTCCACCTTTCTGCAATAAAATGGGGGCACATCCGCCTTTCTGCAGTAAGATGTTAGAGGAAAAGAGCCATTCAAAATGAAAGGGTGTATCCGCTCCTCTACAGGAAACTTTATCAGATTTTGAAAAAGAAAAGTTGTATTCCCTACTACAAGAAAGTGTTAGAAAAGATCTTCTAAACAAAATGATGTATACACCTAACTGTAGCAAATTGTTAGAAAATATCAAATTTTCAGATATCGGTCATGACCGCCTTTCTGCAGCAGACAAGAGGGCTCTTCCACCTTTCTGTGGTAAAACAGAGGGCACTTTCACCTTTCTACGGTAAAACAAAGGGCACTTCTGCCTTTCTGCAGTAAAATGGGTGCGCTTCCGCCTTTCTACGGTAAAATAGAGAGTGCTTCTGCCTTTCTGTGACCTTTTTCTACAAAATACTTAGCAAAAAATGAAGGTTAAATGCAAGAACCCGTTTGTGGGTCCCACCAGGTGTGCCAGAAATGTGTACCTTGGAGTTTTACCCTATTTTAATGTGCAAAATATCTTAAAATGCAAATGATAAAACACTAAGAACACTTCAATGATTAGCCTAAAGAGTGATAAAACAAGGAAACTAGATGAAATAAAATACAAATCGATTATACCTTCCTTGTTGTTGAAGACTCTTTGGTTGGCCCTTGATTTAGATGAATTTGTGTGCTCCTTGGATGGCGTTTGGTGTAGCTAGATGCAAGATTGAATATGCAAGATGATCAAAGTGGATGGCTAAATAATGGTGAATGCTTGAGAATATAAATTAACAGCATAAAGTTGCTCAAATGAAAAAGTGTTGAAAATGCCCCTGAGGAGGGGGTATTTATAGAAGAATTTGAATTTATCTAGAGAATTCAATGGTTGAGATTCATCCAACAAGGTCAAGATGAAGGGCTATGGTGGGTTGAGAACTCACAATCCCTCACATCTTGACATGTGGATGGTGAAGTGGCTAAGAGGGGATGAGGTGTAAGTGAGGTGGCCAAAAGGTACATGAGGTGGAGGAAGGACTAGTACCCTCCAAGTACATTGGGAAATGGGAAGAACCTTGGGTGGATAAAAGTGAATTTTAAATTCACAATGATTGGAAGAATCTAGTGGATAAGACAATGTTCCCAAAAGTTGGGAGTTTGTCACATGTGGCTTGATGTGACAAGTCAAAGATTCTAGAAGATGCATGGGAAAGGGGATTCTAGGCGGAATAAAAAGGAATTAAAAATTCCTTGGGGGATGGGGAGAGAAAATGAAAGAATTTTAAATTGATTTTAATCAAAAAGATTAAAATGACTAAATTAAATAAATTAGAGTATTTATTTAATTTAGAGAGGAAGAAGGTGAAAGATAAAGAATTTAGTTATTAAATTAAATACTTTACAGATATGAGACAAAATGTGTAATATTAATATAATAAACTAATAATTAATATGATAGACAAAAAGGGAGTAAATTTAATCATATGGGAGTGATTAAATTTAGATGTCTACACCAACAATGCTTGTTTTTGGGTTGCTAATTCAACTGCTTCTTGCTGCTCTTGATATAGTTTTAATGCTTGCTGATATGCTTGCAATTGCACTACTTATTGTTGTGCAAGAAGTTGTGCTTGAGCTTGCAGTTGTTGTGCTTGATATAGAGCTTGTGCTTGAGCTTGAGCTTTTGCTACTTATTGTTGCAATAAAATTTGTGCTTGAGCAACTTTTTGTGCTTGCAATGTGGCTCTGGCTGCTTGAGCAAATTCTTGTTGTTGTTCCTGCAATAAATCTTTGGCTTGTGTGGCTTGTTGTGCTTGTAATGCGGCTTGGGCTGCTTGGGCAGCTTGCACAGCTTGACCGGCTTGTTGAGCGGCTAGTTGTGTTGGAATCCCCTTTGAAAAGAAGCTTGTAATGACATGTTGTATTGGATTGATGTGGTGGAAGTTGGTGGTGGTGGGGGTATTGGTGGATTCAGAATGGAATTTGTGAAGGTGGTGAGTGGTGATGTCGTGTTGGTGATTTGAGTGGTGGATGGTGTTGTCATGTTGGTGGTTGGTCCTTGAGAAACCATGCTTTGAGATGTTAGGGGGGTGGTGGATGACATTGTGTTTGCTTGTGTAGTTGTCATCTGTTGCTATGATATCGATGACAAGCTTTGCATGATGTTTTGATTGATATTTGGGATGTTGGTTTGATTGATATTTGGTAAAGGTGGGAGCCCCAAACCAAGGAGAGGTGTGGATAATTGTGGTAATGGTGGAAGAGGTGAAAATGTGAGGAGGGAGTCCTTGGGAAAATGATGTGGTGTCAAAGATTCCCCTAGGTCTGAACATGTCTCCTTCCTCTTACAAATTTGTGAGGAGAGGAGTTTGAGGTGTTGCGCGAAAGGTTGATGATGATGGGTCATAATGGAAAGTGATAGGAACATACTTATGTAATGGATTTTGGGGTATATTTTTTTCCAAAATGGTATTTGCATCCATGTCATAATTGTTAACAAGGGGGTGTGATTGAATAGCATTAAGAAATGCATTCCCTTTATTAACATTGGGTTGGAATGGAGCAAACGATGTTGTGATTTGTGAAATGTTTTAGGTGATGCTTTGGGATGGGTGTGTAGATGAGATGGGGATGGTGTATGAAATTAGAGGCATGACCTCCGAAGATGGTTCTATTATTGAGCTTGTATCGAAATCAAAAGGTAACTTTTCTCCTTGTTTTCCTAGTTCTAGCATGTATAATGAAGGGTTAAGCCTCATCATGTGATATTGATGATCTTATGGTTTTTCGGATTTTGAAGCATTTCAATTATTTCATCATGAGACATCCCAAAGGTAAGGTCTTCTTCCTGATTTCCTTCTCTTGGGTTTTGCGATGATGATATGGTCAACGGATTGCTTGATTCGATAGGATTCATTTATGTGTTTGTTTGGCTTAGATCACTTGAAGCAGGTGTTTCTTTGTTGGCTTCCATGCTCTTCTTGTATTGAGATCTAGTTTGAACCATAAAACAATGATAAATTTTCAAGATTGGGAGATGAATCTCTTAATTCCTTGGATTGATCTTTACTTTATGCACAAAAGAGAAGTTTTTAAGATATCTTAAGGATCAAAAGGTGATATGATGATGATGTAAGAGATGGATGATGTGGATGTTTTGATCTTTTGATAAAATCTTGAGGGGGATGCTAGGATTTTGGGACCTTTTCATATGTTTCAGATTTTGATTTTTGATTTGATTTTCTTTTAGGTTTTTTCCCTGATGGTTTGATTTTGATTTTGAAAAAAAAGACCCTAAGATGTTGGATGATTACCTAAGGGGTAGTTTTTCTCAAAGGATGATAATTTGAATATGTGTAGGGAGAAGGATGCATCTACCCACACCTATTCAAACAAGATGATAGTTTAACCAAGCATATGATGGATGCATCTACATATACTTAGCTAAACAAGATGGTTTGATAACTTTGACTAAGCATATGCAAAAGGATGCATCTACACATACCTAGCCAAAGATGATTTTGATAAGGATTTTAAGGTTGTTGTCTCAAGGATTTGGTGATTTTGAAATTTTTTGCCAAAAAAGCCTAGCATGAAGAATGATTTCAAGATTTCTCCAAAAGGTGGTGGTGAGATGATATTTGATTTGATGTTTGAAGGATGGATGAGGAAATATTTTTATTTTCTTTGATCCTAAGATGAACCTAAAAAAAGACTCTTTGTTTGCCTAGACCTAGGTATTGAAGAACATGTAATGCTTCCATAGTGATTCAACTTGTGCATACATTTTCTTATTTTGAACTAATGACTTTCGCTTTTTGGATTTGGGCTTCTTGAGGTCTCAACACATATGAGAGTTCATTTTGTTTAGCTTTGCTTAATGGCTTTATTTTACCACAAATAGTTTCTTTGATTAAGTTTTCCAAACTAAATGTCCAATGTCTTGATTTCTTTGCATCCCACAAAGTATGTTATGTGGAAATTTGATGAACTCAAGGAAAGGGTTTACCTATTGTTTACTTTAGTAGACAAATTGAGATGTAATCCAATGTTTAGAAACATCTAAGGATGTAAATCCCAAGGGAAAGCAAGAACATATGGATTGAGTCAATTGTATTTGTCTCCTAAAGGGTTTGAAATCTTGATGAGGATGTTAAGTGTTTGTTTTTCAAGATGTTTTCGAACAAGAAAGGAATTTTGCACCCAAGAATAAGTACAACCCTATGGATGTGAAAGATAATATTTGTTGGATTCCCACTTGGACAAGTCTAGCTACGCTTATCTTTACCGAATGGTTAGATGCTTGACCCCACTCGCTCCCCTCCATGGCTCATTAACGTCAATTGGGGCAGCCAAGAATCAACACCCATGAAACTCCCATGGCATGCTTTCCATTTCTAATAAAAGATTCTAAAAGTGTGGGGTGGCTTTAGAAAAACCATTCTTGCACCAACAAATAGATCAAAGGATTTTGGAAATTCTAGAACAGGGGTTTTAATAAGGAATTTACATTCATGGAGATTGACCCATACAACGAGAGTCCCCTTTTGGATACATCTCATCAGAATCAACCGCATGATATTGGAGTTTCTTCCAATACCCAAATTTATATCTCGACTAGAAATACTCTTGAGTTCAAAGTGTTACTGGTTGAGTCATTCCCTTGGGTGAGTACTTTTTCCCCAAGGCAATCCCTCTAAGATAAACAAAACCGAATAAACCTATTCATGGTTTGATCAACCCTTGCTTAGAAACAAAGGGAGAACACGTGCAATAAATTCATTCACACTCACACAAGATTTTTTTCAATTCTAAAACCAAAAATGAAGTGTGGAGGTGATTGCTTTGTCTTAACCTAAAATCATGAAAAAGGCCTTTTGATTCTCAAGATCACTATAAAGCACGAGAGAAGCACATACGTCCTTTTCCAATGAGGTTAGTTTAAGTAAGCTATCACAAAACAAAGTTGTACTTGTTCATTTTAGATCCCCAAAGCAATTGTGGGTTCTTTTTAAGCACCAAAAGGAAAATGAGAGATGTTTTGTTCAATTGTTAACCAAAGAAACAAACTCTAGTAAGTTGTATTCCTAATATTCGTTTTAAACCTTTGCAAAAAATGGAAAGATTCTTTTTAAACCCAAATGAAATGTCCTAAGAAAGAAGTGATATCAATTTCTTAAAAGTGTTAAGCAAACACTAAAGTGTTTAAAAACATTTTGATCTTGCAAAATATCCTCCTCATGCTTCTCCTTCTTTCGTTTTCAATTCCAACCTACAAGAGAGAAAACTAGTCAGATTCTAGAAAATACAGAGATTAAAAAGAAGAAAATAGAAGATAAACTCATTAATGACCAAAATCACATGCTAAAAATAAATTTTCACTTTTTACTTCCTGCCAGCGGAGCAACCCGTGACTGCATCAGAGTTTGATTTCTCAGCGGTGCTCTACATCGCTGCTTACCAGTCACCCTTTTGCTTAGCGTCGCTGTTTGATTTTTTTGAAAATTCCTGCGAGTCAGATTGGTCAAGCGACATAGTTAGAAATTTAAATTTTTGGGAGGGAAGACTTCAACGTCACAGTTTGAGTTTCCAGCGGTGTTGTATGGTGACGCTGGAAAACCAACAGTGCTATATGGTGACGCTGACCTTCCAGCATTGGAATTTTTCTATGTATAAGCAAAAACATGGAATTTTTTTTTAAAAAAGTGATTGAAAATAAGATTTTTCCCTCCTTCTAGTGCGAAATGTGAGAACCCCAATCCTAATACCTGCAAAACAATGAGAAAAAACACATTAAGTTAGAGATTGCAAGCATGAACAAGGATTCCCCATGAAATCCATTTACAAAGCCCAAATTAGGAAAATAAACAATGAAGAACAAAATAAAAACAACAAAATAGATTGAATCCTAATTTAAATTTGTAAACTCATGATCCCATGGGGGAATTGGTGCCAGTTTGATGTGAAAATTGGCCCTTTCCCAATTCCTATGATGCAAGATTGATATGTGTTGATGATGATTGATGAATGATCCACTTTGTTGATGAAGATTGAGTGCTCCAAGCTAAAAACCTACATAACCTAGCTAAGAACTCAATGATATTTGATGGAAATGGCTAAATATTTTAGCATAATAACTTTGCATAATTTGTGGATGATCAAATGAGGATATGAGCTCTTTATTTATAGAATGCCAAGATGGATGAATGTCCAAATTTGAGCAATGTGGGACTAGCATTCATCCAATGGCAAGATGCCACTTGTCAATCTACGAGTGGATAGAGGATGTGCAAGTTTTGAGGATTGTGCCAATAAATACATATTTTTGAATTTCAAATTTGTTGAAATGACTTGCAAGAGGGAAGGGAAAATGCAATAAATGCCACTTGGCTCAAGGAAAAGGACATGTAAGATGGAGTTATTTCCTTGTTGGATGTACATGTCCACTTGGATTTTTTGAATTCAAAATTGATGGATATTCCAAAAAATGCCTTGTGAGGAAAATAGAGATTTAATAAATGAATTAAATATATTTTCATGTGCAACTTGCAAAATCTAGAGGATGGGACATGATAAGAGATTAAATTAATCAAGGGTTAATTAATTTAATGAGGGATTAGATGATGTGACCTATTTGACTTAGATTTATGGATTTATTTAAATCAAATAAGAGAGGAATATGATAAGAGAATAATTAAGTAAGGATTTTGATTTATTTAATTAAAAGAGATGGTGTTAGATTAAATCAAATAAGGTTTTAATTTATTTAATTTAATAAACATACTTAAGAGATTTTATCAAATAAAATTATTTATTTAATGAATTAGGGATAATTATATCAAGATGGATTGATTTAATTAACAAAAGAGAGAGACTTGATTAAATAACTGGTTTATTTAATTAAGGGAGGAATATTGATGAATTTAATCAGATAAGGGAATTTGATTAAATGGTTATACTAAGGGATGATTCAAGATGAAATGATGTTAGTAGGTCGAGATCAGATGAACAATATCAATCAGTATATTTTACATATCTACAAACACTAATGGCTCATTAGAATCCTTCAATATGGTTCCCTTGATCATCTCTTAGAACTCTCGTAGTAGCAACAACCCTAAGCTTTCCCTTAGAACAACTGTAAAAATTGATCTTAGACCACCCTTTGTAAGGAGGTATCCATTTTGGCATTTGTCTAGCAAAAATATTAGCCCAATTGAGTTTGGTTAGGCTTTGGGATATTCCCCAATTCTATTTAACCATTAACTCTATATAATTAGGCATTCTCTTAGAGGGTTTGAATTCCAAAGTGGAGAATTTATCTTGAATACTGTTCTTGATGATCTGGAAGATTTATTTATTATTTCTTGATTGATCTCTAGAAACCCTACTGTTCCTTTATTTCCAAAGCTACCAAGAGACAAGATAGGGAATTTGTTTCTAGATTTCACAAATAATAGGGTGTTTGAAAGGAGAGCCTAAACACCAAGAATTAAGGAAATCATTGAGATAGAGTTGGAAAGTTTAGGGAATTAAAAAGAGGGTTAAAACCTCCTCTCAGACCTCTCTAGCAAGAACATAATGAGCAAGGATGTGATTAATTATTTCTATAATGTTGAGACAAAGGCTACATCTGTTAACAAGTTGGGAGACTTATCAATTTAGATTTTCAATTGTAAGGATCTTGTTATCCATGGCTTCCCATGAAAAATAACTCACTTTAGGTAAAACCTTATTATTCTAGACCATATTCAAATTTTAAACCCAGAATCATCTTTATCATAAACAATGAGAGTGTAGGTAGATTTAACAGAGAAGCACCTTGATAGGTTGGGAATCTAGCATCAGACATGGAAATCAAATCTATCTGAAAAAGGTGAGAAGAACCAATAAGCTTGTATAGGTGATCCATCGAGCCTTTCCAATCTAGTTGTTCCCATGTGTATAATTTCTTATTCTTAGCAGATACTAAAAATATTTTTGCGATATAATGTGGTCATTCTAGTTGATATAATCATGGAACTCAGTACCAAAAATATGGTAGTGGAATTTCCCAAGCTAGGCTATCTTTTGGCCAATCGAAAGGGGACCCCCCTCAACCCACTTGTCAAAAAAAAATTCCATAGGTCTATCATTTCCCACACTCCAACAAATCCCTTATTTTAGGAAATTATGGGTTTTCATAATATCATTCCAAATATCAGAAACCAAGGGTAGAGTAGTAGAAGTGTTATGAAATAACTTGCACAATAGAAGAATATGATGTGAAATATGTTGCAAATACTTGATAATAACTAAGAATAACAAGCCACTTCAAGGGGGAAACCTCCAAATATCTCTAATAAGAACACATTGAATAACTTTATGATGGAATGACACTCTCTACCTCCTATATATACCTATTTATGCCTAGGATATCACCTAGGCCAACTTAGACACCCCTATATAAGACCTAGGCCGACCCAACCAACTAAATAATAATATAATAAAGATAACATGGCTTAATTAGGATTTAAGATAGCCACAAGCCAACTATTCATAACCTGATGTACACCAATATTAAGGGCATAGCAAGAAGACAAAAAATAACTAGGCTGACTATTGTCAAGGTATTTAGTACATATGAGGTGAGCCCATTCTGTTTTTCCAACAATCAAATTCCAACAACATTTGGTGATAAGATATTTATTAAACTACCTTAGTCTTTAGAGGCCTAAGCCACCAAGGAACTTTGGTTTATAGAGCATGTCTCATTTGACTAAGGAGATTTTGTTTCTATCCTACACCCCTACCCAAAGAAAATTCCTTTGAATTTTTTCAAAATTTTAAGCCATGGCCACAATGATTTTAAATAGAGATAACAAATAAACAATAATGTTTTGAAGTGAGGATTTAAGGAGAAAAAAATTACCATCTTGACTAAGAATCTTACCTTTTCAACAAACAAGTTTATGTTGTACCCTTTCAAAAATATTGTTCTAGTAGTTATTGGATTGTAATTTGGTAATTTAAGAGGAAGACCAAGAAAGGAAGTAGGAAGGAAGTCCTAGTTGTAACCAAAGATGTGGATAATCGTATCTTTAAGAATGTTCTCTGAATTGAAGAAGTAGAGCTTACTTTTGTTGTAATTGATGTGTTTCCCAACAAAAATAGAATAATATTCCAAGGTAGCCTTCCAAATTTTTTCTTCCACCATAGAGGCACCACCGAAAAATATAGTGTCATGAATAAATTATTGATGAGAAGTAGGGGTTGCAAGCTAGTAATCAACCCTAACCCCCATAAGTTTGAAGTGACATTGACTAAGGATTATTAATTCTTTCAAACTTTCCTCTGGCATGATCCCAACCTCATCCCTTATGGTTTGGGAGGCCTCGTAGTCAATAAGACTTGATCATTTTTAAAATAACTCAAAATCATTCAAGTTCACTAGAAAATAAATAATATTTTAACAAAAATAATAGCTGAAATATAAAATCTAAAAATGATTTTCAAATTTTTACCAAAATGTTTTAAAGTAAATCCTAATCTATCTTTTAGTTCTAATTTATTCTTATATAATTAAGGATTTTTTTCTATATTTAAATTTAGTAGATTGTTTAATAAAATCTCATCTTGAACATATTTTCATTGATTAATAATTTATTTAAGAAAAAAAGTAAAAAAATGGTTGATTTCTAGTAGGGCCTCAATTTTATGGTTATATGACCATATTTAAAAAACTCACAATAAAATATGATGAGTACATTATATTACATTGTTGAGCTGGAAAATAGGGTTCACCAAGATGAATCAACAAGATGATGAACCATTAAGTTTTTCCACACTAAACACTATGCAATTTATGCAATTATGAGAGATATGAGATGCAAATAACAATCATAAATGATACCTAACTATTATAGCCACTATGAGGGAAGTTTTTAGAGCTCAAAGAGGTGTGTACCTTGTTGAAAGAAGCATGTTTTTAGGGCACAAAGGACTCATTTACATTTAATGGCGAATGTGTCCCTATTAGGGTTTTTGAAATTGAGATCTAGGTTATTTTCCTTGATGTCCACACTCTCAGATTCGTAGTTGTCAGCTCCCAAAAACCCATACTTAATTTTGGAGCTTCAGTTCTTCATTCTTACACTTCAAAGGTCAACTTTGCAACTTGACAACTTTCATAATATTTCTCTAAACTTTCTCTCCACTTGATCTTCAACCTATAAACTTTCAAACACACATTCAAGGAGAGAAAAACTTATTGATTGTTAGTGAATTGGGGTTTTCCTAAGTCAAACCCCTTGTAGGCGATTAAATAAAATGATGAGAATGAAATTGAAGCATGAAACATGAAATGATGCAATGTAGATACCTTGGATATTGTCTTATAATACAAATCTACAATCTAACATATGTGGTGGCCATGAAGAATGTATATCTTGATCCTTGAATATAATGTGAAACAACACTTGCAAGTAGATCTTCAATGCTACACTCACTTTCTTAGCTCATCAACTTGCATGAATGAATCAAACACTTGATGTGATGGAATGACCTTCAATTTCTGCAATAAACCTTGATAATCTGCCTTGAAATGCCTTTGAAAGTGCTCTATAATGCTCTTGTAAAGTATTAGGATGTCTCATAAAATTTCTAAGACAAACAATGCAAATTGACCCCTTATTTATACTAAATTAGGAGATTAACCATGAAATTGAAAACAATTCACTTCTAACGCTAGATCTGGGGATAAATATTATTAAATTCCTACCACAATGAAATTAAAAAAAGGGTTCCTCATTAAAGGAGGACCCATTCACCACCTAGGGCAAATGGGTCTTGGCTCAGTTTTCCAGGGCCTAACCTCAGGGGATAGGAAGAACACTAAAAACCCATTTAGAATCAACTAATAAAAGGGGGTCTTATAGAGGGAGGACCCACTCGCCACCTAGTTTGAATGGGCCCTAGCACTAATTTATAGGACCCTATTTTTATCTAGTTAATTGTTACATAATTTGAATTGTGGGTTTCTGGATAGATCCTTGAGAGGTGTCATAACTGAGGCTTAACCTTGAATTAAAGGGGTTAAGTAGCTCCAATTAACCAAAACTAATTAAAAGGACCCTAGATAAGTGTGAAAGTGTGTTACAACACTTTACAACACCTAAATAGGGTAAACATTAGGTACATTTCATTGAATTAAGACACCATTAATTCAAATTTATATCAATTATCCAAATTAAGTGTGAAAAAGGAATACTTTTTTTGACACTACATTTTATCCCCACTTTAGTGAGAAGATGACGCCATGTCAAACTCACATTAAAGTAGACATTCAAGACACTTAATTATGCAACAATAACAAAGATACATAACCATACCCTGTTAAAGGCCAATAAAGGAAAGGAAAAGGATCAAGCACAATTGTCCCAATGCGATGTAGAATGGAGTTGTTTGTCCAAGAAAAAGGATCAAGCTTTGATGGTCCAATGCGATGTGGAACACATCTAGGCTATTTATGCATAACATATGTTCTCATGTTGGGGTAGTGGAACCTCAGTCTATCCACTAGGTGAGTTGTCCCAATGAAGTGGAAAATGAGAGAATCATATTAGCCTCTCATACCATACCCAAGTTATCCTCCTGACAACTTCGACAAGGCACCACAATGTAATTATTTTTAAAATTATTTGTAATTTCATGAATGTAATTTTTTGTTAAAGGAGATTTTTCTTTGTTCATGTAAATGTCTTCTTCTTAGGGAGAATTGTGCTTAATGTCTCCAAGAGAGGACAAGTCAAGATGTCAGATCATCACTCATGGGATGCCTCATTCACATCATGCCATGATGGTAGAGCATACACTCTTAGATGACATCAAACCCAATGATACCACCAAGAAGAGGACACATCACAAGAAAAAAGAAAAAAAAATCATGTTATGAAATTTTGTCAAAAGATGTCATTGATGTATGCCCCCACTTTAAAGTGGTTGCTACACAATCACTATGAGTAATTGATTTAAAGTAGCCAAATGTTTTGTCTAAGAAATGAGAGTTTTCCTTAGAAAAAATATGCCAAGTCATATGTTTATGAAATAAGCTACATCATGAAATAGGAAGGAAGGGTTGCCTCCACAAATACATAAGGGATCTATGGATTTGGGGTTAGTATGTTTTTTATACAATGTTGTCATAGAGCATGGAACTATCATCATTCCCCAAATACTCATAGAACTAAAAGAACCACACAAAGAGAGTGAAAACTTGAATAAAAATCCTTTTGGGCCAACATGGAAGAGACCTAAATGTCTTGACACCTTGCATCATCCCCAAAAGGAAAATAAGAGACAAAATAAAAAGATAAAGATAAATATTTTGGATCAATATGGAAGAGACATGAATTTCTCAATGCCTTGTGTCATCCCCAAAAGGAAAACACAAGACAAATGAAATGATTAAAAAATATAGAAGAATGAAAGGTACATATAGAGGAATGCACAAAAAGAGAAAGGTACCTCAAACGAAACAACATGGGGGATCACATTACGCACATGCAAAAATAAACATGAAAAAGGAAAAAAAAAAAGACTAGTAAGGAACATGTGAGTTAACCTAAAGCATGTCATCTGCATCCTAATCTCAGTTGGTATAAATAGAAGGTAGGAAACTAGCCAAAGGGAAAAGTGCTAAATTAGCGAAAGCACCAGGTTCAACACTCTTCTTAGGAGATGTGTCATTTAAGTTCATAGAAGAAGAAAACAATGTATTCAACTCATCTTGCACTTGTTCATCAATTTTTTCTATGTCAATGTCATCATCTAGATTTATCACAATGGGAGGTTGAATAACAATGTCCATGTAATGTTCTTACTTATGTTGTGGAAAAGGTATAGGATCATCATGATTTGCTTCAGGTAAGTTTGGATTCTGATTTTCTATGTTGTTCTTGTCTCTTAAGTTTGTAATTTATGAGAAATAGTATGCCACCTACACCTACGCTCTCTAGCACTTCGATTCCTTTTTAAAGATATATTTCCAATTTTTGTTTGTGTAAGAGTGGGTTTTTCAATCATAGGTTCCTACTCTTCCTTAGGAGGAATAGAAGAAACAACAATAGGTTGTTCAATCACTTTCTCTTTAGCTTTGTAAACTTGTTTGACTCTAGGAGGGACAATGTGTTTTTTCGTGTTATCTAATGGCCTCTTGTAGGAATTTGTAGGAAGATTTTCTATAGGTTGTTCTTATATGTTCAAAAATGGTTTTGGTTCAATCATTGCTTTGTAAAGGATATGTGTTTCATTTATAGGTTGAGGCATTTTTCAAAGGAATAATTCTACTATTTTCTTTGCCTTGAAATTTTGATATGATTTTAAGAATAAATCCTCATCAGGCTTGATAGGTTCCATAGGCTTGGGCCAAAATAAATCAAATGAAAAATTCCCTTAGGCTAATGTAGGATTAAATCCACTATGATGCACAGTGAAGATATCATTTCCAAATGGAAAATTTAAACATTTATGTATAACTAATGGGATAACATGTTCATGGAGTGAAATAATGGATAGCCTAGCTTCACATGAAATTGGTCTGATTGCGGAATGATGGAAAATGAGACAGTTAATGTTTTTCAGTCCCACTTTTAAAGGGAGATCTATCAAGCCTATCATAGGGCAAGCAAATCCATTATGCATCTTGAACCATTCTTTTGGTTTGTTATATGTATGTTGATATAATTCATGCACATATGGGAATTCTTTTGTGATCACATTCTTTCCACAGACAAGATCAATCAATCTCCCATTAGTGGGCTTATCATTGATTTAGACAACTATGTAAAGAGGACCATTAGGTGCACATTTAAGTATGTCATTTTGTGAGAAAGAAATGTTGAGAGGATTTTTAGTTGATCCCTTATGAGGTCTAGCTTCGATAAATGCTACCACTTTCTTTGCATTATGTTGTTTAATAGTATCCAGAGGACTAGTTTCCATAGGAGTTTGTTCTAGATGTTACCATCATATGTGTTAACATTCATCACATAATTCTTAGTTTCACTAGCTTTGACAAACAAAATAGTGTGTTTAGGCATTGGATTTGTAAAGATTTGTAAATTTTGATTAGGAGGTGTTGGTTTTTTTTTACTCATAACCAAGTTGATCTTCTAATCTACCTATGGAATTTCCAATTCCAATCAAGGGCAGCTCAAATGACCTAGACCAACTAACGAGGAATTTCAAAGCCTCCTACACTTCAGGATCTACAAGACCCACAAGGGTGATCCATTAATGTGTTTACAACCTCTGCACCATTATTATAAAAAACATTAACATTAACATATAATCTCATTTAATAGCTCAACATAATAGGCTAATACTAAATAGAACTTGCTATTCATCAGTAGTATCAACTATATGGAGCATGAGATAACTACAACACAATCTATAGTATACTTAAGATAGTCATTGATTTGAAATTTGTAGCAAGCTCTAGGAAAAGAAAAACAAATACTAAAGTATATGAATAAGTACAACTTAGATCAGTGCCATATATCCATTGGGGGAGTCAAATTCATAAGTATCTAAAGGTTTATGAAAGATTTAACACATAACATGTAAGATCCCTGACAACATTGTATTACAATTTCATCAATATGCATTCTAACCCAGTACTACTTATCAAATCCTTATACAGAACATATCCGCCTATAATCCCATTCAAGAATTTTAATTAATTCCTTGAATTAAAGCTAAAATAAGGATCATACACACCACAATAGTGAGATGAATGAAACAACCCTTAGTCATCTTATTCCAAATTCAGATATGCATGTAGAATAGAGAGACATGAGTTTAAATTTATCATATCCACTCATATGCTAGTACTATTATACAACATTAAATCCCCATGAAATCAAAACCTACAATAGAATGACTCAGAACCTAAATTGCATTTTCCCTAAAACCATCAAACTTTACAATTAGCTCTGTAACTTCACCTAGACTCGAACCAAAAATTATTTAACTTGCTAACCCGTACTTCTGGCCTTGAAATCCTTCTTATAGAAAATGAAGGAGCAAACAAGCATCGGGCTAGAAAGTACACATGTCACTAGCTAATTGGATCGCTTGGTGATATTCCAAAAAGCATTACAACAAATATCACCCTAGAGAATATTCTTGTTCATCATTCCTACCGAGAAAAGTTGATGAAGCAACAAAAAACCATAAGAATCTCGCACTAAGACTGCCACCAAAGGAAGACTGGAAACCTTTGTAACTGAAACATCTGATCTACCACCCGTTAGTAGCTCATTCTTTTTACTCTTCCTCAGTTAAATATTTAGTTACCCATTTTTGGTATTCTTCATCAGTTGACCAGTCAAAATTAATCACATCATTTACCTTGGTACTATAAGGTGTGTATTTTACCACTACCTGATTTGCATCTCTATCAAAAGATTCCAAAAATGAGTTGGTACTAATGATTTTATCCATACAGCTCACCAACAAATCATAATCTAAGTCATCACAAATTAATTTAATTTGATCATTGATGACCCCACTTGCTTGATCCTGCCATTGCTAGAGTGACCTGATTTTCCCATGCTCATCAATTATATCAGGTAACAATGTGTTACCCCAATCATTAAAATTCTTTACCAATTCCCTGATCTGCCTGCTCAAATCATCTAGTAGGGTCTGAAAACCTTCCAGTGATTTAACTAATACATGAGTAGGCCGTAATGATTGGGGCCAATTATTTGTATCAAACCTTGAGGCCTTATACATTACATCTAAATCATCGGCCCTAGGGATCCAGTTTTCAAATGGTATCACTACCTCCTGATCCCTATCAATATTCTTTATTGCATCTATATAAAGAATGTATAGATGGAAATTTATTATCAACCCTCTCATTTAAATGTCTCAAGAGAGCAATAACAATCTCCTTTTTATTTGAAAGAGATCCTTCCTCACTTACCTTCAAAGATGCCTGCAATTCATCAGTTTTGTGCATGAGTTGCTTCTTTGTAGGATCCACAGAGCATTCTATTTCTTCATCAATTTCCTCTAAAGAAGGGGTGAAGGAAGGATTCTGACTAGGAGACCTTGGTGTCAAAATAATTGGAGAAGCAAGAGGCACTGGTCCTGATGTGGAAGGAAATATACTGGTCCTCGGAGCACTTGATGTCTACCCAATCTATTTATACCTTAACCTTTCAACCTCAGATTGCAACTCAACATTCTTCTACTGCATCTTGATGTATTCCTCAACCAAAATGTTATACTTCTCCATTAGGCTCCTCTTTTCGGCCTCCTCCCTTTTAGCAGTCTTTTGGGCTAATTTAGCCACATTCACATTCAAAGTAGTTGCCTTGGTGGTTGATGTCTCTAAAGGTCTGTTTATTCTTATCCCTCCTATTAAATTTGGGTTGATATCAGAAACATCTGGCTTTCTCGCTTGTTGGGCCAATGCCTAAATTTCCAAGGTTTCATACTCTTCACTGAAAGCAGAGTCTTGTAGTGCTGCCTTGATCTCTTCTTCAAAGTCTTGCAAGGGATGCTTGGACTTCAAAATAGCATTAAGGGCCACTGCATCTACAATGTCACATTCAGGAAAAATCATAACACCTGCCTCACTCACCAGTTTTCTTCCTTCCCCAGGAGTGATGTTCTTGAATTCTTCCATTAATTTAGCTTTCACTTCCTCATCATTCTCCTGGTTTGAATTGTTAGGTCTTAGTTCTCTTCTCTTCATACACTCATCTTGATATTCTTCAAATTTCATCCTCCATACCAATTGCAAGAATACAAGAGTCTTTACAAATGCATTGTCATCTAGAAATTCCTTGCATGCTTCCATCATTTAATCTTATACATATTTTCCTTTCATATCAAAATCAGATAAAACCAATTCAACTTGCCTAGGAGGGGAAGGCATACCAACCTGCATGTCATGATCAATAACAACAATTTCATCCATCAAATCCTCCAGTGGTTGATCAATTCTTTGCCTCTTAGGGCTTGGATCAGATGGTGGTGATTAGGGACTATCTTCTGGTGATCATTCTAAATCAATGATTTTAATTGCCCCAGGCACTTTGAATTTTGGACCTGGCTATGAAGGCAATTTCATTATTTTCTTCCCCTTTCTATCCACTTCCTCCTCATCACTGTTGTCATCCCTTTTCCTCCTGTAAGTGGGCCTTCTTCCTATAGGCTGATATGTTGGCCTTGCTTCAATTGGTCTGGCATCTTGTTCCTATACACCTAGATTCAATTCTAAGTTTGTCTTCTTGGTTCTCAAGGTGCCCATAATCTCTTTGAAGTTGTCCATCAGAAAATCAATTTTCTTATGGTGTGGACTGAAATCCAACAATGGGTCATACTTTGGATCCATTTTGTGCACAATATCTAATAGCTTATCATAAGATGTGCATCAATCCTTGTTCAACTCATACCTATTTAAATCAAATTCATTTCTAATCAAGTCCTCAGGAAAGTTGAACTCATGCACAAACTTGCCAGCCTTTATCCTTCATCTAAAAAGGGAAAAGAAACTCTCAGGATCATCTTACAACTTTGGCCCACACCTCAAATGGTAATAATCAAAGAATTTCCCAAAATGCACCTAGCCTGAGCCTTTTGAAAAGGAAAAATCAAACACCACTGTATAATCTAGGAAAAATGCTCCCTTACCCCTCTCAGTGAGGTTGTCCTTATGGATACAACCTATTTTCGACATAAGTTCTACAAACCCCTCTCTTGGTGGTACATTGCATGGCAGTATATGGGGGGTTCCTTGAAAACTATATACTATTAAAACAGTGTTGACTGGTTATGGGATAATGTCACCCCAGTTATGGAAGAACTTCAGTTCTGGCTTGCTCCCTTTGGTATGAGGAAATCATGCAATTCCTCAAGGATCCTGGGTACACTTACCATCAGTCTAGCCCTCAATCTGGAAGCAAAGCAATTATCATATTACACATAACTGATGCTTTCCTCATTTCAAGATAAGTTTGTAGTCTATAATTGTACTGGCAATCTTTCTCCATCAATCGATTGCCTCAATTCCATCTTCTAAGAGAAAAAGTCAGCATTCTTGCACAAGAACATATACATCAACATAGAATACCAAAAGAATTGTGTACTGGTATCATTTTTCTACAACTTTGATAGCCCTTCATGTATCCTCTCAACAAAGAAAGAAGCAAAGTCATAAGTCATAAAGAAGTTAGGGTGTTGTATTTGCACCCCCACGAACATGTATGCAATGGGCATCACCGTACCAGGACTCAAACCCAAAATTTGGCATAATGAATAAAAAGTGGCCAAGAAATGATTTGCAAAAAATTTTAATCTAAAAGGTTCTTGGTCACTGGGGCTAATATGAAATCTTGAACCTCCTGCCCTAGCTAGATGAGGTGGAAGCAACTTAGCTCTGAAAAGAGACTTCAATTTTGCATATTCCTGCTTCATTTCCTCAAGATCAATAGGAATCGAATATTCACTCGGTTCACTTAAGTCAAAAACCTGTTGGAATTCATCTTTGTTAATGCTTAATGAAACCCTTCAATCATTATCCTTGATTACTCATGTGACATGGCCATATCTTGTGGCCACTACTCTAAGCAAGTCTATATTGGGGAACACGTTTGGCACCACCAGCTTCCCCAAATCATACATCTAGCCATTTGAAAAGGGGTGAGTAAAATTCCTCTGTCCATACCACAATCTGAACATTTCCAATCCTGTGAGAGGAACCCTAGCATTGGCTATGTTGCAGCAATTATATACCAACCCTTCCCCCGGGATTTTTCCTCGCATCAGAACCAATCCCTTCTTTCTATCATTCATTGACTGGTGCAATTGATCCAAGAAATCATCGTACAAGTTTCTTCTTAAATAGTCAATTTGGCCAGAATGTTGCTTTGGTGGTGCCATCTTGGACAAACTAGGGTCTTTTTACAATTTCACACTTCAAACAACTAGGACTAACTAGAGATATGAAATTACAAAACACAACAATTTCTCACAATTTAATTAAACTATAGCCCTAAAAAATTTATCAACAAGTCCTAAGAAAATTACAACAAATCTTTTCCAAAATTCAAGTGTAGAGTAACCAGGAAACACATCAATTAACTTAGGGCTTTGTGTTTGCAAAAATCCCAAATTCGGGCTGCAAAGACTCACAACTTCACTTTCTGCTCTGAGACTACTTTGAAAATACTTGAATGCATCATGATACAAATAAAGTAGGCGAATTGATTTTATTTCGATCAAATCATGCCAGCAAGTGTCCCATCTGCCATTAAAGCTCACTCGCACACTGCATGAATGATTCTAGCCATATTTGATGCAGATTTAAATTCTCTAGTCGTCGATCCTTTAGTTTGATCAAATCATCAAATGACCGCCTTCAAAACAAGCTAACACAATTACCAACATGACAATAAAGGGCCCACCATACCATACGCTGCCAAGGAAATCCACATGGCATTTGCCCGCAATATCACAATTAGTAAAGAGCCTACAACTTCTAATCACGCGATGGCGGGAAATCATAGATGTTGATCATTGGTGATCTTGTTCCTTCAACATAGTTGCCAGCCTTATCATTAACCGTTGAGCACCTTTCCCGCCAAGATTATAAGATACCCATTGATTTAAAACATGTTTATCCTAAGAATACTTTAATAATCCATCATCTAATATATTAAGACCTGTAGACATGCAAAATGAACATTCTGCATTTGATTAGGTTCATTCATTAACTAAACTAGATTTCACATTAGGTCCATTCATCAATTGATCAGGTTCACCTTCATTCATTCAACAGGTAATTTCATTAATCTCCATCTCCTAAGGTCATTTATTTAAAATCAAGCAAACATTATCATCAACCTTTTAATAAATCAAACATCCATTTAAATCAAATCCAAAATCATATTCCATCATTTTCTGATTTAAATAAATCAAATATTAAAGTCCTAAAAGTCAAACTCACCTAATCATCATTAAACTAACATAATCATCATTTATTGAACCTAACCATGATTAATTGCTAATCCTCACCACTTGCATTCTCTAGATATCTCCACTTGCACAAATAAATTAATTTTATTGATTTATTAAAAACCCTCATTTTCCCTCAACATGACAAGTTGATTTATCCCTACAACTTCTTTCTTGTCCCCATCTCTAAATTTATTGCAAAATTTGAATTCAAATTCTCCCTCTCATGGGCACTCTTCCCAAATTTTGCACATCCATTGGCCTATCATCACTTGACAAGTGACCTATTCTCATTGGTGGATCTTTAGTCCCATATTTACCCTATGGCCAATCTCTCATCAAGAAAATCTATAAAAGAAGGCATAAATCCTCACTCATGGATCCACAAATTTTATGCAAGGTTACTCTCTAGATTTGAGAACTCATCTTGCTCATCATCTCCATTTGCATTTTATCATTTTGGCTTCTTAGCAAGGGTTGGTAAAGGGTCACTAGCACATGTGACACCAATCTAATATGGAATAGGTGATTATCTTGTTTTTTAAAATGTCTTCTTGATGTTGTTTTTGTTACTTGTGGCATTTCTTTAGCATAGATATTTTATTTCATAGAGGTATTTGCAGATTTGTATGTTTAGACTAACCCTTCTAATGAGTATTTGAGGTTGGTTTTACTTGCAGATTTAGGGTACTTCACAGTTTGGTGCTAGAATGAGGGCTTATTTCTATAGAATTATTTCTGTTTGTAGTAGCTATTGGAGTATTAACATTACAATAATTTACTATGGGTCATTCTAAAGAAAGAAAAATGTGCATTTCCCAGTCTAGGATCTACACATTTTTTTTTTCACACACATACTGTGCTTGTATCTGTTAGGGAAGATTTGAAAAGCATGGTGAATCTTTTTTTTATGATTATCAAAAGTTTGCTTTATCTGACGAAGTTGTTGTTACTAACCTCTTTCACTTCTTAAACTCATGCAAGTAGTAATTTTAAGCCATTCACTTTGTACATGCTTTCTATCTTATCACTATTCTGGTATTGGTGTGCACACACAACTGTTACAATTAGACGGTTGGCATTTATTTGACATTCTGTGATCAAGAATAAAAAATAAATAAAATAATTCAACATTTTGTTTAACACTGTAGGAAAGGGGTCTTGTCTTCAACCCACTGCATCGTATATTGTCTAGCCATCAATAGTGTGTTCGAAAATGTTATCAACAATGCTTAAATTAAGGGTTCACACTTGCTAATAGCTGGAAAAGGTTGTAGAAATCCACTTCATACTTGCTAATAGCGTTTGCTTGACAGTTCCTCATACCAGTAAACTCTGTGAATATCCTACAATCAATACAGTTCATAGGATAGCATCTGATTAAATGTTGCAGGCCGATGCTAAGAGTTTTGGATTTACATGTGATTTAAAAAAAAAAAAAAAACCTTTTCAAGATGACTTTTAGGTGCGTATTTTATACCTACCAAACAAGGGCATTAACTAAAGTTTTTTTGTAGAGTGTAGAATTGTTTGATCACTAACATTTTCGTTGGTTGTGTGACACAAAATGCTTGAAATCTACTTCCATTAGTTGATATATCGCCATAATTATTCCTTGATCTGCACCTTTCATGTCATTACAATGCATTTTTCTTAAGAAATCTGTCTATAAAAAGTGTGTACCAGTCATTTATACCTTGCTGATGTGTTTGACTTTATGCCTAGATGAAATATATCAAAAAAAAAATTCTCTGGCAAGACATAGGCTTGATTTTCTAAAAAATAAATGTTTACCACGCATTTGAAATGGATAACAATGGAGGGAAGGTTTAATAAATGCATAGTGGCAGGATTTGTTCACATCATGGTTGCCGACATGATTTACACTTCCGAGCTCAGTCCACATTTTGCGTAGCCCATTAACATGCTTAGCTATCTTGTCAGGCATTGGAAATCTGCCAATCAAGATCAAATTTAATGTTCGCTATAGAGAGTAAATGACGTGCACATTTTCTTGAAAAGAATATTTTGATATGTGTTATTAATCTGTTGACATTACTTTGAAAACAGGTTGTTGTGGCCGAATTCATTTTCTGAAGATGATTACTACGCTGGTATCACAGCTTTGTCCCACGCCCACTAGATTATGAGGAAAAGCGTTGCAAGATTAAGTCCATTTAGTTTTATCAAAAGCAACTCAACAAAATCAGGAATCAACATTAATGGATGAGATGGAATTTAGATATAAAATGGTTCATTCAATCGATTTATTCCCAAAACCAGCAAACATTTGGATAACTTGTGTCTAAAGTTCTCAAGCCTCGGTTTCTTTTTCTTTTGTTGTTTTCCCAAATGCTCTTATGTAACATCTTGCACAGGAAGGAGTCTAAATGTTTCAGTTTATTATTTGTGTGATACTTGCTAATAGAGTAGAATGCATGCTTACAACGAATGATGAAAATTAAAAATAAAAATAAAAATGAAAGAAAAAAAGCTTACACAATCTAATCCAGAAATTGCTCTCTCATATTCTTATGGATTGTGGAAACCTAATAACATTGAGAAAAAAAACTTGTTTTCCTTGATAACACAAGCACATAATGTTATAGCTAACTAGTTTACCATAGTAATAATTTTGTATTTGCTTACAACTTATTTAGCAAAGGCTCTTTTTCTAGAAAAGATTGTTTTATAGATATTTAGCAAAAGCTCTTTTTTTAGAAAATTGTTTTATGAATATCATTGACAAGAGATGTTAATCATTAACAAAGAGTGGGGTCTAGCAAGAGTGATTTTTTCAATAAAATCATGTCAAAGCATGATTTACTTACAAAACATCCCTTTTCTATCATCCAATTTTTTTTCCTTTCATATAGGATCATATTATTGTTTGAAATTAATAATCTAAGGGAATGCAATATTTTGATCCTTACTTGAGTGTCTTTTTGTTTAATAGGTACAAAAGAAAACAAAGGACAACAAAGGTACAAATGAAGGAAAGCAAGGAGAAGGCTAGCAAAGGAAAACAAAAGAAGGAGGATTTTTTTTTTTGAAAAATCAAAGTGTTTTTAAACGCTTTAAGTGTTTGTTCAACGCTTCTTCAAGAAATTATTTATCTTTTCATTTTTAGGACACTAATTTTTGTTTGGGTTTAAAAAGAACACTTTGTTTTTTTTTGCAAAAGGCCAACATGAACTTTAGGATCACAACTTACTAGATTTTGTTTGAGGTTAAGAATTGAACAATCAAAACTCACACTTCATCTTCGTGCTTAAAACAAACTCACAATTGCTTTGGAAGGATAAAATGAATGTGTGTTTGCTTTGTTTTGTGGTTACTTACTTAATGTAAAGTCATTGAAAAGGACATATGCGCTTCTCTCGAGCTTCCAAGCAATCTGGAGAATCAAAAGGCCTTTTTGGTGATTTTGGTGTAAGATAAAGTGATCACCTCCACACTTCGATTTGGGCTTAAAATTGAACAACATATTGTGCGAGTGTGGTTAAACATACGGCATGTGTTCTCCCTATGTATCTAAACAAAGGTTGATCGAACTATGAGTGTGTTTTTTCGCTATTGTCTATCTTATAGGGCCTGGCTTGGGGAAAAAGTACTCACCCAAGGGAACGACTCAATCGGTAACACTCTAAAGCCAAGAGTATTTCCAGCCAGGATATAAATGTGGGTATTGGAAGAAACACCAATATCACGTGGTTGATTCCGACAAGATGGATCCAAAAGGGGACTCTTGCCATATGGGTCAATCTCCATGAACGGAAAGTCTAAACTAGAACCCTTGTTTTGTAGTGGCCTATTGATCCATTGAGCGAGTTTATCAATGTGGTGCATTGGAACTTAGATTCCAAGAAGTTACTTGCCATGTCCGATCTTGGTTGAAATATAGAGGTTAATACTTCATTCTTAACATACCTATATATTTCTTCCTTGGTTGCATGTAAAATCATCTCTTCTATGAAGGGCATGAGGCAAGCCCACTAAGAAAAACATACCAAATGAGCTAGGGTGTTACATTGCTTTAAAACATAGTGTTGTATTCGATAACATTTACAAACAAACACTTAACAATATCATTCAAATTTCAAACCCTTTTTGAAGACAAATTCCATTGACGCAATCCATATGTTATTGCTTTCCCTTGGGATTCACATCCTTAGAGGTTTCTAAACATTGGATTATATCTCAATTTGTCTCTTTAAATAAACAATGGGAAACCCTTGCCTGAAGTTCATTAAATTTCCACATAACATATCTTGTGGAGTTTGAAGAAATTAAGACATTGGACATCTTAGTTTGAAAACTTAATCAAAGAAAGTGTGTTTGGTAAAATAAAACCATTAAGCAAAGCTAAGCAAAATGAATATTCATGTGTGATTGGAGACTCACAAATCCCAAATCAAAAATCATTGGAAATCCGAAAATGAATGTTCAAATAAAATCATTTCTTGGTTACAAAGGTCTTTAGGAAGCATTTGCATGCTCTTCAATACCTAGGTCTAGGAAAACAAAGTATCTTTTTTAGGTTCACCTAAGGATCAAAACAAATCAAACCTCTTTCATCCATCTTTCAAAATGTCAAATCCATCTCACAAATCATCTTTTGGAAAATATTGAAATTATCCTTGATACTAGGCTTTGTGGAAAAAAATCAAAATCATCCAAAAACATTGTGACCAAGTCCTTGAAAACATTTATCAAAACACCTTTGGCTGGGCATGTGTAGATGCATCCTTTTGCATATACTTAGTCAAAGTTATCAAAATCATCTTGTCTAACTTAGTGTATGTGGATGAATCCTTCTTCATATACTTAGTGAAGCTATAATTTTATTTGGATAGATGTGGGTAGATGCATCCTTCTCCTCACACATATCCAAAATCATCATCCTTTGAACAAAAATATCCCTTAGATCATTGTCAAACATCTTAGGGTCCTTTTGTTCAAAATCCAAAACAAAATCAAAATTAAACTCAAGGACAAAATCCAAAATCCAAAATACAATTAAATTCAAGTCCTAAAGCCTAGTGTCTCATTCAAGACTTTTCAAAAGCCAAAACATTCATATCATTCATCATCATATCATCACCTTTGATCCCCAAAAAGCATTCTAAAAATTTCACTTTCGGATGCAAAATAGAGATTGATCTAAATAATCAAGAGATTCATCTCCCATATTCTTGAAGATTGATCCCCATTTTATGGCTCTAACTAGATCTCAATACAAGAAGAGTATGGAAGCCAACAAAGAAACACCCACTTCAAGTGATCTTATCCAAACCACTCCTAAAATGAATCCCATTGGGGATGGAAATCTCACAATTAGCCTTTCAACATCATCGCAAAACCCACAAGATGAAACCCAAGGGGAGAATCTTACCTTTGGAATGTCTCACGAACAAATAGCTGAAATGTTCCAAAATCCGGACAACCATAGAATCATCAACATCATGATGAGACTTAACCCTTCGTTGTACATGCTTGAACTAGCAAAACAAGGGGCCAAGTTGCCTTCGGATTTTGATGTGAGCACTATAATAGAGACATCTTTTCCACCAATCTCATCCACCATCCCCATTTCATCTACACCCCCATCTCAAAACATCATGGAAAATATCCCGCAAATCACAACATCATTTGCTCCAACTCAACCCAACGTTAACAAGGGAAACACATTTCTCAATGATCTTCAATCACATCCCCTTGTTAATAATCAAAACTTGGATGTAAACACCACATTGGAACAAAACATCCCCCATAATCCATTACAAAAAAATGTTCCTCTCACTTTACATTATGACCCATCATCAACATCTTTTCACGGAGCACCTCAAATCCCCCTCCTCACAAATTCACAAGAGGAGGGAGACATGTTCAGACCAGGGGGCATTTTCAACACCACAACACTCTCACAAGGATTCACCCCCCTTACATTTCCACCTCTCCCGCCATCACCATTATCATCTACACCACTCCTTGGTTTAGGGTTTCCCCCTCTATCGAGTATCAATCAAAACAACATCCCAACCATCAATCAAAATATTTTTCCAAATGCTCAAAACTTATTTTTGACATCACAACAACAAATGACAGACACACAAGCAATGGAAACATCATCAAACACCCCCACAACATTGCAAAGCATGGTCTCTCACGGGCCAATCACATCAATGATGCCACTTACCACATCAACAACACCATCCACCAATCAAGTAATCAACATGACAACAACATCCACCAACCAAATAATCAACACAACATTATCACTCACTAGGAACACCATTCCAAATCCACCACCACCCCCACCACCACCAATGTTCACCACATCAAACTAATTTGACGCAGCATTACAAGCTGCTTTTCAAAGAGGATACCAACAAGTGTAGAAACAAAAAGCCATGCAACAAGCTACTCAAATTGTGCAAGCTTCCAAAGCTGCACAAGCCACATTACAAGTGCAACAAGAACAAAAGCCCAAGCTTTATTGCAACAACAACAACAACAAGCTACCCAAGCCGCACAAGCATTACAAGCACAAAGGGTCGCTCAAGTACAACTTTTATTGCAACAAGAAGCAGCGCAAGCACAAGCTCAAGCACAACAAGTGCAAGCTCAAGCACAACTTCTTGCACAAGCAGCATAAATGCAAGAATATTAGCAAGTACTAAAGCAATACCAAGAGCAGCAAGAAGCAGCATAATTGACAGCCCAACAATAAGCATTGTGGGAACAACAACAAGCAGAACAACAAGTGTTGTTAGAACAGCAACAAGCACAGCAACAAGCACAACAACAAGCGTTGTTGGAACAACAACAAGCAGAACAACAAGTGTTGTTAGAACAGCAACAAGCGCAGCAACAAGCACAACAACAATCATTGTTGGAACAACAACAAGCACAACAACAAGCACAAATCCTAGCGCAACAACAACAAGAGCAACAACAAGCATTATTCATCCAAAAGCAAGTAGAAGCCTACTTCGCCTGCCACAACATACTGATACCATTGAAGAATGCACCAACCAACCCATCCATCCAAACCATGATTGCAACACCTCAAAACACATTCATCCCACCCCCTGATCCCTAGAATGATGTGAAAACACAACTCAAGTTGCTCTCACAACTAGTGCTTGACCTTCAAGTAGGGCAGACAACCAAAACACAAAGCAACTTGTGTTCCTATCCATTTGATAGGAGCCTAGACATGAAACCATTCCCTAAGGGATTTGAAATCCCCAAATTTCACAAGTATCGAGGGATGGGAAACCCTGAAGATCACATCAAGGAATTCCAAGTTCATTGTATGGAGTTCGCATATGACTATACTTATCTGATGCAGCTATTCCCTAGGAGCTTAGTAGGCAATGCTATAGAATGGGTCTCTTGCTTACCTTCAGGCATTAGGACATTCAAAGAAATTAGAGACGCATTCATTAAGAATTATGCATGTAACATTGCAATGGATGTTAGTCTCGAAGAACTATACACTCTAAAACAAGGAAAGAATGAATCTTTTGCTTCATTCCTGCAACGATGGCGATCTGAGGCCAATCAGATCAAATGGACCATGCTAGAAGAACAAGAAGTCTACACAATCATAGCCAACCTTGAAAGTCACCTATCATTCCATCTCAAAGTTCAGGATATCACTACATATGAACAATTGATCTCCAAGGTGCTCAGCATCGAAAGAGCCCTTGTGACTCAACCCGCTGAATCAATGTCATATCGCAAACTGCAAAACAATCGCCCATAATCTAATTACAATGATAAACCTCGTACATGGGTGAGAAACAAGAACATCACTAATGATGGCATCATCGATGCCAAGGTGGTCATTAGTGGTCCATGACAAAACACACCCACACAACAAATCCAAACACTCATCACACAATGTATCAACCCAACAATAATCCCACAATCAATAACCTCAATGACCAAAGAGGACCACCTCAACGCAAAACATACCCCAAACAAAAATACACTACTTTGGGGGAACCACTTGAGGACATCATGAAAATGCCAATCGATGAAAAACTCATCCAAGCTCCTACATTTGAGAATTATCAAGAACTTGATGTCAAACCTCCTTGGTACAATGAAAATCAACTATGTGAGTTCCACAAAATAAAAGGCCACACCACAAACAATTTTTGAGACTCAAGAACATCATCCAAGATCTCATCGACAAAAGAATTATAAATATGGAAACACCTACAGGGAATCAGGATCTTAAAATCTACATGAATCCAATGTCGAATCATGGAAACAAAGGGAATAACAAGGATAAAGGAAAATGCGGTGTAAATCATGTATATGAAATAGTTGTTGCATCCCTAAATGAAGATTGCATGGTCATCACCATCAAGGGCGCTCATGCTGAAGACTGTGGAGTCACCACAAGAGGCAGAAAAGTCACCATCACAGGATCATCCCAACCCAATAGAGTCCCTACATTAAGAGTCATTCCGTATAGCTAAAATGTTGTAGACCAACTCAAAAGAATGCTAGCACACATCTCCATCATGGAGTTGTTAAAAATCTCATCAGCGCATAAAAATATCCTTGAGGAAGCATTAGCCTCATCCTCTGTCCCCATAGACCTCAATGCGGAACAATTCCAAGCTATGGTTCGAAACATCATAACACCTAATCTCCTTACATTTTCTGACCAATATTTTCCTACCCAACCATCTCACAATCGCACACTTCACTTGGAGGTGATTGTGAACAAAAGCAAAATCAAAAGGGTCTTGGTGGATGGAGGTGCAGGTTTGAACATCTGTTCTCTTAGCCTCATCAAGCAGTTGAAAATATCAGAAGATTCCATCGACAAAGGAAAGGGCATCACAATAAGAGCATATGATGACCAAGAAAGAGTGTCTCAGGGCATAATTAAGCTCCCTATCCAAGTAGGGCCAACACTCATGGAAACCACATGTCAGGTCTTGGACCTTGAATTTCCATACAATATCCTCCCGGGATGCCCATGGATTCATGTGATGAAAGCCGTAGCATCAACCTTCCACCAATGTGTGAAATTCACACATAATGGACAAGAGGTTACCGTCCATGGAGATCCTGAGCTGTTTTCATACTGCAAGAACCTTGAAGCCAAATATTACAAAATCCCCCAAGTGCCGAAAAATGATGAGGGCCCATCCACATCATACATTGATCCTGCCACTCTCACATCCATTTTTGTGACAGAGATACCAACCATTCCCACCATATCTGATATCAAGCTCATCATCCAAGAGGACGGTTGTGGAAGTTATAGGCTCCCTAACAATGCTTTTGTGATAGGAGAGTTACCACAATCTCCAAGATCACGAGGATGCCCACAAGAAAATCAAGCTCCCACATCACAAACCTATCCTCAAAATTATCCTGAATTCACAAGATGGGGAGACCTTGGTCATGAAGTAGTTGAAGTAGATCCATCAAACATGTTGTATCAAGATGAAAGACCGGCAGATAATCTACCAATGGATGAAAGAAGCAAAGGCTTACACATGATGCTTGCAATGGGCTATGACCAAAATCAAAGACTGGGACAAAATAACAATGGGCTTATAATACCTATCATGCCAGAGATGCAACCCATAACAAATCTTGGTCTTGGATGTGCCACTCCAAGGATAACCATACATGGCTAAAGTCCTTCGGTTAGAGCCACTAATGTTTCTCCTCAGCCAGTACTAGTACAAGTACACTCACCAATAGTCACATGTAGGGACACACATAATTTTATAACCAAGCCCTATATTAGTAGCGATGACAAAGATACCTTATCCAATCTACCTAAGCTATTAGAAGATACCACCCTGTGTATGATTAGTACCATATCCTTTGAACCAAATAGTCAAAATCATGAGATCCGCTTAGTCTACCCCCAATTGATCAACTATGACCAATGAGGACCACTAATTCTCAATACATTCAAAAAGGATGAGGCACTCTCAGAATTCATGTGATTGAGGGATAAAATTCTAGAGGGAGATCATAAAGCAAGGTTTATAATGGAGTTGGATACACATGTTTATTATTGGGAAATGATTGAATCCTTTAGTCGAAAAAGTGAGAAACTAAGAATCATATCTAAGTCCTCAAGTGAAAACCACACTATGGCACTCTTTGACAAGAAAATAGTAAAAAGAAAGGACATATCCAATGGTGAAAACCTCTCTGAGGCACCTGAGGATGGAGGATTCAATCTTCCCTTAAGAGATATTCATCAGGAAAGGTTAGTGGTCTTGGTCAAACAATGCAATCCTGTCAACTTAGGAACAAAGGAGACACCGCATATCACATTTTATGCGGAATCACTATTATCAGAGGATCAAGAACTCCTAGCAGCATTCCTAAAGGAAAGGAAAATAAACTTCGCATGGAGTTACGCTCACATGCCAGGGCTTGATCTAGAGACTGTGGTTCATCACTTAGCATTGTATCTAGATGCAAAACCTGTCAGACAAAAGCTCCAAAAAATGCATCCTCAGATTGCCTTATTGGTCAAGATGGAGCTCAAAAAGCTACTAGATGTAGGATTTATCCGACCAATCGATTATCTAGAATGGGTGTCAAATTTGGTGCCTGTTTCAAAACCAAATGGAAACATCAGAATCTATATGAATTTCAGAGATTTGAACAAAGCATGTCCAAAGGATGATTTCCTACTCCCCAACATTGACATGATAGTAGACATGACCGCAGGGCATGAGATGCTATCACTAATGGATGGATTCTCAGGATATAACCAAATCATGATAGCAAAAGAGGATCAACACAAGATAACTTTTACTTGTCCTTGGGGGACCTATTGCTGGAATATGATGCCATTCAGCCTAAAGAATGTAGGAGCAACATATCAATGAGCCATGACATTGATCTTCCATGACATGATTCACAAGACAGTTGAAGACTATGTCAATGACATCCTAGCCAAATCAAGAAAAAGAAAGGATCATATAGCAACCTTAAGTGATATCTTTGACAGATTAGAGGAATACAAAGTCAGACTAAATCCCAAGAAGTGCATCTTCAGCGTACAATCAGGTAAACTACTAGGATACATAGTCTCCATGAGGGGTATCGAGGTGGATCCTACAAAAGTCAAAACAATCCTCGAGATGGAAGCACCAAAGAATTTAAAACAACTGAGAGGTCTCCAAGGAAGGCTCCAATCCATTAGAAGGCTCATAACACAACTAGAAGACAAGAAAAATCCATATTCTCACCTACTCCACAAGGGGGTAGTATAAAAATGGGATACCAAGTGTAAAGAAGCATTCAATAAAATAAAGGAATATCTACTGACACTGCCAGTCTTAATGCCGCCCATTCCAAAGAAGCCATTGATCTTATAGGTGTCAGCAATAGCAGTAGCCCTTGGGGATTTATTAGCCTAGCATGATGAAAATGGAACACAGAGAGCCATCTACTATATCAGCACGACAATGGTTGGTCATGAGCTAAATTACTCATTCATCAAGAAAGCTTGCCTCACAGTAGTGTTTGTATCCCAAAAATTTAGACATTATATGCTAGCACACAAGATAAAGCTCATCGCAAAAATTGATCCCCTCAAGTATCTCTTATCCAAGGTAATGCTCACGGATAGAATGGAAAAATGGGTAATGATACTATCAGAGTATGACATCGAGTATGTAGAGAGGAAAGCAATCAAGGGATAGGTTATTGCAGATCAACTAGCAGAGGCACCTATTTATGCAGAGAATCCTCTTGTATCTAAATTTCTAGATGAATCCATCTTTAACCTCAACGTAGTGGACCACTGGAAACTATACTTTGATGGTTCATACATGCAACATGGATCAGAAGCTGGGGTCTTATTCATCACTCCACAAGGGGATTGCATACCGAAGTCATACAAATTGGCATTTCCTTGCACCAACAACATAGCGGAATATGAGGCTTTGACTATAGGTCTCAGAATAGTAGTGCAATGGAATATCATAGCTCTCAAGGTATATGGAGACTCTTAGTTGATCATAAATTAGGTCAATAATGAATATCAGACAAAGGATGACAAGCTAACCCCATACAAAAAATTGGTGGAGACTCTCAAGGAATCCTTCATCGACATAACACTTGAGCAGATTCCAAGGACCAATAATAGAGCCACTGATGCCATGGCTACAATTGGGTCTCTAGTAGACATCCCCCACAACGTGCCGAAATATGAATTTCTGATCGAGCAGCTTCTTGTTCCCACATTCAAGGTACCAGAATTGGAATATGTGTGTCAAATCATTGGTCCTAGCAATCCTTGGTATCACAACATCTACACATATATTCACATAGGAGTCATACCCACTAACCTACCATCGAGCCTAAAATGAACCTTTATCAAAAAGGCATCCAGATTTGTCATCCTAGGTGATACCTTATACCATAGAAGCATAGAGGGTACTTTACTACACTGTCTAAATGCTCAGGAGGCATTAACTACTCTAATCGAGGTTCATAACGGTATTTGTAGCTCACACTCAAGCGAAATAACCATAGGCAAGAAACTACTGAGGCTAGGGTACTATTGGCCCACAATGGAGTGAGAAGCACATGATCACGCTAAAAGGTGTTTACAATGTCAGCAGCATGGGGACCTCATCCATGCTCCAACTCAAGAGCTTCACCTAATTATCACACCATGGCCCTTTTCATAGTGGGGACTCGATCTCATTGGGAAAATCTCACCCACCTCATCCAATGGCCACAAATTCATTATAACTGCAACTAAGTACTTCACATTGAAGTGGGTGGAAGCCATACCCATGACATATATCACTCGGAAGAAAATCTCAAAATTTATCTTGAACTATCTCATCTGTCATTACGGTGTTCCACAAGCCATTATCTCAAATAATGGGACACCATTCAAGAACCAGGAGGTTCATGACTTGTGTGAGAAATTCAAAATCCAGCATCGCTTCTCCACCCCATATTATCCCTAAGGTAATGGCCAAGCAGAAGCCACGAACAAAACCATCCTCAAAATCCTCACGAGAACAGTCAATGATGCAGGTTGTGACTAGCACTTGCAACTTAATCCCACCCTCTGGGCTTATCGAACCAGCATCCACACACCCACAGGCACCACCCCATTCTCCTTGGTCTAAGGATCAGAAGTTGTACCCCCTATTGAGATCGATCTCCCATCCCTTAGAATATCATTGCAAAATCTCATCACTGATGAGGACTATCGAGTGTCAAGATTAAATGAGCTGGAGTTACTGGATGAGAGACACATAGATGCTTTGAATCATCTGCAAGTCTATCAAAATAGACTCAAACGAGGCTACAACAAGAAGATCAGAAGCAGGATTTTCCAAGTCAGAGAATTGGTCTTAAAAGAAAATTAGAAGAATGTTCCAAATCCCAACAGCAAAGGAAAGTTTAAACCCAATTGGTTAGGGCCTTTCATCATCACAACAAGCTATAAATCAAGGGCATATCAAATATCAACACCCGAAGGGGAACCTCTATAGGAGCCCATGAATAGTTCCCATCTCAAAAAGTTTTATGCCTAATTCTTTCAAGGTATAGTACCAAAAAATCCAAAAAATTAGAAAAAGACCTAAAAAAATGGGTACTTCGGCGAAAACCTAGCAAACAGGCGTCTTGGTAACAACAAAAAATAAAAAGTAGAAAAATCCAAAAAAAAAAGAAAAAGGATCAAAAAAATAGTAAAGAGAAAAAATCGTCCTCTAGTGAAAACCACTTTGGTGGCACTTGTGCCAGGTACCTCGGCGAAAACCTGGAAAACAGGCGCCTTGTGTAAATAAATAGTTTCCATCCACCAGGACCTTTATAGCTTGTTCGTCATTATCCCTCCATTTCGCTTCCATCATCCATCTCATCCATATCTCAATTCATCACTCATCCACTCACATCCGCACCATAGCTTGGTCCTATGTTCGTATCATGATCCCTCCAAGTACAACTCGGCCCATCCTCAAGGTCAATTTGTCCTGCCTTTATCAGGGTAGTCTATTACATCACACTGGGGGCACGTTCTCATCAGATCGGATTCGTGTATGGTCTTAAAGTCCTCAGAAAATCAAAAAATCCAAAAACATCAGAAAATCAGAAAATCCAAAAACATCAAAAAATCAGAAAATCTAAAAACATCAAAACATCAGAAAATCAAAAAATCTAAAAAACATCAAAATATCAAAAAAGCCAAAAACAT